>JARQOC010000002.1:192700989-193900989 GCA_033576535.1 Allobates femoralis
ATGTCACAAGCAGAGATATCGTAGGCAACGCAACTATGATGTTGAAAGCAACTTTCGTTCGCCGGGTTTTAATCAACCCAGCGAGCAATCCTTATCAGTTTAGTGAATAGGGGAAGTTGCTTTCAACATCGCTATTGCAGATCGACTAAGCAACATCGCCAGGTTTCAGAACATGTTCATAAACCTGGCAACTCCGCTCAAGCAACTTATCGCCGTTGAATCACCCTGTCACACGTTGTAATGTACTGTACTAGCGATGTCAACGGCAACAGCGATGCCTAAGTCACTTTCAGCGATGTTGATGGCAACATTGCCTCGTGTAACGGTACCTAAAATAGACATAAGCAAACACCTCAGGGTTCGAATTTGGCTGCATTTGCCAAATGCCCTGATCACAAGTGAAATCAATGGCAGACAAGATTAAATGCATAGAAAACACTTTCAAATTATTATCATTATTATTATTATTTATTTATAGAGCACCATTGATTCCATGGTGTAGAACATGAGAAAGGGATACATACAAACAAGTTAAAAATACAATGAACAAACTAACAGTGACAGACTGGTACAGAGGGGAGAGAGGACCCTGCCCTTGCAGGCTTACATTCTGCAGGGTAGAATTTGTCCAAAAGCTAGACAGGCACACACAGATTATCTTACCTGTCTACAGCTGCTTGCGTGCTTTCTTCCAGGTCAGCTCTCCCATGCTTCTTCCTGTTCACTTCTGGTCCTGCACATTAACCTTTCTGTATATTCACTTCAATGACTCCACAACAGCCAGTCACAGATGCTCACGCTCTGTGACAGCATCTGTGATTGGCTGTTGCAATTAGACTGCATTTGCACAATTTGGATGGTGTATGTGCTTGGCTGTCATACACATTAGTGTATGGCAACAAACCTGACGTCATAGGGTATAAAATAAAGAATATGCATAGACCCTCTGTATTTTTCAGTCTTGGCACAAATAAAGCTGACAGCTATGAGCTGCCACCCTCAGCTGACTATTTTTACCTTGGCTGGCAAAAAAATGCATAGGGTTCCACCCAATTTTTAATTACCAGCCAAAGTAAAACTAGGCAGCTGAGGGCTGGCATTCTTACCAGGATGATTGCCCATCATTTTAGGACTCCCCGACGTTACAGAATAGCAGCCCGCAGCTGCCCCTAACAATGGTGCATTCATTGTAGCACTATTTTAAGGCGCTTTACCCAGCACCATCCAGTGGCTCTGCTGGTGGTGGCATGCTGACTAGTAAGGAGTTAATAGTAGCTTTGTATTACCAGCTGGAATTAAGCCTAAAATTCTTAATTGTAGGCCAAGTTAGGCCCATCCTTTAATAATTTCAAGTAATTAGTAAAGAAGACACAACACAGAGAAAAAAAAATATTAGAAAAAAAACACAAAGACATATAGCGATGCCATTTTTATTAACCCCTGACCCTCTAACCCCTCCTCCAGTCCTCTGTGATGTCTTGTTGATTGGAGGCCATATATTTATGGGCCCTCACCCCACTGAGAATACCAGTCATCAGCAGCCTATTTTTATCATGGCTGGCAATTAAAAATAGTGCAAAGCCCTATGCATTTTTTTGCCAGACAGGGATGAAAAAAAAGGCTATGAGGGTGGCAGATCATTGCTGCCCGCTTTATCTGTACTGAGACAGAAATATACAGCGGAGCCCAGTACATTTTTTCCCATTATATATTTATTTTACACCCTATGATGTCAGGTTGGTTGCCATACACTAAAGGTACCTTCACACGCTTCAACATTGTAACGATGTCAGTAATGATCTCGGGTGCGCGCGGTCGTTGCCAACATCGTTGCTGAGTTGTCCAACGTATAGATATTGTGTACAACTCAGCAATGATGTTGTGAGCAGGGATCGTTCGCAAACACCGCAAACGATCCCTGCTCACTGCTGTGAATGGGTGAAGTTGGCCGTGACATCGCTATTGCAGTGTCACTCCGAACAATGCCACAGGTTGCTTAGGTTGAAATTGACAGGTTTTCCTGCATGCAGGAAAACCTGTCAACTCCGACTTGAACAACTATTGTTGTTGAATCATGCGTTTACACTCTACGACGCAACATCGATGTCGTTTCAACATCGTTTCTGACGTCACTTTTGAACGATATCGGGAACGATGTTGAGACATGTAACAGGGCCTTTATGCATATGAAAACAACCAACCACAAACACCATATAGATTGTGAAAATGCAGTCTAATTGCAACAGCCAATAACAGACACTCTTATAAAGCATGAGCATCTGTAATTGACTGTTGCCCGGTTAGTGAAGTAAAAATGCAGAAAGGTTAATGGGCGAGACCAGAAGTGAATGAGAGAATGTGCGGGAGAGTGGACCCGGAAGCAAGCAAGCAGCAAGAGACTGGTAAACACTGGAAGTACACTGAGCTGTAGGCTGATTTTCTGCTAAGGAAAAAAAAAACAAAAACCTCTTTATGTCTGATTTTCTAGCGAGTGTGGCGAGCTGAGTGTGACAGAGCGCAAGTGCGACAGAAGTAAGTGTGTGACTTGTGATTCAGTGACTTTGGATTAAGGGAGTTTGGAAGGGAGGACTTACTGAATTGCTGGTTTGTATTTTATTAATACTTTGCATTTCTTTTTACTTATCATTTCTGTCTGGTGCAATCCCCATTAGGAAATGAGCTCCATGATTGGCAATGCCATCCAGTGTGCATCTTGCCACATGTATGCATTCCTTGACCAGCCGGTCGAGAGTGCATACTGCTGTGTGAGATGTGAGTACGTTGTGCATTTGGAAGCCCAGATACTGGATCTAAATGAACAACTGACAACGCTGAGATCCATAGACAATATGGAAAGGAGTCTGCTGCTCACTGAACAGCTGCTCAATGGGATAGATGTGGGGGAGGATGGTAGTATGGAGCTGCAGGACCATGAGGTAGCTAGCTGGGTGACAGTTAGAAGGCGGGGTAGATGGAAGGGTGCCAGGGAGGCTAGCCCTGATCTGGTACACCCCAATAAATTTGCTATGTTGGCAGATGAGGGGGGTGTGAGTTCAGGTACAGCACTGCTGCAGCAGGGCATGACCTCTGAAAGCCAGAGGAGTGGCTGCTCCAGTAAGGGGGAAAAACAGGAGGGAAGGACAGGCCAGGCAGGTGCTGGTAGTGGGGGACTCAATTATTAGGGGAATAGATAGGGCAATCTGTCACAAAGACAGGGATCGTCGAACAGTGTGCTGCCTACCTGGCGCACGAGTCCGGCACATCGCTGATCGGGTTGACAGATTACTGGGAGGGGCTGGTGAGGACCCAGCGGTCATGGTGCACATTGGCACAAATGACAAAGTTAGAGGTAGGTGGAAGGTCCTTAAAGATGATTTCAGGGAATTAGGCTGCAAGCTTAAGGCAAGGACCTCCAAAGTAGTATTCTCTGAAATACTGCCTGTACCACGTGCCACACCAGAGAGGCAAAGGGAGATTAGGGAGATAAATAAGTGGCTCAGGAATTGGTGTAGGAAGGAGGGGTTTGGGTTCCTGGAGAACTGGGCCGACTTCTCTGTTGGCTACAGGTTCTATGCTAGGGACGGGCTGCACCTCAATGGGGAGGGTGCAGCTGTGCTGGGGGAGAAAATGGCTAGAAGGTTGGAGGAGTGTTTAAACTAGGGATTTGGGGGGAGGGTATTCATTGTATAGGAGGGGAAGATAGTGTAAATAGTAACCTGGGCACAAGTAATAAAATTGGGGGTGGCATGGGGGGTGGGGTTAGAACAGTCAATCTAGTAGGAAGGAATAGAGGTAAAGAGAGATGCATAAAGTGCATGTTCACTAATGCCAGAAGCCTCACCAACAAAATGGAGGAATTAGAATTGATTTTGTTGGAAAATAATTATGACATGGTGGGGATTTCGGAGACTTGGCTGGACGAGAGCCATGACTGGGCTGTTAATTTACAGGGCTATTGTCTGTTCAGAAATGACCGTACAAATAGGCGAGGAGGAGGTGTATGTTTATACGTAAAATCATCCTTAAAACCCATCCTGCGTGATAATATAGGTGAATCTAATGGAAATGTAGAGTCCCTGTGGGTGGAGATAAGGGGAGGGGGAAAAAATAATAAATTACTGATAGCGGTTTGTTATAAGTCCCCAACAATAATGGAAGTGGAGCAGAATATCCTCATAAAGCAAATAGATGAAGCAGCGACTCAGGGAGAAGTCATTATTATGGGGGACTTCAACTACCCTGACATACATTGGGGATCAGAAACCTGCAGTTCCAGCAAAGGTAATAAGTTTTTGAAAACTATGAGAGACAATTACCTTTCACAACTGGTTCAGGACCCAACAAGAAGGGGGGCACTGCTGGACCTAATATTAATCAACAGGCCGGACCGCATATCAAATATACGGGTTGGAGGTCACTTGGGTAATAGTGATCATAACTTAATAAGCTTTCAAGTATCCTTTACTAAGACGTGTAGTAGAGGGGCTACAAGGACACTAAACTTCAGGAAGGCAAATTTCCAACGGTTGAGGGATGATCTTAGTGTAATAAATTGGGACGATGTCCTGAGACATAAAAATACACAACACAAATGGGAGATGTTTATTAGCATCCTGAATAGGACCTGTGCACAATATATACCCTATGGCAGAGGTTCCCAACTCCAGTCCTCAAGGCACACCAACAGAGCAGGTTTTCAGGATTTCCTTAGTATTGCACAGGTGATAATTGAATCACCTGCACTGGGAATGATTCCAATCTCTAAGGAAATCCTGAAAACCTGCTCTGTTGGTGTGCCTTGAGGACTGGAGTTGGGAACCTCTGCCCTATGGGAATAAGCATGCTAGAAATAGGATTAAACCACTATGGCTAAATAAAGCGGTAAGAAGTGCAATATGTGACAAAAAGAAAGCATTTAGGGAATTAAAGCAAGTAGGTAGTGATGAAGCATTATTAAATAAATACAGAAAATTAAATAACATTTGTAAAAAGCAAATCAAGGCAGCAAAGATTGAGACAGAGAGACTCATTGCCAGAGAAAGTAAAAAGAATCCCAAAATATTTTTTAACTACATAAATAGTAAGAAACTAAAAAATGATGGTGTTGGCCCCTTTAAAAATAGTCTGGGTGAAATGGTGGATGAGGATGAGGAAAAAGCCAATATGCTAAATGACTTTTTTTCAACAGTATTTACACAAGAAAATCCCATGACAGACAATATGATCAGTGATAACAAAAAGTCTCAATTAAATGTCACCTGCTTAACCCTAGAGGAAGTACGGCATCGTCTAAAAATCACTAAAATTGACAAATCCCCGGGCCCGGATGGGATACACCCCAGAGTGCTGCAGGAATTAAGTATTGTCATAGATAGACCATTATTTTTAATATTTAAAGATTCCATAATAACAGGGTCTGTACCACAGGACTGGCGTATAGCAAATGTGGTGCCAATATTCAAAAAGGAGACAAAAACTGAACTTGGAAATTATAGGCCAGTAAGCTTAACCTCTACTATGGGTAAAATCCTAGAGGTTTTCTAAGAGATGCTATACTGGAGTAACTGAAGAAAAATAACCTCATGACCCATTATCAACATGGTTTTACGAGGGACCGTTCCTGTCAAACTAATCTGATAAGCTTCTATGAAGAAGTAAGTTCTGGACTGGACCAAGGAAATGCAGTGGATGTGGTGTATATGGACTTTTCAAAAGCTTTTGATACGGTGCCACACAAAAGGTTGATACATAAAATGAGAGCAATGGGGATAGGGGAAAATATGTGTAAGTGGGTTAAGAACTGGCTTAGTGATAGGAAACAAAGGGTGGTTATTAATGGAACACACTCAGAATGGGTCACAGTTAACAGTGGGGTACCACAGGGGTCAGTGTTGGGCCCGCTTCTATTTAATATATTTATTAATGACCTGGTAGGGGGCATACGGAGTAGAATCTCAATATTTGCAGATGACACTAAACTCTGCAGGGTAATCAATACAGAGGAGGACAATTTTATATTACAGGAGGATTTATGTAAACTAGAAGCTTGGGCTGCTAAATGGCAAATGCGCTTTAATGGGGATAAATGTAAAGTCATGCACTTGGGCAGAGGAAACAAAAGGTATAATTATGTGCTTAATTGTAAAACACTGGGCAAAATTGTCACTGAAAAAGACCTGGGTGTATGGGTAGATGACAAACTCACATTTAGTGGCCAGTGTCAGGCAGCTGCTGCAAAGGCAAATAAAATAATGGGATGCATTAAAAGAGGCATAGATGCTCATGAGGAGAACATAATTTTACCTCTATACAAGTCACTAGTGCGACCACACTTAGAATACTGTGTACAATTCTGGTCTCCGGTGTATAAGAAAGACACAGCTGAACTAGAGCGGGTCCAGAGAAGAGCGACAAAAGTCATTAGAGGACTAAGGGGTCTGCAATACCAAGACAGGTTATTAAACTTGGGGTTATTTAGCTTGGAAAAACGAAGGCTTAGGGGTGATCTTATAATAATGTATAAATATATGAGGGGACAGTACAGAGACCTTTCTAATGATCTCTTTACTCTTAGGCCTGAGACTGGAACAAGGGGGCATCCTCTACGTCTGGAGGAAAGAAGGTTTAATCATAATCACAGACGCGGATTCTTTACTGTAAGAGCAGTGAGACTATGGAACTCTCTGCCACATGCTGTTGTAATGAGTGACTCACTACTAACATTTAATAAGGGCCTGGATGCCTTTCTTGAAAACTATAATATTATCAGTTATACATACTAGATTCTTTGATAGGGCGTTGATCCAGGGAATTAGTCTGATTGCCGTATCTGGAGTCAGGAAGGAATTTTTTCCCCCAATGTGGAGCTTAGTGTTGCCACATGGGTTTTTTTTGCCTTCCTCTGGATCAACATGTTAGGCTATGGGTTGAACTAGATGGACTTAAAGTCTTCCTTCAACCTTAAAAACTATGTTACTATGTTACTATGTAAAATGATGTGTGTGTCTGTGTGTGTGTAGCATTACGTAGAACAGAAGCATTAGTGGATTTGCACTAATTCATCTGTCCTAGTTAAGCTACACTCACATCTGAACAATTACCAAACAAAACTCAAATTTCTGACCTTTCAGCAAAACACTTGAGTTCGAGTTGTCGACAGAACATTGGCAAATTCAGTCCGGATTTGAAATTGGCAAACATGTTTGAGCAAAGTTTGCTCATCACTCATGATAACATGAGCGGTCCTGACCTTTCAGCGGGTGCAGCTGCGTGCGCTGCACACCGGACCAGAGGGCATAATGGCCCCCCAGTCCTGTGTGCTGATCCGGTCCGCAGCTGTCTGGGTCCTCCCGGACAGAACCGGACCGGATCATGCCGCAGTGTGAAGCGGCCCTTATCCAGATGATTCTAATCTCTTTTTTTTGTGCCATTGTACTTCATGTTACTAGAACATTTATATTCAATGAATTTTCATTTATTTATGAAAATATTCAACATTTTACCCACATTTTTAAAGATTCACAATGTATTCATTTTTTATTTTGTGCCCTTAAAACAGTCATACCAGATAGTCATACCATTCAAAATATTTAATAAGTAACATTTTCCACATGTGTACTTTATATCAGCATCATTTTTGAAACATACGATATTTTCTTTTGTTAGAAATGTAAAATGGTTAAAAGCTTAGAAACATTTTTTCATTTTTCCAACAAATTAACCTTTTTCACATCTAAAGTGACTTTTAATGGTTTTTATTTCAGAAAACTCCCAAAATGTACCTATTATAAAAAGCACACTCCTTCTGGTATTCAAAAGCATATTTATAAAGTTTAACCCTTTAGTTGTATCACAAAAATGAAAACAACGTGGAAGCAAACAAAAACTACCCATGTTCCATAAATGAGTTGCTTTAGCCTCAAATTTTTCATGTTCCTAACGATAAAAGGAAAAAGTGGATGAATATTGTGTTGTGCAACTTCTTCCGAGTGCACTGATATTTTGTATGCAATCAGAAACTACTACTTGGGCAAGTCTCAGAAGGTTTCCCTTCTGAGGGCAATTTGACTGGAATAGTGTGCGGACACCATGTCATGCTTAAAGAGCCCCTGACATGCCAAAACAGCAGAGATCCTTACATTTGACCCCATTTTGGAGCCTACCCTTATCAGGGAATTTATTTAGGGCATATTGAATCTGTGGCGCCCCGCAAAGCAGGCACCACAGAGGGGTACTGCATCCATAAAAGCGGTGCAGATACACCAGCTGCAAGTGGATTTCAGGCTGATGGGTGGAACCTACACACAAGCACCCCCACACTACATCACAGAGTGGGAGGGAACCCGGGAGGGGACATAGTCACCTTCAGGGGGAACTAGAGAGTCAGCTAGAGCGAGGGCTCGAGTTGGCAGCCAGGAGGGTCTCTCGGCTGAGGGACCCGGGAAAGGCTAAAGAAAGATCCCAGGCACAGACAGACAGCCTGGGGGAAGAGAGGGACTTCAGAGAGTCCAACCCCGGGAGCTTACCGGGCACCAGAGCTGGCACCTGTGGGATCCTCCAAGGACTACAGAAAATCCGGCGAACTAGGAGTATATCTATTATACTACCCAGACTCTCAAGTGACCAGAAGAGGGGACCAGACACAGCAGGGCGAAGCCGCAGTGTTCAGTGGTATATTCCCAACTCAGAGGTACATTCACTAAGAATTATATTCACAACTAATAGGTACAATCCTAACCAACAAAGGTATTCATAACTAAGAGCTATACCCCTAAAAAAGGGACAGGATTAATGACCACACACTAGGTCATTAACAGATAGAAGGACAATCCATGAAGAGGTTTACAATACAGCGAGGCCACTGAGGAGTCTCATACCTAGGAACACCCACTAACTAGACACCAACAGGAAATAATTACAAGGGGAAATAATCAGCTAATGTGACTAGTTAATTCGTGACTTTTGTATGTGTTTGATAGATACATCAATGTCTCATCAAAGTTGGATAGGCATATCAGGATAACAGTATACATCATCACCAAGAAATTTACACAGTCTAAACCAAATAACGTAAATTGTAATATAGACTATAATTTATTGAGTGATTTACATTAATAAACATTACAAGAGATTAACAACATATACTTCCCTGCAGGCATGCCATCTAAAACGTGTAGCATCTAAGTGATAATACAACTTTTTTCCCCGAGACTCATCATATCCTCCAAGTTTCACAACCAAAAGGTATGTAATTACGAAATGACCGTAATTATTTGTACAAAAGCAATTTTATAAACATAAGGGATTATAGTATTCAATTGTTCATACAGGAAAAGGTAGAGGTCAGAGAAGGCTTCAATGAAGCTACCCAAGATATAAAATCCCCTCTCAGGAGGAAGGTGTGTATACAGTAATTAATATACAGAATTATCTATATCCAAAAATGATTTTCAATCATAATAAAAACCACCATCATCATATTTTATAGATAAGAAAAACCTGATCCCGTTGAATTGTTAATTTTGGCAGCCACAGCCATAAAGGGGACAAAAGTGGGAAACCAATATCCACCAACAATATCTGGGTCACCAGCAGTACCATTCCAACTAAATACAGTGTTATTGAATTGTTGCACTGTTAATTAAAGTTTTGTTTTATTTTTCTACTCTAATACCATTTTTATTTTGACTAATTTTATTTCTTATTGATTTCATCTTAGTTGTAGTCCAAATTCTATTAAATTATTTTATAATTGTATTGTGAAATTTTATCATTGAACAAGTGTTTTAATTCAATCATTAGCATCTCAGAGTATGAATAACACAAAATATCTCAGAGTAAGAACAACACAAGGCGTCCTACAATAGTAGCGGTCCCATCTGAATAAGGTTTTTACAGAATTTATCCTCTTTTTCTTTTTTTCTTTTTCTGAGCCATCTAGCTTATTCTTGAAGAGTAAGGGCCACTTTACACATATCAACTTCTGTGTCCAACCTCTGAACAGATCTCTGGTTGCAGTGAAATCATGGACACATTGTGCCATTTTGTGGCTGTGTACAACATGGAGCAATGTGTCCATGATTTCACTGCAACCAGAGATCTGTTCAGAAGTTGGACACAGAAGTTGGGATGTGTAAAGCGGCCCTAAGAGTTCTTTGCAAATGTAAAGAATTTTTGAAGTAACATAGTACTTCACCACTACTACAATGACTACATGCCGCAGAGCTCGGTGCAGTGGGTGCCATCTTACCTTAATCCAGAGTACTAATTATAAATAAAAAGCTAACTCTTAAAGTAATCCCAGGCAGCCACACTACTGGAATTAATCATCTTATTTTTATCACTAACTCAAATTATATAGAAAAATGTTAACATTTGAGAGTCCTCAATGGTTGATAACCTTCAATGACCTATATAGTAAGACAACTGTGATTATTTTCAGATTGTATACTTTCATCTTTATGACATTCCCATTATAACTGAGGCAAAAGAAGCATATTAGACAATTGGATGACATTTTACAAGGAATATGCTCTTCTTGCTGAAACTGTAAATCTCTATATTAATTTTGATTATGTTTTCCAGTAGTCATAATATTCATGAAATTAGAAGTCACTATCAATTGTTATAATAGTGGATTACTGTTGGAGTATCCTACAGACCAGAAATACTTTCTAACAGTGGCAGCATATTTTGGTAAAGATAAATGTTCAGGCTTCACAATTTCTTCTACTGACTGTATTTGTGTTAAAAATGCTGTCCCAAGAATTGCAGCCCCAATGACCTTCAAAGACTGCACTTCTATAAGGATTATTGCTTTTCGCTGCGGTTGAATACACTTTTGCTTCACAACATTACCCAGGGCAGACAAAGATGATGCATCAGTGTGAGGAACTGTCATTTCAGATTGGCTTATTAATGCTACTTTTTGCAGCTTACTTACTTGACTGCGTTCCATCCCAGACTTCAGAACTGTATGATCTCACACAGGACTATGCTCATTGGACCAGTGACACTTGTAGAATGAACAGGATAAAAAAGTGAGAGACAGGTTAACAAATATCAAGTACATATATCAGCTTCCAACCAAATACAGCATGTGCAATGGTAGAAGGAATTATATCCAAGGAATGATACCACATTTCTTAAATATGGTCTATTTTTGTATGACCAGTCTCTGGGATTTAGCAGTGCAGACACAAATGGTCACATATAGAGATTCAGGATTAAGAGTTTGATATAATCTCATTGAATTATAGTATAGTAAGCAAATGTGTTAGCTATTTCTCTACTACATGCCTTATGGAAAAATATGAAGTACCGTACACTTATTTAGTGTAGAAGGCTTAAGTGAATATCAGATTACCTTGTGTTATATTAAATAATATATAGCAATGGGTGAATTCTAAAATATTTGGGTTCGAGTTATTCGTATCGAATACATCGTACTATTTGAGTGATCATCACAAATAACAAACTTAATTCAAGTCAATGGGAAACTCAAATATCTTTCAGGCGAACCCAATCAAGAAATCTGTGGAGCAGTAAAATTGCTGAAATGGATGGAAAATACTGCAATGAATGGAAGCAGCATGGAAAAGATGCCTTAAAGGGAACCTGTGTGGCACCCCACTGGTCGATGCGCCATATAGGGGTACTGCACCCAGGCCAGCATGTGCAGTATCCCTGTGACCAGGAGATGGGAATGGTAACTTGAGGCCCTCATCACATGCATGCACACACCTAGAATCAGGGGACTAAGGGGTTAAATCCTTGGCTAGGAGACCCAGCCCCGGTGGGATGAGCTTAGGTGGGTAGTGGAGAGCGGGAAAGGAAGCTTAGTCAAAACGCTGGTAGCAGGAGAAGAAGAGTGTGAGTGTCGCAGAGGGAGGGTGCCTAAAAAGAGATAGAAAGGGGGATCCTTGGGTTTGAGCTAACACCCGGCACCAGACCGTCCTGATAACCAGTCTGGGGGGAGCCCGGTCCATTAACGGAGAACTGGCTCTGAGTGCGGTGCAGGACAGTTCAGCCCTGAGCCACCAATCCGCAGGGCCGTGGACAATCAGACAGTCATGGCCCGGTCCAAAGCACATCCCCACCAGGGACTTCATCCAGGGTCGTGAGTCCCTTGGCAAAGGGTGAACTCTATTCAGACTGTGGGCCTGGTGTAGAACAAGAGGCTCTGGGCAGGGTCACGCTGAGGAAGTAAGGAGCAGCACAGAGAGAGAAAGTAAGGACAGGGGGAGAATCTTGTCCATCATACCCCAGGTCTAAACAGTAGCCTTCTGGTCTCAGTAGGAGGCCAGCTCTGGACATAATAAAAGTTCATATTTCAGGTATGAGGGGCACATCTGAGCACATACAGGGGTTACTAGAACCTCATTTACATCATGTAAATGCTGGTGGGCATAGTTTAAAATGCCCAAAGGGGGTGACAGGTTGCCTTTAATGCTTTTTTGACTCACAGCTGATTTCTGGAAATAATGTTATCAGAGTATTACGCCACTTTTTCGGAGTGACAATAATACTTACAAAGCCAAACCTAAATTAGATTTTACAGGAGAAAATGTTAAGAAACCTACTTTCCTGCATAATGACATTGTAAGACATTGTTTATGTTCATACATAGTATTTTTGCTTTTGGTTTTCTCATTGCTTTGAATGCTGAACAATCAACTCACCGGTAAATGTAATTTTAACATTTTACTATCTTATCTGGCCATGCGTTGTGTGTGACACACATGCTCCGACACCTCCTGTTAATTTATGAATGATTTATGTGATTTAATTTGTCTTAAAGAAGGAGAAATCTCACTCTGAAACGCATAGATATAATAAAAATCACCATTTTTCATCCAATTTGGACTGAATAATCCTTGTGCCATGAAACTTTTATCCTTTTTTCTTTCTTCATGTGGAATAATTTAAGAAGTA
Source organism: Allobates femoralis (assembly GCA_033576535.1). Classification (NCBI taxonomy): domain Eukaryota; kingdom Metazoa; phylum Chordata; class Amphibia; order Anura; family Aromobatidae; genus Allobates; species Allobates femoralis. The sequence goes on from JARQOC010000002.1 coordinate 192,713,923, forward strand.
GTGATTCTGAAACTCACAAAACCTAAACAGGAAATGCAAGAACTGCAAAAAATTAGAAGGAGGATCTGCAAATACCCATAAAGACACATAGAGGAGGGCATATGAATACATTTTTTTGATAATTTTAAAAAGACTAAACAGAATAAATCTGTCAATGAATGTATGGAAAGAATCTATTATGTTGTGAACTTTGAAAGAGATGTATGTGACCAGAAGGGAACACTCGTTTCCATCAGATGACACTCATCTGACACTATGAGAAACAGACTAAGATGGCAATAAGCAACAACTTGACTTGAATGGTACAAATTCCTTTAACATGGTTAGTGAAGACTATGTGAATAGAAAAAAATCTTACCACTATTGTTGAATTAAAAATTGAAGAAACAACACAAAACAACAATGGTATGGAAGCGGCCACCTTCACTGTAACTAGTGAAGAGCAGAAGCACAGGCTAGTTCACTTAAAGAGGGTTACTGGCAGTGCATTAGCGGACCACCACCCGAAAGAGGTGTACCTATGTCCCCAGAAAGCAAATGGTGAGTCACTCTTCTTGGCCATTTTGTATGAGACTCATGTCCAGAAAGAATTTTAAGGAGGGATTACAGTACACCCTGGAATAGATGTAGAGGAACCTATCGCCGAGTAACGAGAATTATGAATACCATATTATTCATGCAAGTAGTGAATAGTAATGATTACATGTCGAGCCCCAGGCCCTGGGGTACTCGGCTACCAGGCTTGGTGGTTGTTCCAGGGATGTCACGGGTGGCAGCGCCTGGTCCCATGGCCTGGATGACACTTCAAAAAGGGTGTATTTAAAGGGGATAAGAGTTTGTCATGTGACGCCATCTGTATTACCTGGTGATGGGTCACCAGCGCCGCCACAGTCCGCTGGAGGTAGATGGTAGTGTGGCTGAGTTGGCAAAGCTCCCTAGAGGTGGAGCAGGTCCTCCGGGGCAGCGTAGTGTGAAGGGGCAGCGTGGAGTGAGGCTGTAAATTGGGATGGGAGTGATGGAGCAGTCTATAGGGGACACCAGGAGCGGAGAGGAATGACACACACACACACTGTAGAAGTCTCTTTTGCTGGTGGTACGGCAGGTAAAGACGTCCAGGGCACTGACAGGTGACCAGGTGCACAGTGGGTCCCCACAGCAAGTGGGTATAAGTCCTCCTCTTTTCCTCTGTGGTAGCTGAAGCCCAGTCTGCATGCAGCCAGACCGGCCTCCTCTCTCTCCCTGTCCTTGCTCTCTCCTCCTGTGTGGTCCACAGGTTACCCTCTCTGATCACTGCCTTGTAATTCATCACTGCGGTGTCTGGCTCCCTCTCTCTGGACTCACAGGGGGACCGGGTGACTGAAGTCTCCACGGTGTAATGGGGTTTTCTGTAGTCCTGAAGTATCCTACAGGTGTGTATCCCCAAAGTCCGGTACGTCTCTGGCAAACTTCACTAGTTCCTCGCTTCCTTTTGGCTCTGCTCTTTGCCTTCTGTCCCCACTCCTAGGCTTACGGGACGTCAGAAGGACCACTCTGGGTCACTGGATCAGGCCTAACTGCGGCACGGACCACCAGGACATCTTCGCAGCTCTCCTAGTGTCTGCACACTCTAACTAACTCCTCCCCCAGCAGCAGTATTTATAGGGGACCTCACCTAAAGTTGGTGAGTATAGCACACCCTATTGTGCCAAGGTGGAAGGTGTGGCATGTAGTAGGTACCTGCTTTGGAAACCCAGCTGTGCATTAGGGAAGTCTGTGGCTACCTACGTGAGCAGGGCGCTACATACCCCCGAAGGTAATTTCAGTACTCCTGGACTGAGCAATTTTTGTGTTTGAACAAAAAGGATAACAATTTATAACAGGTAACATATTTACAAAGTCTCAAAATATAAAAATTTACAAAAACCACTGAAAAATATTGGAAAAATAGAAAAAACAGGTAAGTCCATACGGTGCTAGTCCATTCACCGCAGGGTTTGAAAAAGAAAAGAAGTTTGTTGTTACACCAGTCCTGTAACATGGTCCTTTCAAATTATAATCCGGGAAAAGTTCAATAAGTCCTTACAGGTAAAGTCTCTGTAGGCTCAACAGTTCAAAATACACAACAACATCTACTACAGGTGTTTTCAGCGCAGGAGTCCTACGTACTACGGGGGCCTCTACAGGTCATATGTGCTGTAGGTCTCCTGGCCCTGGGGTCACCTTTTGTCCAAGTTTTTACTCTCCCTAGACAGCTCCTTACGCCAACTCCACTCACCCTCTTTTGGTGTTGTGTACCTGGCTTTTGGCCAACTCTTCACCTTTTGAATACTACAATTTACATTTTTTACTTTATAGCTGCTATTTACATGTTTACTTCTTAGTGTGTTCTACCTTACATTATTGTGCCCACTCTCCATACCTATACGGGGAATTAACAACTTCATCAGAATACTAGAAAATAGCCTCCCACATACGGAGGAGTATACACCATGGAAACAGATAAATCGCTAAGTTAAATGGAAAACCAAAAAGTCAAGCGACCAACATCTGATTATAAGACAATTTATTGTACAAGATATACAAGGAGGGACGTACACAAAAAGAAGAAGAATAGACAACCCAAGAAAGGGTGTCTCCTGTTATGAGTACTGATGCATAAAGTACAAAATTATTAATAATAATAACATATCAGTAGTAGTACAGCAGAAATTGACATACAGAAAGTTCTACCTGTATGTCAATTTCTGCTGTACTACTACTGATATGTTATTATTATTAATAATTTTGTACTTTATGCATCAGTACTCATAACAGGAGACACCCTTTCTTGGGTTGTCTATTCTTCTTTTTGTGTACGTCCCTCCTTGTATATCTTGTACAATAAATTGTCTTATAATCAGATGTTGGTCGCTTGACTTTTTGGTTTTCCATACGTATACGGGGGTTGACCTTGTGTGCTTCTCTGTGATCTACGCACTACAGGTGTTACTGTCTCAGGTGATGTTTCTAGTGAAGGGCTTGGTGCAGGTATATCAGGTAAGCGTCTGCGTAGCCTTAGTCTCACTACAGGGCTAGCAGGTGTACCAATTGCAGCATCCTCAGATTCTCTGGCAACGGGTATTTCTTCCTGATTCCTTTGTACCATCTCTTCTTGGGGCTGGTAGAAATTCATTAAAGGCACTAAGATGGCTCCATCTTGTTGAGGCCAATCTTCTGGGAAATCTCCTAAGATGGTTGAGATTACTTTCTCTTTTGGTTCTTCACTTGGACTTATCTCTTGTACTGGTTCTAATTCCTGGATTGGTTGAGTTGGGGGATTTTGATTTTCCCAATCTGTTGGACACTTTTTAATGTGGTTTCTGGACACAGCTTGAGTGGTTTTTCCACCATTCTTACTGTTGACACATACTTTGTCGTTGTCATAACCAGAATCGAGTAGAACGTAGGGTTCTTGTTCCCACTGATTGTCCAATTTGTGTTGGGTTCTTTTCCTCTTTAAGGCAATACTTCCAAGTGTTATTGGTTCTGCTAGAGCATGTTTGTTATAATCCCTTTGTTGCTTTTCACAGGCTTTCTCCAGATTGTCTTCTACACAGGCTTGAACCATTTTGCATTGTTCGTTGTGAATAGCATTCCAACTGGGTATTGTGTCTTCTGCCTGGGGATCGACTATACCGAGTCCCAAGTCTACAGGTAACTTTCCTGTACAGGCTCTCATCAGGTAAGCTGGGGTACAGTTGGTAGAACTTACTGGAATGTGGTTGTACATATCAACCAAATCTGGTAGTTTCTCCGGCCATTGGTTTCTTTCCTCCAAGGGTAAGATCTTCAGCATGTCAATGATAATGCCATTCATCTTCTCACATAGTCCATTGGCTTGGGGATGATATGGGGTTGTTCTGATCTTTTTGCACCCATACATGTGGCAGAACTCTTGGAAGATCTCTGTTTCGAAGGCTGATCCTTGGTCTGTGAGGACTTGTTCCGGGAATCCCAATGGTCTGCAGAATACATCCTGGAATGTTTTGGCAGCAGTGGTAGCTGTCAAGTCTTTTACGGGGACAACCGTTAAAAATCTCGAGTAATGGTCTACCATGGTCAATGCGTATGTGTAGCCGGATCTACTGGGAGTCAGTTTTACGTGGTCCAAGGCTACAATTTCTAAGGGCTGTTTTGTCACGATGGGCTGGAGCTGTGCTTTCTGGCTCTGTAAGTCCTTTCTTCTCAGGCTGCAGGGTTTACAGTTCTAACACCATCTTTCAATGGATGTCAGCATGCCGACCCAAAGAACCTATTCCTCAGTAGCATCTCTAGCTTCTTTCACCCAAAGTGACCAGTCTGGTTGTGAGAGTTGTTGAAGACCACTTGGATTTCTGATTTTGGCACGATGATTTGTCAGACCATCTCGTGTGTTCTTGGGTTAATGTACCTCTGAGAAAGCTTTTGTTGGTGTATGAACAGCTTGCTCCACTCACTCCATAGATGTTTGACTTCAGGTTGGGGATTTTCTGGCAGATTTGCTGACTCCTGGGTTATCAGTTGTTTGATCAAACTGATAGCTGGGTCACTGTCCTGCACCTCTTTCCAAAGTGGGGCAACGGGTTCACCATTCTTGCAGGAGGGTTTTGACAGATTTGCTGGCACTGGGTTACTCTTAGTTGATGGAAGGCAGGTAACTCCACTTCTTCCAGCTCGTCTTCATCACCCTTATCTGACAGGTGGGGCATTCTGGATAAGGCATCCCCATTTCCGTTCTGGTGCACAGCCCTGTACTTGATGGTGAACTGGTAGTTGGCCAATCTGGCCATCCATCTCTGCTCCATAGCTCTCAACTTCGCAGTCTCGAGGTGGGTTAGCAGATTGTTATCCGTGTAGGCTGTAAACTTGCTAGAGGCCAGGTAGTGTTTGAACCTCTCTGTGACGGCCCAAACCAAGGCCAGGAATTCCAGCATGAAGGAACTGTAGTTCTCTGGGTTCCTCTCTGTGGGGCGCAGGTTCCTACTAGCATAGGCGATCACCCTTTCTTTGCCTTCTTGCCTTTGTGAAAGGACGGCAACGAATCCTACTTTGCTGGCATCCGTGTACAGCAGGAATGGCAAGTTGTAGTCCAGGTAAGCAAGGATTTCCCCTCCTGTTAGGGCTTCTTTCATTATCTGGAATGATTCTCCCTTTGTTCCTTGCCCCACCTCCACGGAGAATCCTTAGACTTGCCCTTCGTGGGTTGGCCTTTTAGGTTTTGCAGGGGAGCAGCCTACTTGGTGTACTCCTTTATGAACCTCCTATAGTAGCCCACCAATCCCAGGAATTGACGTACTTCCTTCAGGGTCTTGGGTTCTGGCCACTCCTTGATAGCTGTCACCTTGTCTGGATCAGGGGCCATGCCTTTGGCACTGACTATGTGTCTCAGGTACTGTACTCTTGGCTTCAACAGGTGGCATTTTGGTGGTATCAGCTTCAACCCTCATTTGGCCAGAGCTTCAAACACCTCTGCTAGATGGGCTACGTGTTCCCCATAGGTCTTGGAGTACACGATAACGTCATCCAGGTAGATCAGCACTGTCTCAAAGTTCTTATGACCCAGGCAACTCTCCATCAATCGCTGTAAGGTTCCGGGTGCTTTACATAGTCAAAAGGGCATGCTTTTGAATTCACATAGGCCCATGGGTGTCGTGAATGCCGTCTTCTTGTGGTCTTCCTTGGCTATGGACATCTGCCAATACCCACTAGTGAAATCTAAGGTGGAGAAGAAATTGGCGGACTTCAACGCAGCTAAAGATTCCTCTATACGGCTAAGCATCCTTGTGTGTTATGCGGTTTATTTGCCTATAGTCTACACACATTCTCATGCTGCCATCCTTTTTCCTGACTAGGATTAAGGGGCTGCCCAGGTGCTACAGCTATCTCGTATAAGCCCTGCGTCCTTCATGTCCTGTAACGTTTCCTTGGCTTTTTGATAATGTGCAGTTGGAATAGGACTATACCGCTCTTTGATTGGTGGATGTGTACCTGTGGGGATATGATGTTGCACCCCTTTTATCCTACCAAAGTATAGTGGATGCTTTATAAAGACTTGTTCGAATTCTTGGACTACCCGGTAAACACCTTGCTTTTCGTACACAGGAGTGGTGTCAGATCCGACATGGAGTTGCTGGCACCAGTCCTCCAGTGGCCCTGTTGTTTGAATAGGTTTTGCCCCTTTGGTATGGGGTATGGGTCCCACTGTTTGGATCTCATTGTTGTTTACTGTGTACAGCTTAGCAATGGTAGTATACCTGGGTAATTTAACCTCTTCACTGCCACAATTTAAGATGCGAACAAGTACTCTCCCATTGTGTACGTCCACCACCCCCCTGGCTGTCAACAGTGTAGGTCTGTGCTGATGGGCTCCATAAATACCAGATAGTCCTGCCCTCTCAGACCTATAGCTGCTCGACACCAAATCATCATCTCACTCATTGGGGGAATCACAATAGGCAATGGGTCTGTCACCCGTGCTGTACCAATTTCGCCACCTGTAATTGTTACCTGTTGATGGTGCAGGATGACTCTGATCTCACGCTGTAGGACCTTCCTCTGACCAGGTCTGGCAGTGTCTGCGGTCTGTTGAAGCAAAGACAAAACTTCCTCCATGCAATCGCTAACAACATTAGTGCCTAGTATGATATAAGGTAATGAAGAAAGGATAGAGTATGTGGTAAGCGCTAGGGAATAATTACAGCTCACGGCCAGTAGTAAATTACCTTTAGGCTTTAATAAAAATGTGTACAACACGCGGGTCCATTAATGGACCCGCGTGTTGTACACATTTTTATTAAAGCCTAAAGGTAATTTACTACTGGCCGTTGAGCTGTAATTATTCCCTAGCGCTTACCACATACTCTATCCTTTCTTCATTACCTTACATATGCTCCTTGCGGGGAGTGGGATGTGGAGCTGCTCTGGGCTACAGGACCTGGCCTTCGTCATTTAGATAATCCTCCTGAGCTGTCACGTGATCCTTGGCAACCGAGGAAAACGCTGAAGACACCATTTTTCACATCATTCCAGAAGAGTGAAATTCATTATTTCAAAGACCTCGCAAGTGTGCAAGTTAATCCAGTTGTGCGGACGGTCAAGGTGAGCAATACAAAAATATACCGAGGGTAATTATTGCAAACACAGTATGGCGCAAATTGGATTTTATTTTTTACATAGTATGATATAAGGGTCATTTGCATTACTGGCTTCTGCTACTACTAAGACCCATTGCTTCTGCACTTCCCTAACCCCCATTACAGTGATTGGTTCACCGTTAGATGCATTGAGGGTAAAGTCTAAGGCAGACTGTTCCAGTTCTGCATCAGCCCAATACTTCTTATAAAGTATATTACAAATAAGTCTGTGGAGCCTCGGTTAGGAGTCTCAAACACAGGACTAGCCAGATATCCTTCCAGGGAAGGATCCAGTCAAGGGGTGGCTCCTTGCGGAGAACACCATAACCACCATGTTAAGTGGCCCTTTTAGTCAATATCCAGCTCTTTTACAAGCTTAGAGATATGACAAGGGAATACCAAGACCAGGTATCCATCCACAGACAGCTGTTTCGGGGTGTTGCCCCTCATCAAAGTATATTGGGGATGGTGGTCACCTGTGACCCGGTGTCCAGCAGAGCAGGTGTCGGGATTCCATCTAGTACTATGGACAGAAACGGCCTCTGTCCGATGAAGGTCTTGTACCAGGTGGCAGGGCACTGTTGATCTATTCCTGAGGTTTGGCCCCGGCCTCCAGGGACTGCCAGTTTAAAGGACAGCTCCTGGCGATGTGGCCTTGCAGTTACAGCGGCGGCAGATGGGCTCCCCAGTGGAGCTGTAGCGGTCGGTGGTTCTTCCCCAGTGGCTTGCTTTGCTCTCATCCAGGGTACATTCTCCGGACTGCTGTCAAGTTGAATCAGCGGTTGAGGTCGGGCCTGTGGTCTTGGCGCTGGCTGTTCATTTTGCTGCAGCTGCAGAGCGTCCATTAGCTTAGTGATGTTTTTATTCATCTGGCGCAACTCAGCACGCAGTGAATCATACTTGTCAGGCTGAGCAGATTGTAGATTGTGCGTGGCTGTAGACACAGGTGATGATTTCGGGGTAGCTTGCACCTTACCACTGCACCACCATTTGATAGCAGCTTCATGGGTCTCTACCGGCCACAACCCTTTAATGGCTATGTCCTTCAGGGTGTTAAAGTCAGCTTCTGGATTGCTCAATGTCCACCAACGTACAGTCTTATTGTCCTCAGGGGATAGCAGTCCCCGGGTGAATTGTTCAATTAAGAGCTTGTTTTCGTCGGGTGCACTGGTGGGGCTAACATGTTTAAGGGCTCACAACGCTTCTTCCAGATGCCAGGCATAAGCTCTGATATCATCCCCCGGCCTCTGGTAGCAGTGATGGAAGCGCATGCGTATATCAGCCTCGTTGCACTCCTCAAAGGTAGCTCTAAATTTGTCAAATATAACAGCTGCTGATCTGCGTTCAGCAGCAGACCAGGAAGCGCTCTCTTTTTCTGCTGCGCCAGTTAACTGTCCGAGTACCACAGCAGCGCGTTGTTGACCGGTCATCACATACATATCTTGGATGACATTGATTTTTCTCTTGAAAGCATCCAGCGTATCAGGGCGGCCGTCATACTGAGGCAACCACTTGGCCCCCGGAATGTATGGGACTGAGAACGGCATTATTGGGGTGAGTGCAGCCAGTGCGCCAGTGGCGCTGGCAGTGTTACTGGAGGCAGCCATAGGTCCTTAGGGGTAATTCCTAGGGTCAGCGAACGCGCTGTCGTCGTCGCTGAGGAGGCCGACATGTTGGAGGCCCCCTAGTGAATTACAGCCAGTTCTTAAAGAATTAAACAGTTCGGGATTTTTCGTACTAGGCACCTGCGCTTGGGAATGCTCGGCTGAGCTAGGGGCAGATGTTAGTCTTGCGCTCTACAGGCCGACACGTCCCCTTTCTTCTTCTCTTCGGCGCAGTAATGGCGGCATAGTTTTAACAGTCACTCAATACAGTTGAAATCACGGCACACAGTACCTGGTAACACCGGGCACGAGATCCTGTTCGTGACGCCAGAAATATATGTCGAGCCCCAGGCCCTGGGGTACCCGGGTACCAGACTAGGTGGTTGTTCCAGGGATTTCACGGGTGGCAGCGCCTGATCCTGTGGCCTGGATGACACTTCAAAAAGCGTGTATTTACAGGGGATAAGAGTTTGTCATGTGACGCCATCTGTAGTACCTGGTGATATGTCACCAGTGCCACCACAGTCTGCCGGAGGTAGATCGTAGTGCGGCTGAGTTGGCAAAGCTCCCTAGAGGTGGAGCAGGTTCTCCGGGGCAGCGTAGTGTGAAGGGGCAGCGTGGAGTGAGACTGTAATTTGGGATGGGAGTGATGGAGCAGTCTATAGGGGACACCAGGAGCGGAGAGGAATTACACACACACACACTGTAGAAGTCTCTTTTACCTTTTACTGGTGGTACGGCAGGTAAAGACATCCAGGGCACTGACAGGTGACCAGGTGCACAGTGGGTCCCCACAGCAAGTGGGTATAAGTCCTCCTCTGTTACATTGTGGTAGCTGAAGCCCAGTCTGCACACAGCCAGACCGGCCTCCTCTCTTTTCCTGTCCTTGCTCTCTCCTCCTGTGCGGTCCACGGGTTACACTCTCTGATCACTGCCTTGTGATTCCTCACTGCGGTGTCTGGTTCTCTCTCTCTGGACTCACAGGGGGACCGGGTGACTAAAGTCTCCACGGTGTAACGGGGTTTTCTGTAGTCCAGAAGTATCCTACAGGTGCGGATCCCCAAAGTCCGGTACATCTCCGGGCGAACTGCCAATAGTTCCTCGCTCCCTTTTGGCTCTGCTCCTTGCCTTCTGTCCCCACTCCTAGGCTTGCGGGACGTCAAAAGGACCACTCTGGGTCACTGGCTCGGGTCTAACTGCGGCACCGACCACCAGGATGTCTTCGCAGCTCTCCTAGTGTCTGCACACTCTAACTAACTCCTCCCCCAGCAGCAGTATTTATAGGGGACCTCACCTAAAGTTGGTGAGTATAGCTCCTTCTACTGTGTCGGGGTGGAAGGTGTTGTGTGTAGCAGATACCTGCTGTGGAAACCCAGCTGTACATTAAGGATGAGCAGGGCGCCACATACACTCGCTCATCACTAATGACCACAGCTGTCCAGTCCTGAACCCCACTACAAGAACCATTCTGAAGCAATCCCTGGGGAGTCAAAACATCCCCAGTGACAAAGTTTTCTCATGGTATTGACTCTTCTAAGAGAGTGTTACTCAAATTGTTGTACAGTGGTACAGCAGTGATACCCTATTTTGAAAGATATTGTCCTCCACCCAACGATAAAAAAGCTGAAAAGTTCTTCAGTAGAGATTGATAGTCGAGTTGGGCTATTAGATGGTCGCCATAGTAGCTGTTGTGTTATCCTTTCTGTGGTTAATAATTTTTATACGGTCATTAGAGGAAGGGGGGTGATAGAGTGCTAACTGTTCCCCAGCGCAAACACATGTTACAAGTTCCCACATCAAGGGTTGTTTTCTTTTTTTTGCTACTGTACACCCCTTCTCACCTACAAAAGGGCACACTTTTTTGCTTTGGACTACTCCTTTTCCTACTACATGATATCCAAAACGTGATCATGCGGCTCTCACTTGTAATTTTGAGAGGGCCAGCTGACAGCTCTCAACCAAAATTTTTGATGGGCAAAAGGCAGCCCTCACTCATACATTTAGGAGAGCCCTTAGGAAGACCTCAACCATTCATTTTGTAGAGCAGCATATTAACTCAGTAGTTAGTAGCGCTGGGGTGTTGGATTCAAATCCCACCACACAACATCTGCAAGGAGTCTATATTTTTTCCCCATGCTTGCATGGTTTACTTATGGGCCAAATGGGGACAGTGGGAATAATGTCTGTAAATGTTGTGGAATTAATAATGCTATATACATGAATAAAATAAATAAATACATTTAGGAGGGCCCTCAGGTGGCTCTTTACCATACATTTGCGCTTGCCCTCAATCATACATTTGAGAGGGCCATAAGGGGGCCCTCTATCATACATTTGGAAGGGCCATTACTCATACATTTAGGAGGGCCCTCAGGTAGGTCTCTACCATACATTTGGGAGAGCCAACATGTTTATTTCCATGCACCCATTCCCACCCCAAAAAGAGCATACGGTTAATGGTTTCTTCTGTTTTTTTCATTTTCCTCCTTCACTTCCTCCTATATTATATCGACAGGTGATCATGTCGCCCTCAATCCTAGATGAATTCTTTGAGGGCCAGAAGTCTGCCTTCACTGCATTCTGACAGGGCGACCAGAGGCAGTGAAGTGCCAGATAGAACATGCAGGCAAATGTTCCCAAGATCCCCACACGCTACAGTTTGTATGCCAAGGATTAGGTGTTCCCCAGTAGGGCTGTTTTTAAAGCAACTTGTGCCATACCAAGGTGAGCAGGGGCCTTACCACTGTCAGCCTGACCACCACCAGCATGCTCAGGCACATGTCATCAAAGCCTCTAACTAGGTGGGTCTCCAACCTGGTTCCACCATAAGTGTCTTTGAGTGACACCACTGCCTCTTCTCCTGGGCTACATGCTTGCCAATTCCTTGTCCAGGATGCAGGAGAGAATGCCTCCTGCTCTGCCCCTGTCATTGCAGATTCACAAACACCATAAGCAAAGTTCTCAAATGTATTCCATGGCAGTTTTAAACTGTCCCAACCCCAGGCTTTGAAATGTAAATACAAATTGGTTTAAGTTGCACTTGCAGGTATTGTAATGCAATCAACCCTGCATAAATGCCTATAATATATTAGCCCTTCTCCAGACACTGTCTCTTCACTATTTACAGCAAGCAGCCATATTAGGATATACTAGAATGTACTGGAATTATCCCTTAAAAGGACTGTTTGGTTTAATTGCACCCACAGGTACTGTAACCCAAAAAACCCTGCCAAAATGCCAATAATATACTAGCCCTATGCCAGAAACTTTCCCTGCAGTAAGTACAATAAGCAGCCATATTAGGATACACTACAATGTATTGGTAATTCACCCTTAAAGAGGACCTGTCACCTCCCCCATGGATGTGAATCTAAGCCCAGCACTGAATGTAGCATGTCTGCTGCATTCAGGCAAGGGATCCCCCATAGCTCTGTGGGGCTGCTACCCAGATATATAAGCTTATAAAAACTTACAGTAATTTTCCATGGAGGCGGGCCGTGTCCTTGAGGCAGCTCGTCCACAGGGGCATTTCCTGTGCCTCTGTACCACACATGTCCTAGCCGCCTCGGCTCGTGCCATTCTTTAAATCCTCGCTCTGCGCGTCTTTGTGTGGGTGACGCAAGCACAGAGTGAGGTTGAGGTGCATGCCCCGCCTCCCACTATGATGTCCTCTCATTTCCTCACCCTGCTCAGTGTTGTGCTATGGATCAGGGCGGGGAAAGTAGAGGATGTCATAGTGGGAGGGGCTATGATATCCTCTCATTTCCCCGCCCTGCTCAGGGTTGTGCTATGGAGCAGGGCGGGGAAATGAGAGGACGTCATAGTGGGAGGCGGGGTATGCACCTCAACCTCACTTTGTGCATGCATCACCCACACAAGAGCGAGAATTTCAGAATGGCACAAGTAGAGGCAGTGAGGACATGGGCAGTACAGAAACGCAGGGGGCGTGAAATACCCCTGTGGACGAGCTGCCTCAAAGACAAGGGCCCGCCTCCATGGAAAATTAATGTAAGTTTTTATAAGCCTATATATCGGGGTAGCAGCCCCAGAGGGCTATGGGGGACCCCTTGCCAGAATGCAGCAGACATGCTGCATTCAGTGCTGGGCTTCGATTCACATCCATGGGAGGGTGACAGGTCCTCTTTAAATGAATTGTTTAATTTAAATAGCACAAGCAGATATTGAAACGCAATGGACCCTGCTTAAATGCCTTTAATATGGTAGCACTACTCCAGGAACTTTCCCTTCATTACATACAGCTTGCAGCTATACTATGATACACTAGAATGTATTGGAAACAACCCTTAAAAGTACTGTTTGGTTTAGGTTGCACCCACAAGTACTGTAATGCAATGAACCCTGCCTAAATGCCTATAATATGCTAGCCCTACTCCAGATACTATCCCTGCACGAATTACAGCTAACAGCCATATTAGGATACATTACAATGTATTGGAATTAGCCCTTAAAAGACTGTTTTGTTTAGGTTGCACCTGCAAGTACTGTAATGCAATAAACCCTGCCTAAATGCCTATAATAAACTAATCCTACACTAATTACAGGTAACAGTGGTATTGTGAATTAGCTCTTAAAAATATGGCTTGAGTGATCTTGCACCAGCATCCGTTAACGCATGGTACATATAGGTACTATGCGTTAACGTATGCGTTAACACATAGTGTTTTTACATGAAGTAATGGCAAATTCCAAAAACGGAATCAGGTTTAGAAAATGCAGAAAAACTGCATGCCAAGTGTGACCCTAGCCTATAAACTGTTTTTGTGCCTACATGCACAAAAACTTCCAGGCTTCATCTGCGCACCTTGGTGGGGATAAGAAGAGGGGATGAGAAAAGGCCACGTTACTTTGAAGAGCACATGGTCGAAAAAGGTACACAGTAAGGTGGGTGCTAATATTTACTTTTAAATGTTAGCATATTAATGGCCATCTATGGCTAAGAAAAATGGCAGCCTGTGTGTAATGCTAGGGTAGTGATGGAAAGACCGGCTGCTGGCCAACAAAGTCAGTATGCCAGACACACTTTGTGCTTGCTGTCATACTAATGCACAATCTAAAAGGGCAGGGTACTCTTAAATCGCTTTCCAGTCTTTGAAGGGGTGACATTTGCATAGCCCTTTCCAGGTGACAAACAGTAAAGTAGCTTCAAGTGATGCTGGTTTGTGTATTGTGCGTCCAAGGATTGCAGTACAATGCTCTACATCCTGAGCTACATCCTGAGCTCTATACTGAGTGCTTAAACCGGCGATTATGTGTAAATCTCTGAAATATGTGATTCATACAAAATTGACTTTAATAAGGTAGATGGAGTTAATTTGAACTCCCATCTGACCTGTGATCTGGCAGTGTCCATCATTTTATGCGTCTTTTTTAGGCGTGCGCAAAAGTGCGCTCAACCACAATTTTGTGCGCCTTTGAAAAGAAGGAAAGCGTTGAACAGAAGCCAAATGGAGTCCAGAGAAACTCTGCGACCTCATTAGTGAATGGATCCATTAGGGGCTTCACCTGAATCATGTATTTCAGAGATGTAGCTGAAAACTCATATGTAAGTACCTAGCATGGAGCACAGGATAAATGTGCACTGATCCAAAATGTTCTATTCCCAAATCGTCAACAATAGAATTCAACTCAACCCACAAAAAAACAATTCTCCACCAAGGTCCAGATTCTGTTGGCTGACATCGCACCCCCAAACGATTTCAGCTAAATATGAAATCCAATATGGCAGTCCTTCCTCTTTGTGCTTTGCACTGTACCTCGAAAGTAATTGTCAATTACATATGAGGTATTAATGTACTCAAAAAACATTGTACAACAAATTGTATGGTGCATTTTCTCCTGCTGCCCTTGTAAAAATAAAATTTTGGGGGCTAAAAGATTTCTGTGGGGAAAAATTAGACTTTTTTTTTCTTTTCGTAGCTCAACATTCTAAAATTCTGTAAAGCATATATAGTTCAAGGTACTCACCACATATCCACTTAAGCTCCTTGAGGGGTCTAGTTTTCAAAATAGCGTCAATTGTGTAGGCGTTCCACTGTTTAGGCATATCAGGGGTTCTCCAAATGCGACATGGTGCCTGCTAATGATTCCAATTTTGAGTTTGAATGTAACTCCTTCAGTTCTGAGCCCTGCCGTGCACCCAAACAAGGGTTTTCTGCCACATGTGATGTATCTGCATACTCAGGAGAAATTGCACTACAAATTGTGGGGTCCATTTCCTCCTGTTATCCTAGTGAAAGTAATACAAAAATTAAGCTCAAAGAACATCTTTTGTAGAAAAATGTGATTTTTTTTATGTTCACGACTCTAAAAATCTTTGAAGCACCTGGGGGTTCAAACTGCTCACCACACATCTAGATTAGTTCACTGAGGGGTATAGTTTTCAAAATAGGGTCTCTTGTTTTTTTTTTCTGTTTAAGCACATCAAGGGTTCTCCAAACGCAACATGGTGTCTGCCAATGATTCCAACCAATTTTAAGTTTGAATGGCACTCTTTTCATTCCAAACCCTGCCGTGCATCCAAACAGTGGGTTTTCTGCCACATACCTGGAATCAGCGTATTCAGGTGATAATGACTACAAATTATGTGGTTCACTTTTACCTGTTGGGCCAGCTTCACACCATGGTTTTCAGCTGTCAGGTTCTATCCAGTGTTTTGCAGGATCCACCGGACAGAACCTGACAGCACAGGATGAGCAGCAAGTGTGGGCAAATATGCCCTCCGATCCTGTGTTATGCTGGATTCGATTTCTGCTGCTCTCCATGGTGCTGAATTTTCAGCCCATGTGAGCAGTGCTGCTCTCCATAATGCTGAACGTTCAGCGGTGTCTCTGAAATGCTGCTGTCCATGGTGCTGAATGTGCGCGGCAGCATTTCAGAGACTGCGCTGTGATGTTCATCGGATCTGGAAAACGATCCAATTTTTTAATGGATCCAGCACCTATACACTCCCATGGGTGCTGGATCACCCCAGACCTGAGAGGATCCAACTTTGTCCGATTTTTGCATCTGAGCCAAAAAATTATGCTGACTCCGATGGGTGCCGGTGCAAAACTGGACAAAATCGGATCAGGGAACAAAACAACAAAGCCGGATGGCCAAATAGGACCAATACTACACCATGGACACGCGGGGGCAAAACTGGATCAGGTTCTGTCTGGTTCAAACCAGACATAACTTGAAAGCAGAAAACCGTGGTGTGAAGCCAGCCTTACCCTTAAGAAAATAAAAAAAAATTCAGTTGAAATTTTTTTTTTGTGGAGATAATGTGATTTTTTAAAAAGTCAAATGGCACTCCCTCCCACAAGCCCTGCCGTGCACCAAAACAGTAGTTTTTCACCACATTGGAGGTATCAGCTAACTCAAGAGAAATTGTACAACAAACTTTGGGGTCCATTTTCTCGTTTATCCTTTGTGAAAATAAAAAAAAATAGGCATAAAGAACATTTTTGTGGACACAAATGTGATTTTTTTATTTTCAGGGCTGTACGTTCTAAAATTTTGTGAAGCACCTTGGGGTTCTGGATGCTCAACACACATCTAGAACATTTCCTTGAGGGGTCTGGTTTCCAAAATAGGGTCATTTGTGGGGGGTATCTGCTATTTAGGAACATCAGGGACTCACCAAACATGACATGGCATCTGTTAATGTTTTCAGCCAATTTTCCACTTCAAAAGTCAAATGGCGCTTCCTCCCTTCTGAGCCCTGCCTGCACACAAACAGTGGTTTTCTACCACATGTGAGGTATCAGAGTACTCAGAAGAAATTGCACTACAAATGTTGTGGTCCATTTTTTCCTGTTACCCTTATGGATATAAAAAAAAATTCAGCTAAAAGAAAATTTTTAGGGAGAAAATTTATTTTTTTTATATTCATGGCCAAATTGTGAAGCACCTGGGGGTTAATGGTGCTCACAACACATGTAGAAAAATTCCTTGGACGATATAGTTTCCGAAATGGGGTCACTTGTGGGGGTTTCTGCTTGTTACCCACATCAGGGGCTCACCAAACATGACGTGGCATCCGCTAAGGGTTTCAGTCGACTTTCCGATGAAAAGTCAAATGTCACTGACTCCCCTTCCAAGCCCTGCCGTGAGTCCAAACAGTGGTTTTACACCACATTTTAGGTATTGGTGTACTCAAAAGAATATGTTTTACAAATTATGTGTCCATTTTCTCCAGTTACCCTTGAAAAATAGCAAAATGTAGTACTAAAGTACCGTATATACTCGTGTATAAGCCGAGTTTTTCTGCCCAAAAATTGGGCTGAAAAGTCTCCCCCTCGGCTTATACACGGGTCAGTACGGTAGGCTGCTGTGGTGGGGGCTGTGTCCGGGGCTGGGGAGGCTGGAGGAGGCGGGGGGAGGCTGCTGTATGAGCGGCCCCGTCACGTGGGGCCGCTCATTATGTATGCACTGCTTCCCCCTGTCAATCAGCGGCAGGGGGAAGCAGTGCATATCTAAATATATGGCCCCCAAATGCTGGCACTTGCCCCCCTCCATTGTAAGGCCCCCCCCCGGCTGCTTATCTTACCATCCCTGGTTTTCTGCATTGCGCAGGTCCCTCCGTGCTCCCGTCGTCCGTGTTCCCGTCCTCGCAGCATCCGGGGTCAGGTGACCGGCCGGTCGCATGACGTCATCGCTACGCGACGGCCGGGGACCCCGGATGCAGCTGACGTCGGGAGCACGGAGGACGGGAAGCACACAGGGACCTGCGCGATGCAGAAGACCAGGGATGGTAAGATAAGCAGCCGGGGTGGGCCTGTGGGGATGAACAAGTGCCAGCATTTGGGGCTGCTATATACACCACTGGGGCTGCTGTATACACCACTGGGGCTGCTGTATACACCACTGGGGCTGCTGTATACACCTCTGGGGCTGCTGTATACACCACTGGGTCTGCTGTATACACCACTGGGCTGCTTTATACACCACTGGGGCTGCTGTATACACCTCTGGGGCTGCTGTATACACCTCTGGGGCTGCTGTATACACCACTGGGGCTGCTGTATACACCAATGGGGCTGCTTTATACACCACTGGGGCTGCTTTATACACCACGTCGGGGCCTGGATTGCAGCTGACTGGGGCTGGACGGAACACCATCTGGCGCGATGCAATAGACCATGGGGATTGGTAAAATAAGCACCGGTGGGGCTGCTGTAACAATCCATCTGGGGCTGCTATATACACCACTGGGCTGCTGCTGTATACACCACTGGGGCTGCTGTAACCCTGGCTGTGTATACACCCTGAGGCTGCTGTATACACCACTGGGGCTGCTGTATACACCATCTGGGGCTGCTTTATACACCACTGGGGCTGCGTGTATACACCTCTGGGGCTGCTGTATACACCACTGGGGCTGCTGTATACACCACTGGGGCTGCTGTATACACCACTGGGGCTGCTTTATACACTACTGGGGCTGCTGTATACACCACTGAGGCTGCTTATACACCACTGGGGCTGCTGTATACACCTACTGGGGCTGCTGTATTACACCTCTGGGGCTGCTGTATACACCTCTGGGGTCGCTGTATATACCACTGGGGCTGCTTTATACACCACTGGGGCTGCTGTATATACCTCTGGGGCTGCTATATACACCACTGGAGCTGCTGCTGTATACACCACTGGGGCTGCTGCTGCTGTATACACCACTGAGGCTGCTGTATACACCACTGGGTGCTGACTGCTGTATACACCCTGGGGCTGCTGTATACACCACTGGGGCTGCTGTATACACCACTGGGGCTGCTGTATACACCACTGGGGCTGCTTATACACCTACTGGGGCTGCTGTATACACCTCTGGGGCTGCTGTATACACCTCTGGGGCTGCTGTATACACCTACTGGGCTGCTGTATACACCACTGGGCTGCTGTATACACCACTGGGGCTGCTGTATATACCTCTGGGGCTGCTTATACACCTCTGGGCTGGTATACACCACTGGGGAGGCTGCTGTATACACCACTGGGAGGCTGCTATATACACCACTGGGGAGGCTGCTGTAATACACCGCTGGGGCCTGTATATACCACTGGGGAGGCTGCTGTAATACCACTGGGGCCTGTATACACCACTGGGGAGGCTGCTGTAATACCGCTGGGGCCTGTATACACCACTGGGGAGGCTGCTGTAATACCGCTGGGGCCTGTATACACCACTGGGGAGGCTGCTGTAATACCGCTGGGGCCTGTATACACCACTGGGGAGGCTGCTGTAATTCTTCTGGGGCCTGTATACACCACTGGGGAGGCTGCTGTAATACTGCTGGGCCTGTATACACCACTGGGGAGGCTGCTGTATACTACCACTGGGGAGGCCTGTATACCACTTGGGAGGCTGCTGTATACTACGACTGGGGAGCCCTGTATACCTGTACTGGGGTCCACCCTCGGCTTATACACGAGTCAATAGGTTTTCCCAGGTTTTGGGGGCAAAAGAAGGGGGGTCGGCTTATACACGAGTATATACTGTAACAATTTTGAAGAAAAAAGAACATTTTTCATTTTTTCCTTCCACATTGCTTAACTTTCTGTGAATCAGCTGAAGGGTTAATAATATTCTTGAATGTGGTTTTTAGTAGCCTGAGGGGTTTTAGGTTTTGTAATGGTGTAACTTTTGTGTGTTTTCTGTCATATAGGCCCCTCAAAGTCATTTCAAATGTGATCTGGTCTCCAAAAATTAGTTTATAACATTTTTATGTAAAAATGAGAAATTGCTGATAAACTTTGATTCCTTCCAACTTTCTAAAAAGAAAAAATGTTTCCAAATTTGTGCTGATGTAAAGTAGACAAGTGGGAAATGTTATTTATTAACTACTTTGTGTGACATAACTTTCTGGTTTAATGGTATAAAAATTGAAAGTTTAAAAATTGCAAGATTTTCACCAAGTTTCCGTTTTTTTTCACAAATAAATACAAAAAATATAATCCTAAGTTTACCACTAACATTAAGTCCATTATATCATGAAGAAAACTTCTCAGAATTACTGGGATCCATTAAAGCGTTCTAGAGTTATTACCTGATAAAATGACACTGGCCAGAACAGCAAAAAATGGCAAGGTAATTAAGGTGCATACCAGGCTCTGGGATAAAGGGGTTAAGGGAAAGTGAAGGATTTGTCAACACTGGTTTGAGACAAAATATGCCTTTTTAAGGGAAACTGAAGAATTTGGCAACCTCTGATTTGAGCAAAAAAATGCCTTTTTAGAGGAAACTGAAGGATTTGGCAATCACTGGTTCACGGCCAAACACAGTCTTTTTAAAGGAAAGAGTACGATTTGTCAAACTAAATCCAAATATCCAACGAGGAAATGAGCCGCCACTTTGAGCTCCTCATAAAATTTTCATTTTATTTTGAATCAGGTGAAAAACAGATTTCCATTGCATGCAAAATCATACAATTCATTACATCTGGTAGCCTTATTCATGATACAGTCGAATCACTTGCTGCATGCAAAAAAAAAGCAGCTTCAGCAAAGCACACAGATTTAGTAATCACACTTGTTCTCAACAAAAAATGCCTATATCCAGATGAACCTTCTTGCCTTCCTATTCTATCTAAAAAGCAATTGAATAGCTAGCTACCTTTTAGTGTAACATAGATGGAGAAGCACAGAGCGGTAGCACCACTGTCCCTAACCTGTAACACTGTGAAAAATGGCAAATGGCCGCTTCTTATATCCCAAGGAACATGTGACTTAGGCAGGCAATGAAACAAGCCAGCCAATTACACAAGCCCTTGTGTCCTCAACTCGTGGATGCTTTATGTGCCCTGATTGGCTGTTGGGCTCATGCATGAACACAGAAAGTGCCAGAAAATGGAGTCTAATGCTCCTCTGACCTCTCCCCACCCCCTCCATTCATCAAAAACGTCCCGTCCACTATCTTACGCAGTCAGAAGAAAGAAAAAAAGCATTACTCCAATGCAGTAATTTTTTTGCATCCAATCACTTAATGAACAAGGCCACATTTGACAATTTTTTTTGTAAAATGGTCGTGTTTCCGATCTGTAACTGAATTTGCAATGTTCGTGATGAATTTGAAATTGGCGAACATGTTTGGGAAAAGTTAGCTTATCTCTAGGCGTCTTCACCTTAAAAATAACAGGCCGCATTCACCCCAGAACTGGCGCCTCCATAAGATGTGCCAATCCTATAGCTTCATCCCAGCTCTTTCCACTTCCCTGGTACAGTGACAGTCAGGGTAATAAAAGGAATTAAAGAGAGATGAGTATTTTCAGCTGTCATCAACCCCTGAATTAGTAATATTGAGGCATCTATGATACCCCAACCAATCCAGTGACTAAATAGTTAAAGGATTTTTCTCTGCATCTATTTTTTTTACTAGAAATAAAACACTCAAAATATTTTTTTCTTATTGTAAATAAAACACACAGACAATCAGCTGACACCCATTTATTAAGTCCCAAACATACTGTCTGATGATAATCCACAGCAAAGTCACTCGAAGACCTGCAGTTCTGCTACATCCCTGTGAGCAGACACATGTCCTCACACTGACACACCATATATAGAAGCACAAAATTTCTTCAGGCTTACAGGTAATAGGCTGCAGCCTTATAGGATCCTGTGGTGCACCTTACACCAGTTAGCTGAGTGAATGAAGTATCCAAGTAGAAAACAGTGCCATCACCTTTAAACTGTTTCTGCTTCCTCTCGATGTTTTGCCATTTTTTATTTGATTAAAATAAAAGCATAATTTTACTTATTACAGATGTAACCTTTTTCTAGTTGGATATCACACTGACACACAGCTGTGCCTGTGATCGCGTTACCATGAGAGTGTTCATCTGAGGGCTTTGCAGAGCCGAGCATGCTCTGTCCTCAGATTAACTGTCTGATGTCATTGTCAGTGTATGAACACTATTTTCTGGTTCGTGGACTGACTAGTCCAGACTCTCTTCTCATCACAAGACAACTGGTACTGACTTTGAATTACCATCACTGGATATGTTTGGGATATTATAAATCTAGGGCTTGGTGTCAGCTGTCTAATCCTCATCTGAAATAAATCCCTTATTACCCAGTATGCCACCAGAACCAGGGCAAGTGGAAAAGCAAGGTAATCATCTAGTTTTGGCATTTCTAATGCAGGCATCATTTCTGAGGTGGATGCTGGCTGCAATTGTTGTAGTGTGATGGGCCCAGAATGCTTGGGTTTCACGACACTGAGAATTCCAACCCACAGTTTTCTGGGTTACCTCGGCTGGAAATAAGTAAAAACAATGCGCACTCATTTTTTCAATTATTTATTTCATGGTAATCTGACATCAGTTTGGTTGGCATACTGGCAATCAATCACAGACACTGGCAGAAAGGGTGGGCAGCGCTAAGTATGATTATTTGGCAAACATATGCCCATTCAGCAAACCGAGCCAGCCAGACCCAGACTTGAAAAGATTTGCTCATCTCTAGTTGTGTGTGATGAAAATTACCAAAACAAGATGTCACGTATAAAATCAGTTTAGGTGCCTTATATATATGATCTAATTTCTTTGAGTGGAATTGAATTGTCCATTTTACAAAAAATATATTTTCCAGAATATTAATATTTTTCCTTTTGCTCTGAATAAATGTAGTAAAATGGTGACCAGATGCAAACACCATTTTGCTGAACCTTAAAAAGCTAGGCAATCTATTAAAAAAAAACAACAGTAATCATTGCTCAGATGTCCTGCCTTTCCCATAGCCTGCAATTTGCTCTTCCATGTCTCTTCTGCTCCCAATCTCCTTTAGCAATGCTACCGTATTTGGCTTTGTCATTCCAGGCCAAGACTTCTGACATGACTAGGCATCTGATGTTGCTTTGCACTATGTTGTCACATCGACAATTTCACAATGTGACAACTTACATTAGCCAAGTGATGGTATTCCATATTAGGGATAATAGAGGCATAGTTATGACTAGAGATGAGCGAACCTTTTAAAGTTCAGATTCGGTTCAGTTTGCTGAATAGACATACATTCGCCAATTTGTTCGCTGAACGTCTGAACCCAATTCAAAACAATGGGAGGAAAAATCAAGTGCCTAGAAATCACCTTCAAAGAAGCCCAAAAGCTGTCAAACACAGCTTGAACGATTTTACAGTTGAACCTTGCTCTTTTAGCACAGACATTATTTCCCTTTATTACTTACCAAGCTTCAACACCGCTGTCACCATGCTTTTTGGCCCCCTCATGAACAGGGATGAGCTCACCTTTTGAAGTTTGGACTCAGTTCGGTTAGCTGAATGGGCATATGTTTGCTGAACAGTTCGCCGAACTTCCAAACCCCATTCAAATCAATAGGAGGCCAAATCAAGGGACTAACAAACTTCATTAATGGGGCACAAAAGCTGCCAAACATGGCTCAAACTGTTTTACAGTAGAGCCCTGCTGTTTTGCCAGAGACATTATCTTCTTACACTATTATTTAACAAGCTTCAGCACCATGGTCACACTCAAGCATTCTGGGCCCATCACGCTACAACAATTGCAGCCAGCATCTACCTCAGAAATGGTGCCTGCATGAGAAATGCCAAAACTAGATGATTACCCCCCTTTTCCACTTGCCCTGGTTCTGGTGGAATACTGGGTAATAAGGGAAACTGGCAGAGCGCACGACGCATGCGCCCGCTCTGATGCGTTTCCGCCTCAGTAGGCGTTTCTGGGTGCATCAGAGTGGGTGCATGCACCGTGCGCTCTGCCAGTTTCGCCTGCGCTTCTCACTGGCAGAGCGCGCTCTCAGCTGTGCTGGGCCATAGGGTATAATTGGGGGCACCGAGCGCAGCTGAGCACTAAGAGGCACTAGGTATGCGTTTACAGTGACTGTAAACGCGACCCCACAGTGCCCCCAATCACCTCTGCGCCTGCACCTGCGCCAGCGCGACCAGGCTGGTGCAGGTGATGTGGCCAGGCGCAGAGGTGTGGAACAGGCCGTAAAGAGGTCTGAATTCTTTCCGTACCCACTGTAACATCATTTTCAAATCCAATTCTCTATGCCACAAGGTCACACCTGGGCTTGCAGTTGGCTAGAGTGATTATTAAGCCTAACATCTTTGGAATAGAAATAATGATGAAAACAAATATGTTTATTAAGGTCACTATTTACCAATTCATCTGCAATGTTGAATAAGGCTATTGGGAAGCAATGCAAGGGCATGTTCAATATGAATTATACATATTACACGCTTGCGCACATGACAACATTTTGTATTGTAAATGTATGGAATATAATTATATAAATTGATTGCATATTTTCAAGAAGCTATATCCATAGTATGGTGTTTCATGAGTGTGAAGAGCAAGTATGTGAAGCATATAATGGCTATATGCTATTTTTATATGAATTGCTATCACATAACTGTAAAAGAGAAGGCCTCACCTGCTGCTGACCCTCTGCAATGGTAAAGGTTTGCTCTCCAAAAATAATAATAATAATAATAATAATAATAATAATAATTAATAAAATTACAAATAATAATAGTTTACAAAACAAATCCCTAAAAATATTAAGCTCTCTTAAACTGATGTTTTAGGGACGTTGTAAGCTTCCTGGATTTCACAGCTGCTGTCACATATGGAACTGTTTCCAAAATTCACACCCTGTAAACTCCTGGAAGCATAAAAAATTAATTTTAAGCACCCAAAAATTGATACAAGCCAGTAGATTTGATGGCGGAAACACTCCTCTAACTATAAGGTTAGCTGTTGTTTCATGGTCAACGGGTCTTCCGGTGAACCTTTTGGCCTCAAACAAACAGGGAAGTTATTAGGGCCATTTGAAATTGGCAGTTTCTTTCCCAAACAAAGCTGTGTTTGCCAACTACTTTGGAAATTGTTTGGTTTTCTAATCCCGAACAAAATCTGCAATTTTC
Organism: Allobates femoralis; assembly: GCA_033576535.1. NCBI lineage: Eukaryota > Metazoa > Chordata > Amphibia > Anura > Aromobatidae > Allobates > Allobates femoralis. Next base: position 192,738,565 of record JARQOC010000002.1, read on the forward strand.
ATGCTAAATTTGAAATTGATGTACATGGTCGGGGAAAGTTTGCTCATCTCTGGTTGTTACAGAAGACCTAATCTGAAAAGAACAATTTAGAGGATGCATTCAAAGTGAGGAAAAGGAGGTGCGAAGAACTACAAGATGTGGGGACAATGAGCAGTAAAATGATCATTAGTTTCTTTTTGTTTAAATTGTGTTTATTATATTATTTCAATTCATATTTAATAATGTCGCTGTTAGTCAAATTTCCTATTAATATCCATATGATTTGCTGAATTATAATCTTGTCAGATCTACCTATCACCACTACCTTAATGGCTTTTAATGTGGAACCAGTTATTAATGTTATTCTGGCGAAATTAAGGTCACTTTGTTGAAATTCATAAATACTTAATATACATTTAGAATTAATCACTCAATAGAGTTTAAGCTAATAGCAAGGCAATAAAATACATGTTCAAACCATGAAAATGAATAATTAAGTTGATGAAAAAAAGCAAGAAAATGCAGTTGAATTCTACAGGACTGTGAAAGGAATGATTGATTTTTGTGGATTGACCAAGGCTTGATTATTTATTGCCTGCTTAAAATTCACTTAGCATCCGCACTAACTTCAGGATGCCGAGTGTCTCGCAATAACAACACGACTACAGGTAATTGGAAGGTACTTTGCTATGGTAATAATTATGGCCCATAGAAGATAAATCATAAGGAGCTCAGTCATTGGGTTGACAAAAGATAGTGCCCTGTTATTTAAAGGTTGGGGATATTCCGGGAAAATATAAATGCTATGGGCTAACGATAACAGGTCTTTCAATGACACATGCACACAGGTCATCAGGTCTTCATAACTGACATTTTCCTTGGCAAAACAAAATAATTTCATCAAAATTCTGTCATTCTAAATGGAATGACACTGCTAAAAACATAGCTTTCCAGACAAGAAAATTGCTGTATTCGCTGTAATCAGATAGAACTAAAGTAATAGATTGAAAAATATATTTATGTTCAACTCAGCAAGTAATTTTTTCCACCTTAACACGCTATTTTTTTTCAAACTAAATAGGCGCAAAAATACTGTGGTGATTAGTTTACATATTTTAACAGTGTTTGACAATATGTTTTTCTGATAATGAGCTCCAAACCTAATAAGTAGACAGACTGATCAGCCATATCAATTAAACCAAATATAGGTTTCCTCATGCTGCCAAAACATTATGGCATAGACTCTACAATACCTATAAAGAGGTATACTAGTGCATCAAAATTACCGTATATACTCGTGTATAAGCCGACCCGTGTATAAGCCGACCCCCCTACTTTTGCCCCCAAAACCTGGGAAAATCTATTGACTCGCGTATAAGCCGAGGGTGGACCCCAGCACAGGTATACAGCCCCCAGCAGTGGTATACAGGCCCCAGCAGTATGATATACAGCAGCCCCCAGTGGTATATACAGCAGCTCCCAGTGGTATATACAGCAGCCCCATTGGTATATACAGCAGCCCCCAGTGGTATTGCAGCCCCAATATACAGCAGCCCCAGTGGTATTGCAGCCCCAGTGGTATTGCAGCCCCTATATACAGCAGCCCCAGTGGTATTGCAGCCCCAGTGGTGTATACAGCAGTCCCTATATACAGCAGCCCCAGTGGTATTGCAGCCCCAGTGGTATTGCAGACCCTATATACAGCATCCCCAGTGGTATTGCAGCCCCAGTGGTGTAAACAGCTGCCCCTATATACAGCAGCCCCAGTGGTATTGCAGCCCCAGTGGTATTGCAGCCCCTATATACAGCAGCCCCAGTGGTATTGCAGCCCCAGTGGTGTATACAGCAGCCCCTATATACAGCAGCCCCAGTGGTATTGCAGCCCCAGTGGTATTGCAGCCCCTATATACAGCAGCCCCAGTGGTATTGCAGCCCCAGTGGTATTGCAGCCCCTATATACAGCAGCCCCAGTGGTATTGCAGCCCCTATATACAGCAGCCCCAGTGGTATTGCAGTGCCAGTGGTGTATACAGCAGCCCAGTGGTTTTGCAGCCCCAGTGGTATTGCAGCCCCACTCCACACAAATGCTGGCACACGTCCCCCCCTGTTGTAAGGCCCCCCCTGCTGATTACTTACCATCCCTGATCTTCAGCAGCACCTCCTCTGTGCTCCGGTCCTCTGTGCTCCGGTCCACCTTGGTCCCGTCCTCTGTGCTGCCGTCCACGGCTGCATCCGGGGTCCCCGCGCGTCGCAGAAGCGATGACGTCATCGCTTCTGCGACCCGGCCGGTCACATGATACAGCCGGGGAACGGAGCACAGAGGACAGGACCACGGAGGACCGGAGCACAGAGGACCGGAGCACAGAGGACCGGAGCACAGAGGAGGTGCTGCTGAAGACCAGGGATGGTAAGTATTCAGCAGGGGGGCCTTACAACAGGGGGGACGTGTGCCAGCAGTTTGGGGGCATTATCTACCGATATGCACTGCTCCCCCTAGCGCTGATTGACAGGGGATGCAGTGCATATGTAATGAGCGGGCCCACGTGACGGACCGCTCAATATACAGTATCCCCACCGCCTCCTCCTGCCTCCTCAGCCCGACACAGCCCCCACCCCACTCACCCTGTATAGTGACTCGTGTATACGCCGAGGGGGGGACTTTTCAGCCCAATTTTTGGGCTGAAAAACTCGGCTTATACACGAGTATATATGGTAATTAGAATATCGTCAAAAAGTTAATTTATTTCACTTATTCAATACAAAAAGTAAAATGCATATATTACATAGAGTCTTTACAAACAGAGTGATCTATATCAAGTGTTTTTTTCTGTAAATCTTAAAGATTATGCCTTATAGCCAATGAATACCCAAAGGTCATTATTAAAGAAAATTAAAGTAGAAAGGATGAAGAGTTAAAAACCATGCTGCTAAATTCCATGAGACATCAAAGGGTGACTATAATACTGATTTATTAGTCAAAGTGTTTCAGGGCTCCCATAATCGCCCTAAAGGATGGCAACATTACATTGATTTTTGATGATATTCTAATTAATTAAGATGCACTAGTATTTGCAGATTTCAAAGTCAGAACCTGCATTATAGGCAGAAACACTAACAGTGAGACACAAATTTCTAAAATCCTAATACTATACAGTTAAATGCAAATGTTATTTTGAACAGTTAAGCAAGTTGAAGATGAAATGATCTCTAAGGGTACCTTTACACGCTGCAACTTTTGGCGGTGATCGGAGGCAACCTAACGTGCGCATGCACATTTTTCATGGTTGCCTCCAAGGCGCTTTTACATGCCGCAATTTTGCCCTCAACCCAAGGCGATGTGTCTCCCCGGAAGTTGCCACACCAACAGCAGAACCAATCTAGACCAAAGGAATGTGGGCGTACATGGTTAGCGCCGCAAGAACATAGGCGTGACACACTGGTGTATTCCGCACCCCAAACACGCTGATTAGACAACGCATTAGCGTTATGATTGGTCAGCCTGCGCTGGAAGGCACGCTAATACATGATGCCATTGCAATTGTGTAGTGTGAATGGACAGCCGTTCAAGTATGGTGCCCTGTGAAGGGACAGCCAAAGAAAACACAGTAGCCACCACTAATCATTGCTGATGGGGCGTGGACTCCAGCACGCTGAGGCACACCTCCGGAAATCAGTAGGCGATGCTGATTCCATCCCTATCGCCCCCTTCACACGCCAAGAGCAGGGAATTTCCCCTTCATGGTTGCCTCTGGTTTTGGAGCAGTGTTGTGAAATCGGAACCAGGCGCAACCATTTTGGTCATCGCCAGATTCCCCAATTACATGTCACAATTTCGAGGCAATTTCACGGCGATGGTGACGGGGCTACTGATTGCCTGTCAGATTTCTCACCGCGGTTGCGGCGTGTAAAGGTACCCTAAAAGGCTTAAAGTGAAAGATGACACATTTCCTTTGCATTTTAGGTAAAATAATAAAATACAATTTTCAGCTTTAACATTTTAAGAATTACAAAAAGGAAAATGGGTCAATGTAAAAGTTTGGGTACCTTTGGAGATTTGTGTGCTCAGATAACTTTAACCAAGGTTTCAGACATAACTTAGCCTGTTAGGGTTATGGCTTGTTTTCTATCATCGTTAGGAAAACCAGGTGATGCAAATGTCACAGTTTTACAAAACCCCAGCCTCCACTAATCTTGTGTCCAAAAACAGCAGCCATGGTTCTTCTAAGCACCTGTCAGTGATCCCACTGTGATCTCCAGCAATGTTCTCTCATCCAGAGACTGCAGAACCCACCAGAGCTCTCTGTACAGTGCTCGAGGACCTGAAACTGCACTATGTGACTGAGTGATGTCACTTAGTCACATGATCATGGTCCTAAAGACACCGGCATTGCGACCTCGGTGAAAAAGAACATTTCTAGAGATCACAGTGGAGCGCAGGAAGGTGAGTAAATCGTGCAGCAGAATTCACACGTATAAGCATGCGTTTTGTGAGGGTCTGTTCTTGGTGTAGTTTCTTTGCCCAAAAATGGATCCTCATAAAACACGTCAAAATGCTATGTGTAAATGTAGCCATATAATAAGTGGTGAGGTCATCTTTGCCTTAGTAACTGCTGCTTACTATATGACAGTGCTGGGACCTGCGCTTTATCGGTTTATAATAGTGCTGGTCTCAGCGCTGTTATATGGTCACCGTTGTCATAGTAACCACTGTTGCTATGGACAGCACTGAGACCTGCGCTATAGTAAAGCGGTAAAGTGCAGGTCCCAGTGCTGTCATATAGTAAGCAGTGAGTTAACCGTTGCCATAGCTTTACTATAACGCAGTTCTCAGCACTGTCCACAGCAACAGCAGTTACTATGGCAATGGTGACCATATGTCAGCAATGAGATCTGTGCTATATTAAAGCGGTAAAGCAAAGTAACTGTTGCCATAGTAACCACTGTTGCTATGGACAGCGCTGAGACCTGTGCTTTACCACTTTACTATAGCACAGGTCTTAGCACTATCCATAGCAACAGCAGTTACTATGGCAATGGTGACCATATGACAGCGCAATGCTCAACACGTAATGATGAACACTCTCTGCTTATTCTTCTTGATCTCTGCAGCTTTTGACGCTGTTGACCATCATCTCCTACTCTCTATGCTGCACTCCATCGGCATAAAGAACACCGCTCTCTCCTTGTTCTCTTCGTTTCTCTCTGACCGTTCTTTCAGTGTATCATTTGCTGGCTCCACTTTCTCTCCTCTACCCTTACTATTGGAGTCCCTCAGGGATTGGTTCTTGGATCTCTTCTCTTCTCTCTTTACATAGCCCCAATTGGACAGACCATCAGCAGATTTGGCTTTCAGTACCATCTTTATGGTGATGACACACAACTATACACTTCTTTCCCTGACCTTACCTCAGCTGTATTACAGAACACCAATGACTGTCTAACTGCAGTTTCCAATATCATGTCTGCTCTTTATCTGAAACTCAACTTTCCACATAGTTTTGGGGCAGGCTTTGTGAAGGAGGCAGGGCTACCGGGAGGGGCGAAGCTATTATATACATACACACACACATACACTCAGCTTTAATCAGTATATTAGATTGGTCTACTAGGCCATGCTTCCACCTAGCCAGAATCCTACTCCACACTGATGAGAGGCAACATCCTGAAACAGCTGTCTGTGGATGGATACCTGCCTTGGTATTCCCTTGTCATATCTCTAATCTTGCAAAAGAGCTGGATATTGACTGAAAGAGCCATTAACATGGTGGTTATGGTGTTCTCTGCAAGGAGCCACCCCTTGGCTGGGTCCTTCCCTGGAGGGATATCTTTCTAGTCCTGTGTTTGAGACTCCTAACTGAGGCTCCACAGACTCTATTTGCATCTTTATGCTGATGACACACAACTATACACTTCTTTCCCTGACCTTACCTCAGCTGTATTACAGAACATCAATGACTGTCTAACTGCAGTTTCTAATATCATGTCCGCTCTTTATCTGAAACTCAACCTTTCCACATAGTCTCGGGGCAGGGCTTTGTGAAGGGGCAGGGCTACTGGGATGGGCGAAGCTATTATACACATACACACACACATGCACCCAGCTTTATACAGTAATTAGATTGGTCTATAGGCCATGCTTCCACCTAGCCAGAATCTACTCCACACTGATGAGGGCAACACCCGAAACAGCTGTCTGTGGATGGATACCTGGCCTTGGTATTCCTTGTCATATCTCTATGTTTGTAAAAGAGCTGGATATTGACTGAAAGGGCACTTAACATGGTGGTTATGGTGTTCTCCGCAAGGAGCCACCCCTTGGCTGGGTCCTTCCCTGGAGGGATATCTGGCTAGTCCTGTGTTTGAGACTCCTAACCGAGGCTCCACAGACTCTCTTTGCATATTCATAATTCCCAGGAGGCAATGCGCCTAGGAATTCACTGTGTTGAGCGCTTTAGCCAGCTGCCCGCAGTGTTTTCTTGGACTGGTCTCCCTGAGATCAGTGGATGCTTTGTGATGTTGGTCTACTAGGCCTTGCTTCCACCTAGCCAGAATCCTACTCCACACTGATGAGAAGCAACATCCCGAAACAGCTGTCTGTGGATGGATACCTGGCCTTGGTATTCCCTTGTCATATCTCTAATCTTGCAAAAGAGCTGGATATTGACTGAAAGGGCCACTTAACATGGTGGTTATGGTGTTCTCTGCAAGGAGCCACCCCTTGGCTGGGTCCTTCCCTGGAGGGATATCTGGCTAGTCCTGTGTTTGAGACTCCTAACTGAGGCTCCACAGACTCTATTTGCATCTTTATGCTGATGACACACAACTATACACTTCTTTCCCTGACCTTACCTCAGCTGTATTACAGAACACCAATGACTGTCTAACTGCAGTTTGTAATATCATATCCGCTCTTTATCTGAAACTCAACCTTTCCATATAGTCTCAGGGCATGGCTTTGTGAAGGGGCAGGGCTACCGGGATGGGCGAAGCTATTATAACACACACACATACACTCAGCTTTATATATGAGATTATGGTAATCCTTTTTTACCTAAAATGGGAAAGGTTTATTATGATTACACATCAGATAGTGATAAAAACATAATAAGAAAGTTCTGTCGCTTGACACGTGAAGTAATTACTACTTTATTTTTAGAAAATTTATATAAATCTAAAAAAGTTTTATAAAAGATTTTTTTACAGAAATTGTAAAAACATTAAAGATTTTCTAAAAAGAAAAGGAAATTAAAAGGAGCTGCACGTACACAACAGGGTCTGCATCCACACCTGTTAAAAGATAGAAGGGAAATAAGTGCAAAGGTACTTCGCTCACTTATAATCAAAAGAAAAAATAAAAGATTAGAAAAAAGTATATTTATATATACAGTTGTGGCCAAAAGTATTGACACCCCTGCAATTCTGTCAGATGATACTCAGTTTCTTCCTGAAAATTATTGCAATCACAAATTCTTTGGTATTATTATCTTCATTTAATTTGTCTTCAATGAAAAAACACAAAAGAGAATGAAGCAAAAAGCAAAACATTGATCATTTCACACAAAACTCCAAAAATGGGCCAGACAAAAGTATTGGCACCCTCAGCCTAAAACTTGGTTGCACAACCTTTAGCCAAAATAACTGCGATCAACTGCTTCCGGTAACCATCAGTGAGTTTCTTACAATGCTCTGCTTGAATTTTAGACCATTCTTCTTTGGCAAACTGCTCCAGGTCCCTGATATTTGAAGGATGCCTTCTCCAAACTGCCATTTTTAGATCTCTCCACAGGTGTTCTATGGGACTCAGGTCTGGACTCATTGCTGGCCACCTTAGAAGTCTCCAGTGCTTTCTCTCAAACCATTTTCTAGTGCTTTTTGAAGTGTGTTTTGGGTTATTGTCCTGCTGGAAGACCCATGACCTCTAAGGGAGACCCAGCTTTCTCACACTGGGCCCTACATTGTGCTGCAAAATTTGTTGGTAGTCTTCAGACTTCATAATGCCATGCACACGGTCAAGCAGTCCAGTGCCAGAGGCAGCAAAGCAACCCCAAAACATCAGGGAACTTCCGCCATGTTTGACTGTAGGGATCGTGTTCTTTTCTTTGAATGCCTCTTTTTTTCTCCTGTAATCTCTATGTTGATGCCCAAAAAGCTCTTTTTTTGTCTCATCTGACCAGAGAACATTCTTCCAAAACGTTGTAGGCTCTCTCAGGTAAGTTTTGGCAAACTCCAGCCTGGCTTTTTTATGTCTCGGGGTAAGAAGTGGGGTCTTCCTGGGTATCCTACTATACAGTCCCTTTTCATTAAGACGCCTCAGACTGCAGGGCAATTTGTTTGGATGTTAGTCGAGGTTCTTTATCCACCATCCTCACAATCTTGCGTTTAAATCTCTCGTCAATTTTTCTTTTCCTTCCACATCTAGGGAGGTTAGCCACAGTGCAAAGGGCTTTAAACTTCTTGATGACACTGCGCACGGTAGACACAGGAACATTCAGGTCTTTGAGATGGACTTGTAGCCTTGAGATTGCTCATGGTTCCTCACAATTTGGTTTCTCAAGTCCTCAGACAGTTCTATGGTCTTCTTTTTTTTCTCCATGCTCAATGTGGTGCACACAAGGACACAGGACAGAGGTTGAGCCAACTTTAATCCATGTCAACTGGCTGCAAGTGTGATTTAGTTATTGCCAACACCTGTTAGGTGCCACAGGTAAGTTACAGGTGCTGTTAATTACACAAATTAGAGAAGCATCATATGATTTTTTCTAACAGTGCCAATACTTTTGTCCACCCCTTTTTTATGTTTGGTGTAGAATTAGATCCAATTTGGCTTTAAGACAATTATTTTTGTGTTTTTTTCATTGAAGACAAATTAAATGAAGATAGTAATACCAAAGAATTTGTGATTACAATCATTTTCAGGAAGAAACTAAGTATTATCTGACAGAATTGCAGGGTTGTCAATACTTTTGGCCACAACTGTATATTTTTTAAATAAAAAGTTTTTTTTAAATTTTGTTAAAACAAAGCAGAAAAAAGGTTTACCTGATATTCATGTGGGTGCGACTATCCTTGCGAATATTGTTATTCTGCTCCAGCTATGGGATCACTAGTAAAGAATGTGACATACTTATTATAAGATACTGCCCTATTGCAGAGATAAAAGATGCATATAGGTCTTTTTATATAGTGCATGTAAGCTTCTTGTTTCAAATATATATATGAATACAATGTATAAAGCTGAGTGTGTATGTATCATAGCCCCGCCCACATAGCCCTGCTTCCTTTAGGGCATGGGACTATCTATATACTATAATGCAGACTTATAGTCCTCCATCTAATATATAAAACTTAGTGTATGTATGTGTGTATGTGTCTGACTAAGGCTAAGTCCCAACGTCTTCACTTAAAATTAGCATTAACGCAATGTAATCTGTGCATTAATGCTGCCATAGACTTGCAATGCTGAACGCATCCAAATGCATGCCAAAATAGGCATACGTTTGAAAGTATGTATTCTTTTACAATGCACAGAATAACGCTACAGACAGACATTGTAAATAGACATGAGAATCACAATTCCTTGCACCAAGACTAAGGAAAAGGTTGGAAATTTGAAACACTCTGCCTTTTGCTACCACTCAGACATCAGCTATCAGGATCTATTATATAATCACAAATAATGTCACAGGCTTATGTCACTCTCCCAGAATGCACTGCATTCTGCCCTGGATGAGCCTCACTCCACTCTGCCCCACTCCATTCTGCCCCTGCTCTGCCCCACTCCACTCTGCCCTACACTATTCTGCCCCTGCTTTGCCCCCACTACATTCTAACCCTTATCTGCCTCACTCCATTCTGCCCCTGCTCTGCTCCACTACATTCTACCCCTGATCTGCCTCACTCTACTCTGCCCCCACTCCATTCTGCCCCTGCTCTGCCCCACTCCACTTTGCCCCCACTACATTCTGTCCCTGCTCTTCCCCACTCCACTCTGCCCCCACTCCATTCTGCCACTGCTCTGCCCCACTCCACTCTGCCCCCACTACATTCTGCCCCTGCTCTGCCCCACTACATTCTACCCCTGATTTGCCTCACTCCACTCTGCCCCACTCCATTCTGCCCCTGCTCTGCCCCACTCCAAATATTCTGTGCTAACCACTGACCCACCATATTCTGTGCTAATCACTTACCCACCATATGCTGTGCTAACCACTGACCCACCCTATGCTCTGCTAACCACTGACCCACCATATACTGTGCTAACCACTGACCCAACATATTCTGAGCTAAACACTGACCCACCAAATGCTGTGCTAACCACTGACCCACCATATTTTGTGCTAACCACTGACCCACCGTATACTGTGCTAATCACTGACCTACCATATACTCTGCTAACCGCAGACCCACCATTTACTGTGCTAACCACTGAGCCAGCATATACTCTACTAACCAGTGACCAACCATACATTGTGCTAACCACTGACCCACCATATACTGTGCTAACCACTGAGCCATGATATACTGTGCTAACTACTGATCCACCATATACAGTGATAAACACTGACCCACCATATACTGTGCTAACCACTGACCCACCATATACTGTACTGCAAATAGAGGCCAGGGCCAAACATGGGGTGTGGGAAAAAGAGAGCTCAGCCCCACTCCATTCTGCTCCCCTCCACTATGCCACACTCTATTCTGCCACTGCCCCCTGCTCTGCCCACTCCACTCTGCCCCACTCCTTTCTACCCCTGATCTGCCTCACTCTACTCTGCCCCACTCCACTCTGCCCCATCCCACTCTGCCCCCACTCCATTCTGCCCCTGCTTTGCTCCACTACATTCTACCCCTGATCTGCCTCATTCCACTCTGCCCCACTCCACTCTGCCCCCACTCCACTCTGCCCCCACTCCACTCTGCCCCTGCTCTGTTCAACTACATTCTAACCCTGATCTGCCTCACTCCACTCTGCCCCACTCCATTCTGCCCCTGCTCTGCCCCACTCCATTCTACCCCTGATCTGCCTCACTCCACTTTTCCCCACTCTATTCTGCCCCTGATCTGTCCCACTGCAATCTGCCCCCACTCCATTCTGCCCCTGCTCTGTTCCACTACATTCTACCCCTGATCTGCCTCACTCCACTCTGCCTCCGCTCCATTCTGCCCCTGCTCTGCCTCACTCCACTCTGCCGCCACTCCAATCTGCCCTTGCTCTGCTCCACTACATTCTACCCCTGATCTGCCTCACTCTACTCTGCCCCCACTCCATTCTGCCCCTGCTCTGCCCCACTCCATTCTACCCCTGATCTGCCCCACTCCACTCTGCCCCCACTCCACATATACTGTGCTAACCACTGACCCACCCTATACTGTGCTAACCACTGACCAACATATTCTGTGCTAAACACTGACCCACCAAATGCTGTGCTAACCACTGACCCACCGTATCCTCTACTAACTACTGACCCACCATATACTGTGCTAACCACAGACCCACCGTATACAGTGCTAACCACTGACCCACCGTATACTCTACTAACCACCCACCATATTCTGTGCTAACCACTAACCTACCATATGCTGTGCTAACCACTGAGCCAGCGTATACAGTGCTAACCACTGAGCCACCGTATACAGTGCTAACCACTGAGCCACTATATACACCATCTAAATCCTGCAACAACAGCATACTTTCTGGAGAGAGTGCTGTACTATTCAGCGGCTATTTCTACAGCACCTGTTCATTTCACCGCACTCCTGATGTAATAGCATCGGGCCTATTTCTAGTAATCCAATAGTAAGGCTACATTCACACATGGCATAATTCCTGCGTATTCATGCATTTATGTAGCACTTTTTTAGAGCTTGCATAAATGTAGTGAAACGCAACAATGGAAACTAATTCCAGCAAAAGCTATGGCTTTTTCTGAAATGTGTTCACACGACGCGTATTTCGTCATCCTTTTGCAGACGCGTTTTCCCTACATAGCGCATCCGCAAAAAGAATTCACATCTCCATTCTTTGCGCCTTCTTCGAGGCGCTTTTCCCAAAGGCCACTTTATAAAATGGGCTAGGGAAAAGCGCGCCGAAAAAAGCGCATTTTGTGAATGCAGTTGCGCTTGTTTGTGCCGTACACACACAAAAAAGCACCACTGCACAAATAAATAGGAAGTACATCACATGTGAACGTATCCTAAACATTAAATCATTTTTTGGACAACATCAGGAAGTACAACTACTGCTTCCAAATGACATAATTTGGTGCACAAAGAGAAGTTTTTTTCAACTAAATTCTAAGTTCAAGGACAGATTTTCCCCTCAATTGGCTCATTTTTTCCATTATAATAATATATAATACTTAATAATTTATATAGCGCTATTCATTTCATAGCGTTTTACATACATTTGCAGCACTGTCCCCACTGAGGCTGACATCAATTTCTTCAACTCTAGTTCATATGAAATGTAGAAGCAGAGGCTCAGCAGAGATGCTCTTTAATTCCAAACACTCGCCTTGATATTGTCAATAAGGCTAGGGTCACACTTGCATCATGACCCTAGTCTGATGCAAGCGCTTAACATTTAGAAATTTCCACCGCAGCACAAAGCATTAACGCTATGTGCTGCCAGGCAATGGAGACCTATAGAAACCTGCTGTTTAACTTAGCAGCCAGCTACACACAAAGCTCCAGGAAGTGCACTTTAGCTGAGCGCACAAGAAAACACTGCAGACAGAGTTCCTGTGCGCTGTTGTAAAGCACACATCCTGAAGCTTTGTGTGTAGCCGGCTGCTAAGGAAAACAGCAGGTTTCTATAGGGCTCCGTTGCCTGGCAACGCATAGCATTAACGCTATGCGCTGCGGCGGAAATTTCTAAGTTTTTAATGGTTCCGTCATGCTAGGGTCCCACCGCAAGTGTTACCCTAGCCTAACTTGCAGCAGTTCCTTCACTTAAACAATCCATATGTTCAACTTTTCAAGATTGCACTTGAATGCATGCCAAGTGACAATTACAAAGTTGTAATCAGAGCTGACAAAACACCATAAGGTGAGCATCAGTGGCGTTTCAATGCCCCCATATTTGATAAGGTAGCTATTTTATTTGTGGGTAATGAGTTTCACAGATGTGACATTGTGCTTCAGAAAATGGTTTGCAATGGGTGGCAGAAACTGACAGGTCCTATGATGCACTGCAATATCCAATTATCTTTTGGCATGGTTAGGATGGATATCATTTTGAAATACGTCAGACAAATCCTGCAAAAGGCAAACCTTCAGGGAAAAAAGTGTTGGCCATGGACTTCTATGCCATGATCAAGACAAGAGTTGGTGAGGAAAATTACATCCTCAAATGCATACATCTCCTCCACCAATTCACCTTTGACATGTATGCAAAATTCGAAAGTGAACGTGTTCTGTATATACGACTGAATCAAAAGAAGCTCAGAGCCGAAGAATATATTAACCTTAGAGATGCTGTGGAAAATGATGCCAATCAAAATGACTTGGGTAAAATGGTAATCCTTCCTTCAGCTTTCACTGGAAGCCCACAACACATGCATGAATACACACAGGATGCAATGACTTACATTAGAAAGTTTGATCATCCAGATCTTTGATAAATCAAAAATGATTTATCTGATTACAAAAGCACATGTTTTTGGTTAGACACAGTACTGGACATATTCAGTCGAATGGCAAAAAAGAGGCCTTCCTCATGTTCATACAGTCATGGCCAAAAGTATTGACACCCCTGCAATTCTGTCAAATAATACTCAGTTTCTTCCTGAAAATGATTTCAATCACAAATTCTTTGGTATTATTATCTTCATTTAATTTGTCTTCAATGAAAAAAACACAAAAAGATTTGTCCTAAAGCCAAATTGGATCTACCGTATATACTCGCGTATAAGCCGAGTTTTTCAGCCCAAAAATTGGGCTGAAAAGTACCCCCCTCGGCTTATACGCGAGTCAGTGCGGGGGCTGCTGTATACAGCGGTATACAGCAGCCCCCGCATCCCCAGTAATGCAGGGCCCCCCCCCTCATGCTCCGGTCACCTGTAAAGCAAGTTATACTTATCAGTGCCCGCTGCCGTCCGCGCCCGCCGCTGCCGACATGCGATCCTCCATCTTCATTCATCTTCTTCCTGCTCTGTGCGCGTCGCAGGCAGTGACGTCATTACCGGCGACGCGCATAGGAAACAGGAAGAAGATGCATGAAGACGGAGGATCGGGATGTCGGCAGCGGCGGGCGCGGACGGCAGCGGGCACTGATAAGTATAACTTGCTTTACAGGAGACCGGAGCATGAGGGGGGGGCCCTGCATTACTGAGGCTGCCTGTATACTACCACTGGGACTGCTGTATATAGGGGCCCTGCATTACTGGGGCTGCAATACCACTGGGGCTGCTGTATATAGGGGCTGCAATACCACTGGGGCTGCAATACCACTGGGGCTGCTGTATATAGGGGCCCTGCATTACTGGGGCTGCAATACCACTGGGGCTGCTATATATAGGGGCTGCAATACCACTGGGGCTGCTGTATATAGGGGCTGCAATACCACTGGGGCTGCAATACCACTGGGGCTGCTGTATATAGGGGCTGCAGTACCACTGGGCTGCAATACCACTGGGGCTGCTGTATATAGGGGCTGCTGTATACACCACTGGGGCTGCAATACCACTGGGGCTGCTGTATATAGGGGCTGCAATACCACTGGGGCTGCAATACCACTGGGGCTGCTGTATATAGGGGCTGCAATACCACTGGGGTTGCTGTATATAGGGGCCCTGCATTACTGGGGCTGCAATACCACTGGGGCTGCTGTATATAGGGGCTGCAATACCACTGGGGCTGCTGTATATAGGGGCTGCAATACCACTGGGGCTGCTGTATATAGGGGCTGCAATACCACTGGGGCTGCAATACCACTGGGGCTGCTGTATATTGGGGCTGCTGTATACACCTCTGGGGCTGCATATACCTCTGGGGCTGCATATACCTCTGGGGCTGCTGTATACTACCACTGGGGAGGCTGCTGTATACTACCACTGGGGAGGCTGCTGTATACCTCACTGCTGGGGGTTGTATACCTGTGCTGGAGTCCACCCTCGGCTTATACGCGAGTCAATAGATTTTCCCAGGTTTTGGGGGCAAAAGTAGGGGGATCGGCTTATACACGGGTCGGCTTATACACGAGTATATACGGTAATTCCACACCAAACATAAAAAAGGGGGTGGACAAAAGTATTGGCACCCTTAGAAAAATCATGTGATGCTTCTCTAATTTGGGTAATTAACAGAACCTGTAACTTACTTGTGGCACCTAACAGGTGTTGGCAATAACTAAATCACACTTGCAGCCAGTTGACATGGATTAAAGTTGACTCAACCTCTGTCCTGTGTCCTTGTGTGTACCACATTGAGCATGGAAAGAAAGAAGACCAAAGAACTGTCTGAGGAATTGAGAAACCAAATTGTGAGGAAGCATGAGCAATCTCAAGGCTACAAGTCCATCTCCAAAGACCTGAATGTTCCTGTGTCTACCATGCGCAGTGTCATCAAGAAGTTTAAAGCCCATGGCACTGTGGCTAACTTCCCTAGATATGGACGGAAAAGAAAAATTGACGAGAGATTTCAACGCAAGATTGTGCGGATGGTGGATACAGAACCTCAACTAACATTCAAACAAGTTCAAGCTGCCCTGCAGTCCGAGGGTACATCAGTGTCAACCCGTACTATCCGTCGGCGTCTAAATGAAAAGGGACTGTATGGTCGGAGACCCATGAAGACCCCACTTCTTACCCCGAGACATAAAAAAGCCAGGCTGGAGTTTGCCAAAACTTACCTGAGAAAGACTAAAACGTTTTGGAAGAATGTTCTCTCCTTTTGGGCAAAGGCATCAACATAGTGTTTACAGGAGAAAAAAAGAGGCATTCAAAGAAAAGAACACGGTCCCTACAGTCAAACATGGTGGAGGTTCCCTGATGTTTTGGGGTTGCTTTGCTGCCTCTGGCACTGGACTGCTTGACCGTGTGCATGGCATTATGAAGTCTGAAGACTACCAACAAATTTTGCAGCATAATGTAGGGCCCAGTGTGAGATAGCTGGTCTCCATCAGAGGTCATGTGTCTTCCAGCAGGACTATGACCCAAAACACACTTCAAAAAGCACTAGAAAATGGTTTGAGAGAAAGCACTGGAGGCTTCTAAGGTGGCCAGCAATGAGTCCAGACCTAAATCCCATAGAACACCTGTGGAGAGATCTAAAAATGGCAGTTTGGAGAAGGCACCCTTCAAATATTAGGGACCTGGAGCAGTTTGCCAAAGAATAATGGTCTAAAATTCTAGCAGAGCATTGTAAGAAACTCATTGATGGTTACCGGAAGCGGTTGATCGCAGTTATTTTGGCTAAAGGTTGTACAACCAAGTATTAGGCCGAGGGTGCCAATACTTTTGTCCGGCCCATTTTTGGAGTTGTGTGAAATGATCAATGTTTTGCTTTTTGCTTCATTCTCTTTTGTGTTGTTTCATTGAAGACAAATTAAATGAACATAATAATACCAAAGAATTTGTGATTGCAATCATTTTCAGGAAGAAACTGAGTATTATCTGACAGAATTGCAGGGGTGTCAATACTTTTGGCCAACACTGTATCTAGCAGAAACAAGAAATACTGCCCACTGAAATTGACAATATTATCAGTACAGAATTGTCAGACCCTTAGAATGACTTGTTGCTGTTTGCAGCATCACAAAGAACATGATCCATGATCCCTGGGGGAACCTCAACAAAAATTCTCCCTGCATGGTTGATGGCAGGTCTTCAAAGAATTACCCACGAAACTTGGTTCAAAAAACACAAACTCGACTAGTCATAGAGCCCAGCATTGCCCTGGTGTAATGCCCATATATGATTGCAATGCCTATATATATGGTAACATTGCCTATATATGACAGTATCGCCTATATATGGTAATGTATGTGTGTGTATGTATCATAGCCCCACCAATCCCAGTAGAACCACCCTTTCATAGCTCTACCCCTGCACATAGCCCTACCCCTCCTGATAGCCCCTCCCCTTTCATAGAACCACCCACATATAGCCATGCCCCTCCAAAGCTTCACCCCTCCACATAATCCCGGGGTCGGGTCTATGTGGTGGAGGCTGGGATATGTAGAGATGAAAATTGTGATGTGGGCATGGCTATGTGAAGTGGGTGCTGCTATGTGGAGTGGGCATGGCTATGTTGAGTGGCAGGGCTATATGGAGTGGGTGTGGCTAGTGCCGCACACGCACATACATACACTCAGCTTTATATGTTAGATATATATATATATATATATATATATATATATAATATATATATATATATACTAGCTGTAGAGCCCGATGTTTCCCTGGCATAATGCTCAAATATGGTTGTAATGCTCATATATGTTAATATCGTCCATATATGGCAATATTGCCATATATGGTAATGTATGTATGTGTTTATATATATCATAGCCCCACTCCTACCAATAGCCCTTCCCGTTCATAGCTGTGCCCCTACACAGTTCACTCTCCTGGCAGTCACACCCCTTCCACAGCGCTGCCCCATGTTTAGCCCCACCCCTTCCTTGCTCCACCCCTCCACATAGTAATGGGGCAGGGTTATGTGAAAGAGGTGGGGGTATATGGACATGCAGACTGTGAAGTGGGCATGTCTATGTGGAGAAGGCGTGCCTATGTGGAGTGGGTGGGGCTATCCAGAGTGGGCATGGCGATGTGGAGTGGGCAGGGCTGGCCACACACACACACTTACATACACACACTCAGCTTTATATGTTAGATATACCATATTTTTTGAATGATAAGATTATAAAATGCACTGTTTTCCCAAAACTGTGTGGTGTAAGTGCAGATGTATGGTACTGATGTCTAAACTTGAATTTGGGAGGAAGGCAGCAGCAGTGGAGCAGGTCACAGGAGGCAATAGAAAGCTGTAGGAGCGACTGCGGGAGAACACATGGGCCCGGTGTTTATGGTCATTTATTATTCATCTCTTACTGCTCATCACCTCTCAGTGCTGGTCAGGGAGATATGTGAATATTAAATTAAGTTAAACAGCTCACTCATGCGATCACCCTGCAGCCATAGGTGATAATGTGTGTGCAGATTTAATGCTTCCCACATGTCATCATTGGCATGGGAGCAGTGAATATCCCTACACAGAAGAATATACTCACTACTCAATGCTCTTAAGCTGTACCATATCCTCTTGTCTTCTTTCATTGGGACGTGACAGCATGTGTGGAGCGGGGCACAGAACAGTGAAATCATTGCTGCGCACTCAGACACTAATCATCTGCGGGCAAAAGTAGACAGGAGGATGGCATCATGCTGTAAGAGAGTGATGGGTGGCAGGTATGATTGTATATTTAAGTGTGCACCGTGATCTGGGCCCTATGTACCAGGTTGAGTGACATTCCAGGATATGAGATTAAGGAAAGAGAAAATTACAGGCTAGGAGCGCTGGGGAGCACAAATAAGATTACTTTATGGATTAACACGTTTATTTATCCGACGCGTTTCCACAACGGATTGTTGTCTTCCCTGAGGAAGACAACAATCCATTGTCGAAATGCGTTGTGGTAAATAAACATGTTAACCCATAAGTAATCTCCTTATTTGTACTCCCCAAAGCTCCTAGCCAGTAATCTTCTCTTTCCTTAATCTTGTACAAACCACCCATCCTGGGTGTGATGTTACTGGAAGCTGCAGGGAGGCACAGATATTCATAGCAAAGCAGCTCTGAGCTGATAGGACCGGTGGTGACCTTTGGTGATGTCAGACCCAGTGACCAGTGACTCGTGAGTCACATGACTGCGATCCATCCAATCAGAGCAATCCAGGAGTGGGCCAGGAAGCCAGCATGAGCTGTGTCAGAGAGGAGCCGATGCCCAGAGGTCCCCTGAGCCATTTGCTGCATTTTACAGGTGAGAAGCAACCCCTCATTCACCTTATAACTTGCCCTCATTAGACCAGCAGGTTCTCCCTATGGAAGCGCTTTTGTCTTTTGTGTATACCAGGATATGGGCAGATGTACCAAGATGGGGGATTATATACCAAGATATGGGCTAAATTCAAGTGATGTGTGATCATATATACCATGAAGGGGCACATATACAAGAATGGGGCATACAAGCCAGGGTATGGGCTATATATCAGGGCAAGGGATCATTTACCAGGATGAGGGAAATATCTAACGATGGAGGATCATATAGCAGGATGGGGAATCATATATCAGAATGAAGCCAACCTTCCAGGATGAGGGCAATACACCAGGATGAAGGACGTATATCAGGCCATCGGGCATATATTCCAGGCCGGGGTGGGGCATATTTACCTGGTAGGGCCCCGAAATGGGCATTTGTACAGAATTTGAGGGCATTACCCCATAGCATCTGGTGCGTCTTTCAAGACCAATGCTTAATTCACAGATATGCTGCTCTATATCGAAGAATATGCTACCATCACTACATGCTATTGATAAACAAACAAATCTCCAGCGTGTGAATATATACCGTATATACTCGCGTATAAGCCGAGTTTTTCAGCCCAAAAATTGGGCTGAAAAGTCCCCCCCTCGGCTTATACGTGAGTCACTGTATACTGTATACACTGTATACAGTGTATACAGTATACAGGCCCGCCCCCATCAGTATACAGGCCCCCCCCCCTTGCAGCACAAACCTGTAAAGGAAGAGATTAGTATACTTATCACTGTCCCGCTGCCGCTGTCCCGACGCCGTCATCGTGCTCCTCCGTCTTCATCCGTCTTCTTCCGGCTTCCTCCGGTAGGCGCAGGCAATGACATCATTGTCTGCGCGCCAGAGGAGGAAGCCGGAAGAAGACGGAAGACGCTGGATGAAGACGGAGGAGCGCGATGATGGCGGCGGGACAGCGGCAGCGGGACAGTGATAAGTATACTAATCTCTTCCTTTACAGGTTTGTGCACCAAGGGGGGGCCCTGTATACTGATGGGGGGGCTGTATACACCTCTGGGGCTGCTGTATACTACCTCTGGGGCTGCTGTATACACCACTGGGGCTGCTGTATACTACCTCTGGGGCTGCTGTATACACCACTGGGGCTGCTGTATACTACCTCTGTGGCTGCTGTATACACCACTGGGGTTGCTGTATACACCACTGGGGTTGCTGTATACTACCACTGGGGCTGCTGTATATACCTCTGGGGCTGTATATACCTCTGGCGCTGCTGTATACTACCTCTGGGGCTGCTGTATACTACCTCTGGGGCTGCTGTATACTACCTCTGGGGCTGCTGTATATACCTCTGGGGCTGCTGTATACTACCTCTGGGGCTGCTGTATTCTACCTCTGGGGCTGCTGTATACTACCTCTGGGGCTGCTGTATACTACCTCTGGGGCTGCTGTATATACCTCTGGGGCTGCTGTATACTAACCACTGGGGCTGCTGTATACTACCACTGGGGCTGCTGTATATACCTCTGGGGCTGCTGTATACCACACTGCTGGGGGCTGTATACCTGTGCTGGGGTCCACCCTTGGCTTATATAGATTTTCCCAGGTTTTCGGGGCAAAAGTAGGGGGGTCGGCTTATACACGGGTCGGCTTATACACGAGTATATACGGTGTATATAAACACGCGCTGGAGATTTGTTTGCTTATCAATAGCATGTAGTGACGGTAGCATATTCTTCGATATAGAGCAGCATATCTGTGAATTAAGCATTGGTCTTGAAAGAGTTATACATTACATCTGAGTTTATGAGTCAATTTAAAAGCCAAATAGTCTCACAAATGTCTGTTCATGGCTTGAAATAGTTTCCTAGGAAAAAAGGATAAAATATGAAGGGATTTATGTAGTAATGTTATCGTGGTAACATCTGTCAATGCAGAAAAGATAGTTATTGTTTTGTGTTAATCCTCTGCATGATTATGTAATGATTATATATTGTTGGCAAGTGAGGTCAATTTCAATTAGATGCAAGTCCAAATCATACTCATTGATGTCAACTTTCACCTTAGAAATGTTGTTGTAGAGCTCCAGCCTAATGCATGAAGGACACATTGTTCATAATTATCTTAACATTTCTATTCAACAAAATATTTATCAATTAAAAATTGTGATTTTATTTAGTAGAGATGTTTGCAGACCTCTGAGTGTTGAAATTTAGATTTTTCTGTGCTTTTGGTTTAGCTGTAGTCTGGGAATTTGTGACACGGATTCTGATTGTTAAGAGTAACATACACGACTATAAATAATGTTTGCGCTAATTTCCAATTCCTGTTAGGCCGGCTTCACATTGCGGGTCAGATCCGAACCGAGGCTGTCAGGGTGAACCTGACAGCCCCAGATTGGATCAGTACACAGAAACGGAGGGCTAATATGCCCTCCGATCCAGTGTGCACCCGGACGCAGCTGCTGCTGCTGATGGAATCAGGACCGCGGCTGGCAGGGAGCTAGCCGTGGTCCTGAAACAACTTCGGCGTGCAGCCGCAGGTGTCCGGTTCCCGGATCCTCCTGGACTGGTGCAATCCAGCCTCATAGGCTTTCATGTCAGGGAGCGCCGGAATGCGCTGGATCCAGGAGGATCTGGGAAAATCCGGGAGAATCCGGGAGTAGGCAATTAGAGGAGATATTCTCCTCTAGGACACAAAAACGCTGCAAGCAACATTTTTGTGTCCGTGAGAGAATTCTGAATTCTCCTGGATTGTCCCGGACAGATAGAAACCGGATGGCAGAGAGCTGCCATCCGGCTTCTATCCGGGCCCATAGAATACTATGGGGCCAAAATCCGGTCCCAGGCTGTCCGGTTTACATGGACAGCCTCGGATCGGATGTGACCCGTAATGTGAAGCAGGCCTTAAGGGTTAGATTATGTTATTTCTGATTCCTAAATAAGGAGGTAACATTTTCTATTGTATGTCATATCAAGTCTTGTGCTCTTATTTTGGGGTCAATGAAAGTGGATAAGAAAAAAGTTCATCTAGGCACACCCATCTTCCTGCTGCAATCGCAGAAAAGACAAAAAATTAAAGCATGTTGTACCCAACTGGGGCATGTGATAATTTGTTTAACATATATGGAGAGTAAATCTCCTTGTATATAAGACAAATTCTTCACAGAGGCATCCTTCACCCACAGCCCACAGACTATTATTAGATGTGTGTAATGTAATTTGTAGAACATTATGTTATGGGGGCCATTATACAGTTTTTTATTGTTATTTAGAGGGCTATGTTCGGCTAGGGTTGCATTAGCTCCATGGATCTGCTAAAGGCTAACATTTTTCATGGTGAATTTTGTGAAAAACGCATGCGTTAATGGATCCAGTGGCTCCAATGCAAAAAAAGAATTGCAATGCGTTTGACGCTATGAGTTTTTGCAAAAGCCACAAAAAACGCTGCTAGCAGCGTTTTGTTTTTTTTTTTGCAAAACTACATGCGTTTTTTTTTTACATGGGCTCCTATGGGAAATGCATGTGTTAACACATATATGTACCATGCATTAACGCATGTGTTAACGCTAGCGTTAAAATTGTATCAAAATGGCAACAGAAAAAAACACCTAGCATTAACGCAGGCTTCCCAAAAAAGTCCCTCCAAGTGTGACCCCTGCCTTAGGGTCTACTATAATTTTTTCATATGTTCACATGTTGAGGGCAGCCAAGCTGACTGTGATCGATAAATCCATCCACCCTCAGGAAAAGCAAAATAACATTGGACTGCAAAGTTTAGATATTTCTGTACGTTTAATTGTATTCTCATGCGTCCAGCTCTCCTGCAAAACTGATGTATTTTCCATTCTGCAAAATATGTGATTTATTTACCGTATATACTCGAGTATAAGCCGACCCGAGTATAAGCCGAGCCCCTAATTTTACCCCAAAAACTGGGGAAAAATGTTGACTCGAGTATAAGCCTAGGGTGGGAAATGTAGCACTACCCCGTTCTGATATATAATCCCTCATCACTGTAGATAGCCCTTCAAAATGGTGTATATAGCCCCTCATAATATTGTGCCTCCATCACTAGTATATAGCGCCCCCATTACTGGTATATATCCCCATCACAGTACATAGCCTCCATTATTGATATATAGCCCCCCATCTTGGCACAGCTCCCCCATCCCTGGCACAGCTCCCCCATTTCTGGCACAGCTCCCCCATCCCTGGCACAGCTCCCCATCCCTGCAGGGCTCCCCCATCCCTGCAGGGTGCCCCCATCCCTGCAGGGTTCCCCCATCCCTGCAGGGCTCCCCCATCTCTGCAGGGTGCCCCCATCCCTGCAGGGCTCTGCTCTGGTAGGGCTCCCCCATCCCTGCAGGGTGCCCCCATCCCTGCAGGGGTCTCCTCTGGTAGGGCTCCCCAATCCGTGCAGGGTGCCCCCATCCCTGCAGGGCTGTCCTCTGGTAGGGCTCCCTGAATCCCTGCAGGGTGCCCCCATCCCTGCAGGGCTCTCCTCTGGTAGGGCTCCCCCAATCCCTGCAGGTTGCCCCCATCCCTGCAGGGCCCTAATTTTACCCCCAAAAACTGGGAAAAATGTTGACTCGAGTATAAGCCTAGGGTGGGAAATGTAGCACTCCCCCGTTCTGATATATAATCCCTCATCACTGTAGATAGCCCTTCAAAATGGTGTATATAGCCCCTCATAATATTGTGCCTCCATCACTAGTATATAGCGCCCCCATTACTGGTATATATCCCCCATCACAGTACATAGCCTCCATTATTGATATATAGCCCCCCATCCTTGGCACAGCTCCCCCATCCCTGGCACAGCTCCCCCATTTCTGGCACAGCTCCCCCATCCCTGGCACAGCTCCCCCATCCCTGCAGGGCTCCCCCATCCCTGCAGGGTGCCCCCATCCCTGCAGGGTTCCCCCATCCCTGCAGGGCTCCCCATCCCTGCAGGGTGCCCCATCCCTGCAGGGCTCTGCTCTGGTAGGGCTCCCCCATCCCTGCAGGGTGCCCCCATCCCTGCAGGGGTCTCCTCTGGTAGGGCTCCCCAATCCCTGCAGGGTGCCCCATCCCTGCAGGGCTGTCCTCTGGTAGGGCTCCCTGAATCCCTGCAGGGTGCCCCCATCCCTGCAGGGCTCTCCTCTGGTAGGGCTCCCCCAATCCCTGCAGGTTGCCCCCATCCCTGCAGGGCTCTCCTCTGGTAGGGCTCCCACATCCTTTACGTGCCCCATGCTGCCGCCACCATAAAATAACAAACGTTCTTACTCACCCTTCCGAAGCTCAGCACTGTCTGCGGGCTCCAAGCGTCCTCCATCCGGTCTGCTAGCTTCTAATCATGTGACCGCGACGCAGCCGCGATGACGTCACTGAAGCGCCGGTCACATGATTAGAAGCCGGCAGACCGGAGGGAGGACGCTTGGAGCCCGCAGCCAGTGCTGAGCTTTGGAAGGGTGAGTAAGAACATTTGTTATTTTATGGTGGCGGCAGCATGGGCACTTAACAAAGGATGGGGGAGCCCTACCAGGGGGAGGCAAGTAAATATGCACTGCTCCCCCTGCCGCTGATTGACAGGGGGATGCAGTGCATATTTAATGAGTGGGCCCACGTGACCGCCCGCTCACTCTGCAGCCTCCCCCGGCTCCTCCAGCCCCCGGTCACCACCCCCACACTCAGGCTCGAGTATATAGTGTATAGACTCGAGTATAAGCCGAGGGGGGCACTTTTCAGCACAAAAATTGTGCTGAAAAACTCGGCTTATACTCGAGTATATACGGTAATTGTATTTTCATGCACCCAGTTCTCCTGCAAAACTGAGCTATTTTTCATGCTGCAAAATATTTGTGGTACATTTGATTGTATTCTCATGCACCCAATTCTCCTGTTAGCTGATCTATTTTCATGCTGCAAAATTATCCCATCGTTTTATGAATGTAACTATGCATACCACTGCCTTCCCACAGACCTTGTCTTTGTTTAATCTGCTTGTGAGCAACCATTTGGCTCAGCTTGCTTGGTAATAGCATAATGGAGTCCATTACCATACCCCTTGTTCCACACTTGAATTAACTTTTTAAACATATCTTAGCAGCTACAAGAGTGCCTCAGACATGTCTGCTTTTGTGTCTCAAATAAGTGTCTCATTAGTGTCAAGAAATTAAATAGACCAGAAATTGACTGAATTGACTGGATTTGAATTACTGGAATGTAATGGGATAGAAAGCCACTGAAAAAATGTGCATAATTCTTGTCTCTTTCAATCTTTGCTAACTATGTATTTATTTCATTTTTTGTTTTCCTACATGCTTTTGCTACTCACTTTCACCACCCCATTCTCCTTCCATCACCACTCATTTACATCTCTCCTTTCCTCCCCTACAGCTCCCAAGCTATCTTCAGTTTACTGAATAATCTCAGCCCATCATTGTGGAGACCGCGGGGTCAGGGGGCGCTCTCGTCCGCAGCCCAGCCGCCTTTACAAAGACAGCGTGGACCAGGGCTCATCCCAACTAAACGCCCGAGCTCCTTAACCGTGGGCGGAACACTACTCAGACAACACAGGGTCAGGGAATCACAATATCAAGGCTTTATTGGATCCCCAAACAGTTAACAGCATATAACGCATAACCAAGCACAACACATAATGTAACAGGCAACAGAGTCTCACCCTTCCGCTGGCTCACCAGGCTTTAGAATGTAGCACGGCAAAGTCTGTAGCCAGGTGACTGTATCGTCCCAACCTGGGTTGCTTCCTTGTCCTTATGTAGTCGAATCCGATAATCCGATACTGAAGTCCTTGTGGTTCTTTTAGTCCGTGTTCTGAGCCCCTTGGTCGGCACCGAAATGCCTAGGCCTGGGTTATGGCTAGCTAATCAGATCCGAAGACCCTAGATTAGCTGCCTGTATCCAATCCAGTGACCTCTAGCGGGACCGAAACCCCTAGACTGAGGCCACTAGACAGAATCTAACTCCAATCTCCTAAAACTGCTGGTCAAAGTGAACATTCCTCCTTATATACCCTCAGCCCTCATTGTAGGATATTGGGGACGTCATGATTGGTGCAATAACACAGTCTTTTCATTCGCTGAACTCCAATCCTCGTTTAACATATTTTAGGTACTATTGCAATCCAAATGCTGATTGATATAGCACCTTACAATGGAATGTTAGTCTGAGACAATCAGTCTGCAAACCATGACAATAACACAATAGTGGCTGGAGCCTCAATCCACATTCACAGGGTAATAGACAATGGACGATTAGCATAATTAAGTTCTCTGGCCTTCAATGACAAACAGGTTAGATAATTACATTACCAAGCTAAACTTTAACCACAGAAATCTATGACAATACTGTAAGAAATTCTCTTTGACCATTACAAGTTTACAAACCTATATACAATATGATATGTCTGGATGAATAAGAAATCCTCCTACATTATATATTAAAGGGTCCATTTCGTCACATACCTCCCCTTCTTATTTAGCCAGACAGAGCAGTCAGATGTGATCAGTCTCTGGTTATCCTTCTCCTCTTGGCGGCATTGTCTTTTTTAATGGAGAAAACAGCAATCGGAGGCTTCCATCTATACACCTCCCCCAGATTACCTCCCCCAGGATGGGCAGACATATTGTGGATAAACAGTAAAATGGGATTCAGGAGTTGAGCTCCCATGAATTTCTGGTTATCAATTCCCCCCCAGTCAATGACCACAGTCTGGCTAGGTGTACTCACTGTTGATGGCTCTGAGGAGAATGATGGGGTCTGGGAACATGGATTATCATCTGAAGGTTGGGTAGCAAGATCCACATCAGGGTGCTGCTTGGCTTCCTGGATGTTGGTGATGGCTGTGACAAACTGGCTGGATAGTCCTTGTCCTGGGTCAGCTTGCAAAACAATAGATGCGGGGGGGCCATCCATGAGCCCCACTTCAACCCCCTCCTGGTTAGCCCCTGAATCAACAGGTGTGGGAAAGCTGCTCACAAATCCCACATCAACCTCTTCCTGGTCAGTCTCTACAATAGCAGGCATGGGGACGCTGTCTGTAAGCTCCACATCAACCTCTTCCGGGTCAGTTTCCACAATAGCAGGTGTAGGGTCACAGTCTATAAGCTCCACATCGACCTCTTCCTGGTCAGTTCCCAAAGCAACAGGGATAGGGACGTTGTCCGTAAACTCCAACTTGTCCTCTCCCTGCTCAGGCTCCAAAATAACAGGTGTAGGGTCACTGTCTGTAAGCTCCAACTCGCCCTCTCCCTGGTCGTTCGCCTCGGCTAGCTGCACACCTTCCGAAGGGATGTCTGAGCACTGACCCTCAGCCAGGAGATGGTTAATTGGGAACAGAGGTACAGGGTCTGGAGAAACAATAGCTGGGCTTACCAGGGTGTAGACAGAATCAATTTCTTGTTGTCCCGGGGCTTGGACGTCACTGACCTGGACTGGCTGTGCTGGCCGATGAGCTCCAGGCATGGGGCCCCGGCGTTCGCGACAATCTATATCCATATGTCCAAGACGTCCACAGGTATAACAGTGCCGTGGTTTGGGCAAGTCACGTATCCTGTCTGCATACCTTTGTCCTGGTGGGGCTTCTAATGGGTAGCGGAATAATCCTACTCGAGCGGCTGGTGGTAGCAGTTGGTAAGCTGGAATTCCTAAAATATTTCCCAGAACCCAAGCCCTCTCTTCTCTTGAGGCTTTGGGCCCCAATGCAGCCAAGCACTCCTTGATTTGGACTGCTGTGGACCTGGTGATTTCACGATATTCACTGGATCCATGATGTGGTGCACAACTTACATCCTCATGTGACCCCTGGCCGGGTCTCTATAATTTTTCAATTCACATTTGGGGCCAATGACTGGACATAATCTCTACCTCAAAAGCAACAGACGAAGTTTACGTTTATGTACGTTTCAATATTTTCTCTGGCCAGCTCCTGTATGTTTTTCCATTCTGCTGCTGCCGTATTCTCTCCCCTTCCGAGGCCCTTTCCCCATGGCGAAATGTGATGGGCTGGTGGAAATGGCACGTCTGAAATGAATCCTCACCTAGTGGCCTCATGGTGTATATGCTCATAATATGGCCTCCTGCTGTTATGCGCCCCTTGACGGTTTTCCCACAAGACAACCTCCAGTTACCCCACCTGGCAGCTCCCCCCCTGGAACTCCCCATCTGGAAGTCCCATCCGCTGCCACTCCCATTGCAGGGACCTCGCTGTCAGGGGCCCCATCCCTGCAGGCCCACCGCGGCTCCACAACCTGCAGGGTGCCCACCTGCAGGGTCTCATCCCCCAATCTGAAGGCCCCCCGAGCTCCTTAGTAGGGCTGAATCCCTGCAGGGCATCCCAGGTCCCGGTAGGGTCCCCAATCCTCAGATTTTATTTGGTAGCTCCCCACATCCTTAAACATGCATGTGCGCACCATAACCAATACAAACGTCTACTACCTTCAGCAACAGAGTCTCACCCTTCCCTCCTGGTCTGCAGGCTTTAACATGTGAGCACAGGCAACGTCCTGAAGCGCGGTCACATGATTAGATAGTCCCAACCGGGGAACTTGACCCGCCATGTAGCTTTGAAGTGATAAGATACTGTAATGGTCGCAGTGGGTCTTTAACAAGGATGGCGAGCCCCTGGGGGAGCAAGAATATGCCTGCCCCTGCGGATTGACGGAGGGCAGTGCATATTAATGATGACCCTACGTGACCGCCGTACCCCAAATCCCGTGACCTCAGCCCCGGTCACCACACCCCTAACTCAGGCCGAGTAGACAGGTAAATCTAAACTCCAAATGCTCTAAAAACTGCTTATAAGTAAACTATTTTTTATGACCCAGTTCCCTCTGCATTTTCAGTGCAAATATTGGGACATTGATGTATTGTCAGCACCAACACTGTCTATTTTTCATGCTGCAAATATCCATCGTTAATGAATGTTAACTAGCTACTGCCATCCCAAATTGCTTGTATTGCTTTGAAAATTTGCTCACCTTAGCTATGGTAATAGCTTGAGTCATAAACCAAGTCACATCTGAAAACTTGTACATATCTAAGCACAAAGTGAGACATGTGCGCTCAATCCATGTCTCATAGGCGTTAAATAGACAATTGACGAAATTGACTATTGAATTACTGGAATGTAATGGACAGAACAGTAAAAAATTGCATAATTCTGTCTCTTTACCAATCTTGCAATATGTATTAATTTCTTTTGTTTCCTACAGTTTTCTAACACTTTCACACCCCATATCTCCTTCATGAACTATACAATCTCTCCTTTCTTACACTAATATTTTAAAGGTCACGAATTCTCACACCATCATATTCCAGGGTTTTGCATCATTATCCGTGCCACAAATCCAAAAACGATGTGCTCTTTCTCTTTTTGCTGCTGCTCCTGTCAGGTGATATCTCTCCCCACCCTGGTCCACCCTCTACCAACTTCAATCCCACCTCCACCTCACATAGAAACCCTACTAACATTATCTGCACACCATCATCTCCCTCTTTTAATTATGTGCTTTGGTCTACATTCAACAAGCTTCCCATCATTCACAATTACTTTATTACCAACTCTCTTAATCTGCTCGCCCTCACTGAAACCTGTTTCCAGGATTCAGACACTGCTTCCCTTGCTGCTATTTCTCATGGCGGCTTACAAGACCTAGGAACAGACATGTTGGTGGAGTTGGAATACTCCTGTCCCCACAATGTACTTTCCAGGTCATCCCCCCAGCCCCATCACCTCATTCCCCTTTTTGGAGGTCCACACAATTAAGCTCTTCCGCCCCCTCTCCCTCAGAGTAGCGGTAGTATACTGCCCCCCAGGTTCACCCACCCACTTCCTCGACCATTTCTCCGCATGGTTGCCACACTTCATGAGTTCTGAATTACCAACCCTTATTCTGGGAGGCTTTAACATCCCTATAAACAGTCCCACCTCCCTATCTGCATCCCCGCTCCTATCTCTAACCACTTCTCTTGGCCTCTCACAGCTCTCAACCTCTGAAATGCACAAATACTGTAACACCCTTGACCTGGTCTTTATCTGACTCTGTTCAACCTCCTCCTTAGATAACTTACGTGTTCTTCTCTCTGATCACAACATTTTCTCCTTCACACTCACAAACCCTCGTCCACCACAGCATACTCCTACCTATCACACATCCAGAAATCTACAGGCCATTAACCCTCATACACTCACAGACTCTCTACACTCATCACTGCCTCCAATCTCCTCCTTCTCCTGTCCCGATCTGGCAGTAAATTACTACAATGACACTCTCAGATGCACCCCTCACCCTCGGAACCTCCAAACACAGAATAAAACAGCCTTGACTCACATTGCAAACTAGATTTCTCCAGCTATGCTCTAGGAGTGCTGAATGCCTATACAGGAGAACTCGCTCACCAGAAAACTTTATTCATTATAAATTCATGTTAAAAACTTACAACTCTGCCCTTCACCTCACCAAACAAACCTATTTCACCACCCTGATCTCCTCACTATCCAACAATCCAAGAAAACTCTTTGACACCTTTCACTCTCTCCTCAATTCTAAAGTGCAAGCCCCCATCACTGACCTCCATGCTGATAATCTGGCTTTTTACTTTATGGAAAAAATAGACAACATCCGTAAGGAAATCAGCTCCCGGACTCCAAGCACTGTTACCCCCAT
Source organism: Allobates femoralis (assembly GCA_033576535.1). Lineage (NCBI taxonomy): Eukaryota > Metazoa > Chordata > Amphibia > Anura > Aromobatidae > Allobates > Allobates femoralis. The sequence continues at coordinate 192,769,212 of JARQOC010000002.1, forward strand.
TCTTTCCCACATTTCCTCCATCTCACTCTCCATATTTGACCCACTCACAGAAGAAGAAGTCTCCAGGCTCCTCTCTTCCTCTCATACCACTACATGTACCACTGACCCCATTGTCTAACACCTACTCCAGTTTCTCTCTCCAGTCGTCACTACTCACCTAACCAAAAGCTTCAATCTCTGCCTCTCTTCTGACATCTTCCCCTCCTCCTTCAAACACTCTGTCATTACTCCAATATTAAAGAAATCTTCTCTTGACCCATCCTACACTAATAACTACAGACCATTCTCCAACCTCCCCTTCATCCCTAAACACTGGTCTACACCCGCCTCACCCGTTACCACTCCACTCTCTCGCTTCTAGATCCATTACACTCTACAGCAACTGCCCTCATCAAGGCGACCTTCTGACAGCAAAACGTAATGGCGAACACTCTCTGCTTATTCTTCTTGACCTCTCTGCAGCTATTGACACAGTCGACAACCATCTCCTATTCTGTATGTGTGGCACCTTGCAGTACAGGGTGCCACAGGAACACCTAGCAAGCGGCGGTGTGCGGATGCGTGCAGGAGCTCCCTGGTTTCCTGGTCAACGCCACGCTCATCCACTGCGTGTTTACATATACACGTCAGCAGGATGTGATGTGGAGACGTTCCCAGGAAGCCGGGTCGTAGCTCCGCCCACCGCCGGCGTCACTGTGAGGAAGCTCGGGCAGTGTGCGTGTATAAAGAAGACCCGTGGGCACGGCTCAATACACACTCCCCCCGAAGAAGCAGGCAGTCTTGCCTGCGAAACAGCTGTAGGGTTCCTTCCCACAGCAGCTCCGGACTCACCTTTAGGCAGGTAAATTGATACACTGCACTGTATTTATGCACTTTCTTTGGTACATTGAAACAGTACACACCTGATACCCTTAATAAGTTCCTTATGGACTGGGAGGCGGTTTCTTTGAGACCTTTGGGATATGTGCAATAATCCAATGTGCTAATAATACTGCTCAGGACCTAATTAACTAGTGAGATTCCGGGGCTGTGCAATTATTGTGTCTTCTCCTGGTGTCTTCCTGCTGTAAGTCCATCTAATATATAATTGCCGTAGCGCACTTCCGTCATATTCGGTGCTACTTCCGTCATCGTGGACGTGGCTGCCAAAGTTAGGGACACACACACACACACGCCACCCACACACACACACACACACACACACACAACCCACACACACACACACATACTCCAGTATACTTACCCCGCCGCCATCCCGCTACACTGCTCCCGCAATGGCTCCGCCCACCTCGTGGAGCTCCTACCATGGCTCCGCCCACCTCGCGGGGCTCCCACCATGGCTCCGCCCACCTCGTGGGGCTCCCGGCATGGCTCCGCCTACATAGCCTGCGCTGACCACAGAGCCTCCTTCCTGCGCTGACCACAGAGCCGCCGTCCTCTGCTGACCACAGAGCCTCCTTCCTGTGCTGACCACAGAGCCTCCTTCCTGCGCTGACACCGACAGAGCTCTTGCGCGACCACAGACGCCTCCTTGCTGACCATAAGCTCTTCTGCGCTGACCACAGACCCGCCGTCCTCTGCTGACCATAGACCGCGTCCTCTGGCTGACCACAGACCGCCGTCCTCTGCTGACCACAGACCCGCCGTCCTCTGCTGACCACAGACCCGCCGTCCTCTGCTGACCACAGGCCCCCGTCCTCTGCTGACCACAGAGCCCTCGTCCTCTGCTGACCACAGAGCCCCCGTCCTCTGCTCACCACAGAGCCGCCTCCTCTGCTGACCACAGACCCGCCTTCCTGACTCATCACAGAGCCGCCATCCTCTGCTCGACCACAGACCCGCCTTCTCTGACTCATCACAGAGCCGCCGTCCTCTGCTGACCACAGAGCCGCCGTCCTCGCTGACCACATTGCCCCTTCTGGTGACCACTCTACCTCCTTCCTGCGCTGACCACGACGCCCCTTCCTCGCTGACCACATCACCTCCTCTGCCCGACCACAGAGCCGCCTGTCCTCTGCTGACCACAGAGCCGCCCCTCCTTTGCTGACCACAGAGCCGTCGTCCTCTGCTGACCACAGACCGCCTCCTCTGCTGACCACAGAGCCGCCTCCTCTGCCTGACCACTCTGACCCGCCTTCCTCGCTGACCACAGAGCCGTCCTTCCCGCTGACCACATGGCCTCCTTCCTGCTGACCACAGAGCCGCCGTCCTCTGCTGACCACAGAGCCGCCCTCCTCTGCTGACCACAGAGCCGCCCTCCTCTGCTGACCACAGAGTCGCTGTCCTGCGCTCCCCAGACCGCCTCCTCTCTACCACGGCGCTGTCCTCGTGCCTCCTCTTCCTCTGCGCTGATCACTCTGCCTCCTTCCTGCGCTGATCACTCTGCCGCCTTTCTGCGCTGACACACTGCCGCCGTTCTCTGCTGACCACAGAGCCGCCGTCCTCTGCTGACCACAGAGCCGCCGTCCTCTGCTGACCACAGAGCCGCCGTCCTCTGCTGACTACAGAGCCGCCGTCCTCTGCTGACCACAGTGCCGCCGTCCTCTGCTGACCACAGGCCCCCGTCCTCTGCTGACCACAGAGCCCCCGTCCTCTGCTGACCACAGAGCCCCGTCCTCTGCTGACCACAGAGCCCCAGTCCTCTGCTGACCACAGAGCCCCGCTTGCTGACCACGACGCGTCCTTGCTGACCACACAGCCGCCGTACTCTGATGACCACACAGCCGCCGTACTCTGCTGACCACACAGCCGCCGTACTCTGCTGACCACACAGCCGCCGTACTCTGCTGACCATACAGCCGCGATCCTCTGCTGACCACACAGCCGCCGTCCTCTGCTGACCACAGAGCCGCCGTCTTGCGCTCACCACTCTGCCTCCTTCCTGCGCTCACCACTGTGCCTCCTTCCTGCGCTCACCACTCTGCCTCCTTCCTGCGCTGACCACAGATCCGCCGTCCTCTGCTGACCACAGAGCCACCGTCCTCTGCTGACCACAGAGCCGCCCTCCTCTGCTGACCACAGAGCCGCCGTCCTGCGCTCACCACTCTGCCTCCTTCCTGCGCTGATCACTCTGCCTCCTTCCTGCGCTGATCACTCTGCCTCCTTCCTGCGCTGATCACAGAGCCTCCGTCCTCTGCTGACCACAGAGCCACCGTCCTCTGCTGACCACAGAGCCGCCCTCCTCTGCTGACCACAGAGCCGCCGTCCTGCGCTCACCACTCTGCCTCCTTCCTGCGCTGATCACTCTGCCTCCTTCCTGCGCTGATCACTCTGCTCCTCCTTCCTGCATTGATCACTCTGCCGCCGTCCTCTGCTGACCACAGAGCCGCCGTCCTGCGCTAACCACTCTGCCTCCTTCCTGCGCTCACCACTCTGCCTCCTTCCTGCGCTGACCACTCTGCCTCCTTCCTGCACTGACCACAGAGCCGCCGTCCTCTGCTGACCACAGAACCGCCCTCCTCTGCTGACCACAGAGCCGCTGTCCTGCGCTCACCACTCTGCCTCCTTCCTGCGCTAATCACTCTGCCTCCTTCCTGCGCTGATCACTCTGCCTCCTTCCTGCGCTGACCACAGAGCCGCCCTCCTCTGCTGACCACAGAGCCGCCCTCCTCTGCTGACCACAGAGCCGCCGTCCTCTGCTGCCAAAGAGCCACCGTCCTCTGCTGACCACAGAGCCGCCGTCCTCTGCTGACCACAGAGCCGCCGTCCTCTGCTGACCACAGAGCCCCCGTCCTCTGCTGACCACAGAGCCCCTGTAATCTGCTGACCACACAGCCGCCGTAATCTGCTGACCACACAGCCGCCGTACTCTGCTGACCACACAGCCGCTGTACTCTGCTAACCACACAGCCGCCGTCCTCTGCTGACCACACAGCCGCCGTCCTCTGCTGACCACAGAGCCGCCGTCTTGCGCTCACCACTCTGCCTCCTTCCTGCGCTCACCACTGTGCCTCCTTCCTGCGCTCACCACTCTGCCTCCTTCCTGCTCTGACCACTCTGCCTCCTTCCTGCGCTGACCACAGATCCGCCGTCCTCTGCTGACCACAGAGCCACCGTCCTCTGCTGACCACAGAGCCGCCCTCCTCTGCTGACCACAGAGCCGCCGTCCTGCGCTCACCACTCTGCCTCCTTCCTGCGCTGATCACTCTGCCTCCTTCCTGCGCTGATCACTCTGCCTCCTTCCTGCGCTGATCACAGAGCCTCCGTCCTCTGCTGACCACAGAGCCACCGTCCTCTGCTGACTACAGAACCGCCCTCCTCTGCTGACCACAGAGCCGCCGTCCTGCGCTCACCACTCTGCCTCCTTCCTGCGCTGATCACTCTGCCTCCTTCCTGCGCTGATCACTCTGCCTCCTTCCTGCGTTGATCACTCTGCCGCCGTCCTCTGCTGACCACAGAGCCGCCGTCCTGCGCTAACCACTCTGCCTCCTTCCTGCGCTCACCACTTGCCTCCTTCCTGCGCTCACCACTCTGTCTCCTTCCTGCGCTGATCACTCTGCCTCCTTCCTGCGCTGATCAGTCTGCCGCCGTCCTCTGCTGACCACAGAGCCCCTCCTTGCTGACCACAGAGCCGCCCTCCTTGCTGACCACTAAGCGCCTCCCTGCTGACCACAGAGCCGCCCTCCTCTCGCTGACCACAAGCCGCCGTCCTCTGCTGACCACAGAGCGCCGTCCTCTGCTGACCACAGAGCCCCGTCCTCTGCTAACCACAGAGCCACTGTCCTCTGCTGACCAAAGAGCCCCCTCCTCTGCTGACCACAGAGCCCCCTCCCTGCTGACCACTGAGCCGCCGTTCCTCTGCTGACACCGACCTCGTCTGCCCTGACCGACCTCCGTCCTGCGCTCTACACTCTGCCTCCTCCTGCGCTCACCACTCTGCCTCCGTCCTCGCTCACCACTCTGCCCCTCCTGCGCTCACCACTCTGCCTCCGTCCTGCGCTCACCACTCTGCCTCCGTCCTGCGCTCACCACTCTGCCTCCTCCTGCACTGACCACTGAGCCTGCCTATCCTGTCCTGCGCTGACATCTGAGCCTCCTCGTGCTGACCACAGAGCCGCCATCCTTGCTGCCACATGAGCCGCTCCTCCTTGCTGACCACTAAGCTGCCCTCTTGCTGACACCAGAGCCGCCCTCCTCTGCTGACCACAAAGCCTGCCGTCCTCTGCTGACCACAGAGCCGCCGTCCTCTGCTGACACAGAGCCGCCGTCCTCTGCTAGACCACAGAGCCCACTGTCCTCTGCTGACCACAGAGCCCCTCCTGTGCTGACCACGACCCTCCTCCTTGCTGACCACTACATCCTTGCTGACCACCACCTCCGTCCTTGCTGACCACAGAGCCGCCGTCCTCTGCTGACCACAGAGCCGCCGTCCTCGCTGACCACAGAGCTGCCTCCGTCCTCGCTGACCACGCCGCCCTCGCTCACCTCTGCTGACCACAAGCTCGCCCTCCTCTGCGACCACCACATTGCCTCCTCCTCTGCCTGCACCACGAGCGCTCCATCCTCTGGCTGACCACAGAGCCTCCGTCCTTGCTGACCACAGAGCCCCTCCTCTGCTAACCACAGAGCCTCCATTCCTTGCTGACCACAGAGCCCCCCATCCTCTGCTGACCACAGCCCCCTCCTCTGCTGACCACTGAGCCGCCGTCCTCTGCTGACCACCGACCCTCCGTCTGCCACTGACCACCGACCGTCCGTCCTGCGCTCACCACTCCATCCTGTGCTGACCACTGAGCCTCCATCCTGTGCTGACCACTGAGCCTCCATCCTGTGCTGGCCACTGAGCCTCCATCCTGTGCTGACCACTTAATCCTGTGCTGACCACTCAGCCGCCGTTCTCTGCTGACCACAGTGCCTCCGTCCTCTGCTGACCACAGAGCCGCCGTCCTCTGCTGACCACAGAGCCGCCGTCGTCTGCAGACCACAGAGCCGCCGTCCTCTGCTGACCACTGAGCCTCCATCCTGTGCTGACCACTGACCCTCCATCCTGTGCTGACCACTCAATCCTGTGCTGACAACTCAGCTGCCGTCCTCTGCTGACCACAGAGCCGCGTCCTCTGCTGACACAGAGCGCCGTCCTCTGCTGACCACAGAGCTGCCCTCCTCTGCTGACCACAGAGCCGCCCTCCTCTGCTGACCACAGAGCCGCCCTCCTATGCTGACCACAGAGCCGCCCTCCTCTGCTGACCACAGAGCCGCCCTCCTCTGCTGACCACAGAGCCGCCGTCCTCTGCTGACCACAGAGCCGCCGTCCTCTGCTAACCACAGAGCCCTGTCCTCTGCTGACCAAAGAGCCCCCTCCTCTGCTGACCACAGAGCCCCCCTCCTCTGCTGACCACTGAGCCCGCCGTCCTCTGCTGACCACCGACCCCCGTCCTGCCTGACCACACGACCGTCCGTCCTGCTGCTCACCACTCAGCCTCCGTCCTGCGCTCACCACTCTGCCTCCTCCTGCGCTACCACTCTGCCTCCATCCTGCGCTCACCACTCTGCCTCCGTCCTGCGCTCACCACTCTGCCTCCGTCCTGCGCTGACCACCGAGCCCCATCTGACTGACCACTGAGCCTCCATCCTGTGCTGACCACTGAGCCTCCATCGTGCTGACCACTGAGCCTCCATCCTTTTGGCCATGAGCCTCATCTGTGCTGACCACTTAATCTGTGCTGACCACTCAGCCGCCGTTCTCTGCTGACCACACAGTGCCTCCGTTAACCTCTGCTGACCACGAGCCGCCGTCTCTGCTGACCACAGAGCCGCCTCTCTGCTGACCACTGAGCCCCTCCATCCTGCTGACCACTGAGCCCCATCCTGTGCTGACCACATGCCTCTGACACATCCGTCCTGACCACGAGCCGCCGTCCTTGCTGACACACTGAGCTGCCTCCTCTGCTGACCACAGAGCCGCCGTCCTCTGCTGACCACAGAGCCTGCCCTCCTATGCTGACCACAGAGCCGCCTCCTCTGCTGACCACAGAGCGCCCTCCTACTGCTGACCACAGAGCCGCCTCCTCTGCTGACCACACGCACTGAGCCAGCCCTCTACTCTGCTGACCACAGAGCCCCTCCTCTGCTGACCACTAGAGCCCCCGTCCTCTGCTGACCACAGAGCCCTGTCCTCTGCGACCACAGAGCCCGTCCTCTGCTCCAGCCCCATCCTCTGACGCACCAGCCCTCCTGCACCACTGAGCCGCCCTCTCCACAGCTCGCCTCCTACTGCTGACCACTAGAGCCGCCGTCCTACTACCACGGCCCCTTCTGCCTTACACCTACTGATGCCAACCGACTCCTACTGACCACAGCCTCGCCTAACAGAGCTACTCCAACCATGAGCCACAGTATACAGTGCCAACCACTGAGCCACCATATACAGTGCCAACCACTGAGCCACCGTATACAGTGCTAACCACTGAGCCACCTATACAGTGCTAACCACTGAGCCACCTATACAGTGCTAACCACTGAGCCACCATATATAGTGCTAACCACTGACCACCTATACAGTGCTAACCACTAGCCACCATACAGTGCTAACCGCTGAGCCACCATACACAGTGCCAACCACTGAGCCACCGTATACAGTGCTAACCACTGAGCCACCATATACAGTGCCAACCACTGAGCAACCGTATACAGTGCTAACCGCTGAGCCACCATATACAGTGCTAACCACTGAGCCACCATAACAGTGCTAACCATTGAGCCACCATATACAGTGCTAACCACTGAGCCACCATATACATGCTAACCACAGAGGCACCATATACAGTGATAACCACTGAGCCACCATATACAGTGCTAACCGCTGAGCCACCGTATACAGTGCCAACCACTGAGCCACCATATACAGTGATAACCACTGAGCCAGCATATACAGTGCTAACCACTGAGCCACCGTATACAGTGCTAACCACTGAGCCACCGTATACAGTGCCAACCACTGAGCCACCATATACAATACCAACCACTGAGCCACCATATACAGTGCCAACCACTGAGCCACCATATACAGTGCCAACCACTGAGCCAACGTATACAGTGCTAACCATTGAGCCACCATATACAGTGCTAACCACTGATCCACTATATACAGTGCTAACCACTCAGCCACCATACAGTGCTAACCGCTGACCCACCATATACAGTGCTAACCACTGAGCCACCATACAGTGCTAACCACTGAGCCTCCATACAGTGCTAACCACTGAGCCACCATACAGTGCTAACCACTGAGCCACCATATACAGTACTAACCACTAAGCCACCGTATACAGTGCCAACCACTCAGCCACCGTATACTCTGCTACCCACTGAGCCACCATATACAGTGCCAACCACTGAGCCACCATATACAGTGCTAACCACTGAGCCACCGTATACAGTGCTAACCACTGAGCCACCATATACAGTGCTAACCACTGAGCCACCGTATACAGTGCTATCCACTGAGCCACCGAATACTCTGCTACCCACTGAGCCACCATATACAGTGCCAACCACTGAGCCACCATATGCAGTGCTAACCACTGAGCCACCGTATACAGTGCTAACCACTGAGCCAACGTATACAGTGCTAACCACTGAGCCACCGTATACTCTGCTACCCACTGAGCCACCATATACAGTGCTAACCACTGAGCCACCATACAGTGCTAACCACTGAGCCACCGTATACAGTGCTAACCACTGAGCCACCATATACAGTGCTAACCACAGAGCCACCATATACAGTGCTAACCACTGAGCCACCATATACAGTGCTAACCACTGAGCCACCATATACAATGCTAACCACAGAGGCACCATATACAGTGCTAACCACTGAGCCACCATATACAGTGCTGACCACTGAGCCACCATATACAGTGCCAACCACTGAGCCACCGTATACAGTGATAACCACTGAGCCACCGTATACATTGATAACCACTGAGCCACCGTATACAGTGCCAACCACTGAGCCACCGTATACAGTGATAACCACTGAGCCACCATACAGTGCTAACCACTGAACCACCATATACAGTGCTAACCACTGAGCCACCGTATACTCTGCTACCCACTGAGCCACCTGTATACACACAATTCATTTCACCGCACTCCCCTAACTATTAGTAAATAAACTATATATGGATTCTAGACTACCCGATTCTTTAGAATCGGGCCGCCATCTAGTTTATTAATAAACATTTATATGCATTTGAATCCTCGTTTTTTGGTTTGTATCTAATTGTAATACGAGGATGCTGGTTTCCCCATGAATACCATGGGAGCAGACTCTCATTGTTAAGTGATGGGTTTTATTATATTGATTATTTCTGTGTTTTTCACAGTGTGGCCATCGGCTAACATGGACTTCAGGTCACGTGACCTTGCATGGCTGACAGAAATTAAGGACACTCTCAAGGAGACTAACATTGCAGTGGGTGAGGGTGTTGACCACACCACTCAGGAAAAAATGCTAAAATATAAAAATCTTTTGAAGAAAAGGCAGAAGGTTTGGTGGAACCACACCTTCCTTGATATGTATCTACAAAAGGGCCTCATCCCTAGGGGACTACGGTGCAGGTCTTCCCTTCCTTTCCCATTGTGGACGAGCAGTTTAAAAGTGATTGGGAACAATTGGCTGACACGTGTTCCAATGGGTTTCTGCTGTTATTGTCTGAACACAGTGAAGGTGTATTAAAGCATCTGGAGTCAGAAATGGAAAATCTGCAAAAGCAGATATCTGAGGAACTATCTGTTGAAGCTCTAAAAAAACTGGAAGATGACATCAGTTCCCAGGTTAAAAAATGGGACAAGGAGACAAAGGATATAAAATATAAGAAATTTCAGAGGGATTTAAATGATCTAAAGCTCAATAGAGTATATAAATGGAAAACGACGGGTGGGGGTAAACCCAATACATCTGCTCCAGATGGGGGCGGATCGGCCCCACCGTCTAGAACTCCCTCTGCGGTATCTCTTGTCTCCTCTGAAGAATCCCAATCAGAGACTGGGGGGAATGATGGCATCAGTACAAGGGCTAAGAACAAACAAAATCATAAGAAAGCTCCATCTGGTGCCAAACAATCTAAAAGACCCCTTGAGGTAATTAATCTGTCGGAACATGTTCTGACATTACCACAACGGGAGGTCCTCTTGAGGGGCCTTAACTTTGCACCTACTGATGTGTTCAATTTCTTCACAGCCATAAAGGACCTCAATCTATTTTCAAGAAAATTGCTGTTGAAGAGATTTCACAGCAGTGGCACGTTGGACACACAACCACCCAACACACAAGAAAGAGAGACACTGGAGGCACTGAATGACCTTGCCGAAGATAACACTGGAAACGCTGAAGGTATGTTCCCTCCCGGTATATGTCCAAGGTCCAAAAATTTCCCCCCTTGTCAGTATGCCCCGCTATCGAGATATTTACGAAACTCGTGGCGGAAGATTTCAAAACCATAAAACAAAAACGTAGGTTTGATAATCTTACACCCCAACATAGACAAGCACTGAAAGAGATACGAGCTTGGGATGATGTCATAATAAAGGCTGCTGACAAGGGGGGAAATGTGGTGATATGGACATGTGAGGGATACGAGAGGGAGGCGTACCGACAGCTACGAGATAAAACCACCTATACTCGAGTCTAGTCCCCTGGCTAAGTTCCTGACTGAGTTACAAGCCATCCTGGAAAGGGCCCTCGAGGAAGGTATCATAACTAAAAAAATCTTTGATGGATTATTTAACATTAATTCTAAAATTCCTACTTTTTACCTCCTCCCAAAGATCCACAAGGACCCCGTTAGCCCTCCTGGGCATCCCATAGTGTCCGGCATAGACGGCATGAGTGAACCACTATGTAGGTTTATTGATTATTACCTTAAACCTCTGGTGGGGACTCTGCCGTCGTATGTCAGAGACACTACGGACATTCTCAGGAGGGTAGATGGGGTCTTTGTGGATCAGGGTACCCTTCTGGTTACAGCGGATATAGAATCTCTGTATACCAGTATTAGACACCAGGATGGTTTGTCAGCGGTCCGCTTTTTCCTGTGAATGACCGACAGGGATCCTGGACTTTGCGAGCTTGTGATGGAGCTGCTCCAATTCGTGCTGACTCACAATTTTTTTTTTTTTAAGGATCAATATTATCTGCAGACCCAGGGCACTGCCATGGGGGCGGCCTGCTCCCCCTCGTACGCCAACCTCTTCCTGGGCTTTTGGGAGAGGGACCTTTTTGGCGGCGAGTGGGTGGGGGCCGTGTCCCATGTGCAGTGCTGGATCAGATATATCGATGATTTACTTTTCTTTTGGACCGGCACGGTGGAGCAGCTGGAGGCATTCATGAGGGAGTTGAACACCAATGAGATCAACTTGAAACTGACATATACATACAGTCAGTCGACAGTTGACTTCCTGGTATCAGGCTGTGTTGATGATAATGGCTCATTACAGTCTGATCTCTTCAGGAAAGCAACGGCTGTCAACTCCCTCCTGCATGCCTCCTCTTCCCACGACCGAGCAACTATAAGAGCTATCCCTGTCGGTCAATTCCTGAGGACAAGAAGGATCTGCTCAACAGAAAACTCTTTTGAGAATCGGGCCAGGGAACTTAGGACTAGATTCGAGGAGAGAGAGGGTATAGTAAAAGATCTATCAAGGCAGGTTATAATAGGGCCAAAAGTGTTTCTCGTACAAGCTGCTGGCTCACGGTGGATCTGGAAGGTCAGAGAAAAACAAAGGGGATGGTGTGGTTAGATTCATTTCTACATATAACCAAGACTGGAGAGAGATGAGGTCTATTCTGTCCAAATACTGGGCGGTCCTCCGTTCGGACAGTGTCCTTCGACACTGCCTACCGGAATACCCCCCATCACACCTAGGCGTTGTAGGAACTTAAGTGATTTACTGGTACACAGCCATTATGCCCCCAAAGTGCCGTTTTTGTTTGGATCTAAAGGACCACGACAAGGATGCTTCCCATGCGGCCATTGTGCGGCCTGTGCCAACATAGTGCGGGGACATACTTTTGAATCAGCTGATAATGTGCAAAAGTATATGATCAGGGACTACATATCTTGCAGTACCACATATGTGGTCTATTACGCTAAATGTAGCTGTCCCCGCATTTATGTTGGACTCACTTCCCGCGAATTCCGCGTTAGGGTTAGGGAACACTGCCGCGACATTTGTGACGCAGCGAAGGTAAAGGCTGAGGATGTGGCCGGTTTAAAAACACTACCACGGCCCTTTAGGGAGCAACATGGCTGTGACCCACGTTTCCTCTCTTTTCTGGGGATTGACGTTATTCATGGGGGGAATAGGGGGGGAGATTTAAGGAAACGACTGGCCCAGTGTGAGACAAAATGGATCATCACACTTGGCTCTCTAGTACCGGCAGGTCTCAATGAGACAGTGAGTTTTTCAGCATTCCTCTGAGGGCTTTAAAAGATGATTTAATTTGATTTTAATTTTTATCCTTTTATATCTTTTTCATAGATTTGTATGTCTTCACCCCTATCCACCTCCCTGGATGGATGATCCTGTGCCATGGGTTGATGCCGCCACCTTACGCCCAATGGATTACCTGAACCTGTGACTGTCTTTGGAAACTATCTACATGCTGATTTCATATGTTGATGGGGGTTGGATTTAATGTGGTGGGATATAATTGTATGATACACTTGCCTCCCCGTTTTTCCCTCCTCCCGATCAGCTGTGGAGATTAGTTTGCCATTAACTATATCAGGTTCTTTTCCTCACAGAAGAACGCCTTTTCCTCATCGCCGCTGCTATGGTGACGCGTCCCTAGCAAGCGGCGGTGTGCGGATGCGTGCAGGAGCTCCCTGGTTTCCTGGGCAACGCCACGCTCATCCACTGCGTGTTTACATATACACGTCAGCAGGATGTGATGTGGAGACTTTCCCAGGAAGCCGGGTCGTAGCTCCGCCCACCGCCGACGTCACTGTGAGGAAGCTCGGGCAGTGTGCGTGTATAAAGAAGACCCGTGGGCACGGCTCAATACACACTCCCCCGAAGAAGCAGGCAGTCTTGCCTGCGAAACGGCTGTAGGGTTCCTTCCCACAGCAGCTCCGGACTCACCTTTAGGCAGGTAAATTGATACACTGCACTGTATTTATGCACTTTCTTTGGTACATTGAAACAGTACACACCTGATACCCTTAATAAGTTCCTTATGGACTGGGAGGCGGTTTCTTTGAGACCTTTGGGATATGTGCAATAATCCTATGTGCTAATAATACTGCTCAGGATCTAATTAACTAGTGAGATTCCGGGGCTGTGCAATTGTTGTGTCTTCTCCTGGTATCTTCCTGCTGTAAGTCCATTTATTAATAAACATTTATATGCATTTGAATCCTCGTTTTTTGGTTTGTATCTAATTGTAATACGAGGATGCTGGTTTCCCCATGAATACCATGGGAGCAGACTCTCATTGTTAAGTGATGGGTTTTATTATATCGTCCACCCCAGGCCTGTAGGGGGAGTCCCACTTGCTGCCTTAGGCAAAATCCCTTATAAATACAGGTGCGGGGGGCGGAGTTAGTCAGTCCATGCAGTACGGAGCAGTATTATGAAGGCAACCAGGTAGCGGAGCCGTGCTAGGCCCGTGTCAGAGGAGAGCCTAGCCAGAGTAAGGAACCCAAGAGTGAGGGTCTGAGGCAAGGTGAGGGACACATTGGGGACAGAGGAACTATACTGGTTCACCCCAGGAAGCAACCCGGACACCGGAGTCTGAGTCTGCTAAGGAGCATTTAGCCTAGCAGAAAACAACGGTTCACAGAGAAGATTCCAGTCTCCCGGACACCTGTATCAGCAACCAACACAAGATCCAGGAACCGCAGGAGAGAGAGATAGCGGCATCCAACAGAAGGTTCTTACTACCTACCATATGGGAGAGAGACACAGTGGAGGCCAGGACAGATTTTACACAGGGCTTCCACACAAGTAAGACAGGGACAAGGAGGCTTTACAAATCACTCGCAGTGGAAATCCTGAAGTGCTTTCCGACCACCTGGAGTGTACCGGTTTAACATCAGTAAAGGTATGGAAAACTACTCCCAGTGTGACGGTTTAACATCAGTAAAGGTATGGAAAACTACTCCCAGTGTGTGTGTCAGTTCTTACAGCCCTGATCCTGTACAACCCAGAGACTGTAGAGACTCCCGCCTGCAGGGCCACCTCCCTGTGCCAAATCCTATTCCACATCACTGCCCTGCTCCACCTACGGGGAGCATCACCATCAGGCTACCCATCCATCATCCCTGGAGGTCTGCAGCAGCACTGGTGCCATCACCAGACCCCATTGGTGGAGTCACAAACTCTTTAGCACAATATCCTTTTATTTTTGCAAACCCCTTTTTTAAGCGACGGACTTGGGTATCAACCACTAGTGACAATCCCCTGTAATCAATGCCCGGGATCCAAGTCCACACAGCCTTGGGGTGGGTCATATTCTGCACTCCATTGGCATAAAGGACACTGCTGTCTCCTGGTTCTCATCCTATGTCTCTGACCGCTCTTTCAGTGAATCATTCGCTGGCACAATAATGTCTAGGCAGCAGGCTTGCTGACTGGGTGTTATGTTTGACACGGATCTCTCCTTCACCACCTATATACAATCTCTTGCCTTCTCTTGTCACTTGCGCCTGAAGAACATCTCTAGAGCTTTCCCCTTTCTCACCACGGAAGCAAGGAAAAACCCTCATCATGGCCCTGATCCATTCCCGCCTTGGTTACTGCAATTCTCTATTAATTGGCCTCTCCACACTAGACTTTCCCCTCTCCAGTCCATCCTTAATGTAGCAGCCAGGATCACCTATCTGGCCAATTGTTACTCCGATGTCTCCACTCTGTGCCAGTCACTGCACTGGCTGCCTATACACTACAGGATCCGGTTCAAATTGCTTGTTCTCACCCACATAGCTCTTCACAGTGCAGCACCTCCTTACATCTCCTCCATCATCTCTGTTTATCACCTTACCCATTCTTTATGTTCTACAAATGACCTTCAACTAACATCTGCATTAATCTGAACCTCTCACTTCCGGCTCCAAGACTTGTCCCGAGCTGCACCAATTATGCTCTATTCCAAGAAATTAGGACTATCCACAACTCACATAGCTTCAGGCGCTCCCTAAAAACACATATTTTTAAGAAAATACCAAGGCCAGATATCCATCCACAGACTCAAAATTCCCAGGGGGCAATGCGCCTAGGAATTCACTGTCTTTAGCCGGCTGCCCACAGTGTTTTCTTGGACTTGTCTTCCTGAGATCAGTGAATGATTTGTCATGTTGGTCTATTAGGCATTGCTCCCACCTAGCCAGAATCCTACTCCACACTGATGAGGGACAACACCCCGAAACAGCTTCCTGTGGATGGATACCTGGCCTTGGTATTCCCTTGTCATATCTTTAAGCTCGTAAAGAGCTGTGCGGGTGGAGCTGGCCGAATATCCGACCACAACACTACGGAAGTGGCTTCGGGTTTGGCCGGAAGTGGCTTCGGGCTTTGTATAATAGATATAATAGATGAGTGAAGCTCAGTGGCCTTGCAGTATTGGAGTCCTCGAGTCAAATCCCTCCAAGGAGAACATCTGCAAGGAGTTTGTATGTTCTTCCTGTGATTTTAGGTTGCGAATTTTCTCAGGGTACTTGTTGTTTATCCCACACTCCATGTTGAGAGGGCATTTAGATTGACAGACAAAGTGTGGACCATTATGATAATGATGTCTGTAAAGCGGTTTAAAAAGTTATGGTACTATTTTACTGATAAAATGAATAAATATCTGTCTATGGAATACATTAAATGGTTATGTTATGACCTTTATAAATAATTTAAACCCTTGACAACCCTTGACATATCCTTTCTATGTCATACAAGTTGGTGCGTTTCCGACCTTTGAGGTACAGGGTAAGTCATGGCAATTTTCTGGGCACGCGGCGTCAGCTCATGTGAAAGCTGAGACCTAGCTCTCAATGCCAGGAGTGGTACTGCTGCTCCTGGCAGTTTATTTCCCTAAATTCTGTCATTAATAGCAATCACAGTATTTTAGTGTCTAGGAGAGAAGTCCGGCACTGCGCGCTCAAATGATTGGTACCCCATGACATAATGCCATGACCCCCAGGTCACCTGCCTGACTACAGAAAGCCTCACACACCATGCCAGATGCGTGGTGTGCGACATGAACTGTCAGAGCTGTATGAGCAGCTGGGATAGATATAATCCATTGCAATGCTAGTGCATTATAATGGATTTAATCAGCGATCAGGGGAATAATAGGTGATGCCCCATAAAAGGACTCAGTAAAAAAGTTTAAAAAGTAATAAATGTAAAAAAATAAAAAAACACAAAAATATGAAGCAATTTTTTTTTTAAATACAACACCAATATATATATGTATATTTATGTACAAAAAAACAAAAAAGTAAACACAATTGATATTGCCACATCTGAAGTGACAAACTCTATAAAACTGCCTCACTAGTTAACCCCTTCAGTGAACACTGTAAAAAAAAAACTTGGCAAAAACACTATGCTTTTTCACCATTCAGCCAAGAAGTGGAATAAAGCACAAGCAAAAATCCACTTGTAAAATAAAATGGTATCACTGAAAATGTCATCTTGTCCTGCAGTAAAAACTCTGCTACACAACTTCATTAGCGAAAAAAAAAAAAAAAGTTACAGCTCTCAGAGTACAGTGTTACAAAAAAAACATTTTCCATAAAATAGTTTTGAAGGTGTAAAAGCAGCAAAGTACAAAAAATCTATATAAATGTGGTATTGCTGTGAACGTACTGACCGGAAGAATGAGCTAAAAAAGGTGTGATTCTTCTTGGTGGTGCCTCATATAAAGCAGAATAGAAAGTGATCAAAAACATTATGTGGCCTAAAATGGTAGCAATAAAAGCTCCAACTCATCCTGCAAAAAACAAGTCCTCACATGACTCTACCAACATAAAAATAAAAAACTATAGCTTTCAAAATTCTGTGATGCAAAAAAACCTTTATTTTGCACAAAAGCTGTTTCTAGGATAATCGTAGCCAAACCTAAGACAACCTGTATAAGTCTGGTATCACTTTGATCGTACTGACCTGACGAATAAAGCTGCCTGATTCTTTTTACCACAAGGGGATCATATGGGGGAATTCCATTGTTTAGGGACATCAAGGGCTGGCCAAATGCAACATGATACCTGCAGACCATTCCATCAATAGTTGTGCTCAAAAACATTGCTCATTCTCTTACTAGCCTTGCTAGGTGGTTTTCCACAACATATCAGTGTGCTGAAGAGAAGTTGCACAACAAATTTTGTGGTCTATTTTCTCCTGTTACCCTTTTGAAAATTAAATAATTGAATCTTAAAGAGCATTTTAGTGGAATTTTTTTTTAATTTATTTTCATAGCTCAACATTATAAAATTCTGTAAATCATCAGGGGGTTCAAGGTGCTCACCATACATCTGGATAAGTTCCTTGCAGCGTCTAGTTCCCAAAATGGGTTAACTTGAGCAGAGTTTCCAGTTTTTAGGGACATTAGGGGCACTCCAAACATGACATGAAGTTGGCTAACTATCTCAGCTAATTTTCCATTCACTTGTGGGGAGCTTCCACTGTTTAGGCACATCAGGGGTTCTCTAAATGCAACATGGTGTCAGTTAACGTTTCCAGACAATTTTCTGTTCAAAAAGTCAAGGAGCACTCGGAACCCTACAATGCGCTTACACAGGGGTTTTCCACCATATTATTATTATTATTATTATTATTATTATTATTATTATTTATTTTGCACCATTGATTCCATGGTGCTGTACATGAGAAAGGGTTACATACAAACAAGTTAAAAATACAATGAACAAACTAACAGTGACAGACTGATACAGAGGGGAGAGAGAGGACCCTGCCGTTGCGAGCTTACATTCTACAGGGCGATGGGGAGAGAGACAGTAGGTTGGGTCTGCTCTGGTGGTGGTGGAGCCCCGAGTCCCATGGAGGTGGAGAGCCAGGTCCGATGGTGGTGGAGCGCCAGGTCCAGTGATGGTGGAGCACCGGGTCCAGTGGTGGTGAGGTGACACTGAGGTCATTGCAAGTTGTAGGCTGTTCTGAATAGATGGGTTTTCAGGTTACACTTGAAGGTTCCGAGTGTGGGGGATAGTCAGGCTTTTAGGGGTGCAGAATTCAAGAGAATGGGGGATACTCGGGTGAAGTCTTGCAGGCTGTTAGATGAGGTACGTACAAGTGTGGAGGAAAGAAGTAGGTCTTGGGAGAATCGAAGATTACGAGTTGGATGATATCGGGAGATTAGTTCGGAGATATATTGAGGGACAGATTGTGGACGGCTTTGTAAGTCAATGTTAGTAATTTGAATTGGATACACTGGGGAATTAGGAGCCAGTGGAGGGATTTGCAGAGGGGAAAAGTGGAGGAATAGTGAGGAGAGAAGTGGATTAGTTGAGCAGCAGAGTTAAGGACAGATTGGAGAGGTGTAAGAGTGTTAGCAGGGAGGCCATAGAGGAGGAGGTTGCAGTAGTAGAGATGGGAGATGATGAGGGCATGCACTAGTAGTTTAGAATATTGAGGGTTGAGGAAGGGATGGATTCTGAAAATATTTTTGAGTTGGAGGTGGCAGGAAGTGGCAAGGGCTTGGATGTGCGGTTTGAAGGACAAGGCAGAGTTAAGGGTTAGTCCGAGGCAGCGGACTTCAAGTACAGGGTATATAGGGTATTGACGTACTCAAGAGAAATTGCGTGACAATTTCTATGCTGTAATTTTCACTGTTACCCTTGTAAAAATGCAATATTTGAGGTCAAAGTAGCATTTTTTTGGAGAGGGGGAAAGTAAATTGTTCTTCCTCATTGCTTTAGTTCCTGTGAAGCACCTGAAGGGTTAATACACTTCCTGAATGTGGTTCTGAGTAGTTTGAGGGTACAGTTCTAAGAATGGTGTCACATTTGCATATATTCTGTCACATAGGCCCCTCAAAGTCAATTCAAATATGATGTGTCCCTAAAAAATGGTTTTGTAAATTTTTAAGGAAAAATTGGAAACTTTCAACCCTTCTAACTTCCTAGCAAAAACAAATATTGTCAGAAATTGTGCTGATGTAAAGTAGACTGGTGGGAAATGTTATTTATTAACTATTTTGTGTAATGTAACTCTCTAGTTTAATGGTCTAAAAATTCAAAGCTTGAAATTTTAAGCATTTTACTGAATTTTCCATTTTTTTCACAAGTAAATGCAAAAAATACCATCCTAAATTTACTGCTAACATGAAGTCCAATATGTAATGAAAAAATGTCTTGGAATCACTGGGACCTGATGAAGGATTCCAGAGTTATAACCTCATTAAGTGACATTGGTTAGAATTGGAAAAAAAAATGGCCTGGTCAAGAAGGTGAAAACAGGCTGGGTGGTAAAGGGGTTACTTACATATGCTGTATGTTAACTGGATTCTTTTTAAGGATCAGTTTATCACATCCATCACTAGTAGACTGTAATGGCATACAATTGTGTATGTCTCCTAAGCCCTTCATGTCAGTAAAGTATACATTTAACATTTGCATCTTTTACTGAACTCTGAGCTAAAATAGCTTTTTCAATTACCACAAAAGATTAGGTTATAGTGTATTTATTTATTAGCTATCAGGAAATGGTTCTTGGTGACTTAATCCTGTTGTTCTGTTCGGGTCAACTATACACTAAAAATGTTCCATTCATTTTTGACCGGATCTATTAAAGTCTTGATTTTTATCTTATTTAAATGTTTTATTTGAATACCTGTTGCATTATTATACTGTATGTGTACATGGTTGTTCTTAAACATATGAAAAATAAAATAAAAAAACTTAAA
This sequence comes from Allobates femoralis, assembly GCA_033576535.1. Lineage (NCBI taxonomy): Eukaryota > Metazoa > Chordata > Amphibia > Anura > Aromobatidae > Allobates > Allobates femoralis. Next base: position 192,789,070 of record JARQOC010000002.1, read on the forward strand.
AATCAGTCATTTTTGACAAAGCAGAACAGCAGGGTTAGACTATACATCCAAATGGTTGATATATAAAACTACAGACAATTTATTTTCACTAATTTGTTCCAGTATTTCTTCCCTGTCTAAGGCTGGAATCACACTGTCCGTGTGACATGCAAGGTAGTCGGACGAGTCTCGGATCAGTCACCTGGAATGGCCTCTCCTTGTCAGAATGGGAGCATCAGCTGCTTGTATTTTTATGCAGCTCCACACTCCCCGTCCAGAGAGGGATAGGCTGTTCAGGGTTAATGATCCGACACTCGTCCGAGAGACTCGCTTATCACATGGACACTGTGATTCCAGAATAATGTAAAAACAAGTAACTGATATGCAAGAAACCGATATGCTGACTCCCAGTCACTTTCCGACTAGATGTGCACAGCCTCGTTCAGTACACTTGTGACCCACCACAGGACTGTGGGGTACCCGGTTCCTGGTGCTGATTTGCTGGGGGAAGTCACAGGCGGCCTGTGCACGTACCCAAGGCACTGGTGGTCGCTAAAAAGGGGTTTTGAAAAATAAAAATAAAAGAGTTTGTGATGACACCCACGGTATCCAGTAATGATACCAGCGCTGCTGGAGACCTCCGGTAATGATGATGAGGCAGCTAGTTAGTAACGCTCCCCGTAGATGGTGCGGGATCCCTGTGGCAGTAATGGAAGAATGGACAACTCACACAGGGAGGCAGCTCTGCAGGTTGAGGTGCTGGCACACAGTCTATGTTAAGGGCAGGATAAGAGGCCGCAATAACAGACACACATGCTGACAGTTTCCGTACCTTTTACTGATGTTGTAGTTCAAGGTTACGTCTAGGGTACAGTCCAGGTGGTCGGGAGGCAGTTTAGGATTTCCAAAGCCTATGAATTATGAGGCCTCCTAGGTGCTGTGTGTGTGTGTGTACCTTAAGTCCTGGCCTGTCTGAATGCTGACCGGACCTCCCTTGTGTTCCTCACTTGTATAGCAGGCAAGGTGAACCTTCTTGGGTACTGCTTCTCCTCTGTGGTCCCTGGTTCCAAGTGATGCTGTGCTACAAGTGCTGCCAGGGGACTGAAGTCTCCCTGGTCCTCCGGTGTTCTCTGCTGGGCTAACTGGAACCATGCAGACTCGGACTCCGGCGTCCGAGTTGCTTTAGTGTTTTCCTGGGGTGAACCAGTATGGTTCCTTTGCCCCCACTTTCTGTTCCTCACCTTGCCTCCAGCGCTCACTCTTGGGTCCCTTACACTGGCAAGGCTTCCCTCTTGCACGGGCCTAGCGCGGCTCCGTTTACCCGGTGTCTTCCTCAGGACTGCTCCGTACTGAACTGCCTAACTCCTCCCCCCGGGTCTGAATTTATAGGGGACCTTGCCTGAAGTCGGCAAGTAGAGCTCCCCTTTCAGATCTGGGGTGGAAGGTGTTGCATGTGTAAGTTTACGTGATGTGGAAATCCTTCCCTACACCAGTTGTTCCTGTGACAACAGTCCCGTAGGTGTGGCACACTTGCATTCAGTTGAAATGTTTCAGTGAGTATCCATACTTTAGACAATGTGTAAGCCTTTCCTGGTTCAAAAAATCAGCTCTAAGTGTATGCGATGTGATAAATCAAAAGTCTGCAGAATTTTATTATTATTATTATTATTATTATTATACAACAGTTACACACAACAAATAAGAAAATAAGATCCTTATACTGGATTGTATATTAAATCACTAGTTGGACACTTCCCAAGCATCTAGGACTGCGTGAAATATCGGCGAATGATGCATGCAGAGCCCAGTAGGGTGGACTTTTTGCAGCTGACAGATTGTTGTTTTGTCAACTCCAATTGTTTTTAAGTGCTGGCCAAGCTATTTAGACACAGCACCCAGTTTCCCGATTACCACAGGGACCACCTTCACTGGCTTGTGCTAGAGTCTTTGTGTGGCACCCCTGCGGGGGATTGCCACAGGTAACACTGGTGCAAGGAAGGACTGACACCATGGTCTGCTCAGCACACACCACCAACCACTCCAGACCTGAAGGAGGAGCTCTACTGGCTGTATTAAGTCAGTTCCCCTTTAAGAAGATCCAGGCTGAGAGGAGGAGACAGTTAGTCCCAGGAGACAGTTGGCAGTTAGTTCGTGTGAGGAGAGGAAAAGGAGGAGACTGAGCTGCTGGTCTCTGGTAAAGGATATAGGCCAGGACCAGAAGGAACAATTGTCGGCTGTTCATACCCCAGGGAAGGAGTCGGAGGCAAGTAGAGGAGATAGAGAACAAGAAAAGGGATCTGAATATATTCCCCTTTAGCACAACCGAACACTGGAGTTCGATACTGTGGGCTTGCAGAGCCACAGTGAAAAGCCCAGCAGTCTCAGGAGGAGTTTAACCTTGAGAATAGAGAAACAGAGACTTTAAACTAACCAAACATAGGACCAGGGGCCACAGGAGGAACCGGGACCCCGCAGAAGGACCTCACTGATAGTTTAATATAATAAGGAAAAGGAGGGTACAGACTCAGGCAGGACTCATCCCTCAAGACAGAGCATAGAGATAAAGGAGGCCTCATATCCTTCCAGGGAGTTAATCCTAAATTGCACCAGGGACCTGGTTATAACTCTGGATTGTACCTGTTATGTTACCACCAGTAAAAAGGTACCGGAACAATCATCTGTGTGTCTGTGTGCCTGTTTAACAGCTAAATTCGCCATCATCCTCCTTCACTGCTCTCCCTCACCATCTTCCTGTATTGCTGCCCTGAGGTAAAGCTCCACCTGTGGGGAGCTGTACCACACTTTGCTGCCCCCTCCATCACCTCAGTGGCCGGCTGGCAGCGCTGGTACCAAATTACCGGACACTACAGGTGGCGTCATGTTCCCCTGTAAATAATTCCTTCATCCCCCTTCAAATGATCCCCAGGGCACGGCACCGGGATACCGTCCACCTGTCACTCTCTACTCAGCAGACCCGGTGACCGAGAACCCCCCTCAGCCCTGGTTTCATCATTTTCTGGCGTCACGAACAGGATCCGAATCAACCTGGTATTTATCAGGTGAAGTGCGCCTTAAGACTTTATTTAATTGACTGTTTGTGCGGCCGCCATTACACCGCCTCAGAAATTACAGCTGCGTCACAGCAGGAGAAAGAGCGGGAAGATAAGCCCCGCCCCCTTCCACTCTGCTGGAGATTGACAAAGCGCAGCTCCCTGCTTCAGAGAGACCTGAGGTGCCTGCTCCCTCTACAGAGCCGCCGACGGCTGGAGAAATCAGTTTCATCTTACAGGTTGGCAGCCATTAACTAGGGGGGCCTCACATGAGTGACACGGATGATGTGCGGGTCCCTGACAGGGGAGATGCCCAGAACGCAGTGCCTGGAGCAGCAGCCCAAATAATGCCTATAATCATGCCGTATGTACCAGGTGCCAAATGGTTACCAACATATGAAGGTAAACCTGGTACGTTAGCAACATTTAAGCATAAGATGTGTGCAATGCTGGACATGTATGCTATGACGCAGAAGCAACAGGCTACCGTTGTGCTGGGACAATTAACAGGCGCAGCTGAGCTAGAGGCTGAGTCCTGCAGTGATATTGACAGGGACTCTGCTACCAAGGTGTTTGATAAGCTAAAATTGGTGTTTGAGAAGCGCACACAGTCTGAATTGACGATGCTGTTTTATCACTGTAAGCAGAGACCGCAGGATACCAGCAGAGACTATGCCCTCCGTTTACAAGGGGCACTCCGGTCCTTAAAACAGGTAGACCCGGCAAGTGTACTGGAAGAAGATAAAATGCTTGCTGAGCAGTTTACAGAGAGATTGAGGTCAGACTATCACCGCCAACAGGTGCATATGTGGGTATTGGATCACTCAACAGTGAACTTTAGTGACTTAAAAGATCGTGCTATAACTGTGCTAAGAGATCCAGCGCCTGCAAAACCTGCAAACCAATCCTGGCAGGCTAATGCCTCTTCCATAGACTTTAAACCTATTTCTGCAGAACCTACAAAAGCAGAAAGTCAAGCTGTAGCAAATGATAACATGCAAAGACAGGTGCTGCAGTTAACTAAAAACATTGACTATGTATTAAAGCTCTTGCAAAATATGCCTGGGACACCACCATCAAGCAAAATCCAATTAGCTGATAGCCCTGAGGATGTCCCTTGGATGCAGAGAAAAGCAAGTCGCCCGGGCAGGGGACTAACACACCAATCCAACGTAGACCCGTGTCGCCCGCGCAGGGGACCAACGCACCATTCCAACGTAGACCCTTGTCGCCCGCGCAGGGGACCAACGCACCATTCCAACACAGGACCATGTCGCCCGGGCAGGGGACCAACGCACCATTCCAACGCAGAGCCAGGGATTACACAGATTCTTCAGGACAACCCATCTGCCTGCGATGCAGCAAACCAGGACACTTTGCAAGAGGATGCCCTTTAAACACGAGATTCCTGGGTCTGAGGGCCAACTCCCAGGAGTAGAGCAGCTGGGCCCAAAAGACTGGTGTAAGCGGTACGTGGGAGGCCGTCCATACCTCAACATTACACTAGAAGGAATCCCCATGTCGGCCGTACTGGACACCGGGTACGATCCCACATATCCTTTACAAGCAGTATTGGTCTGATGATGATCTTGAACCCCCAAACCCCAATTTTTATATTATTGCAGCTAATGGCCAACCACAGAAACAGGTGGGATACAGAGCAGCTACAATAAAGTTGGGGAGGGAGGAGTTGAAAGGTCAAGGGTTATTTGTGGTTGAAGATAATCCTAATGAAAAATGCCCTTACATGGTTATTGGTACAAATGTTATTGAAAATTGCTTTTGAGAAGTGTTGTTTTTACTCGGACAGATTTCTCAGACTGCTAGTTATGGGCGGACAAGAGTCATCCAACGAGAGATCCGAGCCCTCATCCACAAGCAACAGGTAAATCTGTCTGGGGTAGAATTGGCAGTGTGCGGGTAACAGACTCGGTTCCCATTGTACTACCACCAAAAATTGAAATGATGATATGGTGTCGAGCAGCGATAGGTTGTAGAGGACAGGAATACCAGGCAGTTGTAGAGCCAGTATTTTCGGAGCACAGACCCACACTACTGACAGCCAGAGGAGTGGTGGATGTTCGTAAGGGACGAGTACCAATTCGTGTGTTAAATTGTGGGGCAGAGGAAGCAAAGCTACCCCGGTATGCTACTGTAGCAAAGCTGTATACTGTTTGTAACAACAACATACAGGCAATGGAACCTGTTTCCTCGCCTAGTCCGGCGGAGAATAGTAACTCTAAAGGACAGCTGGAGGAGTGGTGTCAGCAGTTGCATGTAGGAACTGATGCCACCCCTTCTCATCAGAAGCATGGAGTGTACCGGGTAGTGCAGGAGTTCTAGCAGATATTTAGTAAGCATCCATTAGATTTTGGGAGGATTAAAGGGGTACAGCATCGCATACCCACAGGAGATCATCCACCAATCAAGTTGAGACACAAACCCATTCCACCAGGTCACTATCAACATGCCAAAGAGATGCTGAGGGACATGAAGGAGGCCGGGGTTATAAGAGATAGCAGTAGTCCCTGGGCAGCCCCTTTAGTCTTAGTCAGGAAGAAGGATGGCACAATGAGGATGTGTGTAGATTACAGGGAGGTCAATAAGATCACTCACAAAGATGCTTACCCGTTACCCCGAATAGAGGTGTCTCTTGCTGCATTAAAGACTGCTAATTATCTTTCCACATTAGATCTCACTAGTGGGTATTAGCAGGTCTCCGTTGCAGAAGATCAAGAGAAGACTGCATTCACAACACCAATGGGACTATGCGAATTCAATAGCATGCCATTCGGGTTATGCAATGCACCAGGAACGTTTCAGAGAATCATGGAAAGTTGCCTGGGACATCGAAACTTCAAAACAGTGCTCTTATACCTGGATGACGTCATCGTGTTCTCTAGAACCTACGAAGAACACCTGAAACACCTAGCAGAGGTATTTGAGGCTTTAGCGAAGTACGGGATGAAACTCAAACCATCTAAATGTCACCTGCTGAAACCTAAAGTCCAATACCTGGGACACGTGGTCAGCGCAGACGGAGTAGCACCAGATCCGGAAAAGGTAACAAAATCCAGGATTGGCAGAGACCAACCACCATCACCGAGGTACGTCAGTTCTTAGGTTTGGTTGGATACTATAGAAGATTCATTAAGGGTTACACAAAGATGGCTGCGCTCCTACAAGATCTTCTCATAGGCCAATCTAAGAAGAAAAGATTTCCAGAGCCACCATTAGAATGGGGAGAGGAACAAGACAATTCCTTCCAACAGATGAAGCAGGCTCTAACTGGTGAGGAAATCCTGGCTTACCATGATTATAACCTATCATTCGTCCTTTACACCGACGCAAGCAATGTAGGCCTGGGAGCAGTCCTTTCCAGATTCAAGATGGTAGAGAGTGAGTAATTGCCTACGCTAGCAGAAAACTTCGACCCACCGAGAGGAACCCAGAAAACTATAGTTCCTTTAAGTTGGAGTTCCTAGCCTTGGTTTGGGCCGTAACAGAAAGGTTCAAGCATTACATCGCAGCTTCAAAGTTCACCGTCTTTACAGATAATAACCCGTTGACACATCTGGATACCGCAAGACTTGGAGCATTAGGGCAACGTTGGATGGCTTGACTGTCGAATTATGACTTTACTATCAAATATCGAGCAGGTCGTAACAACGCAAATGCTGATGCCCTTTCTAGAAACCCTCAAGTACATCCACAAGGAAGTGAAGAAGAAGATGACTTAGAGGAAATAGAACTCCCAGCTTTCCATAAAAGTAGAAAATGGCAAATCGCTGAAGATCGCGTCTACCAAAATCGTCAGACTGCTGAACTAAACCCGTTGCCTCATTATGGATGGAAAGAGACTCAAGACAGTGATCCGGCAGTAAGTCTTGTAAAGAAGTTGATAACCCAACCAGATTCCAAACTTGAAAAGAATGCTCCACTGTAAGCTCAATACTTGTGGAAAGAAAGAAGCCGTTTATTCATCTATCAAGGTCAATTGTGCAGGCGGGACATCAACCCAAGGACGCATGAAATGGTATGGCAAGTTGTGGTTCCAAAGAGAGATATCCAAATTGTATTACAAGAGTATCATGATGATGGGACACTTTGGATGGAGAAAATTGGAAATACTGTTACGTGAAAGATTCTATTGGATCAGCATGAGAGCCTCCATAGAGAGATGGTGTAAAAATTATGGACCATGCTCATTAAGAAGAAAAGACCGTAACAGTCAGAAAGCACCCCTCAAACCTATCATCACTAAAGAATCATTAGAACTGGTAGCCATAGATCATGTCAAACTTACACCTAGCAAATCAGGGTACACTTATGCTCTTACCATGGTAGACCACTATTCCAGATTCCTTGTGGTAGCTCCAGTAAAAGACCTAACAGCTGAAACAGCAGCAAGAACATTTCAAGCTTATTTCTGCAACCTCATGGCTATCCAGACCAGGTATTGACAGACCAAGCACCTGCCTTTGAAGCTGAAATATTTCAAGAGTTCTGTTGCTTATACGGATGCAAGAAAATATGCATCACGTCTTACCATCCTCAAACAAATGGAATGTGCGAAAAGATGAATCACGTGGTGATTGAAATGCTAAAAACTCTGCCCTTAGATGAACGCAACCAGTGGCCAGAAACGTTACCAGATCTAGTTGACATCTACAACAACATCCCAGTAAGTTCAACAAATTGCACCCCTGCATACCTCATGAGAGCAAGACCAGGAAAATTGCCAGCAGACTTTGAGATAGGCATAGTAGTTCCTGAAGCAGATACTACGGATACAGATTGGGATAGTAGAAGGAAAGAACAATATCAGAAAATCCAAGAATGCGTTGAGAGAAGTTTGGAACGATCTAGAGGAAGACAAGAAACCAACTTCAACAAAAGTGGCAAGGAACGCCCTTAACACCAGGTGAATTGGTTTTGAGAAGAAAAAGGAGAATGCACAAACTAGATGATCAGTGGGGAAAAGAACCATACACTGTATTACCATCCAATTTTGACAACCAGAAAACCTGTTTAATCAGTAAAGATCATGGTGAAACTACAGCAACAGTGTCCAGAGATCATTTGAAAAAGTGCCCTCAACAGCTTTAACCAGAAGAAGATGTACCTTGTCCAAAGCCAGAAGAGCAAGAGAAGCCAAAGACAGTCCAGACAATCATTGGAGAGTTACCAGCAGATTGGCCTCAAATAGAAGGTACATAACTAATCCCAACTTTAATGTTTCCATCAGCAGTAGAAGTGCAAAGAATACAAGAACCACCCGTTGTACTGGAACCAGAGATCCCTGCAATCGGTGTACCTGCCATTCCTACTATGAGATCAGGTAGTCGCAGACTGCTACCCAGTTTACCAGCCACACATAGACCCACGCTCACAGACCCTACACCAGTGTTACGTAGGTCAACACGTGTCAATCCAGGACACCCACCACTTGGGTACAGAGAATAGGTCATAACATGTGGAAAAATGTAAATATGTTCAGAATGAAAATATGTTATTAATGGTAGTGTAGAAGGGTGGAGGAACTGGACTAGCCCCCATGCATATTAAGTTAGGAAAAGAAAGTGCCTGTGGGTGGTATTAGTGAAGCCAGGCCTCCTAAGCAGATACACCCGTATTGTATATAGTTATGCTTTTTCTTTTAATTTTAAGAAACTTAACTTGTTGGACTCTTGAACTTCCTTTTTTTTTCTTATTTTTAAAATGGACCATAGCCACAGGACTGGTAGTGGCAAACCCCTGTTTCAACACCCCCTAAACAGCTGCAGCGGATGGACTAGCGCTGTATGGACTGGTAACCTGTTTTCTTATTTATCCCTGGTTTTTGTAAATTTTTCGTTTTTTAGACTCTGTTCAATAATCAAATGTAAATAGTTATAACTTATTGTGTTTATGAAAAATGTTTCAGTCCCTGAGGACTGTATTTAACTAGGGGGGAATGTGGCACCCCTGCGGGGGATTGCCACAGGTAACACTGGTGCAAGGAAGGACTGACACCTTGGTCTGCTCAGCACACACCACCTACCACTCCAGGCCTGAAGGGGAAGCTCTACTGGCTGCATTAAGTCAGTTCCCCTTTAAGAAGATCCAGGCTGAGAGGAGGCGACAGTTAGTCCCAGGAGACAGTTGGCAGTTAGTTCGTGTGAGGAGAGGAGAAAGGAGGAGGCTGAGCTGCTGGTCTCTGGTAAAGGATATAGGCCAGGACCAGAAGGAACAATTGTCGGCTGTTCATACCCAGGGAAGGAGTCGGAGGCAAGTAGAGGAGATAGAGAACAAGAAAAGGGATCTGAATATATTCCCCTTTAGCACAACCGAACACTGGAGTCCGATACTGTGGGCTTGCAGAGCCACAGTGAAAAGCCCAGCAGTCTCAGGAGGAGTTTAACCTTGAGAATAGAGAAACAGAGACTTTAAACTAAACCAAACATAGGACCAGGGGCCACAGGAGGAACCGGAACCCCGCAGAAGGACCTCACTTTTAGTTTAATATAATAAGGAAAAGGAGGGTACAGACTCAGGCAGGACTCATCCCTCAAGGCAGAGCATATGTGGCACCCCATGGGTTAATGTGCCACAATAACATCACAAGGGTTCTCTCCCCCACTACACACTGACAAACACTACCACCTCTGGGCCAAGAGGGGGAGCACCAGCTGCTTCCTTATATACTCTTGCCCATGAGGGAGAGCTCAGACCGTACAGCACGGTGTAGTGCTGTGAAGAGCTCACTGAGAGCAGAGTTAGCTAAGTGTAGACCTAGTAAGGGTCAGAGGAACAGGAGAATTACAGACAGAGGAACACGTCTGGGAGCTGGAGTGATACCTTCACTTGCCCTAGAAGAGCGCACAGAACGGACACCGGATCCGGTACTGTGTCTGGCACCCACAGCACAGTGAATCCAGGAACAGTGGGATCTCTAGATGCCCTAGTACCAGAGCGAAGCAACACGGAGGGGTCAGCACAGCACAGAGGACTCAAGTTGCCTAGCCAAGTGGTACCAGCAGAATACAGAGAGAGACGTGAGGAATCCCAGCAGCTCAGCTAATAGCAGCAGCCAGGACACACACACAGTGCAGCACAAGGACGCTGACGACCCGGACAGGGTGTGGGAAGAGAGCTTAGCCCCATTACAGACTCCGTGGACTATAATCTGTAATAACATCAGCAGTAAAGCTTTGGAAAACAGCAAAACTGTGAGTCTGTGTATTGATTGCGACCTTTGCTCCAGATTCAGCACAGAGAGCTTCCCCCTGCTACAAGCCTGTCAGCTCTGCAGCATCAGGAGAAGAAGAGAATTGCATCAGTGTCTACCAAACGTGAGTGTGTGTCACCTAACCCTTCTCCACCATCTATAACCCCAATAGACTTTTACCCTTACTGCCCCGGGGGATACAGTTCTTCCCACTGGAACTATACCATCTCCGCTGCCACTCCATCACCCCCGGAGGTCCTGCAGCAGCGGCGGCCCCATCACTGGCCGCACCAAGTGGGTGGCGTCACCCGTGACAAATCCCCTTGTAAATAATCCCCTTTATTGCCGAGCCAGGGACACGGTCCGGACCAAGCCACCTGTGACATCCCCACTACCGTCCGGTCCGGCACCGAGTACCCCAGTCCCGTGGGGCCTGACAACCTGGCGTCACGAACAGGATCTACCCGGTCCAAAAGAATTGGACCCAGTGCGCCATCTGAACTGTATATTTGAAAATCTGCCATTTTGGAGCGCGTGGCACGCGGGAAAGAAAGGGGGTGGTACCCTGCATTGGCGCGAACCCAGCCTCCTCCCTTGGTGCTGACGACATCCGGCGGGGAAGGAGATCCCTGCTGTGCCCCGGAACCTCCCATAGACGTCCGGACGGAAGCGGAAGACGGAGGGCGCATATATTAACTAAGGGGGCCCAAGATGTCGCAGCCCGGTGCACAAGGCGGCAACGGAGCAGCCTGTGGAGCTGCAGCGCCGGACCCAGCGATAGTACCCGGCGGTGCAGCGGCGCAAGGAACAGCATCCATAATGCCATTCCTGATGCCGTATACTCCAGGGGCAATGTGGCTGCCCCAATACTCCGGTGAGCCTAATACTTTAACTGACTTTATGCAAAAGATTAAAGAATATTATGTGATGTATCCCCTCACTGAATCCCAGCGTGTAGGAATGATAATGGGACAGTTAACGGGCAATGCACGGCGTGAGGTTGCGTCCTGGCTGCAGCCCGCAGCCATCCCAGAATTGACACCACCATGAGAGACATCAAAACTGGTGGTAACCATGCTCTTCCAGTTGCCTTGGTGCTGGTGGCAGACTTGGTAATAAGGGTTAATGACAACTGACAGCAAGCTTGGAGGTTAGTAATGATGAGGCATCAATAATACTAAGTAAGGACACAAATAACCACACCAATAAATATTTTATTTGAAAATTAACCCCAATGTATTTCTCTTTCACCGTTTTTAAAAATTAAAATTCATTTTGTTAAAAGGTTCCCATTCAGCACAACTCTCCGATTAAAGGATGTAAAAAATAATTAGAAAAAAAAAATTAATCCTAAATAAATGCTGAAGTAATCCCCGCATATAGCCAGGGTCACACATACCATCCGTTTTTGGCTTAAATCCATTTTGGGGAACATTTTGGACATTTTTTTTTTTCAAAGTCCAAAAACACATATGCGTTAACGCATGTGTCTGTGCGTTTTTAAAAAATGCATGCGTTTTTGTGTAGCATCCCTAAAAACGCTGCTAGCAGCGTTTTGGGGGCATTAAAAGAACACATGTGTTTTTTTTAACATGGGGCCCTGTGTGAGACGCATGCGTTAACGCATGGTACATATAGGCACCATGCATTAACGTATGCGTTTTTTTGTGAAAAATTACTAAGTCCAAAAATTTCTTAAAAACATCCAGGACCTCAGGGGACACTACTGGCACCCTTACAAAATCGGATCCGGTTTTCTAAGGGCTTAAAAAAGTGCATGGCATGTGTAACCCTGGCCTATGGGGGCAAAATCAGTGACTGCATCCTCAATATGGTGGAACAGCAGGACTGCACGTTTGCCAGCAGTGTGACAAATCGGGAATTCCCTGAGGTTATCTCAGGTTACACAGTGGGTGTCACGCAGCAGGGAATCCCACTGTGTGACCTGAGATAACCTCAGTGGCTCATAACACTCATAACCTCAGTGACTCATAACACTAGCTGTCTTGTGAGCATCATGACAACTGCTGCTTAATATATAATGGGTTAAATGCATAATATATTATACTTAGAGAGCATCTTTGGGACTAAATATCCTCTATGACATTATTATTATTTTACCTTGTGCTATATAGACTTTTTAAAGTGTTTTCATTGTATTGTTCTGAATATGTTGCGTTTTTTTTACTCAAAGTAAATTTGATTATTAATCTTACTGCACTGTAGATCCCAATCATTCATGCACGCTCCTTTTTCTTTGTTTTTGCAAGAAATTAAATAAAGGGATTGCACATTTTCAAGAATAAAATCCATACTATGGTGTTTAATGACTGTCAACAGACCTATAAGACCATGCATGGTAAGCATATAATGGACATTTGCTATTTTTATCTGAATTATTAGGAGATAAGTAAAGAAGAGGTGGCCTCGCATGTTGCTTACCATCTGTAATAACAAGAATTTGCTTTGCGAACAAAATAAATAGAAAAAATATTTAAAAAATTAAAAATTAAAAGCTTTCTTTAAGGGATGTTTAAAGGTGATTTTAAGGTTACTGGAATTTACTACTGCTTCCACATGTGGCAGGATAAATGTGAACCTGAAGACCCACCTCTTCCGACAAACCTACAACTTGCCCTGATCCTTAGGCAACTAGACCGCCACACGACCAGCCCTAAAGCACTGACGGGCAGAGACCTCTCCCCTCCTTTACCTGTGTGTCCCTTCTATTGTTCATGAATATTGTAGTTGTTTTTGTATGCTCTTTTTACAAGTAAAGCGCCATTGAATAAATTGCGCTATAATAAATAATAAAGCAGGTTCGAGATGAGCAAACCGGACGTTAAACTTCAGAGTTCGTACCGAACACAGAATATGAAACATTTTTTAGTGTTCAGGTTCGGAGTTTGAGAGTGCTTTAGATAAGCAAATCACAAATGGAAATTTGATTTGCAAAGAAATTAAATGTGAAGGTAATGCCACATATTATGCTCTTTGAGCTCTCCTGACCACAAAGCATAATAAAATGTAAAATATCATTGGCTCTCAGGGGTTTATATATATTCCTTTTAGTGCTAGTGTCCCGTCCTGTTCTTATGGCTGACTGGACTCTTGCCAATCTTCTCTTTATCCCTGTAAGCTCTGTTGGGACCCTCCAGACCTCTCTGGACCATCCCTTGGTGACACAGCCTCGTGCCTCTTCTGGATTCTCCTGGCTATCCAAGTTCCTCACTGGTTTGTCCGATCCAGTTCCCTGGACTCTCGCTTTCCCTCATAGACTCTTTCCCCCTTGGGTTGCCCCACTGGTCTTGGAGTCATTGCACTCAAAGCCTCCAAGACTGTGCCAGGTCAACCCCTGACGTCCTAGTACAACTGGTTCCTTGGGTTCAGCTTCCACAGAAGTATCTGTGATCTAGTTACCGCCTCCTCAGGCATGATAATTAGCATTACATGCTTGATTATTTTCTTTGAATTGTTTTGTATAACTGTATGAAAACAATGAAACAATATTACAGGCAACACTGGGATGAAATAGAACTTTAGTTGTACATTCTGACTAGGAACTTTAAGACTTTTAAATAGTGTTATCACAGTCTTCAAGGCTTTGCCAGGATAGTGATGAGGGGATGTCAGTGGGGAGCGGGCCTCAAAAAATTCTTAAAAAGGGACCCTTCATTGAATATATTTTGCACTAATTCATAATTTCTAAATACAGTGTGTTAAGCTTAACTTGCAAGTACAGAGGTTACAGAGACCTTCATAAAGCTTTACTCAGTCTCCGTATAGAACAAGCTATTGACAAAAATCATTGATTTGCAAAGCTTGTTATTCCTGCACAGAATCAGAAAAATGTTTTGATGCCTATTTATCTGTAAAATACCTTTCCTTAAAATAGCCAATTTATTTTCCTTAGAAAATAATTGGAGTCGTATAGGTTAATGTGTGACTTAGGGCCCTTTCACATCAGCGTTTTTTTAAATTTGCGGCAGATGCGGTGAAAAAAACGCATCTGCCGCAACTGCCGCATAACGGTTCCACTTGCGGCACGGTTGCGGTTTTTTCCATAGGAAGTATAGGGGGACTTGCGGCAGATGCGGCAAGTGCGGTATTGCACTTGCGGCAGGTGCGGCAGAGAAAAAAACCGCAGTAAGCCGCGGTTTTTTTCTCTGCCGCACCTGCCGCAAGTGCAATACCGCACTTGCCGCATCTGCCGCAAGTCCCCCTATACTTCCTATGGAAAAAACCGCAACCGTGCCGCAAGTGGAACCGTTTATGCGGCAGTTGCGGCAGATGCGGTTTTTTCACCGCATCTGCCGCAAATTAAAAAAAACGCTGATGTGAAAGGGCCCTTAGGTAAAGCATCAATCCATAAAGAGAAATTAATCTCTTGTTATTTCTGGCTATCACACATTAAACCAATTAATTTTCAAAGTAGCTTTAAGGTTGGATCATTATATTGGTATTTGGAAAAAAAAGTTAGGCAGTTTGCATTAGTATTGTTTCGAGAGCAAATATTTTTTCTTTGTGGTTAATTAAGGTAAGTAGAACATCTATAGGTCTAACCAAGAAATTGGCGCCCTAGTGAACTGTAAGCAAACAATGCAACAGTCCAATCCTTTGTACTTAAAATATCACCAGTATACTGCTTCTTAGTAACTGAATGTTATGTAATTGCATACATATTTATGTTACAGTGTTGTGTGGACAATCCCAATAAATGGGGATCCACAAACCCTTGGGAGTCTTGTTACTTGTTTTATCTTGAGGGAATGCAGCAGCATTACTAGCTAGCACATTGCGTTAGGGCACAGATTTGGATGCTAACATACACTACACATTAACCTTCATTAAAAATAAATGAAACAAATAAAATTTACCCAAAGTCCCTATATAGATAACTCTTTTATAGCTTTATATAACCTTTGTGTTATAAAGACTCTAAGGAAATATCTTACCTCTACATTGGTTCAGTTTATGCAAAAAAAATGTGCTTTATTACATAAATTGTAAATATTCTCAATTTTCAGCTGTACAGTAAGAAAGAATATTTCAGACCTCACAGCTCCAGGGGAAGGTAAAGTTAAGGACTCTGCCTTGTTTAGTTTGCTGTGTATAAGGGTACCGTTACACGTCGCAACATTGCACGCAATTTCACTGGTTAATTTGCTGGTTGCAGTGAATTCATGGACAGCGATTTAAACAACAAGGCAGCACTCACCGGTATGTGCAGGGTGGTCTTTTAATTGTCAAGGATAGACAGGGTGCAGGGAGGTGACCATGGAGGGCCGGTGGACAACGACGCCGTTTCGCAAACGATGTTGCTTCTACGGGTCCAGATACCTTGTTCTTTAAATCTCTGTATTACGTTCTGGTGCATTGGACGTGCACCGACGGAGGGGTACCCGCCAGGGATGATTTCCCGGAACATGACTGTTGATACCATTTAGTGCCCTGAACCCTTTTCTCTTTTTGAATGGAAATCATGGACACATTGTTCTATTTTGCTGCCGTGTACAAATGTAACAATGTGTCCATGATTTCACTGCAACCAGTAAGTTGCAAGTGAAATTGCATGCAATGTTGCAATGTGTAACGGTACCCTAAAGGTACCTTTACACGCCGCGACGGCAGGCTGGATACATCCCGCTACTTCACGTGCACGAGCACGCTCAAACGGTTACAAACGGTCAACGCACCCTCTTTACACGCCGCCACAAGATGCGCTACGCCACGCTACATCTATAGCTAGCTACATCGCCGGGTGTCTCAAGTAGCCAGCTGTAGCTCATTTACACACCGCTACAACCAGCTACTATGGGCGTACCTGGTGCAGCAGGGCCAGCACATAGGCGTGCTACAATTGTGGATTACGAGACATTCGTACGCTGATAGGACGAAGCAATAACATCCTGATTGGGCAGCCAACGCAGGAGGCTGAGTAATACAGCACGCTCGAGCGATTGTGTAGTGTGACTCGTCAGCTCCTTTAAATATGCCGCCCTATGCAGCGACTACCAATCGTCATGCAGCAGCTTCCACCAATGATCGCACATGGGGGCGGGTAACATGGAGCCAGGGTCACGCCTTAGCTACATTGCAGCTACATCGCAGGCTGTCCAGAGTTGCCTTCCGTTGCCTCTTTACACGCCGATACAGCTCGCTACCATCGGCGATGTAGCCATCAGTTTTCGAGCAGAGCTAGGAAACAGATGTATCTGTTGCCGGCTGTAGCGTCACGTCTTCAGACGCCGCTACGACGGGCTACATTGGCGCTACAAGCTACATTTGTAGCCTGTAGCGGGATGTATCCAGCCTGCCGTCGCGGCGTGTAAAGGTACCATAAGAGTTTAAACACAACCAAGCTCCAGGATTTTAAAGTATATAGTAAAAGCAACCAAAGTTCTAATTGGAACACTGATGGTATGATCCAATTCACCATCCTGGCGCCTGCATAGTGCTGCTTTTACTTTATACCTTTAAGTCCTGGTGGTTGGTTTCCTTTACACAACCTCTACAGTGGATATTTTTATTGCACCACTGTAGTAGTGCTTTAAATGTAAGTCCTCTACCCCTAGCATTATACACACCATCCATCGCCTTCATCCTCTTCCTGTGGCGTTCTCTTTGGTCTGTGACTAAAATTAACCTGAAGGCACCTTTCGTCCTTCATGGAGCACGTTAGAGGTCACTTTTCACTACAACTGTTCGGGAGCCTTGTTTTGGCTATCATAGGAATGCATTGTGCTTTTGTGACATAAAATCTGGCTGAAGTTATGTGCCCAATATGGTGCAGTATTACTGGAGTGGCTCTGAAAAAGGATGAAAATGACGAAGGGTGAGAATAAGTCTAGGGGAAAGCAATATTGAAAGCAATACTCCAGTGCTGAAATAAAATGCAGGGGTTGCACAATATGTTACATGTTTTAGTATATGTTAATCATGCATAAATATATGGATATTGTATTTTGAGCACTAGTAAGATATCAATTGTATTTGTACTGTAATCATATATGTACATTTAATCATAGCTCTGTGAGCACTAACATTTTAATAATTCTATTTTCACTGTATTTATATATATGAATTAGTCTTTATGCAGAGGGGAAAACTGGGCACTATCCGTGTGCAGAAGTCTGTGTAACTCCATATATTTTGAATGACTGAAGGAATCCAGCGCAATGGGGTGCTCACCATAAGTGAGAATAGTCAATCCAATAAAGTAGATAAAAAAACCAGTGGCACTCACCAAAGTCGATCTTCAATTCTTTTTAATTCCACATTACATGTGCGGAGTACAGACAAGGGGGGAGGGAGGTGCTGGAACGAGGACGACGGTAACCGTTTCGCGGTTGATCTTCCGCTTCTACGGGTCCTGTAGAAGCGGCAGATCAACCGCGAAACGGTTACCGTCATCCTCATTCCAGCACCTCCCTCCCCCCTTGTCTGTACTCCGCACATGTAATGTGGAATTAAAAAGAATTGAAGATCGACTTTGGTGAGTGCCACTGGCTTTTTTATCTACTTTATTGGATATATATGAATTAGTACACTATTTTTTATAGCATGGTACCTAATTTTAATGGTAAATTTATTAAGCACTTTCTAATGTACATAACGGTATATGAATTATATTATTGATAGATATGATATATATAACTATCACTAGGGTTAAGAATAGGATTAAGGCACATTGATTGATGTATCCATAGGATATATGCAGCAGATCCCAAATGCAGTAGAGCAGATTACACAAGGTAAGCAGCTGATGAGGAATGTGCATGTCTCCATGTATTGGCCTCAAAACTTACTGTATCTGGTCACTATAGAAATGATGGCATGCGGAACGTCACTGCCATCCAATATTTGCGTTCCAAAGAATGGAAATATGCTGATATATAGGGAAGATGGTGTGTCACGGTCGTCCGCACTGCTTTCTCAATGGAATCACAAGAGATGGATGTCTCCAAGAAGTCACAAGGAAAGCAAGGTTCCAAAGCAATGATCTCCTTTATTCACCAATGCATTTCTGCACCTATCCTGGCACCTTCATCAGGGTAGATGATGGTGCCAAAATGCGTTGGTGAATAAAGGAGATCGTTGCTTTGGAACCTTGCCTTCCTTGTGACTTCTTGGAGACATCCATCCCTTGTGATTCCATTGAGCAAGCAACGCGGACTGTGACACACCATCTTCCCTATACAGGAGTGTTTTTCCACGTATGAGTGGCTGGTGGAGGTCCTGCAGCAGCTTTAAACCAAATGCTTACAAACCAGTTGTGGGTCACACAACTGGACCAGGTGAGTGTACACCTATTGATATACTTAGTGTGTGACTAGTGATAGGGCACTATTGCGCGTATTTATACTGTTAAAGAACGGAAATAGGTGGTCCCATGATGAGTGAGGTTGAACCCGGAAGTCTATGCGCTGCTAACAACCCGCAGCTGCAAGCAATATTTTCTCCCAGGGGGAATATAAAAAGCAAAACATCTGAGCAATCTATCATGTCCTGAAGAAGACAAACTTTGAAATATGTGCATGTTCCAGAGGGGTCACAGTGGAACTCCAAGCTATTTCAACCCCAGTGACTGCAGCAAAGGTATATTAACTCCTACAATTCCTACACTATGATTCACTTGAGATGATGGATCACATTTTAACGAGATGGTTAACTTTAAAGGGACATGTTAAAAAATGAGTGGAGGACAGGAAATTTTATTTTAGTAATGAAAGATTGTATGATGTACTATAATATTTACATATACAGTGTACATATATATATATATATATACATACATATATATATATATATGTATATGTGTATACCGTATATACTCGCGTATAAGCCGAGTTTTTCAGCCCAAAAATTGGGCTGAAAAGTACCCCCTCGGCTTATACGCGAGTCAGTGCTGTATACCGATGTATACATCGGTACATACCAATGTATACATCGGTATACAGCAGCCCCCGCATCCCAGTAATGCAGGGCCCCCCCAGGGTCTCTCCGGTCACCTGTAAAGCAAGCTATACTTATCAGTGTCCCGCTCGCACCCGCCGCTGCCGACATCCACGATCCTCCATCTTCATGCGACTCCTCTTCCTGTTTCTGTGCGCGTCGCCGGCAATGACGTCATTCCCGGCGACGCGCACAGGAAACAGGAAGAGGAGTCGCATGAAGATGGAGGATCGTGGATGTCGGCAGCGGCGGGTGCGAGCGGGACACTGATAAGTATAGCTTGCTTTACAGGTGACCGGAGAGACGCTGGGGGGGGGCCTGCATTACTGGGGCTGCCTGTATACTACCGCTGGGGCTGCTATATACCTCTGGGGCACTGTATACTACCACTGGGGCTGCTATATACCTCTGGGGCCCTGTATACTACCACTGGGGCTGCTATATACCTCTGGGGCACTGTATACTACCACTGGGGCTGCTATATACCTCTGGGGCACTGTATACTACCACTGGGGCTGCTATATACCTCTGGGGCCCTGTATACTACCACTGGGGCTGCTATATACCTCTGGGGCACTGTATACTACCACTGGGGCTGCTATATACCTCTGGGGCCCTGTATACTACCACTGGGGCTGCTATATACCTCTGGGGCACTGTATACTACCACTGGGGCTGCTATATACCTCTGGGGCCCTGTATACTACCACTGGGGCTGCTATATACCTCTGGGGCACTGTATACTACCACTGGGGCTGCTATATACCTCTGGGGCCCTGTATACTACCACTGGGGCTGCTATATACCTCTGGGGCACTGTATATACTACCACTGGGGCTGCTATATACCTCTGGGGCCCTGTATACTACCACTGGGGCTGTATATACTACCACTGGGGCTGTATATACTACTGGGGCTGCGTGTATACTACCACTGGGGCTGCTGTATCTACCTCTGGGACTGGTGTATACCACACTGCTGGGGGCTGTATACTTGTGCTAGGGTCCACCCTCGGCTTATACACGAGTCAATAGATTTTCCCAGGTTTTGGGGGCAAAAGTAGGGGGGTCGGCTTATACACGGGTCGGCTTATACACGAGTATATACGGTATATATATACAGTCTTTGTGTGAATATACTGTCCAGTTGTTCTGTGAGCCTACCCTCAGTATTGTTAATTATAGTCTAAAAAACTCTTGTTGGTACCTGAGTAACTGATTTTGTATTTTTTTACATTTTAATCAATAATGATTGTAACTTAAGCCTATATAAATGTGGTGTGAGTTCACTTACTCACCTGTGCTCCTTGTGGAAGTTGCTGCGGGTGTTGGGGAGATACAACAACTGCTTTTTCTGCATGGTTCCCCCATTAGGAAAGGGGTTTCAAGAAAGATGAAGTGACTTTACAGTATCCAAATGTTCTATGTGCAATGCGCCCAGTACCACATACTAAAGAACTGTTGGTTCCAAAAGCATTTTAATTCAAGTCAAGTGAGGAAGAGAAAGAACATCTTGCTTAGTGTCATAATGCATCTTCCTCTCACAACCCAAACTTTCTTTCAGCAACCTAAACTTAACCTTATAACACAAAGTGAGCTAAATGATCATATGAAAGATTTGGATCTGCCCAAGAGTAAGGCTGAGTTCTTAGTTTTCAGCAGGATCATAACTACAACATGTGCAGAGGTTGCAATCATACCCAAGCCCTGGAGCGTAGGGGAACCCAAAAGTCCCTTTGGCTATAGAAAAAGTCTAATGCAATTAAAGATTTGCAATAATTGGGGGACCTGTTGAAGCTTTTGCATCAGGGGTCCCAGAGCTTCAAGTTACACCACTGGGTTTCAGGATACAGCAGTGAAATCAATTAGATTTCATGGTTTAGCAAACAAGTTAAAGATATTTTCCAATAGTTTTTCATGGATGGTAATCTTGTGGCATGTAGCATCAGCAGTTTAATGGAATCCCTGAACACAAGTCATAACTCATCCAAAAAAGCTTTCCTGCTGCATAATGGCCAACCAAGATATCACTGTTATAGAGAAAAGATATCAAAGAAAATCGAATCTATCAATGCTTACAGATACTGTTGGACAACTGATGATGCAGGAGTACAGGTGAAAAGCAAATAAGAGTTTTCACTGAATGAGGACCAAATTTTATTTCTGTTACTGTTTAAAATTTACATTTTGTTTAGATGCGTCTTAGTTAGTTTAATACTTGCTAAGTTTTCTCTAAATAAATATCATAAAAGTGGCCTAAAAAAAGTCTGCATCTTTATATTTGCAAAAATAGTATTGGCTCAAAGAACTTTGACTTTTATGCGTTAAATCTATGTTGCAGCAAAAGGAAAACTCTTTGATACAGAAAGAAGAGCAAACTAAAAATGTCATTATCACATTTGAATTCAGGAGGTTAAAATGATAAGGAAATGGCTCCTTTCACAACTGAACCTGACAACTTTTGAAAATATATAGAACAGTGTTATTAAATGGTGATGAGCGAGCAAGTTCACTATTCACATGAATAGCACGGAAGTTAGGTTACTCGTCATATTGCAAGTATTTGTGTACTCGCCTCGATATATTTGGATGACCTGCCCTGCAGTTTTGGCATCTCCTTCACAGCCACTAAACAAGCTGAGCTTCTTAACCAATGACAGATATACCGCAGTCATCTTGGTTCGTGCATTACTGTGATTGGCTGGTCGCGCAGCGTCATAGGATTTATTTAAGTCCTGCTGCCGCCATTTTGCGTACATTGCTTCCAGAGCAAACATTGGAGAAGCAAAGCAAGAGATCGAGCAGCTGCCAATGGAGAGTGTTTAGGCCTCTTTATAACACAAAGGCCCTTTTAACCCCTTAGTGACGGAGCCAATTTCCACCTTAATGACCGGACCATTTTTTGTAATTCTGACCACTCTCCCTTTATGAGGTAATATCTCTGGAACGCTTCATTGGATCCGAGCGATTCTGAGATTGTTTTTTCGTGACATATTGGGCTTCATGTTGGTAGTAAATTTAGGTCGATCATTTTTGCGTTTATTTGTGAAAATATTAAAAAATTGGCAAAAATTTTGAAAATTTCACCATTTTCAAATTTTGAATTTTTATTCTGTTAAAACCGGAGCGTTATGTGGCACAAAATAGTTAATAAATAACATTTCCCACATGTCTACTTTACATCAGCGCAATTTTGGGAAAAAAAATTTTTGGGGTTAGGACGTTATAAGGGTTCAAAGTTCATCAGCAATTTCTCATTTTTCCAGCAAAATTTACAAAACCATTTTTTTAGTGACCGCATCACATTTGAAGTCCCTTTGAGGGGTGTACACGACAGAAAACACCCAAAAGTGACACCATTCCAAAAACTGCACCCCTCAAGCTACTCAAAACTACATTCAAGAAGATTATTAACCCTTCAGGTGCTTTACAGGAACTAAAGCAAAGTGGAAACAAAAAATGGACATTTTAATTTTTCCAACAAAAATGTTCTTTTAGCCTCAATTTTTTAATTTTCACATGGGCAACAGGATAAAATGCATCCTAAAATTTGTTGGGCAATTTCTCCTGAGTACACCGATACCTCATAAGTCGTCATAAACCACTGTTTGGGCGCACAGCAGGGCTCAGAAGGAAGGGAGCGCAATTTGATTTTTGGAGCTAAGTTTCCATTCAAAAAGTCAAATGGCGCTCCTTCCCTTTCGAGTCCTGCCGTGCGCCCAAACAGTGGTTTATGAGCACATATAAGGTATCGGTGTACTCAGGAGAAATTGCCCAACAAATTTTAGGATGCATTTTATCCTGTTGCTCATGTGAAATTTAAAAAATTGAGGACAAAAGAAAGTTTTTGTGAAAAAAAAAATACTTTTTCATTTGTACGGATCAATTTGTAAAGCACCAGAGGGTTCAAAGTGCTCACTATGCATCTAAATAAATTCCTTGGGGTGTCTAGTTTCCAAAATGGGGTCACTTGTGGGGGAGCCCCAATGTTTAGGCACACGAGGGCTCTCCATATGCGACATGGTGTCCGCTAACAATTTGAATGGAAAATTAGCTCCAATTGTTAGCGGAGACCATGTTGCGTATGGAAAGCCCCTGTGTGCCTAAACATTGGAGCTCCCTCACAAGTGACCCCATTTTGGAAACTAGACCACCCAAGGAACTTATCTAGATGGGTGATGAGCACTTTGAACCCCGAGGTGCTTCACAAATGAAACCATAAAAATGAAAAAAGAAACTTTTTGTGGAAAAGAAAGTACTTTTTCATTTTTACGGATCAATTTGTGAAGCACCTGGGGGTTCAAAGAGCTCACTATGCATCTAAATAAATTCCAGGGGATGTCTAGTTTCCAAAATGGGGTCACTTGTGGGGGAGCTCCAATGTTTAGGCACACAGGGGCTCTCCATACGCGACATGGTGTCCGCTAACTATTGGAGCTAATTTTCCATTCAAATTGTTAGCGGACACCATGTCGCATATGGGGGGCCCCTGTGTGCCTAAAAATTGGAGCTCCCCCACAAGTGACCCCATTTTGGAAACTAGACCCCCCAAGGAACATATCTAGATGCATAGTGAGCACTTTCATACCCCAGGTGCTTCACAAATTAGTCCATAAATGAAAATAAAAGAAGATTTTTGTGAAAAAAAAAGTACTTTTTCATTTTTATGGATCAATTTGTGAAGCACCTGGGGGTCCAAAGTGCTCCCTATGCATCTAAATAAATTCCTTGGGGTGTCTAGTTTCCAAAATGGGGTCACTTGTGGGGGAGCTTCAATATTTAGGCACACAGGGGATCGCCATACACGACATAGTATCAACTTACAATTCCAATTGTTAGCGGACACCATGTCACGTATGGAGAGCCCCTGTGTGTCTAAACATTGGGGCTCCCCCACAAGTGACCCCATTTTGGAAACTATACGCCACAAGGAACTTATCTAGAAGCATAGTGAGCACTTTGAACCCCAGGTGCTTCACAAACTGATCCGTAAAAATGAAAAAGTACTTTCTTTTCCACAAAAATTGTCTTTTTTCATTTTTATGGATCAATTTGTGAAGCATCTGAGGGTTGAAAGTACTCATTATGCATCTAGATATGTTCCTTGGGGGGTCGAGTTTCCAAAATGGGGTCACTTGTGGGGGAGCTCCAATGTTTAGGCACACAGGGGCTCTCCATATGCGACATGGTGTCCGCTAACAATTTGAATGGAAAATTAGCTCCAATAGTTAGCGGACACCATGTCGCGTATGGAGAGCCCCTGTGTGCCTAAACATTGGAGCTCCCCCACAAGTGACCCCATTTTGGAAACTAGACGCCTCACGGATTATGTCTAGTGGTATAGTGAGCATTTTGAAGCTACAGCTACTTCACAGAATTTGATAACGTCATATTGAACATTTTCTTTTTTTCACACAATTTCTCACTTTTAGGGTACTTTTACATCAGCGGTTTTTGCCGTTCACGGCAGATGCGGTGAAAAAAACGCATCTGCCGCGATTACCGCATAACTGCTGCACTTGCGGCAAGCCCCATAGAATGTCTATGCGGGCTTGCGGCAGGTGCGGCAAGTGCAGTATCAGCACTTGCAGCAGATGCGGCAGCAAAAAAAACACGGCTGACCGCGTTTTTTTTTCGCGGCTGCACCTGCTGCAAGTGCCGAAACCGTACTTGCCACACCTGCCGCACACTTACCGCAAGCCCCATAGACATTGCATGGGGCTTGCCGTAAGTGCAGCGGTTATGCGGTAATCGCGGCAGATGCTTTTTTTTCACCGCATCTGCCGCGATCGGCAAAAGCTGCTGATGTGAAAGCAGCCTTAGAGCATGTGCACAAGATCCGGAGACACCGTGTCCTGGTCGTCTCCTCTCCTGCATTTTTTTCTAGTAGTTCTTTACTAAATTTTTTAAAAAAAATGACGTGGGGCTTCGCCACACTTTTGGTCCAGCCAGGTACAGCAGGCAGCTATGGGCTGCCACCAACCCCTTCTGCCTAGTTTTACCTGGCTGGAAACCAAAAATATAGGGAAGCCCTTTTTTTTTTAAATTATTTCATGAAATAATTAAAAAAAAAAACGGCGTGGGCTTCGCCATGTTTTTGGGCCAGCCAGGTACAACTAGGCAGCTGGGCGCTGGAATCCTCAGCGTAGGGAGGCCCAAGCTTTCTGGGCCCCCCCCGCTGCGAATTGCAGCCCGCAGCCGCCCCAGAAAATGGCGCATTCATAGAAGCGCCATTTTCTGGCGCTGTATCCAGCTCTTCCAGCTGCCGTGTAGCGGTGGCAGACTGGGTAATAAGGGGTTAATGCCAGCTTTTTGGCAGCTGGCACTAAGCCCGAGATTCATAATATAGGGCCAATGTTAGACCCGCCATTAGGAATCTCTAGTAAATTGTAAAGAAGACACAACACAGAGAAAGATTTTTTTATTAGAAAAAAAAACAAACACATTTTAGACCCCATCTTTATTTGTCTGTGGCGTCCGACGTAGTCCAGTGGGCGGTGATGTCCGACGTAGTCCAGTGGGCGGTCCCGCGATGTTTCTCGGTGTTATAGCATATGGGGGCATCCCCCATATGCTATAATAAGGCACTCTCCCAGGGGAATGATAGGTCATGAACGCTGTAAGTTCATGACCTATCATGATCCTGGGGTCACACAGAGATTAACGGATCTTCATAATAATCTCTAAGGGTACGTTTACACGCCGCAATCGCGGCGAGAAATATTGACGGCGATATGTCGCCTTGCAATAATCGCCGTTCAAAATCCCTCCCAATTGCGGCGTGTAATTGGGGAATTTGGCGGCGATATGTCGCCTCGCCACGGTCGCCTGATTTCAGAGCAGTGCACAGAGATCAGGCGACCGTGGCGAGGCGACAGATCGCCGCCAAATTTCCCAATTACATGCCGCAATTGGGAGAGATTTTGACGGCGATTATTGCAAGGCGACATATCGCCGTCAATATTTCTCTCAACGGTTACGGCGTGTAAAGGTACCCCTGTGTGACTCCTGGATTGTGATGGGTCATGAACTTAGAGTTCATGACTTAACCCTTGTTTGACCTCAGGGGAATGATAGGTCATGAACTCTAAGGTCATGGCCCATCACAATCCAGGGACCACACAGGGGTAACTGATCTTCATGATCTCTAAAGCAGATCACCATGAAGATCACTTAACCCCTGTGTGACCCCAGGGGAATGATAGGTCATGAACTCTGTAAGTTCATGACCTATCATTCCCCTGAGAGTGCGCGCAGCTCACACAGCTGCGCGCACAGAAGAGGAGACAGACTGCTGCTGGTGCCGGGATCGGGACTCCAGGATCCAGGAGCGGGACCCCAGGATCCAGGAGCGGGACCCCAGGATCGGGACTCCAGGATCCAGGAGCGGGACCCCAGGAACGAGGAGCAGGTGAGAGAGAGAGGAGGAGGGAAGCTGGAGGAGCGGTGCTGCAGGAGCGGGGCCGGAGGAGCGAGGAGGGGAGCCGGGGAGCCGGGGGAGCGGGTAAGAGGAGCGGAGGAGAGGGTTAGAGGAGCGGGTTAGAGGTGCGGGGCTGGAGGGGCGAGGAGGGGGCTGTGGGTATCAGAGGAGCGGGGCTGGAGGAGCGGAGGGAAGCTGGAGGACCGGAGGAGGGAAGCTGTAGGAGCGAGGAGGGGGCTGCAGGAGCGAGGCTGGAAGAGCTGGAGATGGGGGGCTGGAGGCTGCAGAAACTGTTGGGGGGCACAGGGGGATGTGTCAGTCATGCGATCTGACTTGTGACATGTCAGATCGCATGCAGCTGCAGGGGAGGCGGCGCGTTTTTACATGCGCCGCCATTTTGAGATGGCCCGGGGGAGGGGTGGGGGGGGTAAGGGGGGTAATCTCAGGCACAGGGGGTCTTAGGGGCCTTAGGGGTTAATGGATCACTTTGATCCGACATGTGTTTTCATGTCGGATCAAAGTGAAAGCATTTTGTACAAAGCACTTTCACTTTTGTAATGTGATGATCGGTAAACGGTGTTTACCGGTCATCACATTACAGGTGCGGGTACAAAAGGAGCTAATTACTACTCTCTAGGGTGTCAGCTACAATCGGTACGCTGACACCCTAGAGGTATTAGCTCCAGGGGCGGCGCTACAGGGCTATTTCCTGCCCGACGTCTACAGACGTAAGGCTGGGCTTTAGTACCCTGTTTTTCGGACGTCTGTAGACGTTAGGCTGTCGTCTAGGGGTTAAGGGACAGTTTAAATTAGCCAGATACTAGCTACATAATACCACAAAACAATAGTTTTTTCAGAGCTGAAACGACAGTACAAGCTCAGAGCACAGGAGGGGGAGATTGTGGATTAGGTAGGGAGAGGTTAGTGTTCTTCCAACGTCCATCTTAAAACAGCTCTTGTCAAAAGCAAAGCTTTATTTTTCCAGCACACAGAGCAGTGGCATTTTGTGCTGTCTTTTATTTAAAAGCACTAGTCTTTTTTTCCACTGTTTTTGTGGTCGGAGCATGACTTGTGCTGTCCACATCAGTCCCGTTAGTACGTTGCTAGTGCCCTAGCCAAAGCAGTATTACCAACATTTTCTGCTGCCTACTACAACAAATGCACCAGTCAACTTTCCTCACTGTTTTTGGAGTCAGGACCTGGCTTCTGCTGTCCACATCAGTCCCGTTAATATTGTGATAGCGCCCTAACCAAAGCAGTGCTACAAATATTTACTACTGTCTGCTACAAGGCACACACCAGTAAATTTTCACTGCTGTTTTGGGGGTCAGAGTCTGACTTCTGCTGTCCACATCAGTCTCATTAATACGGTGCTACGGTGCTAGTGAACTATTCAAAGCAGTACTACAAACATTTAGTAATACCTGCTGCAAAGCACGCATTAGGCCCATTTCCACAATATTTTGGCTGTGACAGCTAGCTTGGCTTGTGCTATCTACATCTAAAAATCTGTCAACAAAGTCAAAATGCCAAAAAGGCCTGTTGCTAAGGGACAGGGATGTGGATGTGGAAGTGGTGTTGTCAGTGATGCATGACAACACACTAAGTCTTTGTCAGGTCAGAAGAAGCTTGATGCATCCACTATGTTCCTGGAAAAATTTCCCAATCTGGAACATAAACATGTGTGGAAGCCAGAAGAGTGAAAGCAGATTTTGTCTTGGATAGCAGACAAGGCTTCTATGAATTTATCAAGCAGCATAAAATCCTCCACAGCCACACAGTTTACTGTCGATACACAGAAAGCTAACCAATCCAATCCTGAACCTGGTTCTCCTTCCTCCCGCCATTATCAGCCACAGGAGACATGACTCCAAGCTTGGCTAATCTGAGGATCTGTTTAGTACGTATCCTTTGGTTTGCTGTGGCTTCTCATCGTTCAGTACTAGAGGAGGTGGTGTGCATTGATGCACAATTATTTGAGGACCTTCAGCTGAAAGAAAGCGACTTTGGGGAATGTCATTTACTGTCTCCAGAGGTGGAGGGTGATTATGATGACACACAGTTGCCATCAGATCAGCCTACAATGTCAACTGGGAAGGAAGATGAGATGGAAGACGAGGTGGTCAATGATGACTCCACTGATCTGACCTGGACTGATGACATGCACAGCCATCACTGCAACACAGAGGAAGATTGATATGTAGCACCAACACAGGCACCAGAGGATTGTTGTTAGCCCAGAGTGAGGACTGGGTCAACTGTTCCCAAGAGCACCCCCGCTGTTTGCCAAGTCAGGGTAAGAAAGCGTTAAGCTGCTGTATGAAAGTTTATTCTGAAAGTTCTTCAGAGACAAACATTAGAGTCTGTGGAGTCTGAAGCATTTGCCATACCAAGTTGAGCAAAGGCCAGGCAAAAACCAATCTGAGCATCACCAGTATGTGAAAACACATAGCAGCCAAGCACTCGAGTTGGTAGGTTGAAAACCAGGGTACCAAATATGTGTCTGCGGATAAAACCACTGCCGTGTCGCCTGGGCTATGTCCTTTAGAATCTGCTGTCCAGAAAGCAGGCATTCATACCTCCTGCCCACAAGCTGCAGTTGCTCACACACAACAGACATCAACCACTTCCACTTCCTTGTCCCAGCAAAGCATCCAGTTGTGCCTGCCTGAGAGCTTGGAAAGAAAGCATAATTACTTAGCCATGCACCCACAGGCACAAATACTAAACTCGTACATTGCCAAATTGATAGTCGTGGAGATGTTGCCGTTTGGGCTTGTGAGAACACAGTTTTGTGATCTCTGTGGCTGCCCCACGATACAGTGTTCCCAGCCATCACTATTTTGTCCGGTGCGCCATCCCTGCATTACACAAGCATGTGTTAAACAATCTGAATCGTGCTCTCACCAACGCCATAACCGGGAAGGTTCACCTAACAACAAACACCTGGACAAGTTGATGTGGACAGGGATGATATATTTCTGTCACAGCACACTGGGTGAACCTGGTGGAGGGTGGGACAAAAGCATAAACTGGAACATCACACATCCTACCCATGCCAAGAATAGTGGGCTCATATTCTGTCAGGGTATCTGCCTTTTCCTATTCCACTTCCTCTCTTCCCTCCTCCTGCTCCTCATCCTCTGCTGAATTACCCTCCCCATCACTGCTAAGCTGGGACCTGTGCAACTGCGCATTGGCAAAGAAACAACATGCTGTGCTGAAATAGATCTGTTTAGGTCAGAAACCACACACTGCAGCAGAGCTGTGGCAAGCTTTAAAACAACAAACCGATCAGTGTCTCTCCCCACTGCTCCTCCAATCAGTCTGGTTGTGCGTGATAATATGCGTAACCTGGTGGTGGCTGTTAAGGTGAGCCAGCTGGTACACGTGCCATGCATGGCTCACGTACTAAACCTAGTTCAGAAATTTCTGTAAACTTACCCTGACTTGACATACCTCCTTGAGATGGTGCGCCGTATCATTGCCCATTTCTGCCATTCATGTGCCACTTTTACTGATCTTACAGCGCCAAAAACGGCTTAAATTTGCCAAGTCATCAACTCATTTGCAACCTGCTCACACAGTGGAACTCAACCTATCTTATCTTGGCAAGGATTAATGAGCAGGAGAGGTCAGTAGCTGAAAACCTGCTTCAACATGCCTGTCAAACTGAGAATCAGTCACCACACAAAAGAGTTAAACGAGGTAGTGAATGCCCTGCAATATGAACAACTGAGGGCACACTCAAATGTACAGAAGAGGTCTCTCAAAAATGTATTGAGCAGGGCCCCTCCAAACATGTTACAGGGCCACTTCTGGCCCCTCATCAAACTCAGGGTTCCTGCCTACTGCAGGACATCTGAACATTTGAATGTAGGGTCGCAGTATCACATGGAGGTGGAGAAGGAGGAGAAGGAGGAGGGTCAAGCCCAATGCTACAATGAACACATTGTAAGCTGCTATGGAATATGTATTCCACTATCCGAGTCTTAATGAGGGAGGGACCACCCAAAGTGTAAGTAAGAGCAGTCCCTACAAAACATACATTACAGGGCCACCTCTTGGCACTCACCAAACGCAGATATCTTGCTTAGGCTGGGGTTACACATAGAAATCCGTTTTTGGAAGTCCTTTTCATCACCAATCCGTTTTTTATAGGGCGCTTTTTGAGCCTCCTGCACTTCTGAACGTTTTTGGGACTTAGTCATTTTTTCATGAAAAACGCATATGCGTTAACGCATGCGTTAACGCAGATGCCTATATGTGCTATGCGTTAACGCATGCGTTTCCCATAGGGCCCCATGTTAAAAAAACGCATGCGTTAACGCATGCGTTTTTTAACTGATGCCAAAAACGCTGTTTACTGCGTTTTTGGCTCAAAAACGGACAGGGCAATGTTTTGAGCTCCAGAGAAAAACGCACAGGGTGTTTATTACACCCAATGCGTTTTTCTGTCAGTTTTTGGACTTAGAAAAAAAAATTAACAAAACTGAAGCCAAAAACGGACTGAGGGCTTATGTGTGACCCCAGCCTTACTGCAGGCTCTCTGAACATTTGAATATAGGGACACAGTATCAGGCTGGAGTTACACATAGAAATCCGTTTTTGGAAGTAATTTTCATCACCAATCCGTTTTTTATAGGGTGCTTTTTGTGTCTCCTGCACTCCTGTACGTTTTTGGGACTTAGTCATTTTTTTCAGAAAAAACGCATGTGCGCAAACGCATGCGCAAACGCAAGTGGCTATATATGCCATGCGTTTGCGCGTGCGTTTCCCATAGGGCCCCATGTTAAAAAAAACACATAAAAACGCATGCGTTTTTTAACTGATGCCAAAAACGCTGTTTACTGCGTTTTTGGCTCAAAAACGGACAGGGCAATGTTTTGAGCTCCAGAGAAAAACGCACAGGGTGTTTATTACACCCAATGTGTTTTTCTGTCAGTTTTTGGACTTAGAAAAAAAAAATGACAAAACTGAAGCCAAAAACTGACTGAGGGATTATGTGTAAGGCTGGGGTTACACATAGAAATCCGTTTTTGGAAGTCATTTTCATCACCAATCCGTTTTTTATAGGGTGCTTTTTGTGTCTCCTGCACTCCTGTACGTTTTTGGACTTAGTCATTTTTTTCAGAAAAAACGCATGTGCGCAAATGCATGCGCAAACGCAAGTGGCTATATATGCCATGCGTTTGCGCATGCGTTTCCCATAGGGCCCCATGTTAAAAAAAACGCATAAAAACGCATGCGTTTTTTAACTGATGCCAAAAACGGACAGGGCAATGTTTTGAGCTCCAGAGAAAAACGCACAGGGTGTTTATTACACCCAATGCGTTTTTCTGTCAGTTTTTGGACTTAGAAAAAAAAAATGACAAAACTGAAGCCAAAAACTGACTGAGGGCTTATGTGTAACCCCAGCCTAACCCCAGCCTCACATGGACATGGAGAAGGAGGAGGAGGAGGGTCAAGCCCAATGCTACAATGGACACACTGGAAAGTGCTATGGAATATGTATTCCAATACCTGAGTCACAGTAAGGGAGGGACCACCCAAATGTCCAAGTAAGAGCAGTCCCTCCAAAATGTACTTTACAGGGCCACCTTTGAGCCCTCATCAAATTTATACTTGCCCTGTGAACATTTAAATTTAGGGCAGCAGTATCAAATGGAGGTGAAGCAGGAGGAGGGTCAAGCCCAGTGCTACAATAAACACATTGTAAACTGCTATGGAATATGTATCCCACTCAATGAGGGGGGGACCGACAAAGTGTATAAGTAACTGCAGTCCCTCCAAAACACATGTTACATGGTCACCAGAGGCCCTTCAGTTCAAAGATCAACTGGCACATTACAGCTGGCCTTGTAAAGTGCTGGGAAATAACTAATTATGATGTATGACAGAGGGACCTACAAAATGTATAAGTCAGGGCCCACCCAATTGTAAAAGGTGAAAAAAAGCCACAACAGTATGTGTGAACAAAAGCTAAAATAGATATTTTTTATTCCTCTTGTTTGTTTAGCCTTATATAAGTAATTGTGCAGGAAAAACTGTTTCTTACCTTTTTTGACCTGTTAAATGCAGTTTAGGTTAGGTTTGGTAGTTGTTCTTGTGTATCTGTAAAATTGGCATAATACTGCGGCAAACATATTCCCAATAACCATATGTGAGTCAGAAATGCATACAGGCATATTCTTCAGGCTCATCGCATTCTGTTTCATCACTTTCCCATCCAAATCAGTCTTTTCCTCAGGCCCCCAGACCCCTTTTAGGGTGCAGAAGAAAATTACTCGCATTTCCCATTGATCTGAATTTTACTCACTACTCAGAACGAATATGCGATTATTCCAAAGTACTCCTTATGAGTGTAACAATTACAAATGTTTTGTTACTCTCTAATCACTATTATTGGACATTTTGTAGCATGTGTTATTGTAGTAGATCCTCTGTATTATTTATTTGTTTTATTATTGGATGCATGACAATCTTTATCTAGGATAACATTTTGGTTTGCCTCAAGCTGTATAGACTTCTTTTATTAGCCACAGAGCTTAGATTCAACTGTGCGCCTGGTATACAATCATAGTCTCTCTTATCACTACCAATAGCATGCCTGCTGTAGGGAGTGTAGGCGATGATGAAATGCAGCCGCTGTGTTGATAAATTGAACATCCTGCTTTGGCTATCCGCCTATTTCCAGCAATTATCATTGGCGAATTTATAGGCTTTGAGAAATAATTGAAATAGAAAAAATTACATCACGGCAAGAGAGATTTACTTGCATTTATGAAATCTGTGCCAATGCCATGTGGTATATTAATGTAAGAAGTGGCTACAATAATACACTTATATTTTATTTTATATTTATATATACCTTATTTTTCCCTTTATAAGATGCATCTGATTAAATTTGTTAAAGGAAAAGGGAAAAAATGATTTTAAAGTTAAATGAGATCCACCTTATAATGCCAGTGTCCGTCTTACAATCAGTATATATAAATATACATATATCCTGGTATATGTAGCCCCCATCCTGGTACATATGGCCCTCATCCTAGTATATATGCCCCCTTACTAGTATATATGGCCCCCATCCTGGTACACGGTCCCCCATCCTAGAAAATAGCCCCCATCCTGGCTATGGCCCTCTTATCTTACATATAGCCCTCTTGTGATGGAACATGTCCCCCTGTGCTGGCACTTGTCCCCCTGTCCTGCCACATGTCCCCTTGTCCTGGCACATATCCTCCTGTGATGGCATATGCCCCCTGGGATGGCATATATCCCTCTGTGATGGCACATGTCCGCCTGTCCTGGCACATGTTCCTCTGCACTGGAACATGTCTCCCTGTCCAGGCACATGTCCCCCTGTGATGGCACATGTCCCCCTGTGATGGCACATGTTCCCCTGTTCTGGCACATGTCCCCATGTGCTGGCACATGTCCCTCTGTGGTGGCACAAGTCCTCTGGCACACACAATCTCACCATCCCAGATATGATCCCCCCTGTCACGCTATATGTTTCCTGCTGGCACACGTCCGCTGGCATACACAGCCCCAGTGTCTCAGATATGGCGCCCCCCAGTCATGCTGTGTGGACCCTGCTGGCGTGCATACTGTAAAAAAACACTGTTACTCACCTTCCATTGATCGCTTCGTGTTTCCAGCTAAGCGGTGACTTCCAGCGTCGGTTCCGAACATTGGGTCACGTGACCGGCACAGAACAGTGATGTCGTCACAGTGCGCCCCATCACATTATCTGATGCCCGGGCCAATGCTGGAAGTCACCACTCAGCTGGAAACATGGAGCGATGAATGGAAAGTTAGTAACAGTGTTTGTTATTTTACACTGTGCATGCCAGCAGGGGCCATATATTGTGACGGTGGAGCGATATCTGGGACAGTGGGGCTGTGTGTGCCAGCGGACTTCTTCCAGCAGAGGACGTATAGCATGATGGGGGGGGGGCACATGTAATATACGCCACTCCCCTGTCCATACCCTCTGTGCTGTTTCAGCAACGAGGTTATCCACAGCGGGTGCAGTGAATATTACAATGAGTCTAATAAGCGGGAGCACGTGACCTCCCGCTGCCTCCAGAAGCCTGCGCCAGCTCCCGGACACCACTCCAAAGAGCCCCCCTCCACCACAGCACTGCATGGCACATAAATAGTAGATTCAGATTATAAAACGCACCCCCCAGTTTCCCCCAAAATTTGGAGGAACAAAAGTGCGTCTTATAATCCGAAAAATATAGTAGATGTTTAGTGGACCATTGCTCTTAATTAGAAAATAGACATATAGTTGTAATACCCTCTCAAAATAGTATCGTATGACATTAGCAGTAAAGCATACACTATACAGTGGGTACGGAAAATATTCAGGCCACTTTAAATTTTTCACTCTTTGTTTCATTGCAGCCATTTGGTAAATTCAAAAAAGTTTATTTTTTTCTCATTAATATACACTGTGCACCCCATATTGACTGCAAAACAGAAATATTGAAATTTTTGCAAATTTATTAAAAAAGAAAAACTGAAATATCACATGGCTATAAGTATTCAGACCCTTTACTCAGTATTGAGTAAAATCACCCTTTTGAGCTAGTACAGTCATAAGTCTTCTTGGGAATCATGAAACAAGTTTTTTACACCTGAATTTAGGGATCCTTTGCCATTCTTGCTTGCAGATGGTGAACGTTGGTGGACAGCCATTTCCAGGTCTCTCCAGAGGTGCTCAAGAGGGTTTGGGTCAGGGCTCTGGATGGGCCAAGCAAGAATGGTCACAGAGTTTTTCTGAAGCCAAACCTTTGTTATTTTAGCTGTGTACATAGGGACCTTGTCTTGTTGAAAGGTGAACCTTCGGCCATGTCTGAGGTTCAGAGCACTTTGGAAGAGGTTTTAATCCAGGATAACTCTGTACTTGGCAGCATTCATGTTTCTTTCAATTGCAACCATTTGTCCTGTCCCTGCAGCTTAAAAACACCCCAACAGCATGATGCTGCCATGATCATGTTTCACTGTTGATATTCTATTGGGCAGGTGATGAGCAGTGTCGGGTTTTCTCCACACATACCGCTTAGAATGATCACCAAAAAGTTCTATCTTTGTCTCATTGGACCAGAGAATTTTATTTCTCATAGTCTGGGAGTCTTTCATGTGTTTTCTTGCAAACTCTCTGCAGGCTTTCTCTTGACCTGAGGAGAGGCTTCCGTCAGGTCACTCTGTCATAAAGGCCCAACTGGTGGATGGTACAGTGATAGTTGACTTTGTAATTAAAATTAATGAGACAAAGAGAGGCGCAGATTGTGCCTTATCACTAATGACACACACAAATCAAGAGCTAGATACCAGCTTGCTCACCTGGTTTGGTTGTGATAACCCACAACCAGCTTGAATGCCTGAGTTACAGCTGCTGAAGAACCTCTACCTCCACGTGTACATGGGAAACAGATAGCTAGAAAGGAATGGTGTCTCACGGTTCACGCTGCTGCTTCAAAAGATGCACTGGGAAGACATTACTTCATTCATCACCTTCATCAACCTGCGTTGGTAGAGCAGAGCCGTGGAGTCAGACAAGGCTGCAGCCTAAGTCCAACGCTCTTTAATATCTATATCAACGAGCTGGCTACCGCTCTGGAATCCTCCACCGCACCAGGTCTCACCCTCCATGACTCTCAGGTGAAATTCCTGCTGTACGCAGATGACCTGCTGCTGCTGTCACCAACCGAGAAAGGCCTCCAAGACAACCTGAAAATCTTAGAGAACTTCAGCTCCACCTGGGCACTACCGGTCAATCTAAAGAAAACCAACACCATGGTGTTCCAGAGGAGAAAGAAAAGATCAGACCAGCACCCATCATTTGTCCTCAACAACTGCGACCTCACAGGAACAGACAAATATACCTACCTGGGCCTAGAGACTCACCGGTCAGGGAGCTTCAAACAAGCCATAGAGACCCTGAAAGACAAGGCTTGCAAAACCTTCTATGCCATCCGAAGGAAACTCTACCATCTGAAGCCACCAGTGAGGGTCTGGCTAAAAATCTTTGACTCAATCATCGCCCCAATCCTCCTGTATGGCAGTGAAGTCTGGGGTCCTCACACCTACCCAGACTGGTCAAGGTGGGACTCCAGTCCAACAGAAATATTCCACCTGGAATTCTGTAAGCACCTTCTCCAGGTCCACCGGAGCACCTCCAACAGTGCTTGTCGGGCCGAGCTGGGCAGATTCCCTCTACACCTAACGGTTCTAAAGAGGGCGCTGTCATTCCAGGCTCACCTGCATAGGAGCAATCCAAGCTCCCATCACCATAAAGCCATGATACATGTAGGTGAAACAGAAAAACCAGAACCCTCGGAACAGCCCAGCCAAACCCAACACAACCAGAACATCAATCACAACCTGACAAAAGCCGGAATCAGGAAGATGGTAGAAGAGGGCCAAGAGAGGTATGTCAGTGACTGGAAGAACAATATCTTCAGCTCACAGAAACTGACCACGTACAGGAGTCTACAGAGAGACTACAGACTGGCCCCATATCTGGAGAAACTCCCTGACCCCAGAGACCGCAAGATCCTGAGCAGATATGGACTCAGTGCCCACAGTCTGGCCATCGAGTCCGGCCGACACAGGCAGAGATACAAGCCCAGGGAGGAAAGACTGTGCCAACACTGTGACCAGGAGGCCCTGGAGGACGAAACCCACTTCCTGCTAAACTGCTCCAAATACTCAGCAGTGAGGGACACTCACTTCAGGAGACTCTCACATCTCTTCCCGGATTTCATCACCATCAAGGAGGAAGAAAAAACATCTATCCTGCTGGGAGAAGAAGAGAGAGCAGTGGAGATAGCAGCGCGGTATGTGAGCGAATGCCATAGACTGCGAGAGAAAGAACTATGATATGCCATGGACTTCTATAGCCCCCACCATGGATTTGCCCCCATCCACCTTCCCTATGCCATGGACTATAGCCCCCACCCTGGACTTGCCCCATCCATCTTCCCTATGCCATGGACTATAGCCCCCCATCCCGGATCCGCCCCATCCACCTTTCCTACAGCTCCTACCCAACATCCCCACAGTCCCTATCACTATTCCCTCTATACAATTGCTTTGGCAAAACTGAGGTGTATTTGGTCCTGCCAATAAAGCTTCTTTGAATCTTGTGTGGAGGAATAAAGGAGGTAATGAATAAAGTAATGTCTTCCCAGTGAATCTTTTGAAGCAGCAGTGCGAACCGTGAGACACCATTCCTTTCTAGCTATAGTTGACTTTGTGGAATTCTCTCCTATCTCCCTACTGCCTCTCTGGAGCTCAGCTACAGTGATCTTGGAGTTCTTCTTTACCTCTCTCGTGAAGGCTCTTCTCCCAATATTGCTCAGTTTGGCTATATCTCCAGGTCTAAGAAGACTTCTTGTAATCCCAAACTTCTTCCATTTAAGGATTATGAAGACCACTGTGCTCTCAGGAACCTCGAGTACTGCAGATATTTCTTTGTAACCTTGGCCACATTTGTGCCTTGCCACAATTCTGTTTCTGAACTCCTTGAGCTGGGAGAGAGAGAAAAGCGCAAAATAGGGTCTTATCTGGGATGACCAATAGGCAGAGTAATAGTGAAACTGCTCATCTTATAAGGTTGTGTGAGACACACAAGCACTGATGCACACAAGACTGTTGCGAACCACCCGATAGAAAATGGAAGCCATGTATCTGGAGAAGGAATGGGTGGATGGAAAATCGCACCGCCAATCACAGAATGTATCTCTCAAGTCGGTCCAACAGTTCCAAACGATTTTATTATTCTCCGCGCGTTTCGTCTGCTTACCGCACATTTCTTCAGGAGATAAAATCTACTTTGAAGTAATATCTTAGTATCTGATCTCCTTGGGCACGTCCTTTGACCTCATGATTCTCATTTGGTCTGACATGCACTGTGAGCTGTGAGGTCTCATACGCACTGTAGAAAATAGTTAGTACTCATCTTAGTTTCAAATAAAACTATGTCTAAATTTTTTTTTGACAAACATCATATTTCAGGAGTACAACCCAACATATCTTTCAGAAGTGTCAATTACCTGCTCTGCATACAGCAAATTCCAAATAAATGCTACATTTTGGGTAGTTATGTGCTGCATCAGTAAAAGAGATGAATACATCTGTCAAAAAATATTTTTGTCAAATTAGCTCAGGTTCAGGCAGAAAATTGGAAAGAGATCATGTAATTTAGGAAGTCCTAGCAAGACGAAAGGGTACCTGTGGTAAGGGTCTATGTAGGTTTGATATGTTATTGTATTTGATCATCTTATTGACTCATACTAATCCAACAATACACAGGCCAGCTGGCTGCCTCTGTGCTAGATTAGTAAAAATCAGATTTCGTAATATTCTTATTTGATAGAATTTGTGAATAATTTGGGATCAGTGAGGATACTTCCTTTTCATTGCACAGAAAAGTGTCTGCCATGATCTCCTATCCCATGTAACACAATACAAAAGTATTATATTAACTATATTGCAGCTCTCAACAGGAGGTGCATATTGGGAGATAGTCTCAAGGTATAGTTCTCAAAGCCCTTGGTGCTTTATATGTGAAAATGGAAACATGTAGACAAGCATATTAACCATGAACAATACAAGGTACAGAAACATACAGAAGGAGAGAGGACCCTGCCTGTGAGGGCTTACAGTCTACAAGGGATGAGTGAAGAGACAGTAGGTGAGTATAGAACTTTTTGTGTGGCGGTATAGTGGATTGACAGTTCCTGCAGGTTGTAGGATTGTCAGAAGAGAAGAGTCTTCAGGTTCCTTTGGAAGGTTTCTATGATAGGCGACAGTCTTATATGTTGGAGCAGAGAGTTCCAGAATATGGGGGAAACATGGTAAAAATCTTGTATGTGATTGTGGGGAAGAGGATATAAGAGGGAAATAGAGAAGGAGATCTTGAGAGAATAAAAGGTTGCATGTAGGTAAGTACCAGGAGATTAGATCATAGATGTATAGAGTAGACAGATTGCAGATGGCTTTGTGTGTCATGGTT
Source organism: Allobates femoralis (assembly GCA_033576535.1). Lineage (NCBI taxonomy): Eukaryota > Metazoa > Chordata > Amphibia > Anura > Aromobatidae > Allobates > Allobates femoralis. The sequence continues at coordinate 192,828,716 of JARQOC010000002.1, forward strand.
CTTGTTTTTAACTAGAGTCTGTGGGCAATGGGAAGCCAGTGAAGACATTGGCAGAGAGGAGAGGCCAGGGAATAGTGGGGGGAGAGGTTGTTTAGTCGGGCAGCAGAGATTAGGATACATTGTAGGAGTGCAAGAGTGTTAGAAAGCAGACCAGAGGGCAGTAGTCAAGGTAGGCGATAATGAAGGCATGCACTGTTTTATTTGTCAGATTCTTAGTCAAGAAATGTATAAATACGGGAAATATTTTTGAGATAGAGTCGACAGAAGGTGGAATGAGCTTGGATATTTGGCTTAAAAGGAAGAGCAGAGTTACCCCTTGGCAGCGAGCATGCGAGATTTGGGAAAGTAAACAGCCAAATACTTTGATGGGTAGGTCTGGTGGATGGGATAGAGTGAGAATGGGGGAAAGATGATGAATTCTGTTTTGTCCATGTTCAGTTTTAGAAATCGAGCGAAAAAAAGGATGAAATAGCAAAAAGACATTGTGGGATTTTGGTTAACAAAGATGTGTTTTAATGTCTATCGAGGTAGATCTGCGTGTCATCAGCATGTGCATGATACTGAAAGCTGTAGGACTCTGTAACTTGATCATGCTGAAGGTGTAGATGAAGAATAGCAAGGGTCCTAGAACTGAACCTTGGGGGACACCTACAGATAGGCGAGATGAGGTATTTGAGAGAGGAAGATTCAGAATTTCCAGTCTGTTATATATGAAGAGATTTGGATAGGGTCAAGTATTTGATACCAAGAGAGAAGAGAATCTGTAGGAAGAGGACTCGTCAAATTTCTCAAAGGCAAAGGACAGCTCAAGGAGGAGGAGAAGGATAGAGCAGTTATGCTTGCCTTTTGCTGTTAGTAGGTCTTTGGTAAATTTAGTGCAGTTTTGGTTCAGTGATGTGGACGGTAGCCAGTTAAAGAAGGAGCAGAAGGGAAGGTGGGAGCTCAGTTCAAGATTGACATGCTGTTATAGTAGTTTGAGCCATAAGGGAGAAGTGATATGGGGCAATGCGATTTTAAAACTGAATTTTAGGGGTGCGTGGGCTTGGCCAGCAACTGACAATGAGCAGTCCAATGTGACAGCAGAGAAAGGGCAAGAGAGACCCTGAGCTGTGTAGGGAGCTAGCATAGAAGGAGCCAGATGACAGATCAGAGAAGTTTCTGAAAAGGAAATGGCAGAGGAGCTTGCAGTGATCCTGACATTGTGACATTTCTAAGCACTGTACTGTAGCCTGAGGTAATCTGATACATTGCCATCTCATCAGCTGCAGTCAGGAGTGAGGATGCTGTGTAGGCTCCACCCCCTTACCCATATTTGGTTACATGCCTTTATTCAGTGTGAAGACGGATCTGACTGTGAATGAACATATGTCTTCTTCAGACACAGTGTAGTGGGAACATCTTGTAGAAGGTCTATGAATGGTTTACCACCAGATTTAACTTATAAAATATATCTGAAAGTTTATTAAACTTTCTTGCTCTGCATTATTATTAAATAAAAAATTAAACAATGGTTATGCTTTAAGAATATGAGACAGCACCTTTTAAACTACTGTTCAAGTTTCCTTTAGAAGGAGCAGTGAATGAGATCAATTTTGTTTTCCATCTGCAAAGTTAAGTGTTCTAGTGAAAGATTTAATTAAATAGGTTTGACGATGAGCATTTATTAACACTTGGCAGGAAGCAAAAATGCCTATAGTATCTGAAAATATTCAATTTATAAACTTTTATATAAAAACTTTAGCTAAGGTTAAATGAAGTTTATTTCAAACATAACAAATACAATATTTAGAAATTAGAGTCATTATTCTTTCATGTGTCAAAACCTCTAATATTTAAGCTTTAAATGTCTTTATATAGTAATTCTAGTTGTGAACATTTTATCCACCAGTAGGCAACTAAATTAGCATTACATAAAACATTGTAAAGTTGTAATGAAAGTAGTAATACTTTTTTTCTTCTTATGTTTTATTGGATACATTTATCCAAATCAAAAGTAAAAAATATACATTTTAAAGCTGAACAAAATGATTAATATAATATTTGTATTCAGTTTTCAAAGTGTCAAGTTATTTCTATTTGAATTCCAGTAAAGTACAAGAAATGAGTTAATGTGTTTTACTACATTGCCCTGTGCCCTAGAATTTTTACATCTAGTCCTAAGGTCAAGCTATTCTTCACGAAATCATCCCCTTATATTGAAATGTCAGCATAAACACAATGGCCTTGATTCAATTAGAGGCCAAGTTATTGTGTATGTTTGTAAGCTTTCTAGTTGTGTTCTGAATCTTGTTACTGTAGGTTGAATAAAATAGATATTGATTTGCATTCATTTCAACTTAACAATCAGCATTACAACCCATTTTTTAAAGAACGTTTTAATACAATTCCTTGCCTACGTACCTAACTTTGTTATGTATGTGTGAGTCATGAGTTACTGTAAGCATGAGTGGGCTTTTCCTACCTGAGCATAGCAAAAGTATGGATCAAGATTAAAAAACTGTGCAGAAATGTCATCTAATCAGCCTGTGGGCTAAGCCGTTCAGATCTAGAAGCATTACTATTTAGCATAAGGACAAAACCTCATTTAATAATGAAAGTGAACTGTCAGGGTATCATACAATTCAATGAAATTCAGAATCCATTGTAAAGCATTCAATATAAACCCTGATCAAACTTTGAAGTCTGCTGTATAGCTGAGAATACGTAGACCCCCTAATAGTGAATTCAGTCCAGGATCTGTTTGTGTCCTGTCTGTTCCTATCCATCTGGTAGTGCAAAAAACAGGATCCACACGGACAGCAAAAAAACATGCTGTGAAGGGGGCCTAACCCTCATACATGGGGCTGGCTGAAAACATTTTAGCCTGGGGAGCAATTACAAAGTAATGGACATGAAATAAAGTGGCCCTTCTTTAGGCTATCTATCTCTTGCTGTTCTATAAAAGCAGCAGATGTGAGGGGCTTTAAAAGTGATGGAGACTGGTTAATAGACATGGCAATAGAATAGACATTACTACATCGATATGGGAATTGATGTAGGAGCAAACACAAGCTTACTACTTAAGTATGGGAACATAACCAACACTACAGTATGGATACAAGAACAAAGCAGAATATACTACAAACAGTGTCTTCAAAAAATATTTATAACCCATGAACTTTTCAGCATTTTTCCTAGTTACACCTCTTCTTCTTTGAAAAATAGCTCTAGATCAGTTAAGTTTAATGGAGACCAACATTTTCAAGTCTATCGGATTTGGTTGTGGATTTTGACTGAGCCATTCAAACACATGAATATACTTTGATCTAACCATTCTATTGTGGGTCTAGCAGAATATCTATGGTCTTATTCCTGATGGAAAGTAAACCTATGTCTTAAATTTTTTCCAGTCTCCAATACTGTTTCCTCTAGGATTGTCATGAACATACATCTTAAAATAAACTGTAACCAAATTCCCTATCCCAGCTAAAGAAAAACATCCCTACAGCATTATGCGACCAGCACTATGTTTAATGGTGGAAATGCTGTTTTCAGGGTAAAAAGCAGTCTAAGTTTTCCGCCACACACTGTGCTTTGCATTTTACCCAAGAGGTTCTACTTTGCACTCATCTTATCAGAGAACCTTTTTCCACATGCCATGTAGTGGACACAGCTAGCATGTGGAAGAAGATATGACCAAAGTATAATTTTTTGGGGCTGAATTTAAAATGTTATGTGTGCCATTTGCTAATCAGGAAGTTCAAGGAAGTGGGACAGGTATCTGTTTGAGAATTGACACAGACACCGTAAGCAGTACATCTTTCTGAAGCCAACATAACATCTCCACATGCACCTCCCTTAGAGTTCAGCAGTTTGTTGTGTACACCCTACTCTACTCCATCTCAGCACAGCAACCAGACCTCGGTCCCACAGATGTGGTCAAGTAAGACTATTTCCTTCTACCTATGCCAAATCTAACAGCTTAAATTTCAACATATTCAATCTGCTGGCCATAGAAATGTTGCTTTTCTGCCCGGTGGATGCAGGGGTTTTTGAAAGTTTATGGCCTTCACAGTCCCCCATTACCAGTTGCCCAGTCTCCACTACTTCTTGAAGAAAGTTGTGCCTGCGCTACACCAGCATGTCACAGAAAACATCACTGTCTCCTTGATAAACTGTGTGAGAGGGTGCCTTTTACCACTGACACCTGGACAAGTAAGCATGCCCAGAGGTGTTACATGTCACTGACTGGGCACTGGGTGACAGTGGTGGCTGCGGGGAAAGGGGCTCCTCTACAAGTCTTGACTTCCACACTTCCCATTGGTAAAACCTCTGTATTTACCACTTCCTCCACTGCTTCTGTCTCCTCCACCTTTGCTAGGTCCTCCACCTGCACCCAAAGCCTCTCCATTAATGTGAAACACATTTCGGCTGTGCAGAAGGAGACCACTACACCTCTTTACTGTGCTGCAAACAGGGCTCAATGCAATCAGACTGTGTTTCCATTAAAATGCTTTTGAAATGTGAGTAACACAGCTAAAGAATTGTGATCAATTTTGGAGACCGAATTTAATCAATGCCTGTCTCCACTGAACCTGCAACCAGGGAAAGTCATGTGTGACAGTAAGGCGAATCTGGACACAGTCATAAGCTAGGGCAAGGTCACACATATGCCTTGCATGGCTCACGTCGTCAACCTGGTTGCCCAACAATTTTTAGGCCACTATCCCAGCCTAGATGTGCTGCTGTATAGGGCACAGTCCATGTGTGCTCTCTTATTCTATTCGCACCCCAAAGGTCAACAACTTGCATTGCTACAGAAATCGTTCGGTCTACCGGTTAACCGCCTGATATAAAATGTGCCGACACCATGGAATTACACTATATACATGTTGCAGCGACTGTAGCAGTAGTGATGAATCCTAGTGCAGTATGTCATGATGTATAGCCTGGGCAAATCACACTAGCAAAATGGGCACAGATCAAGGGTTCTGCACCCCTCTGCACAGTTTTGAAATGGCTACTGAGATGATTAGCACTCATGATTCCATTATCTGCATGACTATTCTGGTCATCAACATTCTTGAGCACACTTCGACCAGTGTGCAGAGTCAGGTGGTGGTCCAAGAGAAAGAAGAGGAGGTGGAGAATGTGAAAGGGATAACAAGATCCGAAAGGTCTGGAATATCATTAGCACAGAGGCAGGAGGCATGGGAGGGTGGAGTAGAATGATCAATGAGGACTCATGGTAGCAGCCAAACTGTTGATGAAAGTGCAAGAACCGAGGAAGAAAAAGGAGGGAGAGGTGATGGGCACAGAGATTTCAGCAGATGAGGGAGGTATGGATCACCTTCCAGTTGTGCAAGGTTGACATGAAAGTGCAGAGGAAGCAAGCGGGAATGTTACCCTGTTGCCACCAACACAACTAGAACTTGAGTGCCTTCTTGCTGCACTATCTGAAACATGATCCATGGGGTGTTAGGATTCAAAGTAAAGCCGACTACTGGGTTGCCACATCGTTAGGTCCCTGGTACAAGATACATTTAGCCAAATGATTCCCACCGTGGAAGGGGATGCACACATGCAGGAGTATCAAAAGAAGCTTTAACAATCCTACCAAAGCTTTTCCTCACCAATGGCAGACAAAGTGCACATCACAGTTCTACACTTCCAACCCAGGCAACGTCAAATCTTCATAGCAGAAATATTAGCAGCAGCAGTGTATCTGTTACAAGCAATTTCTGGGAGTCATTTGATCTTTTTTTTTAGACCATCCTTTGCAACGCCAGAAGAAAGTACAAGTATGGTATATAGTGAATGTCTTGAGAGGATGGTGCATTATGATCTACAGGTCCATATTGATACCATGAGTGTGGACCTGGATACGTGTGCATTTTGGGCTTCAAAAATGGAAAAGTTGCATGAACTTGCCAGTCATGCCTTGGAGATTTCGTCTTCAGCACTGCTGGTGCTGTCTTGATGGAAGCACAAATGGCTGTTCAATGACAGTGTTATTGGGGTCTCCTTCTTGTCTGTTTCCCAAACTTAGCAGGGATCTCGGAGCACACAAGTCACTAACCCACCTGAATCTAACTTCCTATAGTAATCTGTGTAGCTGATTCTAGTTCAACTTAAGTGTGGCAGAGTATAAAATTGACTGGAGTGGTTGCATGAAGTTTGAGGGCCCATTGGGCCTATACATGTAACTGACCCAGCTGAATCTGACTTCCTATAGTAATCCGTGAAGCTAATATTTGTGCCACCTGAGTGTGGGGGAGCCTAAAATTGACTGGAGTGGTTGCATGAGGTTTGAGAGCCCCCTGCCCACTGGGCATATACAGATCACTGACTCATCTAAATCCTTCTTCCAGTAGTAGTCCATGAAGCTGATATTTGTACCACCTGAGTGTGGCTAAGCATAGCATTTACTGGAGCTTTTGTATGAGGTTTGAGCTCACCCTGGCCAACAGTCCTACAGCTGCCCCTCAGCCCTCTGTTCCTGATCAATGTTTAAACTTGAAATGCTAGGACATGCCCTGTTCCAGACCCTGCGCCATGTATGCAGGCTGCACCATTCTACAATTTTTGGTTTGGGTCAATTGATGCCACTTTTGTGTTATATGGTCCTAATTTTTTAAAATGTGGAGACTTCTAAGTGGGTCTGGGTTATGTGTTCATGAATTTAGCAGGGCTCTCTGAGCACCATACCTACACCTCAAGCTTGAAATGCTAGGCCAGGCCTTGTCCCGTGCATCCATAATTCCTAATGATAAAAAATTATTTTATATAGTGCCAATATATACTGCAGCGCTTTACATTTCAGAGGGAACATGTAAATACTATATGAGACAATACAGAGTAACAAAAATCAACGGGTACCATGAGGAGAAGCTTACAACCTATGAGGAAATAGGGGAGTCAGAAAAGGTTAATGGTAAAAAGTTCCATCATGTATATCCTAATAGTACACATAGAGGCTGCTTTTGAACATGTGAAAATTAAAACATAGCCAGCTTTAACTCCTGTAACTCTTTTTCCCAGTGTATGTGTTGAAAAACAAACATTGCTGACCATATTTTTGTGTTGATTAAAAATGAACTTCACGCACTTAGATGTAATGAGCTCATACAGTTCAGTTCATGAATCACAGGTTAATGTTATACCTATTACCATCAATGACTTCAGTAATGGATATAGAATATAAAGATGTTTTTTATTATATCTTTAAATAAACAGAATAAAAAGCTGACAATACACTGCCAAATGTTATGCTTTTTTAACATCAGTAGAAAACATTATATAATATTCTTAATAGAAAACAAAGAATAAGAAAGCATCACAGTTCTCACACCATTTGCTTGCATTATTTATCACCACATCCTCAAAATAGCACTGAGAGGCATATGTAGGGCATCCTACATTAGCAAACAAATGATTTCTTTTTGCACGTTTAATCCAGCACAATCAAAATGAAGAATAAAAAGTCATCGGCAGAAAGGTTAACTCATCTTACATCTAACTCATTTCATGTATCCATCAAATTGAAGTGAAACTGAAATCCTTCCAATCGTTCTACAATTTCATGCTGCATGAGAAGACAAGAGGGGACAGCACAGCGGTGCATAAATCACAGGTGTCATCTACATGATGCTTGAAAAAAAACATCAACAAGAAAGGATATCGGCTGCAACACTAACAACGGAAAAACATGATAAAGCATATTAGCTGACCTGATGACCTGATGAGGTAAAGTGAGAGTTGTCCATTTAGCCTCTTAATATTTGAAACAAGGATAGCCTTATGACCCCAAATATAAGTAGAGAGAAGGCCACCCCGTTAACCTCTTAAAATTGGAAACAAGAGTGGCCTGACAACCCTCCAAAAAGGTAGAATGAGGGTCTCTAACTTAGCCTCTTAAAATTGGAGTCAAGAGCTCCCTTATGATCCTTTAAAAAGGAAGAGCAAGGGCCACTTGTTTGGCCTGTTAAAAGTTTAAGCAATTGCAGCTTGATGACTCTCCAAAAAGGTGAGGGTTACCCTTTTTGCCTTTTTAAAATGGATTGATTGGCAGCCTGATGACCTTACCAAAATGTTAAGTGAGGGTTGCCCGTTTAGCCTCTTAAAATTGAAATTCGTGGCTTGATGAGCCTCCAGAAAGATGGAGTGAGGGCCGCCTTTTTAGCTTCTTAAAATTAGAAGCAAGGACAGCTTGATGACCATCTAAAAAGAGAGTAATAGCCACCCATTCAGCCTTTTAATATTGAAAGCAAGGGCTGCCTGAAGATCTTATAAAAAGGTAGAGCAAGGGCTGACTGTTTAGCCTCTTTAAAGGGGAATGCCAGTGAGAGAAAACTTTTTAGAACAGTCCCTGCCCACCTACATGATGAAGCAGAGCTATACACTGCAGTTCTAGGATCTATAAATCTCTTATAAATTGATAAAATCATACCTGCTCCTCAGCTCTGACCTCCCTCATGGGACTGATAAATGTTCAGTCTGGCAGCTTCATGTTGGAGCAAAAAGCAGGAGGTTGTGTCAGGGGCATGTTCCTATAGGGGAGGGGAGACCATGTAGAGCTGAATTGATCAATCTAATGATTTGCCTCTTTTCCTAGTCTCACAATAACAGTACACATTATGCAACATCATACAGCAGAGAATCACAGCATGTAATTGTACTGTATCTGCTAGGTGACATGATTGCTATTTTACTGAGCTCGTCTTGCTCTCTCGCTTTCCTACATAGGTATATTGCCGTTTTATAAATCCTCCATTGTTTTGGGTGATATAGAGCAAATGTAATACTTTTGTGTCGCTGTTACAGCCGTCACCATCTTTCCAACTCCACACATGCGCATTCAGAGTTGCTGCAATACTAATTTTTACCGATTTGGCTGCCACCATCTTTCTGGTTTTGCACATGCCTACTTCAAATGCTAGACCCTGGAATACTGGGAAATCCGATGAAGATGTAATTTGATGTGACTCATATCCATGTGTAAGATTATGGTAGATTCCATGCTCCTATAGGGATCTTTCTGATGCTTCTTTCGTATGTTTTTAGGGTTTATCTTTATATATACTTTTCAGCTATCTTCTCTCTTTAATTGGGGCATAATAAAAACTGTAATCTGTTTGCAACTTGTTTGCTATATATGCATTGACCTTTGTACCTTGCAAGTTTCATCACATCATCAAGCTTGCATGCTCTTCTGTGAATGAATTATATTCTAACTACTGTAATATATGTTCCTTTGAGAGCAGGGTTGCTTTAGGAGCAAACAGACCTCCATGTATCCTTTAAGTGCATATATGACCTACAACAACCCCTATTTGAAGCAGATAGGATCTATTTATTTATTATTGCACATGCATGTACTTTTGTTCATATACTTTTCAGCTACCTACTCTCTTTAAATTGGGGTAGAATAAGAACTTCAATTTGTTTGCAATTTGTTTGCTAATTATGCATTGACCTTTGTACCTTGCTATGGTATATGCAAGTTTCATCATCTCATCAAGTTTGCATGCTCTTCTGTGATTGAATTACGGTATACTTTAATATTTTGTTTCTTTAAGAGCAGGGGTTCTTTAGGGGCAAAAATTCTTACATTTTTTCCCTAAGTGTATATATGACTTACACAACCCCTTGTGGAGACATTGGGGTCAGTGGTGCTTTCTTCCACGGGCCCAGGTGCCTTTCGAAAGACAGCATGGACCAGAGCTCATCCCAAATTAAACGCCCGAGCTTCTTACCCATGGGCGGAACACTACTCAGACAACACAGGGTGAGGGAACCACAATATTAAGGCTTTATTGGATAACCAAACAGTTAACAGCATATAACACATAACCAGCAAAGCACACAATGTGACAGGCAATAGAGTCTCACCCTCCGCTGGCTCCCCAGGGAATTACAAGATTCTATGGCCAGTGTTTCTTCCTTTGCTATCCCAGCAGAATCTAAACATTCAATACTGAAGTCCTTGTAGTATTATAATTCAGGTTCTGATCCCCTTGGTTGGCGCTGAAGTGCCTAGGCCCGGGGTTATGACTAGCCAATTGGGTCTGCAGATCCTAAATTAGCTGCATGTAACAAGACCCCTGCACCTCTAGTCAGGGCTGAAGTCCCTAGACTGAGGTCATTTATCAAAAATCACCCTGGTTAATGAACAGGTCTGCTTATATCCCCGTGATCACTCATTGCAGGATATTGGGGACGTCACGATTGGTGGAATAAGACTGTGCTCTCATTGGCTAGTTTTCAATCTGCCTGGACAATGTTCATTTAAATGATGTGGGCAGAGAGGGGCCAAAGAGGGTGACATTTAGTATGCCATCCTGACCACAAACAATGGCGGCTGAAGTAGTTTACATAGAATCAGCAATACACATAGTAATGCAACAAACTTTTAGGAGGATTAAGTTCTCTGACCTTCTATGACAAAGAGATGAGATAATTAAATTACACATGTTAAACACTACCAGGCATCTACAACACTTGTAGGAACAATGAGTGGGCCATCACAAGGTAGAAAACAAAATACAAATACTGTCTGGCTACATAAGAAACCATCATAGGTTTTACATTAAAGGAGTCCATTTCGTCATACCCTTATTTGGGAAAGATTGGATTTATTTATTTATCATGCATGTATTTTTGTTCCGGGGTTAATTTTCTCTGAATGAAAAATCATTGCTCACTCTGTATAAGTTTACCCAAGGGTCCTAAACTTTGAATTTGTTTACTATTGTCTTTGAACTAATTACATGAATGCTCTGATCACCTTGTGTTTTTTGAGGGGGTTTTCCTGATATATCTTTATTGGGAAAAAGCTATAAGGCTATTTATGCTGTTTTAATTGTTTTTAACCCCATGTTGTGTTCTGTCCGTTTGTGACATTATGTTTAATAAAATTATGTCTTTTTGAAAAATTATAAGGTTGTACATATCACTTCTATGGCACACACCTTTCCTTTCTCCCTGTTATTTATCTTTCATGTGTGTTTTGTAATCCTTAGATTTGCATTTTACCTGCATTGCTCTCCACTTTACATTTTCATATTTAAAAACAACGTACCGTAGGCACGGGGCCTTAAAACAATATGGTGGGGTCACATTCACAGAAAGCATCCCCCATACGCTGTGAGAACAGGCATGTGTGAGAGTATGACAAGTGGTGCCATCACAAACATTACTGAAGTACAGACTTGAGAGGTCACAAAGTGGCTATCCCCTAAGGTTTTAATAGCGCTGAACTCTCTGTCGTCACCACTCCTAACACACACTGAATCACAATTTCGGCGAGATATATACACTGCATCTCGCGAGATATTGCGGCTCTCATGAGTCAGCTAGTGTTACAAGTACTGATGCCACTGAGGTTATCTCAGGATTTCCTGTGGCATGATACCCGCTTTGTAACCTGAGACTATCTCATTCATAAGGATCTTAAGGTAGATGATCAGGGATGGAAGCATGGTGACAGTGACACTGAAGCCTGCTACATAATAGTGTAGGAAGATAATGTGTGTGCCAAAAGATCGGGGCTCCACTGCTTGATCTGTGTTTGGCAACTTTTGTACACCTTTGAATGTGTTTTCTAAAATCCCTTGATTTTGTCTCCCATTTAATTTGAATGGGGTTAAGAGGTTCGACAAACTTTTCGCGAACCTATCGGTGAACATATGCCCGTTAGGTGAAACCTGAACCTTAAAAGATTTCCTCATCTCCAATTGTTATGAGTTGTTCATACAGCAACTCACAGTCTAATTATTTTAATTATGGTATATAGGCAGCCATAAATCAAACTTTTATTATGTAGTGTTTCATTTATTTAATGTAAAGGCATGTAGTAAAGCAGAAATATTACATTATCAAAACTTTTATATGTACTATCTCTGCCGCAAAAGATTTTCCAGAAATCCCCTCTTACATCAATATTGAGTTGACAAGGTGATTTTCTACATAGACTATGACAATATCCAGCTCTTTGGCCTCCATTTTAATACTCAAACTCAACAGACTTACCACTGCCAATCCACTGGCTAGCCATAGAACAGAGAATCTAGGTCAAAAATCTAATGCAAGCCTTTGACCTGCCCCATCCACACCAGTCTTATAGCATGCATGATTATAAATGCTGATTTAGGTTCTTTTATCTTTAGGTTTGACACCTAGAACCCAACACAAATTATCTTTTTTCAGCTTCTATTATAATATAGACTAATTAGAACTTCCCAGAGGCAGCCATCAAACAATATATAAAGTTTTTGTGCTCCATTTCATACCCTTTTTTAAGCTAGAGATTGACAGAACTAGTAATAGTGGTAGTCGTGCGAGGTATTGAATCCATATCGATACAATATTGATGACCTATCGAAAGTATAGGTCAGCAATATCATTGCAGTAAACAAACCTTTAGTTCTATTTATTTTTTAATTTGTCTCATAGTATGTATCTTTTAATTATACTGAGTGCCCTGAAATAAATATCACTAACATGATTGTAATAAATTAAAAAGGACCTGTCACCTCCTCCTAGATTTCAATCTAAATGCAGCACTGAATGCAACATGGGGTCCCCCATGTGTCTGTGTACTATGTAACCCAAGAAATAGCCTTAGTAAAACTCACTGTTAGAAGTCAGGAGGGCAGTCCCTGGGGCTGGAGTCAGCTCGATGCACAGGGGCCATTCCCGCTCCCTACCTCTCTGTGCTGCCTTCTTCCTTTATCTCACCATCTCCCTTATGTCTTTTGATCCATCCTCGCCTGTCCCGCCTCCTGCCCCTGACATCATCGCCTTTGCCTGCCCTGCTCCTTGTTATGCTGTATACATACAACAGAGCAGGAATCTGGTGCTGCTTACTACAAAAGCGCCAGATTTCTGCCCTGCTCCATATATTCAGCATAACATGAAGCAGGGCGGGCAAAGGAGCTGATGTCAGGGGCAGGAGGCAAAACAAGGGAAACATCTTCACCTGTCCCGCCTCCTGCCCCTGACATCAGCACCTTTGCCTGCCCTGCTCCGTGTTATACTGTATACATACAGCAGGGCAGGAATCTGGTGCTGCTTGCTGCACAAGCGCCAGATTCCTGCACTGCTGTATGTATACAGCATAACACGGAGCAGGGCGGGCAAAGGAGCTGATGTCAGGGACAGGCAAGGATGGATCAAAAGATATGAGAGAGGCAGCGAGATAAAGGAAGGAGGTGGCACAGAGTGGCAGGGGGTGCATGGATCTGACTCCAGCCCCAGGGATTGCCCTCCTGATTTCTAACAATGAGTTTTACTAAAGCTATATCTCAGGATACACAGTACACAGACACATTGGGGAATCCTTGCCTGAATGCAGCATACATGCTGCATTCAGTGCTGCATTTAGATTAAAATCCAGGAGGGGGGGGGACAGGTCCTCTTTAAGGAAAGTTGTAACAAAAAGCTCCAATTTGGGAGAAAAAGGTTTATTTTGCTAGGATAAATTTAATAATGTTATATACGATCCCAATAACATTTTTAACTCTCCATGAACAAATATTAGGGGTACAGAATGTGCTCTTCTTCCAGCAGTAGCTGCTGTCTAGAATTTCCTAATGGAGTTTCACACTGTTCTACCAAGACTATTTCTACATCAGGTAATTTTTCAGTTACAATATGAAGAGATAGACATACAAAGAAAGGGGATAAGAAATAATAACGGCTACTTATTTTTAGGATTAATTCTACTGCACATCTCTTGGTAAGAATTACCACTATCGGAACAACACCAAACCACGTCAGACTAAATACCACCAGGAACCCTTCAAAGGTACGTTATAAACACCACTATATAAGTAGCAACAAGTACGACCATAATATAATAATATAGACAATATCTAATCAAGTATTCTGAAACAAATTTTCAGAAACAAGCCAACCGGGATACTCTTGGTATTATTATACCGAACACCTGGGCATAGACTAAAGATCATCCTACTGAAAGGTAAGATGACAAACATTCTTTAGACACCCACCATACCATAGCTCTTATCAAAGAGACTCGTACATTTACATTCCCTATACATTATATTTTGATAGGGTCCCTACCCATGGCAGATAAGATAACCGGCAAAACACCACCCAAGGTGGACCCACCCCATAGGGTATTAGCCTCTTTAAATAACCAACAACAAGAGCGAAACAAGATTTTTTGCATTACTTTTAATGTTTTATTGCTTTATTGTTTTTAAATCAAATTTTTAGCAAAATCATTTATTCTATAAGAAAAGTTTCAATATTGTACATACAGTGTTGGCCAAAAGTATTGACACTCCTGCAATTCTGTCAGATAATACTCAGTTTCTTCCAGAAAATGATTGCAATCACAAATTCTTTGGTATTATTATCTTCATTTAATTTGTCATCAATGAAAAAAACACAAAAAGAATTGTCCTAAAGCCAAATTGGATATAATTCCACACCAAACATAAAAAAGGGGGTGGACAAAAGTATTGGCACTCTTAGAAAAATCATGTGATGCTTCTCTAATTTGTGTAATTAACAGCATCTGTAACTTACCTGTGGCACCTAACAGGTGTTGGGAATAACTAAATCACACTTGCAGCCAGTTGACATGGATTAAAGTTGACTCAACCTCTGTCCTGTGTCCTTGTGTGTACCACATTGAGCATGGAGAAAAGAAAGAAGACCAAAGAACTGTCTGAGGACTTGAGAAACCAAATTGTGAGGAAGCATGAGCAATCTCAAGGCTACAAGTCCATCTCCAAAGACCTGAATGTTCCTGTGTCTACCGTGCGCAGTGTCATCAAGAAGTTTAAAGCCCATGGCACTGTGGCTAACTTCCCTAGATGTGGACGGAAAAGAAAAATTGACAAGAGATTTCAATGCAAGATTTAGCGGATGGTGGATAAAGAACCTCGACTAACATCCAAACAAGTTCAAGCTGCCGTGCAGTCCGAGGGTACAACAGTGTCAACCCGTACTATCAGTCGGCGTCTGAATGAAAAGGGACTGTATGGTAGGAGACTCAGGAAACCCCACTTCTTACCCCGAGACATAAAAAAGCCAGGCTGGAGTTTGCCAAAACTTACCTGAGAAAGCCTAAAACGTTTTGGAAGAATGTTCTCTCTTTTTGGGCAAAGGCATCAACATAGATTTTATAGGAGAAAAAAGAGGCATTCAAAGAAAAGAACACGGTCCCTACAGTCAAACATGGCGGAGGTTCCCTGATGTTTTGGGGTTGCTTTGCTGCCTCTGGCACTGGACTGCTTGACCGTGTGCATGGCATTATGAAGTCTGAAGACTACCAACAAATTTTGCAGCATAATTTAGGGCCCAGTGTGAGAAAGCTGGGTCTCCCTCAGAGGTCATGGGTCTTCCAGCAGGACAATGACCCAAAACACACTTCAAAAAGCACTAGAAAATGGTTTGAGAGAAAGCACTGGAGACTTCTAAGATGGCCAGCAATGAGTCCAGACCTGAATCTCATAGAACACCTGTGGAGAGATCTAAAAATGGCAGTTTGGAGAAGGCACCCTTCAAATATCAGGGACCTGGAGCAGTTTGCCAAAGAAGAATGGTCTAAAATTCCAGCAGAGCATTGTAAGAAACTCATTGATAGTTACCGGAAGCGGCTGATCGCAGTTATTTTGGCTAAAGGTTGTGCAACCAAGTATTAGGCTGAGGGTGCCAATACTTTTGTCTGGCCCATTTTTGGAGTTTTATGTGAAATGATCAATGTTTTGCTTTTTGCTTCATTCTCTTTTGTGTTTTTTCATTGAAGACAAATTAAATGAAGATAATAATACCAAAGAATTTGTGATTGCAATCATTTTCAGGAAGAAACTGAGTATTATCTGACAGAATTGCAGGGGTGTCAATACTTTTGACCAACACTGTATATGTAACCCTAAAGCAGGGTATTCTTTGATTTTATTCTTTTATACGATACAGAAATAAACATCCAACAGAAGGGTTAAACCTATACATAGTAACTACAATTTTTGTCCGAATAGTGGTAAATCACAAAAAGAGCAATCAGAGTGCTAGTAACATATTACCGTTAGATTTAATAATCGTTCCTAAAGTATGTGCTTGGCCCATAATACAATTAATTTTTAAGCCTTTACTTCTGTTTCTTTTTTTAATTTGTCTCATAATATGTATCTTTCAATTATACTGAGTGCCCTCAAATAAATATCACTAACATGATTGTAATAGATTAACGAAAGTTGTAATAAAAAGCTACAATTTGGGAAAAAAAGGTTTATTTTGCCAAGATAAATTTAACAATTTTATATACGATCCCAATAACATTCTTAAATCTCCATGAAGAAATATTAGGGGTACAGAGTGTGCTCTTCTTCCAGCAGTAGCTGCTGTCTAGAATTTCCTAATGGAGCTTCACACTGTTCTACGACTGTACCAATGTAGTACATTCTGTATAATGGGTAATTTCTGTCCTCATTGGTTATGTAATTTCAGTTAATTATGTTTGAAGATTTGAAGTACATATATGAGCATTCTACAAACAAGGAGACACAATAAATAGATAATAAAATTTTACGGCTGGACTATGGAAGTTCTTTGGCGAAAGCAACACTTCAATAACAGCATGCCAGAAATATAAAATATATTATTTACTTGCACTATACTAAAAGCAACATTGTAAAGTAAAAATTGTATGAGCTGCAGAGCAGAGTAAAACAATGAGAACAGATTTACCTTTAATTATTCCCGGCTCACAATAATGTAAATATGTGTGTGTGAGTAAGAAAAAAGCAGTATAAATAACATGTAATTTGTTCCAATGAATTTCTTTCTAGATTCTTTTGAAACATAAACAAAACAATCAATTAAAGCAATAAATGTTAAGCACTTTTGTAATAATCACTACAGTGAAAAAGGAACAGACTAGAGTGCAGTCAGTTCATGATCAGTCCAGTCTGTTGGAGGCAGAAATGTTATAGAAGAGAGGAAGAGATGCTGACGGGACAGTGACCTGATGATCCAAGGTCCGCACCCCCAGTGCGGTTTCGGGGGAAGGTCCTCTTCTTTAAAGGATGATAAATCTGGAACGGAAAAAGCGCAAACAGGGTCTACCTGTGCGTACAGGGACCGTAAAAAAAAATTCAAGGTAATGCTCACCTTCAGAGGGTTGTTTACATCACAACCACACTGAACAACAGATGGACATTAACCCTGATGACGGTATGCAGCCGTTCCCCCAAGTACGGAGCATGAGGTGTAGGAAGATAGAGAAGGGGTGTCTGAATCGCGCTCCCGTCTTGCCAAAATCAATTCCAAGGAAGGATTTATGATGGTCATTTTATTTTTCTAAACGTTTCGGGGGTATTGCCCCCTTCTTCAAGAATAAAGTCACAGATGTAAATCCATCACTTTTTTCCAGTACAATTTATACATTCCTATTTCAAAAACATTCACATCATCAATTAGGGTGGAACCAAAAATGGCGTGTAATCACATGATGAAAAAAGTAATCGCCTGCAGAGTGTTACCATATTTTTCCGGAATAAAATCACATACAGTGCCTACAAGTAGTATTCAACCCCCTGCAGATTTAGGTGGTTTGATAAGATGCAAATAAGTTAGAGCCTTCAAACTGCAAACGAGAGTAGGATTTATTAACAGAAGCATAAATCTTACAAACCAAAAAGTTATGTTGCTCAGTTGAATTTTAATAAATTTTAAACATAAAAGTGTGGGTCAATTATTATTCAACCCCTCAAACCACCAGCATTCTGTTTGGTCCCCTAAAGTATTAAGAAGTAGTTCAGGCACAAAGAACAATGAGCTTCACATGTGTGGATTAATTATCTCTTTTGCCAGCCTTTTCTGACTATTTAAGACCCTCCCCACACTTGTGAACAGCACTCATACATGGTCAACATGGGAAAGACAAAGGAGCATTCCAAGGCCATCAGAGACAAGATCGTGGAGGGTCACAAGGCTGGCAAGGGGTAGAAAACCCTTTCCAAGGAGTTGGGCCTACCTGTCTCCACTGTTGGGAGCATCATCAGGAAGTGGAAGGCTTATGGAACTACTGTTAGCCTTCCACGGCCTGAACAGCCTTTGAAAGTTTCCTCCCGTGCCGAGGCTAGGCTTGTCCGAAGAGTCAAGGCTAACCCAAGGACAACAAGGAAGGAGCTCCAGGAAGATCTCATGGCAGTGGGGACATTGGTTTCAGTCAATACCATAAGTAACGTACTCCACCGCAATGGTCTCCGTTCCAGACGAGCCCGTAAGGTACCTTTACTTTCAAAGCGTCATGTCAAGGCTAGTCTACAGTTTGCTCATGATCACTTGGAGGACTCTGAGACAGACTGGTTCAAGGTTCTATGGTCTGATGAGACCAAGATCGAGATCTTTGGTGCCAACCACACACGTGACGTTTGGAGACTGGATGGCACTGCATACGACCCCAAGAATACCATCCCTACAGTCAAGCATGGTGGTGCAGCATCATGCTGTGGGGCTGTTTCTCAGCCAAGGGGCCTGGCCATCTGGTCCGCATCCATGGGAAGATGGATTGCACGGCCTACCTGGAGATTTTGGCCAAGAACCTCCTCTCTTCCATCAAGGATCTTAAGATGGGTCGTAATTTCATCTTCCAACAAGACAACGACTCAAAGAACACAGCCAAGAAAACCAAGGCCTGGTTCAAGAGGGAAAAAATCAAGGTGTTGGAGTGGCCTAGTCAGTCTCCTGACCTTAACCCAATTGAAAACTTGTGGAAGGAGCTCAAGATTAAAGTCCACATGAGACACCCAAAGAACCTAGATATTTTGGAGAAGATCTGCATGGAGGAGTGGGCCAAGATAACTCCAGAGACCTGTGCCGGCCTGATCAGGTCTTATAAAAGACGATTATTAGCTGTAATTGCAAACAAGGGTTATTCCACAAAATATTAAACCTAGGGGTTGAATAATAATTGACCCACACTTTTATGTTTAAAATTTATTAAAATTCAACTGAGCAACATAACTTTTTGGTTTGTAAGATTTATGCTTCTGCTAATAAATCCTACTCTCGTTTGCAGTTTGAAGGCTCTAACTTATTGGCATCTTGTCAAACCACCTAAATCTGCAGGGGGTTGAATACTACTTGTAGGCACTGTATATTACACAGCTAAAATATTCTAATGCACACAATATTATAGCTTAAAAAATTGACAAACAACACACTTGGTAAATAATACAGCTTGTTATATAAATAATCCCTTAAAAACGAACACTATACTAATAAAATCAAGATCTTGTCATCAAAATCAAAATCAATATCTTGTCATACCATGCCTGATGAAGAGACCTGAGTCGTCTCGAAAGCTCGCCCTATAACATCATTTATTTTATTTTTGTTAGCCATTAAAAGGTATCACAACTACAAGATTTGTATCTTGTTTCTCACACTGAGAGCAATCAACATTTTCTCAACTGGCTAACACGGTGCCAAACCTTTTTCTTCTAATAAAATCAATTAATGTATATGCCATGTATATTATTTATTCTTTTTTTTTATCAAGATCACCTATTTCTCCTATTTGTTTACAACATCAGTTACTGGAATCGAACCACTAATCCTAGCAATGATATCCAGGAATCTACTATACTATCCCATTGTGCCTCTCTGAAGTTATCCCTCCAAAATAGCTTTTCCCTTGTTATACAAAAAGTGGATTTTTAATAGCCCAAGTTACTCAATAAAACTGAAATAATAAACTTCAGTTCAATGTTATCACTATAGATTATTTTGTACGTTTCCTTTATATACGTTTGTTAGACCTCCTCTCAATTCAGATCAGCGAGGGTTAAAAGCTAGAAGTTAAATGCCACAGAAGTTAAATGCCCTCTCACATATCCTGTCAAAATCTACAATAAGGCCGGGTTCACACCACGACACAATACAGTGAACCTGACAGCCCCGGACCGGATTTACAAACAGAACCGGGGGGTTAATATGCCCTCCATTCCTGTTTGTAGCCAGATTCAGCCAAGGGCAGCTGTCCCCTGCGAAATGGTGCTGAACCACTTCACAGGGGACAGATCCCTGGTGCTGAAGTTCAGTGTAGCTCATGCCGAACATAAGCCGCAGGTGTCCGGTTCCCGGATCCTCCCGGATCTGGGCAATCCAGCCCCATAGACTCCCATGTTAGGGAATGCCGGATTGCCCCGGATCCAGGAGGATCCAATTTGGGGAGATTTTTCTCCCCAGACACAAAAATGCTGCAAAGCAGCATTTTTGTGTCCGGGAGAAACATCTCAATACACCCGGTTCCTCCCGGACAGATGGAAACCAGATGGCAGATAGCTGCCATCTGGCTCCATCGAGCCCCATTGCATACTATGGGGCAGAAATCTGGTCCAGGGCTGTTCGACTCATATCAGACAGCCCCGGATCGGATTGTGCCATGGTGTGAACCCGGCCTTAGACGGTAATTGTCCGAATTACTCATGTTAATCAGTCAATTCTCGGCACAGAGACCAATCCAAAGCCTTCCTCCACAAACAAACACCACGACTACCATTACACACATAGCTCAAATTCAATACTGAAAGGGATCAATGCATTTTTCTGACATACTTATTAGGAGACAAATATTATGAAATTTTTGTTATATTAGTGTTCATCATCCTATTTCAGAAAGTATCCCCATAAGGACTAGTTCAAATTGATAGATATTTAGAAAAATTAATTTCCTTGCATGATAAAATTACCAGAGTGAGTATGTTTATTATATTTTTAATCTACTTTTAGAAACTCTTTCAATATATAAGAGCTTTTATGGTCTATATACTATATTACCGCTAGTAGTGCTTTTAATCAATGACTGTGACAGCCTACCTAAAAAATTCTCATTATCGGGATCTAAGTCCACTCATTGTTCTCGAATTACAAAATTTAGTATCACTGAATGAAAAAGTGTCGGATCAAACACCCGTTGTATATAACTACTGTCTGCATGTAAACCACAAATGAACTATAAACGTCATGGATCGTCAACAGTACATCAAAGGCACCAAAGAAAACAGAAAAAGCCAAAGGGTGATCTCACCACGCAGGACCGAAACCCCTCAAAAACCACATACAAAATTGTAAGGCTAGCAGATTACCAATCCAGAAGTGAAGGACCTGTTATAACCCACTCCGTGATCCCCCATATTTATGTAATTAGTGCATAGATAGAAACAAGGGTATGTATTAATAAAAATAAATAATAATATAGAAATTTGTGTTTAAATATATTAATTTTATCAACCCCTTACTGTAAAAATTAAACATTATCTTATTTAAAATTAAATCCTAATTATTATAATTAAACCACCTGGGTTTGTGTGAGAAAATTCTATTTTTACAAAATTCTAACAGTTTTCAGATTTTTTTTTTAGGAAAAAGGTCAGTCACTTCATTTAACCCCTGTGGTTTCAGACAGCCAAGTTTATGAATCCAAAAAGTTTCTTTTTTTGCCAATAATTTATCTCTATCATGTTGGTCTTTTGATACAAAATCAATAGGGGTTATTTCAATCTTCCAGGGATCTTTATTATTATATAAAGCGTAGTGTTTTGAAAGACCATGTAGGAGGAATCCTTTCCTGATATTACGTCGATGGGAATTTAGTCGTACATGTAGGGTTTGAATTGTTTTGCCAATTTATTGCTTTTTACATGGAAGTTCAATCATCTATATTACATATTCCAAACAGGATGTTAATCTCCTTTTGGTATCAAAACACATATTACTATTAGCAGATGCCAAAAATGTCTTCTTATTATTACATATAACCCTACAACACAAACAATCTTTTGACATGTATTGATAAGCTCCATTTTTATTTCCAAAATTCATATGTTGTTTTTTCTCAATAGTAGTTTTTAGCCTACTAGGGGCAATTATCCCTCTGATAGTAGGGCTCTCCTAAAAGTAATCCCTAGTGTTTTAGGAAGATGTTTACCTAATATTGGGTATATCTCATCTATTCAGAAAAATGTTTTTGATCTCCCTATTTTATTCACAAAATCTAGTGAGGAAATGATATATAGTGGTTCAATTCCAGTAACTGATGTTGCAATCAAATAGGAGAAAAAGGTGATCTTGATAGAAAAAATAAAAAAGAGAAAAAGGAATTAATAATATCCATGGCATATAATTTAATTGATTTTATTAGTATAGTGTTCGTTTTCAATTAAATATTTATATAAAAAACTGTTTTATTTACCAAGTTTGTTGCTTGTCTATTTTTAAGATATAATATTGTGTGTATTAGAATATTTTAGCTGTGTAAATATGTGATTTTATTCAGGAAAAATATGGTACCACTCTTGTCTGCAGGTGATTACTTTGTTCATCATGTGATTACACGTCATTTCTGGTTCCACCCTAATTGATGATTTCAATGTTTTTGAAATGGGAAAGTATAAATTGTACTGGAACAAAGGGATGGATGTACATCTGTAATTTTTTTCCTGAAGAAGGGGCTATAGCCCCGAAACACGTAGAAAAATAAAATCACCATCATAAATCCTTGATTGATTTTTTCAAGACGGGAGCACTGTTCAGACACCCCTTCTCTATCCTCCTACACCTCACACTCTTCTTTAAAGTAGTAGTCCAAGTTCAGCAATTCTTTTCTTAATGTCCAGTCCAATACAGCCCTCTAATCTATGCTATTTTTTCATATACTTTATTAATTCCCTATCACTCCCTCTCTACACTATATAACTGCTATTTATTTTTTCTATTTCTTCTTTGGTGACATTCCATGTGATGCCCCAGTGCATGCTGGGATACATACTCTCCCTCTCTTCTGGCATCTTCCCCTCCTCCTTCAAACACTCGATCATTACTCCATTATTAAAGAAAACCACTCTCGACCCAACCTGCACAAATAACTACAGACCAGTCTCCAATCTCCCCTTCATCTCTAAACTCTTGGAGCGCCTGGTCTATTCCCGCCTCAGCCGTTACCTCTCCGCTCACTCTCTTCTAGATCCATTACAGTCTGGTTTCCGCCCCCTTCACTCTACAGAAACTGCCCTCATCAAAGTGACCAATGACCTTCTGACAGCAAAACGTAATGGTAACCACTCTCTGCTTATTCTCCTTGATCTCTCTGCAGCTTTTGACACTGTTGACCACCATCTCCTACTCTCTATGCTGCATTCCATTGGCATAAAGGACACGGCTCTCTCCTGGCTCTCCTCCTATCTTTCTGACCGCTCTTTCAGTTTATCTTTTGCTGGCTCCACTTCTTCCCCTCTTCCCCTCACTATTGGGGTCCCTCAGGGTTCAGTCCTTGGCCCCCTCCTATTCTCTCTCTACACGGCCCCGATTGGACAGACCATCAGCAGATTTGGCTTTCAGTACCATCTTTATGCTGATGACACACAACTATACACTTCAGCCCCTGACCTTACCCCTGCGGTATTAAAGAACACCAATGACTGTCTAGCTGCAGTTTCCAATATCATGTCCACTCTCTATTTGAAACTAAACCTTACCAAAACTGAACTTCTTCTGCTCCCCCCATCCACTAACCTCCCTAAATCGGACATCTCTCTCTCAGTTTGCGGCACCACGATAACGCCTAGGCAGCAGGCTCGTTGTCTGGGTGTTATGTTTGACACCGATCTCTCCTTCTCCTCCCACACACAATGTCTCGTCAAACACCTGAAGAATATCTCTAGAGTCCGCCCCTTTCTCACCATGGAAACAACAAAAACCCTCACCGTGGCCCTAATCCATTCCCGCCTTGACTATTGCAATTCTCTATTAAGTGGCCTCCCCCTCACCAGACTTTCTCCTCTCCAGTCCATCCTTAATGCAGCAGCCAGGATCACCCACCTGGCCAATCGTTACTCAGATGCCTCTGCTCTCTGCCAGTCATTGCACTGGCTGCCCGTATACTACAGGATCAAATTCAAATTGCTTGTTCTCACCCACAAAGCTCTTCACAGTGCAGCACCCCCCTACCTCTCCTCCCTCATCTCTGTCTATCACCCCACCCGCTCTCTACGTTCCTCAAATGACCTTCGACTAACATCCGTACTAATCCGATCCTCCCACTCCCGACTCCAAGACTTCTCCAGAGCTGCACCAAAACTCTGGAATGCTTTACCACAAGAAATCAGGACTATCCACAACTTGCATGGCTTCAGGCGATCCCTAAAAACGCATCTTTTTAAGGCGGCCTATCATACTCCCTAATAGAAGTCCATTGTACTGTAGACAGTGAATGGGCTATCCCTCTGGACATTACTCCTCTACAAACTCCACCAAACCAAAAAGGTCTATACAGATTGTATAATGACCATCCATGTAAGCTTAGTCCTATGCCCCACCTCCTTAAGATGCCTGGACCATCAGTGCAATAAGCCCCTGTACCTTGTGCAACCCCTATCCCATTTTAGATTGTAAGCTCTTTTGAGCAGGGTCACCTTCATTTCTCGCTTTATTTATTGTATTTTCTTTTTTACATTGATTCTATGCCTATTGTTTTGTATCCAATTATTGTACTATATTTGTTCTCTACTGTAATTACTTACTGTATTATATTTTCTGTACTCTAACCCCTACATTGTAAAGCGCTGCGGAATATGTTGGCGCTATATAAACAAAGCTTTATTATTATTATTATTATTATTATACACGGAGCATCAGAACGACAGCCCCAGTCACTTCCTCATCCCCTCCCTGGGACCTGTGATGCTGGTTCAGAGGTAGGGCTGTTCCAGTGTTTTCCAAGTTCTCCAGCCTGCCCTCCCTGCAGATTGACTTCTTAGCCCCATTTCTTCTCCCCTCCTCAAAATGTGTGTGTTCTCAGCCCCCTACCCCATTGTTACCTACCAACATCATGTCATATCTTGCCTAATATCCTGCATGTCCCCCTCTATGCGATTGAGAATTTCAGGCAAGCACTGCAGAAGCATAAGCACCTCCCACAGTGGAAGCTTCTGGCTGATCAATATGCATAAGTGACGCCAGTGAATATTCTGGAATGCTTCCACTGTGGGCGGTGCTTATGTCTGCAGTGCTTGCCTGAAATTCTCAGTCACACAGAGTTGGAGACACACGATATCAGGGAAGATGTCACGCGGTTCAAGGAGCAGGTAACAACGGGGGAGTGGTTGAGAACACACACATTTTGGGGAGGGGAGAAGTGGGGCTGAGAAGTCAATCTGCAGGGAGGGCAGGCTGGAGACATTGGTAAACACTGGAAATCCCCACCCCTGAAACCAGCATCACAGTGATGCTGGTTCCAGGGAGAGGATGAGGAAGTGCCTGGGGCTGTCTTTTTAATGCTCCATGTGAGGATCCCAGCAGGCACTGGGGCATCACACGGAACATCACCAAAGAGGAAATAGAAAAAAAAAATAGTTATATAGTGTAGAGAGGGACTGATAGGGAATTAAAAAAGAAAGTATATTAGAAAATAACTTAGATTAGAGGGATATATTAGATAGAAAGTTGAGAAAAGAATTGCTGGGCTCGGACTACCCCTTTAATCTATAAAATTCATGGAAGTTAGCAAATGGGTCATCAGAAGCAAGGTCAGGTATATCACCTGATAAGACTGAGCACAAGAACAATAGGCACACAGACACTACGGAGCTAAGGGCACTTTCACATGTGCTTTTTTTTGTATCCAGCAAAGATCCATCGAAAACTGCATCTAACCACATCCGGTTTTTATTGTAATCACTGTATTGCATCACTGCTTCACTATTACGTATAACGGATCCATCAGCTGGATTTAGGAATAATACTGGTGCAGCGATCTCCAACTGCATCTGGTATTGTCAGGTATTTTTACGGATTCGGTGAAAAATGTAAACGTTTTGTAAATGCCCTAGTGGGCGTGACATATGAAAACTGAATATACTGTATTCGCTGATGTACTTAATCCCCATACGCCTTTTTCTTCAAATCAAGCTGGAAAATGGCTCTTTCATAGGAGCCTTTCTGTTTGTACATGGATTTTTCTTTTGAAATGGCACATTTAATTGCTGTTGCACAGAATAACGAATGGAGAAGATGGCAACAGAAATGACATTGGTTACGATATTGGTTGCATCCTATTACTTCACGAAGAGAGACACGTGGTGTATTCTCTACCTTGTGCATGGAGCTATGAAGAGACCCTGCTAAGTTGCAAGCTTTAATGACTTGTTGGAACACTTCCAAGCATTCATTAGCAGACAGATCATGCATTACCACAAAGCAGTTTTTCCTTAGGAGTGTCTGATGGTAACACCAATTTTATTGTAACACAGCTTTGCTTTGTAAATGTTAGCACTATTGAGAATGTCTACTAGCATTTTTCTTTTCTGTTGTGCAGATTCCTTGCTAAAGGAGAAAGACTGTCATCGTTGCAATTTCAGTTCAGACTTTGCATTTCAGCCATTTCAGGAGTTGTGAAGGACACCTGGCAGGCTTTGTGGGAAGGTTAACAGCAAGAATTAATCCCCCATCCCACAGAACACTGGATTGAAATTGCAGACAATTTTCAGGAGATGTGTCAATTTCCTAATTTCTTTGGTGCTGTTGATGGAAACATATTCAGATTATAAAACCTGGAGGAACTGAATCTGAATATTACAATAATAAAAAGTACTTTTTCATTCGTTTTAATGGCAATTGCAGATGCCCAATACTATTTTATAGCAGTGGACATTGGCACATATGGATGCTCAAATAACTCTCATGTCTTCAAAGTTTCGTCAATGGGGCGTCGGTTACATAGTAACATAGTTTTTAAGGTTGAAGGTAGACTTTACGTCCATCTAGTTAAACTCATAGCCTAACATGTTGATCCAGGGGAAGGCAAAAAAAACATATGTGGCAAACTAAACTCCACATTGGGGAAAACAAATCCTTCCTAACTCCACATACTGCAATCAGACTAGTTCCTAGACCAACGCCCTATCAAAGAATCTAATATATATAACCTGTAGTATTATATCTTTCAAAAAAGGCATCCAGGCCCTTCTTAAATGTTAGTAGTGAGTCACTCATTACAACATCATGAGGCAGAGAGTTCCATAGTCTCACTGCTCTTATAGTAAAGAATCCTCATCTGTGATTATGATTAAACCTTCTTTCCTCCAGATGAAGAGGATGCCCTGTTCCCCATCTCAGCTCTAGGAGTAAATCAATTATTAGAAAGTTCTCCGTACTATCCCCACATATATTTGTATATGGTAATAAGATCATCTGCTGTGATGGTTGCAGTGACCGTGGGAGGTCATTTGCCCCCGCTCATTAGTCTAATGTAATATGCACTGCTTCCCTCTTCAGTCACCTCAGCACTGAGATGTGGGTTGGCGGAGCACATTACATTAAACTAAGTATACTGAGCTCGCCCATAGCGGTATATAGCCCTACATCACAGTACTGTATATGGCCCCTTTATCACAGTATATGGCTCCCCATTATGATATACTAGCTGTGAGCCCGATGCAAATGCATCGGGATTCTAGAACGTGCGTTAATTAGATTATAGTAGCTATATTTTTTTTTTTTTTATTTACTTTTTTTTGAATAACTTAATGTTATGAATATTTTATTTATTTGTTTTATTTTATTAGAATTAGTTAATGTTATGAATTTTTATATGGAATATTTTTTTTTATTATTTATTATTTTATTATTGTAATTATTTATCATTTAATATTTTTATAATATTTTTTTTTTTTTTTATTTTAATTGATTTTTTTTTTATTTGAGTAATTTTCTTAGAATTAGTTAATGTTATTAATATTTTAATTATATATATTTTTATTTTATTTATTTATTTTTTTAATTTTGATTTATTTTATTATTTATTATTTTTATTATTTGTATATTAATTTTTTATTTTAATTAAATTTATTTGTATTAGATTAATTTTTTTATTTTAATTAGTTAATGTAATTAATATATTAATTTTAAATATTAATTTTATTTATTTATTTTTTATTATTATTTTTTATTTTATTATTTATTATTTATATTATTTATTATTTTTTTTTTTTAGTATTTTTATTATTATTAAATTTATTTATTATTTGTTATTTTAAGTGAATTTATTTGTATTTTTAAATATTTTTATGTGTATTTATTTATTTATTTTTATTGTCTTTAAATGTAGTGAATTTTTCCCATTGAGAAACATGGATGAATGAGGCGTGAATCTGATTGGCCGTAGTGGAATAGTAAAAGTGTTTTTTCCCATTGATAAAAATGTATGAATGAGCCTTGAATGTGATTGGCTGGTGTGTATTTGAATGTGATTGGTGCGATTTAGATCCGTGGGCGGGGCTTCCAGAAAAACGCGGCGGCCATCTTTATTCCTCAGTCAGCGGAGCGGACCGAAGAGGGAACATCGAGGACCCGGAGCTCGCTGGAGGAAGAAAGAAGACCGCCGGATGGAAGACTCGTGGCCCGGGCTGAAGGAAGAGGATGCCTGGGCCGGAGGGAGGACTGGACCTGGACCTGACGAAGCAGATATCATGAAGACAGGTAAGTGATTGGGGGGGTTTGCGGACATATTGTGGGGGGGTGTGAGGATATATTGTGGGGGTGTGAGGACATATGGGGGGTGTGAGGACATATTGTGGGGGTGTGAGGACATATAGGGGATGTGTGGACATATTGTGGGGGGGTGGGAGGACATATTGGGGGGGTTTGCGGACATATTGTGGGGGGTGTGAGGACATATTGGGGTGGTTTGGGCGTGTGCGGACATATTGTGGGGAGGTGTGAGGACATATTGGGGGGGTGTGAGGACATATGGGGGGTGTGTGGACATATTGTGGGGGGGTGTGAGGACATATTGTGGGGTGTGAGGACATATGGGGTGTGTGTGGACATATTGTGGGGGGGTGTGAGGACATATTGGGGGGGTTTGCGGACATATTGTGGGGGGTGTGAGGACATATTGGGGTGGTTTAGGGGTGTGCGGACATATTGTGGGGAGGTGTGAGAACATATTGGGGGGGTGTTGAGGACATATGGGGGGTGTGTGGACATATTGTGGGGGGTGTGGATTGTGAGGACATATTGTGGGGGGTGTGAGGACATATGGGGGGTGTGTGGGCATATTGTGGGGGGGTGTGAGTGAGCATATTGGGGGGGTTTGCGGACATATTGTGGGGTGTGTTGAGGACATATTGGGGTGGGTTTGGGGGGTTGTTGCGGACATATTGTGGGGAGGTGTGAGGACATATTGGGGGGGTGTGAGGACATATGGGGGGTGTGTGGACATATTGTGGGGGGGTGTGAGGACATATTGTGGGGGTGTGAGGACATATGGGGGGTGTGTGTACAAATTGTGGGGGGGTTGTGTGAGGACATATTGGGGGGGTTTGTGGACATATTGTGGGGGGTGTGAGGACATATTGGGGTGGTTTGGGGGTGTGCGGACATATTGTGGGGAGGGTGTGAGGACATATTGGGTGGGGTGTGAGGACATATGGGGGTGTGTGGACATATTGTGGGGGGTGTGAGGACATATTGTGGGGGTGTGAGGACATACGGGGGGGTGTGAGACATATGTGGGGGGGTTGTGGATTGGTGTGAGGACATATTGGAGGGGTTTGCCGACATATTGTGGGGGGTTGTGAGGACACATTGGGGTGGTTTGGGGGTGTGTGGACATATTGTGGGGAGGTGTGAGGACATATTGGGGGGGTGTGAGGACATATGGGGGTTGTGTGTGGACATATTGTGGGGGGGTGTGAGGACATATTGTGGGGGTGTGGTGAGGACATATGGGGGGTGTGTGGACATATTGTGGGAGGGTGTGTGAGGACATATTGGGGGGGTTTGCGGACATATTGTGGTGGGTGTGAGGACATATTGGGGTGGTTTGGGGGTGTGCGGACATATTGTGGGGAGGTGTGAGGACATATTGGGGGGGGTGTGAGGACATATGGGGGGGTGTGAGGACATATTGTGGGGGTGTGTGAGGACATATGGGGGGTGTGTGGACATATTGTGGGGGGGGTTGTGTGATGGGACATATTGGGGGGGTTTGCGGACATATTGTGGTGGGTGTGTGAGGACATATTGGGGTGGTTTGGGGGTGTGCGGACATATTGTGGGGAGGTGTGAGGACATATTGGGGGGGTGTGAGGACATATGGGGGGTTGTGAGGACATATTGTGGGGGTGTGAGGACATATGGGGGGTGTGTGGACATATGGGGGGTGTGTGTGGACATATTGTGGGGGGGTGTGAGGACATATTGGGGGGGTTTGCGGACATATTGTGGGGGGGTGGTGAGGACATATTGGGGTGGTTTGGGGGTTGTGCGGACATATTGTGGGGAGGTTTGAGGACATATTGGGGGGTGTGTGAGGACATATGGGGGGTGTGAGGACATATTGGGGGGGTGTGAGGACATATTGTGGGGGTGTGAGGACATATTGTGGGGGTGTGGACAATGTGGGGTTGGATGGGGGGGATGTGGACAATGTGGGGGGGTGTGAGGACATATTGGGGGGGTTTGCGGACATATTGTGGGGGGGTGTGAGGACATATTGGGGTGGCTTGGGGGTGTGCGGACATATTGTGGGGAGGTGTGAGGACATATTGAGGGGGGTATGAGGACATATGGGGGGTGTGTGGACATATTGTGGGGGGTGTGAGGACATATTGTGGGGGTGTGAGGACATATGGGGGGTGTGAGGACATATTGTGGGGGGGTTGTGAGGACATATTGGGGGGGTTTGCGGACATATTGTGGGGGGTGTGAGGACATATTGGGGTGGTTTGGGGGTGTGCGGACATATTGTGGGGCGGTTGTGAGGACATATTGGGGGGGTGTGAGGACATATGGGGGGTGTGTGGACATATTGTGGGGGGGTGTGAGGACATATTGTGGGGGTGTGTGAGGACATATTGTGGGGGTGTGAGGACATATGTGGGGTGTGTGGACATATTGTGGGGGTGTGTGAGGACATATTGTGGGGGTGTGAGGACATATGGGGGGTGTCTGGACATATTGTGGGGGGGTTGTGAGGACATATTGGGGGGGTTTGCGGACATATTGTGGGAGGTGTGAGCAGGGCCGTATCTAGGGGGGGGCTGGGGGTGCATGTGCCCCGGGCGCAGCAGTCAGGGGGGGCGCTGTCAGCCTCCTGCTGCAGTGCCCAAAGAGTCTCCCCGCCTCAGCCTGCCCCCCCCCGCCGCGCTGCCGCCGCCGCCGTCATGAGAGCCGGCTATTCTCTGCTCTCCGTGGTCATCTGACAGCGGGGAGCAGAGAAAGTGGCGCGTGCCGGCTCCTGCAATCCCATAGCACAGAGTGTCTATCAGACACTCTGTGCTATGGAAGCAGCCTGCGCCGTTCTTTCGCCCTGCTCCCGCACTTCCGGGTCAGTGAGGACCTCAGCAGCGTGATCAGATCACCTGACCACGCTGCTGACGACACCCAGCGGCCCTGCATTGGCGGCAGGATGGGGAAAAGTGCTCCAGCTACAGGAGCTGAAGACCCCGAAGATTAATGTAATTAGGGGAAGGGGGTATATGTCAGTCAAGTTGGGGGACAGAGGGTGGGGGTGATATGTGAGTTGAACTGGGGAGGAGGGTATGAGGGATTATATGTGAGTGAAACTGGGGGGAGTACATGTGTTCCAAACTGGGGGGGGTTGGAGGGGGGTGATATGTGAATCAAACTGGGAGGGGTGGGAAGGGTGTGAGGGATTATATGAGAGTCAAACTGGGGGGAGGAGGGTAGTATATGTAATCCTAACTGGAGGGGCATGTGAGTCAAACTGGGGGGGAGATAGTGGGGGTCATATGTGAGTCAAACTGGGGGGGGGAGGATGTGAGGAATTATAAGTGAGTCAAACTGGGAGGAGGGGGGAGTATATGTGATCCAACCTGGGGGAGAACATGTGTGTCAAACTGGGGGAAGGGATGGGGGGGTCATATGTGAGTCAAATTGGGGGGTGGAAAGGTGTGAGGGAGTATATGTGATCCAAACTGGGGGGACGACGACATATGAGTCAAACTGGGGGAAGGGTGGAGACAGACTATCTGAGCCAAACTGGAGGGGGAGATTATATGTGATCCAAACTAGGGGGGGGGGAAAGGTTGGGGTAAATATGTGACCAAAGCAGGTAAATTTGAGGCGTGAGTGGGGATGGCTGCAGCACAGTATGTGGAGTGAGGGGAGATGGCTGCAGCACGGTGTGTGGAGTGAGAGGGGGATGGCTGCGGTATGGTATGTGGTATAAGGGGGGAAATGTGTAGACACAATATGAGGAGTGAGGGGGGATGGTTGCTGACACATTATATGGAGTGAGGTGGGGATGGCTGCAGCACATAATGTGGAGTGAGAGAGGGGGATGGCTGCGTTATGGTTTGTCACGTGAGGGGGGAAGAGTGTAGACACAATATGAAGAGTGAGGGGGGATGGCTGCCGACACAGTATGTGGAGTGAGAGGGGTATGGCTGTGGTATGGTATATGCAGTAAGGGGGGAACAGTGTGGACACAGTATGAGTGAGGGGGATGGCTGCCAACACAGTATGTGGATTAAAGAGGAGATTGATGTAGACACATTATGTGAAGTGTGGGCGATGTCTGTGGCACAGTATGTGGAGTGAGGGGAGATCAGTGTGGATACAGTATGAGGTGTGAGGGGGATGGCTTCAGCACAGAATGTGGAGTGAGGAGGAGATCGGTGTGGACAGAGATGTGAAGTGTGGGGGATGGCTGCGCACAGTATGTGGAGTGAGGAGGACATTGGTGTGGACACAGTATGTGAAGTTAGAGGGGGGAGTGAGGTAGTGAAGAAACAGTATGGAAGAGAAAAATATAAGTGGGCAGAGAATAGAGAGTGAGTAGTGTGAGGGTGTATGGAGAGGGGTCAGCATGTGTGGACAGTGTGAGGCCCCTGCCAGGAGGGGACAATATGTCGAGGAGGGGGAGTGTGATGAGGAAGAACAGTATAAACAGTGGACAGAATAGGGGGACACAGTGTGAGAGGACAGTGTGATCAGGGAGTACGGTATGGAAAGAAGAGGGCAGGGTGATGAGCTGGCAGTGTGGAAGGCGTGCGCCAGAAGAGGGACAGTGTATAAATCATATTTTGTGCAGGGAAGACTGAGGAGGAGCAATTATTTATTTCGGGGTAATGTAGGGCAGATATTTTAAGTCATAAGAATTTTGATCATTCTGCTATTTGTAAGGGTATCGTGCCGGGATGTGCTGCAGAAGACCGGAGAAGATGGAAGTCTCCAGAGACGAGCTGTGGATGTGAAACGTCATCATGGTGCCTGGACAAGATGAAGAAAAGAAAAAGACGACCTCGATCAGAGGCAAGGTCATCTATAAGGTACCTGGGTGGAAATGATTATTTGTGATAATGACTATTTCTCATCAGTGCTGTGGTTCTTGTATGGTCTGATGATGACTGGTAACAACAACTCCCAGTGACTCCTTACCATTGTTAAGGATGTAATGGGAGTTGTAGATTCATTCAGCACAAATGTGTGACCTGACATTACAATTGTTTTACCATGTACTGATGGTGGTTCTGATGATGAATTCTGTACTAATGAGGATTTTGATGCTGTGATTCTATAGTGATGGGAGTTATATGGATATATTCATGTTCTGATGGGGGTTCTAGTTGTGTATTCCTGTACCTCTGATGGGTCTGGTAATGCATTTCTGCACTGATAAGGGTTTTACTGATGTATTTCTGTACCTCTGGTGGGTCTGGTGATGTCTTTCTGCACTGATGAGGGTTTTGACATAGTGTCTCTGTAAGGATAGGGGTTATATAGATGTATTTATCTACCTCTGGTGGGTCTGGTGAGCTCCGTAATTTAAACACTAAGCCCTGTAGCCAAATTCTAACAGCGTGTAATATACCGTAATTTGTTTTTCATTAAACATTAAGAGAATTAGGTAGAGCAGCTGACTGTAAGTGTGCAAATCGTATATATGAATGATCGGCCACATGATGATGGGGGGGGGGCGCCAAACTGAAGTCTTGCCCCGGGTGCCAGAAAACGTAGATACACCTCTGGGTGTGAGGACATATTGGGGTGGTTTAGGGGTGTGCGGACATATTGTGGGGAGGTGTGAGAACATATTGGGGGGGTGTGAGGACATATGGGGGGTGTGTGTGGACATATTGTGGGTGTGGGGTGTGAGGACATATTGTGGGGGTGTGAGAACATATGGGGGGTGTGTGGACATATTGTGGGGGGTGTTGAGGACATATTGGGGGGGTTTGTGGACATATTGTGGGGGGTGTGAGGACATATTGGGGTGGTTTGGGGGTGTGCGGACATATTGTGGGGAGGTGTGAGGACATATTGGGGGGGTGTGAGGACATATGGGGGGGGTGTGGACATATTGTGGGGGGGGTGAGGACATATTGTGGGGGTGTGTGAGGACATATGGGGGGTGTGTGGACATATTGTGGGGTGTGAGGACATATTGGGGGGGTTTGTGGACATATTGTGGGGTGTGTGAGGACATATTGGGGTGGGTTTGGGGGTGTGCGGACATATTGTGGGGAGGTGTGAGGACATATTGGGGGGGGTGTGAGGACATATGGGGGGTGTGAGGACATATTGTGGGGGTGTGGAGGACATATGGGGGGTGTGTGGACATATTGTGGGGGGGTGTGAGGACATATTGGGGGGGTTTGCAGACATATTGTGGGGGGTGTGAGGACATATTGGGGTGGTTTGGGGGTGTGCGGACATATTGTGGGGAGGTGTGAGGACATATTGGGGGGGTGTGAGGACATATGGGGGGTGTGAGGACATATTGTGGGGGTGTGAGGACATATGGGGGGTGTGTGGACATATGGGGGGTGTGTGGACATATTGTGGGGGGTGTGAGGACATATTGGGGGGTTTGCGGACATATTGTGGGGTGTGTGAGGACATATTGGGGTGGTTTAGGGGTGTGCGGACATATTGTGGGGAGGTTTGAGGACATATTGGGGGGGGTGTGAGGACATATGGAGGGTGTGAGGACATATTGTGGGGGGTGTGAGGACATATTGTGGAGGTGTGAGGACATATGGGGGGGGTGTTGACAAATTGTGGGGGGTGTGTGGAGGACATATTGGGGGGGTTTGCGGACATATTGTGGGGGGGTGAGGACATATTGGGGTGGTTTGGGGGTGTTGCGGACATATTGTGGGGAGGTGTGAGGACATATTGGGGGGGTGTGAGGACATATGGGGGGTGTGTGGACATATTGTGGGGGGGTGTGTGAGGACATATTGTGGGGGTGTGAGGACATATGGGGGGTGTGTGGACATATTGTGGGGGTGTGTGAGGACATATTGGGGGGGTTTGCGGATATATTGTGGGGGGTGTGAGGACATATTGGGGTGGTTTGGGGGGTGTGCGGACATATTGTGGGGAGGTGTGGAGGACATATTGGGGGGTGTGAGGACATATGGGGGGTGTGTGGACATATTGTGGGGGGGGTGTGAGGACATATTGTGGGTGTGTGTGAGGACATATTGTGGGGGTGTGAGGACATATGGGGGGTGTTTGGACATATTGTGGGGGGGTGGGAGGACATATTGGGGGGGTTTGCGGACATATTGTGGGGGGTGTGAGGACATATTGGGGTGGTTTGGGGGTGTGCAGACATATTGTGGGGAGGTGTGAGGACATATTGGGGGGGTGTGAGGACATATGGGGGGTGTGTGGACATATTGTGGGGGGGGGTGAGGACATATTGTGGGGGTGTGAGGATATATGGGGGGTGTGTGGACATCTTGTGGGGGGTGTGAGGACATATTGGGGGGTTTGCGGACATAATGGGGGGGGGGTGTGGAGGACATATTGGGGTGGTTTGGGGGTGTGCGGACATATTGTGGGGAGGTGTGAGGACATATTGGGGGTGTGTGAGGACATATGGGGGGTGTGTGGACATATTGTGGGGGGGTGTGAGGACATATTGTGGGGGTGTGAGGACATATGGGGGGTGTGTGTGGACATATTGTGGGGGGGTTGTGAGGACATATTGGGGGGGTTTGCGGACATATTGTGGGGGGGGTGAGGACATATTGGGGTGGTTTAGGGGTGTGCGGACATATTGTGGGGAGGTTTGAGGACATATTGGGGGGGTGTGAGGACATATGGAGGGTGTGAGGACATATTGTGGGGGGTGTGAGGACATATTGTGGAGGTGTGAGGACATATGGGGGGGGTGTGGACAAATTGTGGGGGGGTGTGAGGACATATTGGGGGGGTTTGCGGACATATTGTGGGGGGTGTGAGGACATATTGGGGTGGTTTGGGGGGTGTGCGGACATATTGTGGGGAGGTGTGAGGACATATTGGGGGGGTGTGAGGACTATGGGGGGTGTGTGGACATATTGTGGGGGGGTGTGAGGACATATTGTGGGGGTGTGGAGGACATATGGGGGGTGTGTGGACATATTGTGGGGGGGTGTGAGGACATATTGGGGGGGTTTGCGGATGTATCGAGATGGCCGCCGGGGGTGATGGACGCATGTAAGGAGGCTCCAGGCTCTTGGACACTATCCACCGCATCCAAGCTCGCCTGTCCTCCCTACACACTACCAGCTCCACTGCCGTCACCCCCGTGCACTCCACCGACCATCTGGGCCACGCACCCCATCCTGTGGCCGGCGGTGCCCTGCGGCCCCCACTCAGGCCTGTGACCCTCACAAGGCCTGCGGACCTCACTCAGGCCGCGACCCCGCACTCTGACCTGCGGCCCCAGCTGCACCGGCACCTAGGTGCTTACACCGGCACCGCTCCCTCCCCGGAGTCCCCGCTCTCCGTGCCCGGCGGGTCCCGCTCCACCAGGAGGCACCATCACTGTGGATGCTGGCCTCCTCCAGCGGCGCCCGGCGCCACTCTGAACTATAGGCCCCGCGGCCACCTAGGAGGCGGCTCGTCCCTCCTGCCCTCCACAGCAGCGAGACACCCGCACCGCTCCGGGACCTCGCACGTGCGCAGCGGTGATTGTGCACCCCGCCGGCGGGCCCCACACTCCCGGCCGGATCCCCGGCCCGCAGCAGCAGCACCGCGCCTGACGCCCTGAGGGGCCGCCCGCCCTGCCAGTACCGACCAGCCACAGCCAGGACAGGAGCACCAGCGCCCCCACGACACCATAGCCAGTCAGGTGAGGAAACAGAGGGGCCCCCCATCCACCGGCTGCACCAGCCCCCAGACACAACCAGGGCCCCAGGCTACCCCTGGCCCCCGCTCCTGACCCCTGTCCACTGCACCTGGGCCCCTGCTGCTTTTAGCCTTTCTCCATCTGGCTCCAGTCCGCACCCAGCCCTGCAGTTACAACCTGCCCTCCTGGCCGTGTCTGACCCCCTCCTGGCTTCGCTTGACCCTCCTGGCTTCGCTTGACCCTCCAGGCTGCGCTTGACCCTCCAGGCTGCGCTTGACCCTCCAGGCTGCGCTTGACCCTCCTGGCTGCGCTTGACCCTCCTGGCTGCGCTTGACCCCCGGCTGTGCTTGACCCTCCTGGCTGTGCTTGACCCCCCCACCCCTGGCTACACTTGACCCTCCAGGCTGCGCTTGACCCTCCTGGCTGCGCTTGACCCTCCAGGCTGCGCTTGACCCTCCAGGCTGCGCTTGACCCTCCAGGCTGCGCTTGACCCTCCAGGCCGCGCTTGACCCTCCTGGCTGCGCTTGACCCTCCTGGCTGTGCTTGACCCCCCACCCCTGGTTACACTTGACCCTCCTGGCTACGCTTGACCCCCCTGCCTACGCCCGGCTCCTGGCTACCATCGACCACCTGCCTGCTGTCAATCTCTCCTGCTACCCTGGGCCCCTGGCTCCACCACCCCGTCCACGGCTGCACCATC
Source organism: Allobates femoralis (assembly GCA_033576535.1). Lineage (NCBI taxonomy): Eukaryota > Metazoa > Chordata > Amphibia > Anura > Aromobatidae > Allobates > Allobates femoralis. The sequence goes on from JARQOC010000002.1 coordinate 192,866,527, forward strand.
CCATCATCCGACAGCATCACCCGGCTCCGCCATCTCGTCTCCGGCTCCATCATCTCGTCTCCGGCTCCATCATCTTGTCTCCGGCGGCATCATCCGACGGCACCATCCCATCATCCGACAGCTCCACCCGGCTCCATCATCTCGTCTCCGGCTCCATCATCTCGTCTCCGGCTCCATCATCTCGTCTCCGGCTCCATCATCTCGTCTCCGGCTCCATCATCTCGTCTCCGGCTCCATCATCTCGTCCCCGGCTGCATCATCCGACGGCACCATCCCGTCATCCGACAGCACCACCCGGCTCCGTCATCTCGTCTGCGGCTCTATCATCTCGTCTCCGGCTCCATCATCTCGTCTCCAGCTGCACCACGCCATCCACGGACTGCACCCCACTTGTGAACACGACTGTACCCCCTTGCTGTACCCCATCCCTGGCTTTTACGCATCCTGGGCTATTCCTGCATCCCCGGCTGTACCACTTCCCCAGTTGTCTTCCACCCCCAGCTACACCCCACCCCTCCTATTACAATCCCTGACTCCACCCCACCCCAGGCTGCACCCCACCACCTGACCGCACCCTACCCCTGGCCACACCACACCGCGCGCCACCCCCGACTCCACCCCGTCCTCCGCCACCCCCTAGCTCTACCCACACCCCTTCTCCATCCACGCACCTCACCTGCCACACCCCACCCCTGTCACTTCTCACCGCCAAAACCAGCTGCCCACAATGTTTCCCCTCCTCTTCACCCTCACCCCCATCCTGCTCCACTTCCTCCTAACCCCGCACATCCCTCCACCCACCAAGGCCATAGCGATCTCTCCATCCTTCCTACCCACCCATCTCACCCCCTCCTCCGAACTGTTCCTCCATACCCAATCACTCTTCTCCACACACGCACGGCCCCCACGCAAACTCTCCTGCTCCCACCTCCTAACCCTCTCGCTACTTCTCCTACTTGCAGGTGACATATCCCCCAACCCTGGACCCCCCCACCACATCCCTCCACTCACCTCCAATCTTCGCCCATCCCCCATCACAAACTCTCGCAACCCCCGCAACCTCATACCCATTCACCCAACCCCAGTCCCCCTGCCTGGAGCACTCTGGAATGCCCGCTCAGTGTGCAACAAACTCTCCTACATCCATGACCTCTTCATCTCCAACAAATTCAAATTCCTCGGCATCACCGAAACTTGGCTCACCCCCGCCGACACAGCCTCCCCTGCTGCCCTCTCCTACGGCGGACTCACGCTTTCCCACACACCTCGCCCTAATAGCACCCGCGGGGGCGGTGTGGGTATACTCTTGTCCGACAGCTGCTCCTTCATCCCTACTACACCTCCTCCCTCCGCCTCCTTTCCCTCCTTCGAACTGCACTCTATTCGCATTTTCTCCCCCTGCAACCTCCAACTCGCGGTCATCTACCGACCCCCGGGATCCACTACCTCCTTCCTTGACCACTTCAACACTTGGCTTCTCCACTTCCTCTCCTCCGACATCCCCACCATCATCATGGGCGACTTCAACATCCCCATCGACACCCCCGACCCGCCTACCTCCCGACTCCTATCTTTGACCACCTCCTTCGGCCTCTCCCAATGGTCCTCCTCAGCCACTCACAAAGACGGCCACACGCTTGACCTCATCTTCTCCCGCATCTGTTCCCTCACCGACCTCTCAAACTCACCCCTCTTCCAATCTGACCACAACCTGTTGACCTTCTCCTCCCTCTTTCCCCCCTCCTCACCCCCCCCTCTCCGAAAACTCAGTCACCCACGCAGAGACCTAAAAGCCATCGATTTCAACTCACTCTCCCACTCCCTCCTCCCTCTCACGGACCTTGCCTCCTCACCCGACGTTAACACTGCCGCCACCCTCTACAACTCCACACTAACTGCGGCTCTTGACCAGGCTGCCCCCCTCACACACACCAAAACCCGCACAAACAGACAACCCTGGCTCACCCCTCTCACAAAAGAGCTTCGCCGAACGTCCAGGGTCGCTGAACGGAGATGGAAGAAATCCCACTCCACGGCCCACCTCACAATCTACAAGCAATCCCTCTCCAACTTCAAGGACGCACTCACTGCCGCAAAACAAACCTACTTCTCTTCTTTAATCAACACACTGTCCCGAAACCCCAAACAACTATTCAGAACCTTCAACTCCCTTCTCCGTCCCCCAGCACCTCCTTCCTCCCCTCATCTCCGCTGACGACTTCGCCACCTTCTTCAAACACAAGATTGATAAAATTAGAGAAAGCTTTGGCCCAACGTCCACCCAACCCACCACCATTACCGCCCAACCCTCCTCGACCAAAGGAAGCTTCTCCAACGTGACTGAAGCCCAGCTCTCCACCCTCCTGTCACGATCTCACCTCACCACCTGCGCCCTCGACCCTCTCCCTACCCATCTCATCCCAAACCTCACCACCGCCCTCATCCCTGCCCTAACCCAACTCTTCAACCTGTCACTCACTACTGGCGTCTTTCCCTCCTCCTTCAAACACGCCTTGATCTCACCCATCCTCAAAAAACCCTCCCTCGACCCATCATCTGTCGCCAACTACCGCCCAATATCCCTTCTCCCTTTCGCTTCCAAACTACTCGAACAACACGTCCACTCTGAACTGTCGTCCTACCTATCCTCCCGCTCCCTCTTCGACCGCCTGCAATCTGGTTTCCGACCTCATCACTCCACCGAAACTGCCCTTACTAAAGTCACCAATGACCTCCTGACCGCTAAGAGGAAAAAACACTACTCCGTCCTCCTCCTCCTCGACCTATCCGCCGCCTTTGACACAGTCGACCACTCCCTCCTACTCCAAATCCTAGAATCCCTTGGCATCACCGGCCTCGCCCTCTCCTGGATCTCCTCATACCTTACGGACCGCACTTTCAGCGTCACCCACGCCGACACCTCTTCCTCGTCCTACCCCCTTACTGTCGGCGTCCCCCAGGGATCGGTACTTGGACCGCTACTTTTCTCCATCTACACCCTCGGCCTAGGTCAACTCATTGAGTCCCATGGCCTCCAGTACCATCTCTACGCCGACGACACCCAGATCTACCTCTCCGGGCCCGACATCACCTCCCTTCTGTCTAAAATCCCCCAATGCCTGTCCGCCATCTCATCTTTCTTCTCTGCTCGCTTCCTCAAGTTGAACATGGACAAAACAGAGTTCATCGTCTTCCCCCCGAGCCGCCCTCCCCCTCTGCCAGACCTGTCAATCCGAGTCAACGACTGCTCTCTCTCCCCAGTCCCCCACGCAAAGTGCCTCGGGGTCACCCTCGACTCCTCCCTCTCCTTCAAGCCCCACATCCAAGCCCTTGCCACCTCCTGCCGACTCCAACTCAAGAACATCTCACGCATCCGCCCGTTTCTTAACCACGACACCACCAAAACTCTCGTCCACGCCCTCATCATCTCCCGCCTGGACTACTGCAACCTACTGCTCACCGGTCTCCCTGCCTCCTCCCTTGCACCTCTCCACTCTATCCTGAACTCAGCTGCCCGTCTAATCCACCTGTCTCCCCGCTACTCCCCTAGCTCCCCTCTCCGCATGGCACTCCACTGGCTCCCCACCCCCCAAAGATCTAAATTTAAAATCTTAACACTGACTTACAAAGCCATCCACAACCTGTCCCCCCTTACATCTCCGACATGGTCTCCCAATACCAACCTGCACGCAACCTACGCTCCTCACAAGAACTCCTCCTCTCCTCCCCCCTCATCTCATCCTCCCACAACCGCATACAAGACTTCTCCCGCGCCTCCCCTAGACTCTGGAACTCCCTCCCCCAGCACGTCAGACACTCGCCTACCCTCAAGAGCTTCAAAAAGAACCTGAAAACTCATCTATTCCAACAAGCCTATAACCCATGATGAGACCCAGCGCCGCTCCACCAACCGCTTGGCGCTTACCCCCCCCTATTGTGTCCTCCCCCACCCCCGTAGACTGTGAGCCCTCGTGGACAGGAACCTCTCCCGTCGTGTATCAGCAAGCATTGTCATATGTACTGCTCATATGTACTGTACCTGTCCTTGTTACCCCCACTGCTTATGTAAAGCGCCATGGAACCAATGGCGCTATATAAATAAATAATAATAATAATAATAATAATATATTGTGGGGGGTGTGAGGACATATTGGGGTGGTTTGGGGATGTGCGGACATATTGTGGGGAGGTGTGAGGACATATTGGGGGGTGTGAGGACATATGGGGGGTGTGTGGACATATTGTGGGGGGGTGTGAGGACATATTGTGGGTGTGTGTGAGGACATATTGTGGGGGTGTGAGGACATATGGGGGGTGTTTGGACATATTGTGGGGGGGTGGGAGGACATATTGGGGGGGTTTGCGGACATATTGTGGGGGGTGTGAGGACATATTGGGGTGGTTTGGGGGTGTGCAGACATATTGTGGGGAGGTGTGAGGACATATTGGGGGGGTGTGAGGACATATGGGGGTGTGTGGACATATTGTGGGGGGGGGTGAGGACATATTGTGGGGGTGTGAGGATATATGGGGGGTGTGTGGACATATTGTGGGGGGGTGTGAGGACATATTGGGGGGTTTGCGGACAGAATGGGGGGGGGGGGTGAGGACATATTGGGGTGGTTTGGGGGTGTGCGGATATATTGTGGGGAGGTGTGAGGACATATTGGGGGGTGTGTGAGGACATATGGGGGGTGTGTGGACATATTGTGGGGGGGTGTGAGGACATATTGTGGGGGTGTGAGGACATATGGGGGGTGTGTGGACATATTTGGGGTGGGGGGGGTGGTGTGAGGACATTTTGGGGGGGTTTGCGGACATATTGTGGGGGGGGTGAGGACATATTGGGGTGTGGTTTGGGGGTGTGCGGACATATTGGTGGGGGGGTGTGAGGACATATTGGGGGTGTGTGAGGACATATGGGGGGTGTGTGGACATATTGTGGGGGGGTAGGTGGGGACATATTGTGGGGGTGTGAGGACATATGGGGGGTGTGCGGACATATTGTGGGGGGGTGTGAGGACATATTGGGGGGTTTGCGGACATATTGTGGGGGGTGTGAGGACATATTGGGGTGGTTTGGGGGTGTGCGGACATATTGTGGGGAGGTGGGAGGACATATTGAAGGGGTGTGTGGACATATTGTGGGGGGGTGTGAGGACATATTGTAGGGGTGTGAGGACATATGGGGGGTGTGTGGACATATTGTGGGGGAGTGTGAGGACATATTGGGGGGGGTTTGCGGACATATTGGGGGGGGTGTGTGAGGACATATTGGGGTGGTTTGGGGGTGTGCGGACATATTGTGGGGAGGTGTGAGGACATATTGGGGGGGTTGGTGAGGACATATGGGGGGTGTGTGGACATATGTGGGGGGGGTGTGAGGACATATTGTGGGGGTGTGAGGACATATGGGGGGTGTGTGGACATATTGTGGGGGGGTGTGAGGACATATTAGGGGGGTTTGCGGACATATTGTGGGGGGTGTGAGGACATATTGTGGTGGTTTGGGGGTGTGCAGACATATTGTGGGGAGGTGTGAGGACATATTGGGGGGGTGTGAGGACATATGGGGGGTGTGAGGACATATTGTGGGGGTGTGTGAGGACATATGGGGGGTGTGTGGACATATTGTGGGGGGGTGTGAGGACATATTGGAGGGGTTTGGGGGGGTGAGGACATATGGGGGGGCGTGCAGACATATTGTGGGGGTGTGTGAGGAGATATTGGGGTGGGTTGGGGGGGCGAGGACATATGGGGGGGTGTGCGGACATATTGTGGGGGTTTGGTGGGGGTGCGGACATATGGGGGGGTGCGCGGACATATTGTGGGGGGGTGTGAGGACATATAGGGGGGGGAGGGTGTGAGCACATATGGGAGGGGTCTGCGGACATAATGTGGTGGTGTGCGGAAATATGGGGGGGGTGCGGACATTGCGGGGCTGGGGAGCGGGGCTGGGGGGCGGTGCTAGGCTGTGGATGGGGGCTGGCGGCGGAGGTGTGCGGGCAGTGAGGGGGGGTCTGTGTGGCGTTGGGGGTGTGCGGTGCTGGGGGGCAGTGCGGGGCTGGGGAGCGGTGCTGGGCTGTGGATCGGGGCTGGGGGGAGGCACAGGGGGCAGCTCCATAGTCGCAGGTGGGTTGTGGGTAGCGAGGAGCCGCCTCCGCTCCATGGTCCCCGGGCGAGATGTGGGTAGCGGGGAGTGGAGGCAGCGCGGGCGGCATCGGCGGGGTGTGGGTGGGCAATGGCTCGCAATGCCCGCTACGCGGGCAATGCTTCGCCGTGTGCCTGAGACTCGCAATGTTAGAACGGCTCGCAATGGCCGCTTCGCGGCCAATGCTTCGTGCATATCCACATGACCACGCCGGGAGTAGCGCCGGAAGGGGCAAAAAAGCTATTCGTGATTATATAATAGATGGCCCTCCACCAGTGCACACACAAAAAATAAATGATTTAACTCATCTCTCTGTCGGTCGATCCCCTGCTTGCAGAACCGTGATCAACCTGTCTGTGCCAGACTGGCATCCGAACATGTTACCAGCGCACAGCAATGATGTCACTGTTGCACTGGTCACATGATTAGATGCCCTGGAGTTAGGACAGACAGGAGGATCACAGTGCTGCAAGTAGGGGAGCAAGCAACAGAGAGGTGAGTTAAATTGTTTATTATTTGTGTGCGCCAGCAAGGGTGTCATATACCACAAGCAATACACATACAAATAACACCCACACATCGGTATATAGCACACATTAATGTATATCATGCACATCAGTTGCTAACACAGACACAAGTACATAACACATAAGTATTTAAAACATAAAAAAACAAGAAAAAACTAAAATGTGCTCACAAAATACCATATACTCTATAGTAAATAAGTAAATAATAATACTACATTTAAATAGCTTACTTTACTTGGTTAACAATGTTTGATCTTTTCAAACTTGTAATGATTTGTTATTCAAATATGATTTAATCCCACATACTGTGATGTACTCTATCTTTATATGATTTGACGTGATTACATTGTTAATTTGAAAAATTTAATTAAAATTATTTGAATCGCAATATTTGATCAAAGAGTGTAAAAGCCATCCTACAGGGATGAGGAGTACCCAACGAGAAGGTCCTACTCTAGTATTAAAACTTTATGTTGTGTTAGTGACATCAATGTCGTTAACGGCAGAGAATCACAGTGCTCCAACTACACCAACCTGTCCATAGAAAGCTATGAAGATGAAGTGACTAGCTCAGTGGAAGGGACCTCAAACCCATTTATTCAAAATGGGTTTTGTCTGTTGAATGGCCACAGTGTGAATATGCTCCTATCGCACATATATCAACTTAAAAGGTAAGGTTTTAAAACTGGACTAGGACAATCCCAGTGGGTACACCCTGTCATGGTGGGATGGATTTTTTTTTATCTTTGATCACAATGTGTTAACCAAGTACCCTGTGTTATTTCAATGTCATACTATAATTTACATATTCACTTTATTATAGGGTATATGTGACTCACCGGGGCCGGCTGACTCCGGTTGATACAGGCGATTCTTCTCCTTCCTTGTCACGGGTGGACCGCGCCTGCCGGTTGTGGGGCCCGGTGTAGTACAGATCAAAATTAAGGACGTCATAGTGGGAACAGATTAAGGGGTTTTAATTTGTTTTTCTTCGTGACGCCACCTATGAGTAGATTCGGTAAGGGCTACCGATGCTGCGGAACCTCCGGGGTGATGGACAGCAGCAAGATGTTACGCTCCCCACAGGCTGAGCGGTGATCCCCGGGGGCTGGAGCTGCTCAAGATGTTGTGCGGCAGCTGCGGTTACCTTTAGTTAATGACGGACAGTTCATAAGGAGACACGGACACAGATAGTCTCTGCAACGGGTCTTTACTGTCACCAGCAGGCAGTACATGGCTTACAGTGGTTGAGTAGAAGACCGGGTGGACTCAGCAGTGATAGTGCTCCTCAGAGATCCGCAGTGTTCCTCCATTCTACCTACTTAGCTTCCCTCTTCTTGTGCCAGCGTCGCCCAGGAATACCAGATCGGGTACGGGGAGGCTGCTTCAATGCCCTATCCATGATGTACGTTCTGGATGCTTTGGGGAGCCTTGGATCCCTCAGTGGGTACACCGCTGGTTAGACGACTGGAAACTGGCTGGTGGTGGGGTGCTCCTGTAAAGCTGATCCTCCACGGGGCTGGTTCGCGTGACAGAGGTGAACTGCTGCCAGCTTCGGTACCAGTGAACCGGCTGTGAGTTGTGGGCACGGGAGTCTTTTGGGAACCCGTGTAGAAATGCCCAATCCCGGTAGTTAAGGCCTCAGGTGCGGACACCCGACCGGTGACGGCCCAGGGGCCCGCACGAGGTGCGGAGCCCCGCTCCTCTCCAAGTTCTGTGTTCTAGGTTCTGCTCTAGATTCCAGACTATCTAGATTATTCTGTGTTCTCTTACACTACCCTAACACTCCACCCACCAGGACCTATGATTGGTCCCCTGTTCTAGGTGTTGTATGTTGGGTTGGATCTCAGAGTTAACTATTGCACTGCTTTGTCAGAGAATATTGCGGCTGCAATACTCCCTTGTGACGCACTCGTTGCGGGGCGCCACATATGCTCATGTTGTGCATTTCTCTTGGAGTATGTCTGCAAAATGGCCATGGTGTGACTGTGGTCCCATTGCACATATACCAATTAATGTTCTGGGTTTTTTCTTTTCCTTTTTTCTGTATTTTTTTGTACTCTGTTCAAATAGGGATGTAGTCCCTCTCTCTGAGCTAGACACTTGATGTAGACAGCTTCCAAGGACAGGTTGCTGTAGTCAGAGCACTGTACTTTTCTGCCCTTTGAAGTCACTGATGCAAGTTAAGGTTTTAATACTAGAGTAGCACTTGAAAGAGATAGTTCGTTAGTTCTTCCTTTGTTCGATAAACTCCATAGACTGCGTCTTCAGAACCAAAAGTGGGTTTTATTCGGGTAGGAAAAAATACAGAGATATACAGCAAAAGCAGTAACAGGCTGGTTTCTAGAATGGCAGGCACGGGAGTAACACAGGTGTCACACTCAGGATGGATTCAGAATAATGGCTCCCGTCTCATGGACGGGGGTTTCTTTATACCAATTTTCCCCATAGAAAGACATTGGTTTAATGATTCTCTATGGAACAAGGATTACCTCATCCTGTCATAAGCGATCCCTTCATGTTACTTACAACATATATTGACATGAAAAAGCACATTAATTTCATTACTAACTATATACTACACTTAAATGTATCCACACAAATTATCTTATAATAGCCTTTTTTGGGCCAAGCACAAATCACAACTTATTGATATTAATTAGCTCTGTTCTTGATTATAAGAAATGTCATATTAGCCTTGAGGGATACACCACACCGTAAATATCGAGAAATACTTGTAAAATAAGAGTAAATAGCAAATTGGTTAACTATTATCTTGATGAACTTTTGATATATGCTCGGACCAAACCTAATTAGCTCCATGCCTGTTTCTCTTCCAGGCCTGGTTATCTTTTATTACCTAAGACCTACAACAGAGAAATTCAATAGCTATATTTTTTTCAAGCTTACACTGAAACTTTTACAAGACAACATGGCTGAAGGAGGCCTTGGTACTTATGGCCTCCATCTAACTATTCACCATTCTCTAACAAATCCCCCTGTTGTACTTATGGTAATTTGATAATTTACCCGAAGTACCAATTGGCATATGAGTCTAGTCCTAGTTCTCATATATGGTATTGAGGGAATGCATTGTTTCATACACTCCCTGGTCAGTAGGAGTGTTGGGAGGGACTGAAGGTACTCTTGGAGGGACTGGAGGCACTCTTGGAAGAAGAGCCCTAACAATAGGTATACCACCTACAGGTGAGCGTGGTCTGGTAATAGGTACCCGACCCACGCCAGGTCTCCGGTATGGTCTGGTGAAAGGGGTGCTATGTCTGATCACATGGGTCTGAAGGTTATTTAGTTCCTCAACATGAGCCAGATCCTTTTTGAAAAACTTTTGTTTACGGAATACCCAAATAAAACAACCAAAGACAACACCGCTCAGAATGAAGGACCAGAGTACAGGATGTGTGAAGAAGTGTCTGACTGCATTTTTAAGTGGAGGGTTTTTTCCTATGAAAAATTTGACAATCTCGTCCCACCAGGAGATATCTAAATCTCCATACTGATTTATGATTTTGTGAATCTGCTGTTTGTTGTGAGCTACCGTGTCCAAGGCTCTTTGACCAGTTTGGTTGTAAACCTGCTGGAAATGCTGTAAAACCCTAAGGTCTTTGACCATTTGATACAACTCTTTTCCTATGGACAGTTCAGGTATGGGCAGTATTGGGGCACGGTAGGTTATATTGAACTGTCTGGTTACCAGGATGACTGGCTGATACACCCATTCTTCATTGTCAACCCTCACGTCCAGAATTGGGTAAGTGGTACAGTACAATCCTGGAGTGGCAGTACCAGTCGCCACACAGTCGGGTGTACGATAGGTAACCATCTGCGTCCTAGGGACATGAAAACACATCTCTCCATCATGGAACTGCCAGAACAGAGGGCCTCTAAGCTCCTCTAAGATGAGGGGACAGGTAGTCTCCTCCTTCTCCCAACAATGTTTGTTATGGACAAAATTTGTGACACCATAAGGGCACACAAGGTCTGAACGCTCTTGACCACAGAGGGCCGTAGAAACTTTGAAGACACCCTCTGGGGTCTGGATGTACTTTACAGCTGGGTCTGTTTGAGTTCTAACCCACAAATTACTATGGATGAGACCCATATCTACCTGAGCCAAGAGAGGATAAACTGTGCCTCGGACAGGGATTAAAGCTCCAAGGGCACAGTCTTCCATGTCCAAATTTGTACAACCCATCCAGCCTATTTTCCACCACTCTACATGTTTTTTGGCAAAATTGGTTATTCCAGGCCATGAACGGCCCATTTCCCATGGCCAGTGTCCATTGAGAAGAGTTTGAAGTAAAATATTAGCGTTAGTATACAGTTCCCCCTGCACTGTCATGCATGCCAGAACACGGCCTGTAACTTCTCGACCAATCCTGTACAAGGTTGTAATCTGGCTTCTCAAATAATCTGTTACATGAGCCTGGTACTTCTGATTATTGACAATCATTTGACCTTGTATGGCACTCTGAACTAAGGCCACATTCTCTGCATCTGATCCAATGGCTGCAAGAGAAGACAATCTACTGCCAAGGGTCTAAATATCCAGTGTATTAAGCACCCCGGCTGCTGTTCCTGCCCCTCCAAGAAGAGTATCATACCATGCTCTTCTCTTCCTTCCTGCTCTTGATTTGGGGTTAGCCTGTCTTCGGGGTCGGATGGGACCAGCAGCTACAGTTTTGGCTGTCAAACCAGTGATAGAAATTCATACCAGATTTGTCTAGATAAGGGATACACCCTGGCAAATGATTGGCCACATCCCAGGCTGACATGTTAAGATGCCAGGTAAAAAGGGCAAATTGAGTATTCAGAGAAATGTAATGTCCTGCTTTCACTATACGTATTGGGTCAGGGACACGACTGAAAACTTTCTGCTTTTTACAGGAAACACTCCCTCTGGAAGCTTGAGTCCAGTTATGATACTGGAAAGTCAGGCGGACTATCCCCACCATACTGAGCCAAGCAGGGTATGAGGGGTGTATGTACTTCTCTATTACTGAAAAGTTAGTGTTCAGCAACATGAAGGATAGAGAATCAGTAGACTGCTCAGGCCTAAAAGTCTTAGGGTGTAAGGGGTAGATTTTAAAGTCAGAAGCACAATTCCATGACTTCTGTGTTTCTCCAAAATCTCCCATACAGAGGGTTTCTTCCCCGAACGGGTCCCTCATGTCTTTTCCCATTACAACCTGACATTTTCCTCATGTAGATTCATTTGCAAACTGAGCTGATATTTGAATAAGCCATGGAGGGAGGAGCTCTACCTGTGTTTTACATATCTGTTTCCCTATACGAAGGGTCAATGTAGTATTGTCCAGGGATGCATCAATCCTGATCCTCCTGCTTTCTGGGATACACAACACTCCTTTACACAGACTGCTGCTGTGCTTTAAGGGGGCTAAGGGCTGTTTATCTATGGTCTCATCAAAGGCAAGGACAGAGCGACAGAGTGCAGCAGTGCGACACCCAGAAGCACAGAAGCGTTTCTTATCAATCAATTTGCTCTGCTGGGAAAACCACCTCATGCAATTTAACCAAGTGGTTTCAGGATTAACCCCTTCTAGCAATGGGGCTTCTACGTGCCTGCCAGCCTGTTTCCTTAGCCACTCCATAGCGGTGGAAACACAAGGACGACTTTATAAACTGCTTTTAGTATCAACTAATGCAATTACAGGTAAAAGTTAAATACTCACACCTCTGTAATGGAAGACACGTGCCGGCTTTGGTCAACCAAAAGAGGTCCAGCCGTATGATCAGCCTCACTCGTTACGTTGCCACACGTCTCCTTCTCCGTCTTTATCACCCTCGGCGTTAATCACGTCCTTGTATAGCTCACGTAGAGGCACTTTAGTCTTAGTTACTCAGGGTAGACAGGAGCGCAAACGAGAGATTCTCAGCGGCTGATTTCCTTAATGCGATTTCACGTGATGCATCATGCTTTTTTAGCAATAAAGGCAAAAAAAAAGAGAAAGAAAAGTCCATTCCTCACCCTCTCACCCCTTTGGTTCACAGCTTTACTTGCAGGAATCTTCGAGGTTCTTCAGAAAGGATATAGGGTCTTCTCCCTCCTTTCGACTGGGCTAGCTCGCCATTTGAAAGAGATAGTTCGTTAGTTCTTCCTTTGTTCGATAAACTCCATAGACTGCGTCTTCAGAACCAAAAGTGGGTTTTATTCGGGTAGGAAAAAATACAGAGATATACAGCAAAAGCAGTAACAGGCTGGTTTCCAGAATGGCAGGCACGGGAGTAACACAGGTGTCACACTCAGGATAGATTCAGAATAATGGCTCCCCGTCTCATGGATGGGGGTTTCTTTATACCAATTTTCCCCATAGAAAGACATTGGTTTAATGATTCTCTATGGAACAAGGATTACCTCATCCTGTCATAAGCGATCCCTTCATGTTACTTACAACATATATTGACATGAAAAAGCACATTAATTTCATTACTAACTATATACTACACTTAAATTTATCCACACAAATTATCTTATAATAGCCTTTTTTAGGCCAAGCACAAATCACAACTTATTGACATTAATTAGCTCTGTTCTTGATTATAAGAAACGTCATATTAGCCTTGAGGGATACACCACACCGTAAATATCGAGAAATACTTGTAAAATAAGAGTAAATAGCGAATTGGTTAACTATTATCTTGATGAACTTTTGATATATGCTCGGACCAAACCTAATTAGCTCCATGCCTGTTTCTCTTCCAGGCCTGGTTTCCTTTTATTACCTAAGACCTACAACAGAGAAATTCAATAGCTATATTTTTTTCAAGCTTACACTGAAACTTTTACAAGACAACATGGCTGAAGGAGGCCTTGGTACTTATGGCCTCCATCTAACTATTGACCATTCTCTAACAGCACTGTTCCAATGAGCACACTTTATCGTGGTGAGATGGCTTCTACGCTCTTTCATTAAACAGTATAAGCTACGTACGCTACCTTATTTAAAAGTACTACTATTGTTTACTTATTTACTTATATTAGAGAATATGCTCCTTTTGTGTTTTTTCCTTGGGTTTTGTCTGTAAAATGGACACAATTTGTGAAGAGTGAGTTTAATTGTTACTATTCGCTATTCACATGAATAGTACGGTATTCGCGATACTCGTTACTCGGCGAAAATCACTGGTGCTCGTGAGTGATGCGTCGATCATTATCGATCTGACACAAATTTTATGTATGTTACTTTACTTTACAGTCCCAGGACTGTTAGGCAGGGATATAGATATGCATCCAGAATTACTTGTAGTTCTGTGTGCACAGCGGACCTGACAGTTTCCCTTTAAATATGTTATGTGTATTGCCAGTTTGCTTACTACGACTATTTTAGTGAATTATATTTTTAAGGATTGGTATTATATTATTGAAATATTGGTTCTTGTTTAAGATATTACATCAACATACTACTATACAGAAGAATATTGATGCAACATTGACACTTTTACTTTAATAAATAGTTGAATACAACATAAAAAGCTAAGATTCAAGCAGGTTCTATATGCATGAGCTGTTCTGGCATAGATCTTTATGAACAAGCAGTCAAAAACTTCTGTGAACATTCTGATGAAACGTAAGTAGCTAGAAATTGGGTCAGGAAATATTGTGCCTGTACACTTATGTTTTAAGTTTGATTTTTTATTTTCTTAAATATGCACCATCTGTGTCAATATGATTCCTGGTATTTGTCCTACTTCAACTATTTTATCTTAATTTCAGAGACATCATTTTATAAATTCTCTAGATTTCTAGGCAATTTCATTAGTCCACCTCCCTCTGTCTGACACAGAATTGGAAAGATGCTGTCAAAGTTATATATTATTATTTCCTGAAGATGACTTTTGTCACTATTGCCAGTAAACATTGAGAGGAGATATGTAAATGACATTACAGAGTTTGGTAATATATAATATTTAATAATGCTAGTTCAGAGAATAGTGGAGGACAGTGTTTGCTCAGAATATCATGTCAGTAAATGATCTACTGTATTCTGCATATTCACAGCTTTATGGAAAATTCTGTCATACTCCCTTGCTACTCGTTATCCTGCATTTTTTAAGAAAAGAATTTTGCTGTTCTTGTTTGCCTAAATCTCCTATTGCTCTTTATCCTAAGTCTCTTACAGAATTCATAGTCATATATTGATGGTAAGAGACAAGGCAAACAAGTAATTAAAAGGACTCCGTATTGTCTGTATGACAGTTTCTAAAATAAAGAAATAGAAAGAGATTTACTGTTCCTTGGTGCTTAAAGAAAGACTTGTTAAGAGCACAGTTAATAGAAAGACAGCAATGGGCAAAAAGGGTCAGGCTTAATAACGTTTTAGTTTAGATACAATAAACAGTAACTTGGTGATGTTTCTTAGCACTTGAACCCTAGGTTTGAGGAGGTACAGGGTTCTCTTTCTTCTTTAAATCTTTTTATTAAAACACTTAAAAATAACAAGTAAGTAATATTATTTAAATAATAGAAGAAAGAAAAAAAAAAGGAAAAAAAATATATATATATTAACCAAAACTATATACATTGACATGCAGGGCTCGGGGTCGCGTTGGTCCGCCCACCTACCTCAGTCTTTCGGCCCCCTCCCACCCACATCAGTCTTCTGGGCCCCCTACCTCCCACATCAATCTTCCAGCCCCTCCCACCCACCTCAGTCTTCTGGCCACCTTCCGCCCACTTCAGTCTTACAGCTCACTCCAGCCCCTCTCAGCCTGCGGGGTCTCCTTTCCAGTGCTTTCCTGTCACCGATGAAGGGAGGAGGAGTGAGGAGGATATAAAGTTCCAGTGCCGCAGAGGCACAGGCATGGTTAACGGCGGCGGCGGGCAGTGGGCAGCATAATGTCTGTACTGTGTCTGTGCAGCACAGGCAGTGCCAGTGAGACAGCCTGAGGATATGTACACTGCGGGGATGCGATCCTCTGTAGCGCACTGTTTGTGATGGTGGAGCTGGAGCCTGGACGCAACCCCAGGAGCTACCACAGCCCCCAGATGAGAGCTGAGAACATCATGGCATGAGCATGATGGCAGCAGAGGGAGGGACACACACTGGGGTCTGCAACTCAGACCTAGCTGCAGCAGGCAACATTACATATGGGACATGGGAGGATTTGAGCAGCCCACAGACCTGCTGTAGCATGCCATATGGGGGGTGCAACCCACATACCTGCTGCAGCATGCTATATTGAAGGGGAACAGTCCATAGACCTGCAGCCTGATATATGGGCAGAGGCACAGCCCAGAGACCTGCAGCATGCTATATGGGGGGGGGTATGGCCCAGAGACCTGCAGCTTTCTATATGAGGGGGCACGGCCCAGAGACCTGCAGCATGCCAAATGGGATGGGGGCAGCCCTCAGACCAGCAGCATGGGCTGTGGAGTTGGAGATGGAGCCCCTTTTGGTGGAGTTGGATTTGGAGCTCATTTCAGTGGAGTCAGAGTTGGAGAGACTGAGTCCATATTGGTGGAGTCAGAGTTGGTGAGGGAGCCCATTTTGGTGGAGTTAGATTTGTAATGGTTAATACTTTTCTCTGTCCTGTGTTCATGCATCCTATGCAATTTAATGTATTGTAATGTAACCTGTGTCCCTCCCCCATGTACTACTTCTGGTGGCAGATTGTGTATTTGCTCTTCTCCACAGGGGACCCAGCCAATATACAAATTGCTAGACAGAATGGAGCCAGAAGTTACTAGAATCTTCTAACTGAAGCAAACCATTCAATAGTAGGTGTGAACCCCCCTATACATGGGCTGATCCCAGGAGTCCGGACAATAGACTCATGTTTAGGATCAGTTAGTTAATTGAATGCGGAGGTGGAAGAGACTGAGATTTTAGCTGAGGCGAGATCTTGGTGTCCGTGGGATTGTACAGTGTCCTTCCATGGTTGGATCCAGTGGACTCTATCTGGACTATTTCTTCCATTAACCTGGCATCAGGATTGCCGGGTGACACCCCGGAAATGCTACTTGGTTGTGGACTTCTTACAGACTCGGCAGAATTGTCTTCAATGTGGTTCCATTTTCCCTGTTCAATAAATCTCGCTGGATTGATCATCGGCCTCGTGTCCCTTCCTGCTCTATGGCACACCCCGTCTCAAGAGTCAGAATTGGAGTCGCTAGAAAATTGACCGATTCTGACTCCTAAAATATATAATAAATTGGGTACAGTAGTTCAATGTAAAATGTACTGAGAATTATTATGAATTATGTTTTTGTTCTTTTCTAAAGATCTTGATTCTTGTATCATAATAATGATTAAAGCCTGATTTTACCATTGTGCTACATGAAATGCATCACTTGAGCCGTGTTTGGAGGAGTCGAAGTCAGTCAGGGAAATTCAGGAGTTGGAGTCGGTGGTTTGATTTAGGCTAGGGTCACACCAGCGTCAGCATTATAGCTGACGAATCCGTTTGAAACTTAAAATTTCTCAGCCTGAGCGCATAGTGTTAAAGGAATGTAACGGTGAACTCTTGGCTGTGTATGCATCTTTATGGTTACCGAATGCCTCACACAGCCGGCAGCTTCATTCCGAAGTCCCGGATATGTGCTTTTGCTTAGCACGCAGAAAACCGCGTTTCAAGCGGATTTGTCAGCTATAATGCTGATGCTGGTGTGACCCTAACCTATGGCCTCTTTCACACATACATGTCTCCGGCACGTGCACAGTCCGTGCCAACAAATGCCAGAGGCATGGACATAGGGACAGCAATGTTCCTATATGGCCACCCTTCATATGTCGGTGATACCGCATGGAGCGGCTCTCCGTGTGGAGCAGACGCGTGTCCATATGCTCCACACGATGACATGCTCATTTTTCAGCAACTGACCATGTACTGTGTGTGAGATTCACCAGATTCTCACATGACAACAAATGGAAAGGTTTGCTAACGCTACTTTCACACCATCGTTTTTTGTCATTTGCGGCAGAGCCGGCAATATATCTGCATCTGCCGCATAACAGACTACTTGCGGCAATAATGCGTTCAGCCTCATTCAATCCCTATGGGACTTGCGGACATGTGCGGCACTTACAGTTTTGCACTTGTGGCAAGTCCAAAAAACACTGCTAGAAACATTTTTTTTTTCGTTGCTGCAATTACCGCATTTTCCAGATCGCGATAAAACTGCAAGTGCTGGACTTGTCCGCAAGTCCCATAGAGAATGAATGAGGCTGAACAGAGTGTTGCCCCAAGTGGTCCGTTACACAGCAGATGCAGAAAAACTGCTAGATCTGTCGCGAATGACAAAAATCGCTGATGTGAAAGTAGCCTAAGGCCCCTTTCACATGAGTGTTTCTGTCCAGATCCAGACAGAAATACCGCATCTGCCGCCTAATGGCGACTTGTGGCACACTTGTGGCAAAGCCCCCATTCATTCTCTATGGGGCTTGTGGCAAGTGCGGTATTGCCGCGATCCGGCACTTGCGGCAGTTGCGGCCATGCAAAAAAATCGCAGCTGACTTCGTTTTTTTTGCGTGGCCGCAACTGCTGCAAGTACCGGATTGCGGCAATACAGCACTTGCCGCAATCTCCATAGAGAATAAGTGGGGGCTTACCGCAAGTGTACCGCAAGTCGACCGTTAAGCGGCAGATGCATTATTTCTCTCCGGATCCGGACAGAAACGCTGATGTGAAAGGGGCCTAAGTCATTGCCGACAGTGTCTGCATTAGTCATACTTGCCAATAGAGAAGACAGCACTAAAAGTGCCTAGAGCAGCATAAACTCTAAATACGGCCCTGTTGACATGGTAAATTAAATGATTAAAAAATTTAACAAATCAGTAGGTCCCTCAAACAGGATTGGTCCATACACAAAGTAAAAAATGCAATGTTCGCTAAATACTACTACAAAGAAAGTCAAATAAATAACTCCAATTTGATTTTTAGTATATCAATAATTTTCAAAAGATAATGTTGGATCAAATAAGGACACCCAAAGAGCCCATATTGCTAAGTATTTGCTATTTGTGTTGTTTCTAACAGTAAATACGTATTCAAACAGGTTATGTGAGGAAAGTTTATCTAGCAAAGTTTCTATTTTAGGTGATTTGTCCTCTCTCCACATGGAGGCAATAATTTTCTTAGCTGTTAGGAGAATATGTGTAACTAGATGGTGGCCTGATTCTAACGCATCGGGTATTCTAGAATATGTATGTAGTTGAATACTGTGACTGACAGAACTTGTTCAGTTAACGTGAGTTACAGCACATGTATAGCAGCACTATAGTATATGGTGGTACATTACAGTACATGCATAGCAGCGCTATGGTATATGGTGGTACATTATAGTACATGCATAGCAGCAATATAGTATATAGCGGTACATTACAGCACATGTATAGCAGCACTATATATATGTGGTACATTATAGTACATGTATAACAGCACTATGGTATATGGCGGTACATTACAGTACATGTATAGCAGCGCTATGGTATATGGTGGTATATTACAGCACATGTACAGCAGCGCTATAGTATGTGGCGGAACATTACAGCACATGTATAGCAGCACTATAATATATGTTGGTACATTATAGTACATGTATAGCAGCACTATAGTATATGGCGGTACATTACAGCACATGTATAGCAGTACTCTAGTATATGGCGGTACATTACAGTAAATGTATAGCAGCGGTATAGTATATGGCAGTACATTACAGCACATTTATAGCAGCATTATAGTGTATGGCAGTACATTACAGTACATGTATAGCAGTGTTATAGTATATGGCGGTACATTACAGTACATGTATAGCAGCAGTATAGTATATGGCGGTACATTACAGTACATGCATAGCAACACTATCGTATATGGCGGTACATTGCAGCACATGTATAGCAGCGCAATAGTATATGGCGGTACTTACAGTACATGTATGCACACTATGGTATATGGCGATACTCCACTCCCCGCGGCCCCCCTGCTTTTTCTGGCTCCTCCACAGTAAAAATAAAAAAATCCTCAGTGAGGATACTCACCTGTCCGCCGACTCGCTCCACCTCCGTCTTCTAGGTCCTACTGCCTACAGGCCTTTAGGACCTGTCGTTGCCTGGGAAACCAATCAGCTGATCGGTCACATGACCGCTAACTGCCGGAGCAGCAGGATGGAGCAGGGGGGCAGGATTGGCGGGGCAGGATGGTGATGGGGGGCGATGGAGTCAGGGGGGGGAGGATGGAGGCGGGGAGGGGGAGGAGCGATAGGGGGGGGGGGCAGGATGGGAGCGGGGGGGAGCAGGGGGGAGGCGATGGAGGGGGGAGCAGGATGGAGCGGGGGAGCAGATGGAGCGGGGGCAGAGGGATGGGGGCAGGATGGAGCTGGGGGCTAGGATGGAGCGATGGGCAGATGGAGATGGGGGGGGCAGATGATGGGAGTCGGAGGGGCAGGATGGCGGGGGGCAGTATGGAGCTGGCGAGGGAGGAATGAGCCAGTGGGGCAGGATGGAGTCGGTAGGGCCGGGGGGCAGGATGAAGCTGGGGGGCAGGATGGAGCCGGGGGGGTGGGCAGGATGGAGTCAGGGGGGAGGGCAGAATGAAGCCGGGGGAAGGAAAGAATGGAACCGGGGCAGGGGGGCAGGATGGAGCGATCAGGGCAGGATGGTGATGGGGGGCAGGATGGTGACAGGGGGGGCAGGATGGTGCCGGGGGGGCAGGATGGAGGGAGCCAGGCAGCATGGAGCGAGCCAGGCAGCATGGAGCGAGCGGGGCAGGAAAGGAGCCAGGGGGGCAGGATGGAGCCGAGGGGGGGCAGGATGGAGCCAGGGGGGGGCAGGATGGAGCCAGGGGAGCAGGATGGAGCTGGGGGGGCCAGGATGGAGGTGGGGGGGCAGGATGGAAGCAGGGGGCATGATAGTTGTGGGGGGGCAGTATGGATGTGGGGGGGCAGGATGGAGTCGGGGGAGCAGGATGGAGCTGGGGGGGCAGGCTGGAGCTGGGGGGGGCAGGATGGAGCGATCAGAGCAGGATGGAGACTGGCAGGGGAGCAGGATGGAGCTGGGGGAGCAAGATGGAGCTGGGGGGGCAGGCTGGAGCTGGGGGGGGCAGGATGGAGGTGGGGGGGCAGGATGGTGGTGGGGGGGCAGGATGGTCCTAGTGGGCCAGGATGGAGCTGGCGGGGCAGGATGGAGCCGGGGGGGCAGAATAGAGCCGGCAAGGCAGGATGGAGTGAGCGGGGCAGGATGGAGCCAGGGGGGCAGGATGTAGCCGAAGGGTGGCAGGATGGAGCTGGGGGGGCAGGATGGAGCGATCAGAGCAGGATGGAGACCGGCGATAGGGTGAGGATGAAGCTGGGGGGGCAGGATGGAGCCGGGGGGCAAGATGGAGCTGGGGGGGCAGGATGGAGCTGAGGGGGGTGGCCAGGATGGAGCCGGCAGGGGGCAGGATGGTGCAAGCGGGGGTCAGGATGGAGCCAGCAAGAAAGAGCCGGTGGGAGGGGGCAGGATGGAGCGATCAGGGCAGGATGGAGCCAGGGGGGGGGGGGGGCAGGATGGAGCCGGCAGGAAAGAGCCAGCAGGGGAGGTAGGATGGAGCTGGCGGGGGGGCAGGATGGAGCGATCAGGGCAGGATGGAACCAGGGGGGACACAAGATGGAGCTGGCAGGGCAGAATGGAGCCGGGGGCAGGATGGAGCTGGGGGGCAGGATGGAGCGATTAGGGCAGAATGGAGCCAGCGGGGCAGAATGGAGCTGGGGGCAGGGTGGAGCTGGGGGGATCAGGATGGAGCGATCAGGGCAGGATGGAGTTGGGGGGCAGGATGGAGCCGTCAGGGGGGCAGAATGGAGCCAGTGGGGGGGCAGAATGGAGCCGACCGGGGGGCAGGATGCAGCCGGCGGGGGGGGCAGGATGGAGCAATCAGGGCAGGATGGAGCTGGGGGGCAGGATGGAGCTGGCAGGGCAAAATAGAGCCGGGGGGCAGGATGGAGCCAGGGGGCAGGATGGAGCCGGCGGGGGGCAAAATGGAGCTGGCGGGGCAAAATAGATCCGGGGGGTGCAGGATGGAGCCAGGGGGCAGAAGGAGCTGGTGGGGGAGCAGGATGCAGCCGACAGGGGGGCCAGGATGGAGCCGATGGTGGGGAGCAGGATGGAGCGATCAGGGCAGGATGGAGCCAGGGGGGGCAGGATGGAGTCATGGGGGGGGGCAGAATGGAGCAAGCGGGGCAGGATGGTGGCGGGGGGCAGGGTGGAGTGCTCGGTGCCGAGAGTAGTAGCAGGCTCTACCCTGCTAGGACCTTGCTTGATGTCGGAATGACATCGGGGTTCGGCACTGTGAGTGACCCGCTCACGGTCATGTGATATGTGATGCATATATCAAAGGACCGTGAGCGGGCCAATCACAGTGCCGAACTCCAATGTCATTATGACATCATGCAAGGTTCTAGCAGGACAGAGCCTGCTACTACTCCCGGTTACCAGTCACTCGGCGGAGAGGTAAGTATAAGAATCTTTATTATTTTTAATACATTTGCCTTTATTTTATATTTGATTTCGCAGTGTATAGTGCATTGAGAAATCAAATCACTAAGGAGCAGGGGGGCCGCGGGGAGCGGGAGCACGGGCAGGACAGGAGGAGCGGGGGGGAAGAAGCGCGTGCAGGGCTGAGGAGCGGGGTATGGAGGTATGGAGCACGAGCAGGACAGGAGGAGCGTTGGGGAGGAAGCGCATGCAGGGCATAGGAGCGGGGTCACCATCGGCCGGGCTGCAAATTGGCACGAGAATCGAACTTTGAATTCTCGCGCCTATTTGCATAGCGTGCGCTCATTGTGCCAATGAGTGGCCTTTGTATGGCGCGCGATTTCGGCGACAGACGCAAAAGACCCTTAGACAATTATATAGTAGATTAGAAAACGTTTGGGTCTCGAGAATTCATGTATTCCTATCATGAGTAGTGTGAGTTCCATTGTAAGAATAATTTTAGTTTCCGAGATCAAATTTATTAATGTTTGAACATCTAACCAAAACTTCTTAAGCACATGACAATTCCAGAACATATGCTTCATTGTTCCTATTGAACCACATTATCTCCAACATAACTTACTATTACACGGATCAATCAGATGTAATTTTTGAGGAGAGAGATACCAAATTGTGAAAATGTTATGCTGTGTCTCCAAGAGCGCTGTGCAAGGAATAGTGGAATAGATGGTTGGTAAAATATAAGTAAAATGTTCACACAGAGACTTACGATCTAGCTCTAGTTCCCCTTCCCATATTCCTAAAATTTTTGTATTATCAAAGGTTACATCATCATTAAATATTTGATAAAGTCTTCCAGTCCTCCAACACAACTCATTGTCAGTCTGTTGTAGAAGTGCATCAATATTGCTAGGTAAGGTAAAGTCCAATTTCCTATTATCACGTGCATTAGTGAGTAATTGCCAATTGGTACTTTCAATCATAGGCAAATTAAACTGTTTTTCCAAGATAGGAAAGGGTTTTAAGTGATCTTTTATTAGTATGTCTGAGGCAAACTTAATGCTGGCATTTCTCCAAGATTTAAGCTTCAGTGTTGGGCAGGCAGTCTCAAAAATTTCTATTGGTAACCAGGAAGGAATTATATTTTTGAAAGTTGACCTTGAAATTTGTGTGAGGTTTCGCCACGCTCTTATAGTTGCTTTTAAAATTTCAGAGGTTGATAAGTGATTTTTTTGGATTAATAATATAGGAAGTAATGAAAGTAGTGGGGTTAAGACTATGTACTTGAGTTTTTTCAATATTGACCCAGGATGGACTGTCCTGCTGAGACCCACCATCTCCTGCTGCTTTTTATGAAATTTGTAAAGTAGTATGCTTTAATGTTAGGCATGCTCAGACTTCCTCTTTTGCTATGTTTCATTAGTGTAGTTCAGCAACTCTTGAGGATCTACCCCTCCAAATAAATTTAGACAATTGATTCTGCAATCTTTGAATATATTTTTGCTGAATCAAGAGAGGAAGATATCTAAAAATAAAAAAATGTTTTGGAATTTTATATGAAGCTATCCGACCCATCCAGGATGTATCTAATTTAGAAAGAAAAGATAAGTCCTCTGAAATCCTTTTAGTGATCTCTATCATATTTTTATCTATTATATTGCGTAGAGTGTTTGTTAAAATAATGCCTAAATAAGAAAGGTCAGAGGACAACCATGAGAGTTGAAATTCTCCTTTAAGGAGGTTTAGTAGTTCCCCATCAATGTTGTAGGGTAGAACTTGTGTTTTCTGAGTATTCAATTTGTAGTAAGAAACATCGGAAAATAATTTAGTGATCTCCAAGAGTCTTCTCAAAGAGTTCATTGGATCCGCTATCATGACCATCAAATCATCAGCAAACAGTGAAGTATTGTGCTGCCTTCCATTTAGAGGAATTTCCCCGAATACTTTTGTCTGTTCTAATCTTTTCAACAAAGGGTTCTACAAAGAAGTTGAAGTGGATAGGCAACAAGGGACAACCCAGGCTGGCTTCACACTGCAGTTTTTACACTGATCAGTGTCCGCCAGTTTGTGTGCCAAAACCAGGAGTGGAACCAGGAGAGGAACTTGCAGAGAAATACTATAATTCAATCATTTACACCTGTTCTTAGTTTTGGAGACACTCCTGGCTTTGGCACACAAACTGGATGGACAATGATCAGTGAAAAAACTGCAGAGTGAAACCAGCCCCTGTCTAGTTCCACCGGTGAGTCTAAATGGATTTGATACAAAATTATTTGTTAACAGCCTGGCTGTAGAGGATGAGTATAAGGCTTTAATAATATTAAGGAGACCCCAGTGCACCCTATGGAATGCCTTTTTAGGCGTCCATATTTATGCAAGTACCGGGGTCGCTGAGCTCTCAACTTATGCAATTACATTCAATACCCTTCTGATCGTATCTATTGTTCCTCTATTCTTAATAAAGCCAGTTTGATCCAACTGAATAAGTTTTGGGATGTAGTCTGTGAGTCTGTTAACTATTACTTTTGCTATAATTTTAGTATCCGAGTTAATAAGAGAGATGGGTCTATAATGGTCTGTATTTTGAAGATCACCCTTTTCTTTTGAGATAACTATTATAATTGCCTCCTGCATTTCAGCAGGAAGCAGAGATGTTATAGAAGCTGAGTTAATAAGTTTGATAACATAGGGAGTCAGTATTAAGCCAAACCTTTTAAAATACTCATTCGATAATCCGTCTAGTCCTGGGGATTCCTCACTCATAAGGGAATTAATAGAATAGGAGATTTCCAGGTCGGTGAAGGGTAAGTTTATAAGATCAATTTCCTCTTTGTCTAGGTGAGGTAGTTGTACGAAATACATTTATGGAAAAGCTATCAGGTTGTTTAATAGAAGAATCATTTTTTAAATTATAAGGGTGTTCATATAATTTTTAAAATGAATTTAAAATATCCTTTGGATTCTTAAATAAAATTTCTCTATCATTTCTAATTTGCAAAATTCTTTTTATTAACTCTTTTTTTCAAGACGTATAGCAAAAAGTTTGTTTAGTTTTTCTTGGCAATTATAATAATTCACTTTAGAAGACTGAATGATCTTATCATATTCGCCAAGAAATAGAGATTTAAATTCTACTCTTAATTTAAGAGCTTTAAATGGGTATCGTCAGATGGAATGGAGGCTTGAACATCTTCTAATGCATAATTAGTGCTTTGGATTTCATCAAATTTTTTATTTCTTATTTTTTTTAATCTTGAGTTGTACTCAATAATAAGTTCATTGCGGATTACTGCCATATGAGCAGTCCAGAGAGTTTCAATAGAAACTTCTCCAGTATCAAAATATAAATGAATTAGATCGGATAACTCCTTTTTATAATTGAGACTAGTAAAAAGGCCCGATGCAATTGCATCGGGAGCGCGGTGAAATGAATTGTGTGTATACAGGCGGGTCAGTGGGTAGCAGAGTATACAGGTGGCTCTGTGGGTAGCAGAGTATACAGGCGGCTCTGTGGGTAGCAGAGTATACAGGCGGCTCTGTGGGTAGCAGAGTATACAGGTGGCTCTGTGGGTAGCAGAGTATACAGGCGGCTCTGTGGGTAGCAGAGTATACAGGCGGCTCTGTGGGTAGCAGAGTATACAGGCGGCTCTGTGGGTAGCAGAGTATACAGGCGGCTCTGTGGGTAGC
Source organism: Allobates femoralis (assembly GCA_033576535.1). Taxonomy (NCBI): domain Eukaryota; kingdom Metazoa; phylum Chordata; class Amphibia; order Anura; family Aromobatidae; genus Allobates; species Allobates femoralis. The sequence goes on from JARQOC010000002.1 coordinate 192,892,338, forward strand.
AGAGTATACAGGCGGCTCTGTGGGTAGCAGATTATACAGGCGGCTCTTTGCGTAGCAGAGTATACAGGCGGCTCTGTGGGTAGCAGAGTATAAAGCGGCTGTGTGGGTAGCAGAGTATAGAGGCGGCTGTGCGGGGAGCAGAGTATACAGGCGGCTCTGTGGGTAGCAGAGTATACAGGCGGCTCTGTGGGTAGCAGAGTATACAGGCGGCTCTGTGGGTAGCAGAGTATACAGGCGGGTCTTTGCGTAGCAGAGTATACAGGCGGCTCTGTTGTTAGCAGAGTATACAGGCGGGTCTGTCGGTAGCAGAGTATACAGACAGCTGTGCGGGGAGCAGAGTATACAGGTGGTTGTGCGGGGAGCAGAGTATACTGGCGGCTGTGCGGGAAGCAGAGCATACAGGCGGCTGTGCGGGGAGCAGAGCATACAGGCGGCTGTGCGGGGAGCAGAGCATACAGGCGGCAGTGCGAGGAGCAGAGCATGCAGGCAGCAGTGCGGGGAGCAGAGTATGCAGGCGGCTGTGCGGGGAGCAGAGTATACAGGCGGCTGTGCGGGGAGCAGAGTATACAGGCGGCTGTGCGGGGAGCAGAGTATACAGGCGGCTGTGTGGGGAGCAGAGTATACAGGCGGCTGTGTATACAGGCGGGTGTGCGGGGTGCAGAGCATATAGGCGGCTGTGCGGGGAGCAGAGTATACAGGGGGCTCTGTGGGTAGCAGAGTATAAGGCGGCTGTGTGGTATCAGAGTATAAGGCGGTGTGTGGTCAGAGTATAGCGGTGTGTGAGTAGCATAGAGGTGTGTCGGGAGCAGAGTATACAGGCGTGTGGGGGGAGCAGAGTATAGAGGGGTGTGTGCGGGAGCAGAGTATACAGGCGGGTCTGTGGGTAGCAGAGTATACAGGCAGCTGTGCGGGGAGCAGAGTATACAGGCGGCTGTGCGGGGAGCAGAGTATACAGGGGTCTGTGTGCGGGGAGCAGAGATACAGGCGGCTGTGCGGTGAGCAGAGTATACAGGCAGCTGTGCGGGAAGCAGAGTATACAGGGGTCTGTGTCGGGGAGCGAGTATACAGGCGGCTGTGTATACAGGCGGGTGTGCGGGGTGCAGAGCATATAGGCGGCTGTGCGGGGAGCAGAGTATACAGGGGGCTCTGTGGGTAGCAGAGTATAGAGGCGGCTGTGTGAGTAGCATAGAGGCGGCTGTGCGGGGAGCAGAGTATACAGGCGGCTGTGGGGGGAGCAGAGTATAGAGGGGTGTGTGCGGGGAGCAGAGTATACAGGCGGGTCTGTGGGTAGCAGAGTATACAGGCAGCTGTGCGGGGAGCAGAGTATACAGGCGGCTGTGGGGGGAGCAGAGTATAGAGGGGTGTGTGCGGGGAGCAGAGTATACAGGCGGGTCTGTGGGTAGCAGAGTATACAGGCAGCTGTGCGGGGAGCAGAGTATACAGGGGTCTGTGCGGGGAGCGGAGTATAAGGCGGCAGTGCGGGCGAGCGGAGTATACAGGCGGGAGTGCGGGGAGGGGAGTATACAGGCGGCAGTGCGGGGGAGGGGAGTATAACCAGGCGGAGTGCGGGCGAGCGGAGTATACAGGGGTGGTGTGCGGCGAGGGATATACAGGGGTGTGTGCGGGGAGGCGAGTATACAGGGGTGTGTGCGGGGAGGAGTATACAGGCGGCGTGCGGGGAGCGAGTATACAGGCGGTGTGCGGGAGGTATACAGGCGGCTGTGCGGGGGGAGTATACAGGGGTGTGCGGGGAGCAGAGTATACAGGGGTGTGTGCGGGGAGCAAGTATACAGGGGTGTGTGCGGGGAGCAGAGTATAAGGGGTTGTGCGGGAGCAGAGTATACAGGGGTGTGCGGGGAGCAGAGTATACAGGGGTGTGCGGGGAGCAGAGTAAAGGCGGCTGTGCGGGGAGCAGAGTATACAGGCGGTGCGGGGAGCAGAGTTACAGGGGTGTGCGGGGAGCAAGGCGGCTGTGCGGGGAGCAGAGTATACAGGCGGTGAGTGCGGGTGGAGGGAGGAGTATACAGGCGGCTGTGCGGGGAGGCGAGAGTATACAGGCGGCTGTGCGGGGAGCAGAGTATACAGGGGTGTGTGCGGGGAGCAGAGTATACAGGGTGTTGCGGGGAGCAGAGTATACAGGGGCTGTGCGGGGAGCAGAGTATACAGGCGGCTGTGCGGGGAGCAGAGTATACAGGCGGGCTGTGCGGGGAGCAGAGTATACAGGCGGCTGTGCGGGGAGCAGAGTATACAGGCGGTGTGTGCGGGGAGCAGAGTATACAGGCGGCTGTGCGGGGAGCAGAGTATACAGGCGGCTGTGCGGGGAGCAGAGTATACAGGCGGTGTGCGGGGAGCAGAGTATACAGGGGCTGTGGCGGGAGCAAGTATACAGGGTGTGCGGGAGCAGAGTATACAGGCGGCTGTGCGGGGAGCAGAGTATACAGGCGGCTGTGCGGGGAGCAGAGTATACAGGCGGCTGTGCGGGGAGCAGAGTATACAGGCGGCTGTGCGGGGAGCAGAGTATACAGGCGGCTGTGCGGGGAGCAGAGTATACAGGCGGCTGTGCGGGGAGCGAGTATACAGGCGGCTGTGCGGGGAGCAGAGTATACAGGCGGCTGTGCGGGGAGCAGAGTATACAGGGGCTGTGCGGGGAGCAGAGTATACAGGCGGCTGTGCGGGGAGCAGAGTATACAGGCGGCTGTGCGGGGAGCAGAGTATACAGGCGGCTGTGCGGGGAGCAGAGTATACAGGGGGCTGTGCGGGGGAGCAGAGTATACAGGGGCTGTGCGGGGAGCAGAGTATACAGGGGCTGTGCGGGGAGAGAGTATAAGGGGCTGTGCGGGGAGCGAGAGTATAGAGGGGCTGTGCGGGGAGAGAGTGATAGAGGGGCTGTGCGGGGAGGAGATGATAGAGGGGGCTGTGGGGGCAGTATACAGGGGCTGTGCGGGAGAGTATAGAGGGGGCTGTGCGGGGAGGAGAGTGATAGAGGGGGCTGTGCGGGGAGGAGGTGATAGAGGGGGCTGTGCGGGGAGGAGGTGATAGAGGGGGCTGTGCGGGGAGGAGGTGATAGAGGGGGCTGTGGGGGAGGAGGTGATAGAGGGGGCTGTGCGGGGAGGAGGTGATAGAGGGGGCTGTGCGGGGAGGAGGTGATAGAGGGGGCTGTGCGGGGAGGAGGTGATAGAGGGGGCTGTGCGGGGAGGAGGTGATAGAGGGGGCTGAGCGGGGAGGAGGTGATAGAGGGGGTGCGGTAGAGGTGATGAGGGACTGGGAGGTGATAGAGGGGCTGTGCGGGAGGAGGTGATAGAGGGGGCTGGCGGGGAGGAGGTGATAGAGGGGGCTGACGGGGAGGAGGTGATAGAGGGGCTGTGCGGAGGAGGTGATAGAGGGGGCTGGCGGGAGGAGGTGATAGAGGGTGGCTAGCGGGGGGGTGATAAGGGCTGAGCGGGGCTGTGTGGGGAGGAGGTGATAGAGGGGCTGGCGGGAGGTGATAGAGGGGGCTGTGCGGGGAGGAGTGATAGAGGGGTTGGGAGGAGGTGAAGAGGGGCTGTGCGGGGAGGAGGTGATAGAGGGGGCTGAGTGGGGAGGAGGTGATAGAGGGGGCTGAGTGGGGAGGAGGTGATAGAGGGGGCTGTGCGGGGAGGAGGTGATAGAGGGGGCTGAGCGGGGAGGAGGTGATAGAGGCAGCTGGTGCAAGTTGAGGGGCGGGGGGAGGTGACAGCAGGCTGCAGGGCCGCCGGCTCTGCAGCGTACAATCACAGAGCTCCGGGCGAGCGGCGGCTGGTGGTAGTTGAGGGTGCCCTCCAGGGTGCAGGTCTGGGGCTTCTGTCTGTGCCCGCGTGTCCTGTGTCCCTGAGCAGCAGGGTGCGAGTCCGGGGCTCCTCTGTGTCCCCGGGTCTTCCCCGGGTCTGCTGAGCGGATGTGCAGGGGTGCGGGTCCGGGGCTGCTCTGTCTCCCCGGGTCTTCCCGGGTCTGCTGAGCGGATGTGCAGGGGTGCGGGACCGGGGCTGCTCTGTCTCCCCGGGTCTTCCCCGGGTCTGCTGCCGACTGAGGCAGGAGAGGTGGGGGGCAGCAGGAGAGCTGCGGTGACAGCAGGCGGGGTGGCGGGTGGGCAGCGGAGACTGCTCGTGATGACGCTACGCGTCATCACTCGCAGTCCCGCAAAGCATTCTGGGATTCGGCTACAGTGCCCGAATTCCAAACTGCGGATTATATAAATAGATGTTGAAAAAGAAAAGAGTTTGCCCCCATAGCATGTGGGGGTTGGAAGTATGGTTATTATTTAGTTTAAAAATGATTGGCGCATGGTCTGACCAAGTCTTTGGTAAAATATACATTTTTAATTTTTTTTTGTAGGGAATGGATATTAGCCAAGACTAAATCAATCCTAGCCAGTGAAAAATGAAAATTTGAGTAGTGAGTAAATTCCTTTGATGTCGAGCATAAACAACGAAAAACATCAAAAAGACCTTCCCTGTCCAGTCAAGGATTGAGTGTCACACTTTATTGCCTAAGTTTATAAGTTAAGTTTATTAGACCATTGGGTATAATGTTAAAATCACCAAAAATTAGAAGTGAGCACATCTGATGGTCACGTATCATACCCAACAACTTCGTTAAAAACCTAATTTGCCTCGTATTAGGGGCGTATAAGTTAACTAGCGTATATCATTTCTCCTCTAGTCTACATATGAGAATTATATAGTATAAAGAGGACAAAAGATTTGTCTTCTGTTTTTGCATACAGGGATGGCAATTTTATTAAACATATCCACAAACATAAAGAACAGTAAAACTGAGTCAAGGATTCAAGGAGGTTTTACAAGGTAATCTGGTTTCAAGTCAATACAATGACATAGCTAAGAGCCGTCCTGGCAAGGGACCAGTTAGACAAATAAAGTGCAATAAATAGTGCTACTACATGGCAGTTTTAAAGACAACTGGAATAATAATCCCAAGTGGCCTTCAAGTACTAGTTTTCCCTTTCTTTGAAATAACTGATCAATGCTTCCACAGTAAGTGGGAGGAAGTTGTGGATGCCTGTTCTATGGGCTTTATTAAGCTGTTTGAACAACAAAACACGGGCACTTTAAAGGATTTAGATTTAGAAATAGAAGTGGTTCAGTTTTGTTTGAAAGAGAAGCTATCTAAAGAAGCTCTCAGTAAGCTAAATTTTGATTTGGAAGAGACCTTTAAGAAGTGAGAATAGGAAATGCGGGAGACCAAAACAAAGAAATATCAGCGTGACATGAATGATGTCACTACTAATAGTGTACATAGATGGAACAAAAGATGTAAACCACGGAGACCAAGTAAAACCTCCGGAGTTTCACAAATGTCCAGGGAGGGTAGCATATTGGTGTAACCAAATTCTAGTTGTGGAGGAGTTTTAAGATCAGCTCTAAAACAGCAGAGTGCCAAACAAGATAAGAAAGGAATCATAAACAATGGTAGATCAGAGGTAATTAATTTGTTTAAGCACAATTTAAATTATGATCAGGTGCAAGTTTTGCAAAGAGGATTATCTTTCTCTCCTACTAATAACTTCGATCTATTCACAGCAATAAAGGATGTTCAGCTGTTCGCAAGAAAGTTGGTACTCAAGAAGCTATTTGAAAAAAACTCATCACCCAACAACCTTATACATGACTGTGAAGGAATGACATTGACTGATTTAGAGGATCTCATGGAGGAACAAGGCATGTCATCATTAGGTAAGTTTCTGCAAAGTACGGCCCCAAAATCAACCAAGTTCCCCCTTTGTCCCTGTGTCCAGCTGTGGAGATCTTCACTGACTTAGTTATTAAAGACTTTCAGGGGATCTCCACGCATAGACAACGGGACAACTTAAATAGGAGACAACGGCAAGCCATTAAAGAGCTGGCAAGCCTAGACGATATAGTAATAAAACCAGTGGATAAAGCGGGAATGTGGTATTATGGCCTCAGGCAATGTATGAAAAGGAGGTCAATCGCAATTTACATGACAAGGAAACTTACCTAAGGTTTCCATCGTCCCCTATGAGATCCTTTGTGGGTGAATTAGAGTCAAACCTCTTTGATGCCTTCAGTCAGGGCATTATTCCAAAAAAGATTTATGAAGGTTTGTTAGTGAAGCAGGCAAGAGTCCCCACTCTGTACTTTATTACTAAGGTACACAAAAGCCTGGTGAAGCGTCCGGGATGTCCTACAGTCTCTGGCCTGGGTGGGCCCAGTGACCCTGTCTGCAAATTCATTGACGATTATTTAAAGCCCCTGGTTCATTTACTACCTTTGTACATGAAGGATACCACTGACGTACTGAAGCATTTTGACGGGATTGTACTTGAGTCTGACATGTTGCTGGTCACAGCGGATGTGGAGGGACTGTACAACTCCATCAATCATAACCAGGGGTTAGCAGTGGTCCGGTTTTCCTTGGGATGAGCAGTTGTGATAGCAAAACTGTTTAATTGGTCAAGGAGCTTCTTGAGTTCGTCCTCACACATAATTATTTTTATTTTCAAAGAAGTCTTTTATTTCCAGAAGAAGGGTACAGCCAGGGGTGCGACCTGTGCCCCGTCCTATGCAAATTTCTTTCTTGGATTCTGGGAGAGGGATTTGTTCAGAGGGGACAGGGCATAGGCCGTATCCCATGTGCACCTATGCTCTAGATATATAGATTACTTTTTTTATTTGGCAAGGTGGACAGGACGAGCTCAGGAGCTTCTTTGACTGTATAAACATCAATGATTTAAACCTAAGGCTGACGTATGTTTGCAGTAGGGAGGAAGTGGATGTTTTGGATATTAAGATCTGACTAGATAGCACTGGATACCTACAGACAAATGTCTTTAGGAAACCAACATTCACGAACTCCTTGCTGCACGCATCGTCTAACCATATTAAATATAGCATCAATGCTGTCCCAAGGATTAGACTGATCTGTTCATCTGAGTTGGAGTTTGAGCAGCAGGCAGGTGATCTCAGGGCCAGATTTCAGGCCAGGGGTTATAGTAACCATTCAATTAAGAGGGGTTATTGGAGAACAAAACATATCTCTGGCAACAAATTGTTACAACCCTCATTCAGGCCACGTACTGATGACAGCATTATGTTTATCTCCACCTTCAATAAGCGGTGGGGAGATGAAAGATGTTCTATGTAGGCATTGGGGTATCCTGATGAATGATCCAAATATCCAAGTGTCTCTTGGATTTTCCACAAATGCTGTAGTCTACTGTAGATACTCACCAAAGCTGTAGATACTGTAGACGCAGTAAAAACCTGAGGGACATCATAGTGAACAGTCACTATATTCCCGAGGTAATGACACATTTCAGGAAGTTGACAAAGTTGGCAGGCTATTTCCCTTGCAGTGACTACATAACATGCAGAAATATTTAAGAACAAACAAGTTTTGTAGTTCAGATGGGAAAAATGAGTTCCCTAGCCGGAGCTACATTTCATGCACAACAAGTCAGGTCATCTACTATGCTACCTGCGGATGCCCCAAATTATATGTAGTTCTCACCTCCCATCAGTTGAAGTTGAGAGTAAGGGAACATGTGCGCGACACTCTGGCTTCAAAAGATGTATAGGATATCACGACCTTAAAAACGATCCCACGCCATTTCAAACTGCAGCATATCTGCAATCCGAAAACCTTTTTGGTTAGGGGGATATAGCAGATACATTTGGGTGCCAGGGGAGGAGATGTTATGAAACAATTGTTACAGTGGGAGTGGCATTGGATTACTATCCTGGGCACAGTGGCCCCTGAGGGCTTAAACGAGACTAACAGTTTTGCAATCTTTTTATGACGTCGCTTTTTTCAGCATGTTTTTTTTTGTAGCATATATAAGCATTGTTACGGAATTGTTAGGTCTTTTTAATTACCGTATATACTCGCGTATAAGCCGAGTTTTTCAGCCCAAAAATTGGGCTGAAAAGTACCCCCCTCGGCTTATACGCGAGTCATACGCCCCAGTGGTACACAGATGCCCCCCCTCATGAATATACAGGCCCCACCCATCAGTATACAGGGCCCCCCTTGCTGCGGTAAACCTGTAAAGTAATAGATGATTATACTTATCCCCGACGCTGCCACCGCCATCGCGCTCCTCCGGCTGCATCCGGCTTCATCATGACGTCATTGCCTGAATAATGATCCAGCACTAAACAAAGCAATCCCAGACACACCAGGCATAACATTCAGAAGAGTCCCCAACATCAAAGGAATGATAGCACCAAGCAGACTGAGACAAGTATTACCGGATAAGGATGGAGAAATCCAACAAAGAGGGACCAAGAGATGTGGGAGGAGAAGATGCTTGTGCTGCAGAAGCATCCAACAGAGGACTTCTTTTACATCCTCCAGCAATAAGGAGACATTCCAAATAAAACATCAGATGGATTGCTCCACAAGATATATAATCTATTTACTAGAATGTCCTTGCAACCTGCAGTACGTGGGGAGGACAATTAGACCTCTTAGTGAGAGACTTAATAAACACCGATCCAATGTGAAAAATGGTTTTAAAACACATGGTGTATCTTACCACTTTGACACACACCACAATGGAGATTCCACACTTATAAGAATCACCCCTATAGACCACATAGGACCACATATCTCTAATAAATTCGAGATGCTACAAAAAAGAGACAAGTTCTGGATATTTAAATTAGACACGTTGAAACCCAGAGGACTCAATCTGGTGTCTGAACTAATATAAATATATCAATTTGTCAGTTTTTTCACTGTTTTGACAATGAAACACGTTCTATGGTTGAACACTGCTCTCACCGGTATTTTAGCACAAGAGGCTTATTTCATTATAGCAATATTGCACTTTAGTATTGAAACAACATATGCACACATACTACCCCTTGTTCACTCTTTCCATGCACTGACTATTGCTTTCTTTTTCTTCTTTTCTATTTTAAGCATGATAAGAGCGACTTTGGTCTTTTTTCATGTAACGAGCTTGTTATGCGCCCCTACTGGCGGACAAATAGACTCTCCTGAGTTGGGTACCGGTCTCCTTTCCCTCTCATCACTATAGCAACATCCTCCTAGCAGTTGCCATCTTGTAGACCAGGGGTGGGGAACTCCAGTCCTCGAGGGCCGCAAACAGTGCATGTTTTCAGGATTTCCTTAGTATTGCACAGGTGATAACATAATCATTTGCACTGGTGATGATTCCAATCCCTGTGCAATACTAAAGAAATCGTGAAAACCTGAACTGTTTGCGGCCCTCGAGGACTGGAGTTCCCCACCCCTGTTGTAGACAATCACTGGTACTACACCACACAATAGCAAAATTACAGTCTGGTTGCTTGTTTTATGTATTTGAACAAGCTGGAGGGAATGTGTGCATTACTCCTTTGTTGCCCTGCTGGGCAAGCTGGGATCTTCCATGAGATGGGAAAGAACTCAGTTTTTTTAGCTTAGTGGTCTTTTTCTCTTCTCAAGCTCCACACACACGAAGAATGACAACAGACACTCCTAGCACCTTTTTAATCCATTTACCCACATCACTTCGCTTGGCCTTTGGTAAAAAGAAGAGTCCAACGATGGTTTTTACAATATTTTATCTCATTTTTATTTAATTAGAAATAAACGTTTTTTAATAATTATCTTCACATTTTTTTTATGTTAATCTTTATTTATTCAATTTTTACATATTTTATTCTTCTTTTTTATATATTATGAATAAAATTATAAACAATTGATAGTTTTTATATAAAATGATAATCCTTGGTTCAGCTTTGGCCGCATCTGGAAAACAAACAGAATATTATCTAATACATTTTTTAGATGAGTACTATTCAATTCAGAGGCATGCTTTGTAAGCCCAAGATAGCACAGAACATTAGAAGCACACCCATACAAGTGAATACCTGAGCTTCATGAGTTCTATCCCCTGGGAAGTTGGGAACTATTCAATTAATTTTTTATTGCCTGCATCTGTATGTATTTTTTAATGCGGTTTTATGAGCTTTTCCACCGTGTACCTGTGATGTCATGTGTGGAAGTCTCAGGTTCTAACCCCATATGAAAATATGAAATAATGTGAAAAGTTTTTTTCTATTTTTTGCATCAGGAAGATATTTTGATCGCTGATTTTTGCAATTTCATGTATTATTTTTAAAAATTCTTTAGCAGGGACTTTTAAGTCATCTTTTTATGAATAGAATGTAGATTCTAGTTAGTGACTTTAGATACTGGTTAAGCTTTCTATAAAAAGAGTGGGAAAATGAGGAGATCCTCCCATTTTGATGATGCAAATGACATCACAGGTACACAGACAACACCCTGTTTTTTATAAGTTTGAGGCTATAAAAACCCCACTGTTACTGTTTGATGTAATATCCCTGATGAAGGTGCCAGGCTAGGCGACGAAACGCGTAGGAGAATAAAGAAGGATTGAACTGGACATCGTCTACTCATTTTCTTTGATGTGAGTGAACTTGGCAGCGCGGACTGTGGTACACCTCTCTTCCCTAAGCTTCTGGTTTCGTCTTCACGTGTGTGAGACCGGTGGAAGTCCAGCAGCAGCCATCAGGATATTTATACAAACAGGTCTACAAACCAGTTGTGGGTCTCACAACTGGAATAGGTGAGTGGTTCACTTTTCTCACCTTAACACAAGCTAGTGTCTAGTGATAAGGGCACTATTGCGCCTCTTGTCCCCCCCCTCTTCTTTTTGTGATGAACCATTGACCTGTTGTCTGTAAAACTGCAATATAGTAGCACTATTTATTGCACTTTATTTGTCTAACTTGGCCCTAGCCAGGACAGCTCTCAGCCACACCACTGTATTGACTTGAAACCAGAATACCTTGTAAAACCTCTTTGAATCCTTGAGTCAGTTTTACTGTTCTTTATGTTTGTGGATATGTTTAATAAAATTGTTATCTATGTTTGCAAAACAACCTTTGTCCTCTTTATACTACATGAAATTGTCATATAATTGTGCAAGTGTACTTCTAAAAATGATTTCTGAATGCTGCAATTCTGATTTGTTATATGAGAATTATATACCTGCCATCTGGGCCTAACATAGTGTTCTTTTCTTCAAACTGCAATGAGTTTTTAACTATAAAGGCTACACCTGTTTTTTTCCTTGTGTCAAAGGCCAAAATTTCTCTAGAGTAATTTGAGTTTTCTAATTTTGGGGGATTAATACAAGAAAATGTTGTCTCTTGGATTCCAGCAATCTCGATATTTAGTTTATTCAAGTCCCTCCAGAGCAGGTATCTTTCCTGTGGAGAGTTTAAGCAGAGTTTCAGGGTGGGCCAATTATAAGGATGCACCTAAATAAAATGGGAATGGTTGGTGATATCAACTTCCTGTTTGTGGCACATTAGTATATGGGAGGGGGAAAACTTTTCCAGATGGGTGGTGGCCTGGAAAGGACAGAGAAGGAGTGAGGGGTCATAGAGAGGAACAACCTCGCTGCAGGGAGTAAAGGAACCCGGAGGGGAGAGTTGTGCCCGTGTAAAGACTTGTAACTGGAACTGTGACTGAACTGTAACTGAGAAAGCTGAGAAGTAAACATGGTGAACCCTGCCTCTGACTCCCTTGCATGATTCTGCCTGCACATGATTCCCTCCAACAGGTCTGCAGAGGACTACAATCTGGGGAGCCACAGCCTGTCAGCTCTGAATCTGGAAGGAAGAATTCTGCAGCATCAGGACAGTAAGTGCACTGCACCCATCACCAGCCTGCACCATACACTACACCATAGACTCTACCATTACTGCCCCGGGGAACCCAGTTCTACCCGCGGAGAACTATTCCATCATCAGCTGCTATAACATCATCCCCGGAAGTTCTACAGCAGCGGTGGTCCCACTATTGACCACAAGCCGTGGGTGGTGTCACGACTGACATTATCCCCTGTAAATATTCCCCTTATTATTGCCAGGGCCCGGGACAAGGTCCGGACCAGGACCTCCGTGACATCCCCCAGCAGCAGACCCGGTCCGGTACCAAGTACCCCGTCCCAGTGGGCTCGACACTAGCACAGGATTCCAGTATCCATTGTTTCAGATGCTGCACATCTCGTGACTTCACAGCATAGACAATTGCCTTCAGATGAGTGATGAGGCAAACGTTTTTATGAATGGTGAAGTTAACAAACAAAACCACCACTATTGGTCTGACACTAACCCACAGTGGATACATTAGATCCCTCCAAGACTGTTGGAACACAAAAATTGATGGTATGTCATGGTATATGGGGCACAAAGATAGTGGGGCCATTCTTCATCAATGGAAACCTCAATGCTACTGGATATCTGAAATTGCTACATGATTTCTGCAACACCCAGTGAAGGGAAGTGGAACTATTTCTAGGCTGAGGGGCATGGGGATCAGAATATTAAGACACACACCTCCTCCTCACCTCTGTCTCAATGCTATGAGACACTCCTCCACCTGCAAGGCCTCAGCACACAGCAAGACTGAAGGAAACAAAACTCAGTTTAAATATTTAAACACAGCAGCAGCACTCATGAACTGGAAGGCAGTCAAAATGTGACAATTCCCCCCCTTCCTTTATGAGAGGCCTTTGGACTCTAAACCGGGCACATCTTTATTGGTCAAAATTTCTTGAGTGATGACTTGTGGAAGATATCACGGATATTCAGCACTGTAGGAGGTTCAAGCTGGAACAACACAGAGTTGCAAATGGCCGATATTCTACATGGACCAATAACTCCAGAACTAGGAGCTCCAGCCAAATGCTTCCACCTGACGTGTTTTGACAACACCAACACGTAATCATCAACACTTATGTCTGGACCTGGATGTTTATTACCATTCATGTGATTACAGATGAATTATTCACAGGGGGGCAAAGAGTAGAAATGCTTTCCTGCCTCTTCTCTGGAAATTTACTCACATAAGGCTTAGTGGGAGTCACCACCCTCCCCTTATCCCACTTCTCAGGATAACACCTGAGCCCAGCCTCAATCTGAGATGTAGGCTGGATTTTACCCCAATTGTTCGGTAGGTGTTCAACCATCTCCGGTGGAGACATAGGAGTAGGCCTGACCAACACGGCAGAGACAGTAGTACTCAGGTGCTTATCCTCATGGGATATCAGCAGCTGAGAAATGGGTTTAGAGCAGTGTGGACAGACCCTAATAAAGTGATCAGCTTGACCACAAAAGAAACAAGATTACCCAGTCTGGTGAACTGCAGATTTGCTAGTATGAGAAATCAAATTCCACAACTGTTCAGGAATATCAGGAACCACACATGTAACCTCCATAGCAGGGATGGCCACAAGGGGCAAGATAGGTTCAGGTCTCTCTCTAAGGAGTCTGTTCAACCTAATAGCAAGAGCTATAACTGGCTTCAATGACTCCGGAGCAGCATACTGAGTAATGGAATCTTGTAGCCATTCTGACAAGCCCAGACAGAACTGACTCATCAGAGCAGGGTCATTCTACTGAATGTAAGTGGTCCATCTCTTGAACTCAGAGCAATATGCCTCAGCTGACCGCACTCTTTGCCTGAGCTTACATAGTTTAGACTCAAAATATAAATATATAAAGGACCGGGAACAGTCATAGTACTGGGCACACATCAAATGAAGCATTGAAAGAAAGAGACCATAGATGTTTTTGTGACCCAGATTAAAATCACCTGAATGTCCACACTAGGCAGTTGCAGTACAAATGATTTATTAAGTAACTGGTGGTACAAAACAGGTAAAGTCATAAAGTGAACATAGGACAGTGTGGAGGGAGGGAGGTGGGAGAAGAAGACTGGAGATGCAGAGGACAAAGTAAACCTCACCCTGGTTGCAGAGGATAAAGTGCCTGTGCTCATTGAGGGACAACACAAAAGTGGTGATCACTCGCCCCTTGAGAAAGCCGGACGCGAAACACGTGTCGGGGCCCCTGAGACGGAGGCAGGAGTGCACCGGACCCCTAGTACATACACCCATGGGTAAGTGTCAGTCTGGTATGCTTGTAGCTCTGACCGCATAGATAGGTGACAGGCTCATACAGCGCCTCCCGCTGGTTTTGTGTTGTCCCTCAATGAGCACAGGCACTTTATCCTCTGCAACCAGGGTGAGGTTTACTTTGTCCTCTGCATCTCCAGTCTCCTTCTCCCACCTCCCTCCCTCCACACTGTCCTATGTTCACTTTATGACTTTACCTGTTTTGTACCACCAGTTACTTAATAAATTATTTGTACTGCAACTGCCGAGTGTGGACATTCGGGTGATTTTAATCTGGGTCACAAAAACATCTATGGTCTCTTTTTTTCAATAGTTTAGACTCAGCCAAGGAGATACCATCAGGGTCACCATACACCAGGGCAAGAGCCGCAAAAAACTCATCCACCAACCGCGTAGATTTTGAATTGGTTGGCAGAAGGAAGGCCCAGGCCTTGGTATCCCTCTTGTGAAGGGATAGTATAAAATCCCCTTGCAGTTCCTCACTACCTGAAGAACGAGGGCTGAGCCTGAAATACAACTTACAGACCTCCTGAAAACAATACAATAAACTTATCTCTCCCTCCCAAGAATTGGTCAGGGAGGGATATATTGGGTTCTGGTACAGCCAGGGCGTAAGCCGCAGCCAGATAGCAAATAAAGTCTTGTAGCTGCTTCTCATTAGAGAAGTCCTACACCAGGCATGCAAAAACTCATGTTGAAGCAATAATGGCTTCAGAAAAAAACATAGGTTCCAGAAAAGGTTATGGGGTGGTATAGTGGATAGGGAGTTAAGAAGCAAGATAGTAAAATGGGCAAGGCATTCAGAGTAGCTAGCTGACCCTAAGACTGGTGTTCCCTAACTCACCATGTACCCAAAGGTATCTCTGATGGTGAGGAGGTTTGAATTGCCACCATAGCCTTTCATTGGCTCTAGGCTATGAACCTCTACCTCCACCTACGGACCAGGAAGAGACAACCTCTCTAATAAGAGAGAACAGCAGCAGCTCCAGCAAACAAGTCTGCACAGCACGGGTCCTAGAAGAGGAATGAACTTTTTCTACGACACCCGTTGGAGGGAGTGGAACTACCTCTAGGCAGAGGGAGTGGAGATCAGAATACTAAGATACACACCTTCTCCTCAATTCCACCTCACTGCTATGACTCACCCCTCTACCTGCAAAACCGCAGCACACAGCAAGACTGAAGGAAAAAAAACTCAATTTAAACATTTACCCCTTTCCGACACGTCTCCCCGTTTGAGACATGAAAACCAGTGTGTTCCCAACAGATGTCTCAGCGTCTGAGACATCCAGGGATCGCACTTCTGCAGCTCGAGTGAGGTTCTCACTGACCTGTCACTCGAGCTGCAGATACATGGGGACTTGAAAATGAAACCACCAATTGCCACGACTTTGCAGAGTTTGCCGTCTCTTCCTGCCTCCTTCCCTGCCTGGCTCCTCCTGCTCCCTCACTCATCCCCCCTGTCTCCTCCTGTACCTCCCCCCCTCCTCTGCCCTGTCTCCCGCTGACTCCTGCCCCCCCCGACTGCTGATCACCACCGGTGATCACTGGAGCAGTCATCACCGCTCCGGTGATCACCTCCTCCTGCTGCCGCCACCGCTCACCTCAGTTCTAGAAGTAAAATCAGTTCTAGAGATAAAAAAAAAAGACCTTCACTGTATTTTCAGTAGCCAGCCAGGTACAACTTGGCAGCTAGGGGGCTGGAATCCTAGCGTGGAGAGACCCAAATGTTTATGACCCCCCACGCTGCAAATTGCAACCCACAGCCACCCAAGAAAATAGCGCATTCATTAGAGGCGGCATTTTCTCGTGCTGTACCCCAACTCTTCCAGTTGCCCTTGTGCTGGTGGAACACGGGTTCTCCATATGTGACATCGTATCCGCTAACAATTCCAATGGAAAATTAGCTTCAATTGTTAGTGGAAACCATGCCGCGTATGGAGAGCCCCTCCCTGTGTGCCTGAACATTAGAGCTCCCCCACAAGTGACCCCATTTCGGAAACTAGACCCCTAAAGGAACTTATCTAGATGCATAGTGAGCACTTTGAACCCACATGTGCTTCACTTGTGGGGGGCTCCAATGTTTAGGCACACAGGAGCTCTATATGCGACAAGGTGTCCACTAATAATTCCAATTGGTTGCGGACACCATATTACGTATGGAGAGCCCCTGTGTGCCTAAACATTGGAGCTCCCTCACAAGTGACCCCATTTTGGAAACAAGACCCCCCAGGGAACTTATTTAGATGCATAGTGAGCACTTTGAACCCCCAGGTGCTTCACAAATTGATCCGTAATAAGGAAAAAGTACTTTCTTTTTTCAAAAAATTTTTTACAGATCAATTTGTGAAGCACCTGAGGGTTCAAAGTGCTCACAAGGGGTCACTTGTGGGGGAGCGCCAATGTTTAGGCACACAGGGGCTCGTTATATGCGACATGGTGTCCACTAATAATTTCAATTATTAGCAGACACCATGTTGCATATGGAGAGCCCCTGGGTGCCTAAACATTGGAGCTCCCCCACATAGTGAGCTCTTTGAACCCACAGGTGCTTCACAAATTGATCTGTAAAAATGAAAAAGTCTTTTTTTTTTCCACAAAAAGTTTCTTTTCATTTTTACAGATTAATTTGTGAAGCACCTGGGGGTTCAAAGTGCTCACTATGCATCTAGACAAGTTCCCTGGGAGGTCTGGTTTCCAAAATGGGTCACATGTTGGGGAGCTTCAAATGCGACATGGTGTCAGCTAACAATTTGAACTGATTTTTCATTCAAATTGTTAGCAGACACCATGTCGCATTTGGAGAGTCCCTGTGTGCCTAAACATTGGAGCTCCCCCACAAGTAACCCCATTTCGGAAACTAGACCCCCCAGGGAACTTATCTAGATACATAATGAGCACTTTGAACCCCCAGGTGCTTCACAAATTAATCCGTAAAACTGAAAAAAAGAACATTTTTGTGAAAAAAAAGTACTTTTTCATATTTACGGATCAATTTGTGAAGCACCTGGGAATTCAAAGTGTTCACCACCCATCTAGATATGTTTCCTGGGGGTCTAGTTTCCAAAATGGGATCACTGTGAGGGAGCTCCAATGTGTAGGCACACAGGGGCTCTCCAAACGCAACATGGTGTCTGTTAACAATTTGAGCTAATTTTCCATTCAAATTGTTGGCGGACACCGTGTCGCGTTTGGAGAGTCCCTGTGTACCTAAACTGGAGCGCCCCGACAAGTGACCCCATTTGGGAAACTAGACCCCCCAGGGAACATATCTAGATGGGTGGTGAGTATTTTGAACCCCCAGGTGCTTCACAAATTAAACCGTAAATATGAAAAAAGGATCAATTTGTGAAGCACCTGGGGGTTCAAAGTGCTAACTATGCATCTAGATAAGTTCTGTGGAGGGGTCAAGTTTCCAAAATGGGGTCACTTGTGGGGGAGCGCCAATGTTTGGGCACCCAGGGACAAACACGACATGGTGTCAGCTAACAATTTGAATGGAAAATTAGCTCAAATTATTAGCGGACACCATGTTGCATTTGGAGAGTCCCTGTGTGCCTAAACATTGGAGCTCCCTCACAAGTGACCCCATTTTGGAAACTAGAACCCTCAGGGAACATATTTAGATGGGTGGTGAGCACTTTGAACTGCCAGATGTTTCACGAATTGATTCGTAAAAATGAAAAAGTACTTTTGTTTTCACAAAAATTTTCTTTTAGCCAAATGTTTTCATTTTCACATGGGCAACTGGATAAAATGCATCCTAAAATTTGTTGGGCAATTTCTCCTGAGTACACCAATACCTCATATGTGGTCTTAAACCACTGTTTGGGCGCACGGCAGGGCTCAGAAGTGAAGGAGCGCAATTTTCACTTTTTGAATGGAAAATTAGCTCCAAAAGTCAAATTGCGCTCCTTCCATTCTGAGCCCTGCCGTACGCCCAAACAATGGTTTATGATGACATATGAGGTATCTGTGTACTTATGAGAAATTGACCAACACATTTTAGGATGCATTTTATCTTGTTGCCCATGTGAAAATGAAAGAATTGAGGCTAAAAGAACGTTTTTGTTAGAAAAATATAAAATATCCATTTTTTTGTTTCCACATTGCTTTAGTTCCTGTGAAGCATCGGAAGGGTTAATAATCTTCTTGAATGTAGTTTTGAGTAGCTTGAGGGGTCAGTTTTTGGAATGATGTCACGTTTGGGTCTTTTCTGTCATGTAGACCCCTCAAAGGACTTCAAATGTGATGTGGTCACTAAAAAAAAGGTTTTGTAAATTTTGCTGGAAAAATTAAAAATTGCTGATGAACTTTGAACCCTTATAACTTCCTACCAAACATTTTTTTTCCAAAATTGTGCTGATGTGAAGTAGACATGTGGGAAATATTATTTATTAACTATTTTGTGCCACATAACTCTCTGGTTTAGCAGAATAAAAATTCAAAATTAGAAAATTGCTAAATTTTCAAAATGTTTGCAAAATTTTGTATTTTTTCACAAATAAATGCAAAAATTATCGACCCAAGTTTAACACTAACATGAAGCCCAATATGTCATGAAAAAAACAATCTCAGAATCACTAGGATTTATTGAAGCGTTCCAGAGTTATTACCTCATAAAGGGACACTGGTCAGAATTGACAAAAATGCCACAGTCTTTAGGGTCAAAATGGGCCGAAGGTGAAGGGGTTAAACACAGTTGCAGCACTCATGAACTACAGTGATTTTTGGATTTTATTTTTGATATTCTATCTCTCATTGTTAAAATTAACCTACCCTTAAAATTATTGACTGTTCTGGTCATGTCTTTGTCAGTGGGCAAACTTACAAAATAACCAAGGGATCAAATAATTATTTCCTTCACTGTATGTGAGGAGTTAAGTGTTTGTACAAAACAAAAATAGTTTAAAAGATTTTTTTACATTTAGAACTTAGATTATCTTTAAGCAACAATGAGCTAAATTTATTATAAAACCTCATTGAAAGTGTAGAAAACTAAAAACTCATCCTTTTTTTACTCTATTTTATCTATCTTACAATGTGAGTGTTGAAAGATTGAAAGATTTGCTGCATTTCAAACAAGGTCTTTCGACTGAAAAGCTGTGTGTCTTGTCAGGAGTCAGTCTTTTTCTGACAGCTCCTATTAAAGGTAATTTGTGATGAAAAGGGCTTAAATAAAAGAGAAGCAAGGATTGATGGAAAGGATTTTATATGATGAATGGCATATTTCTAAGTGATGCAGGTCATTGGAATCCATTAGTTTTTGCAGTTCTTACAGTGGCCTTCCATGAAGTACTTTGCCCTAGAGAACACAGCAAGGTCTCTTCAACAACAAGCTACGATATGTCTTAAAAATGTACAGCCACTAAGGAATTATATAAAAGTCTAAACCTACTATAACAGTATGGTATTTCTTGATGTTATGACATTCTCATGAACGTTCCCCCTACTATTACATATCCACATTTAATATGTTTTTACCAGTCAGTTTTACTCACTAAAGCCTTGCTCAAACATTTGGCATAATTATTATTTATTATTATAGCATTAGTTATTCCATGCACTTTATAAGTGAAAAGGGGGCATACATAGACAGGTACAATAATTATGAACAATGCAAGACACACACAGGTACAGGGGAAGATAGGACCCTGCCCATGAAAGGCTCACTGTCTATAAGGGATTGTTGAGATTTCCTTAGTAGAGGATAGAATTGGTCGTTGACTGAGTGTTACTACAGTTTGTAGGCTTGTCGGAAGAGGTGGATTTTCAAGTTTCTTTTGAAGGTTTCCATGGTAGGTTTAGAGTCTAATATGTTCGGGCAGAAAGTTCAAGAGTATTTGGGATGCATTGGACAAAACTCGTGTGCAATTGTGGGAAGAAGTGATAATAGGAGAGGAGAGTAAGAGATCTTGTGAGGATTAGAGGTTATGTGCAGGTACATATCGGGAAACTAGGTCACAGATGTATGGAAAAGACAGGTTGCAGGTGGCTTTGTATGTCATGGTTAGGGGTTTGAACTGCAGTCCTTTGGCATTGGGAAGTCAGTGAAAGGGTTGGAATAAAGGTGAAGCTAAGGAGTAGCGGGGAAAAGGTAGATTAGTCAGTCAGCAGAATTTGGGATATGTTGAAAGGAAGTGAGAGTGTTAGAAGGAAGGCCAGAGAGCAGTAGGTTGCAGTAGTCGAGGCAGGAGATGATGAAAGCATGCACCAGGGTTTTTGCAAATTGTTAGTTAAGGAATGTATGGATCCCAGAAATGTTTTTGAGTTGAGTTGCCAGAAGGTGGAAACTGCTTGGATATGTGACTTAAAGGAGATGCCAGAGTTGACGGTCACCCTGCATGCAGGACTGGGCAGAGTCTGGTGGAGGTGTGGCGTGAGATGAGGGGAAGAAGAGAAATTCCGTTTTGTCCATGTTCAGTTGTAGAAAAGTAGCAAAGAAAAAGGTGTAGGTAGACAACAAATCACGTGACCAAGAACTAAACCCATGGAAACACCAACAGATAGGGGTCGAGAGTAGAGACGAGCGATGTTCGATTCAAAATGTTCACTAATCTTAAATTCGAGCTGTTTTGGGTGGTGTTCGAGTCATTTGACGAATGCGAACAATTTGCTTAAAGTTCGGCAGTTCGAGGTTATGTTCGATAACGCTTCGATCACCAAAAGCTTAACCCTAACCCTAATACTGTTAATGAATGTTAATATCCAGTTTCAGAGTATAGTGTGTGGGAATGGGGGTTGCGGGGTTTAGATCAGTGCTGCAGAAATAATGCCGATCTCCATTTTTTTCCCTCATACCTGGATATATAGTGGGGCAGTACACTCTGTCAGCCAATGACACACACACAGCAAAGTGCATTTTTTGCACACAAACAAGGGCATGTGTCATTGGCTGTGTATGTCACATGTCCTTGACCTATAAGGCCCAGCCATTTTCCCCATCGCCACCATTTCCTCAGTGCTGCAGTTGTGTGTTAGTCAGGTACCACTACTGCTACTGTGGGTGCTATAAACTCTTAGATAGTTAGAATCTCACCTGAGCTACTCCTTTTAGTTGAAACGCCTTGCGGTACTTCATAGAAGTAGGGACTAGTTATAATATCAGCCCTTTTGAGGGCTAGGTTAGAGCAGTTCCTATTAGTTTTTACCAGGCAGGTGTGTGCCAGTACTGTGCAAGTGTTTTTCACAGCATCTGGCCAAATCTATCTCAGGCAATCCTTTAGGGCAGGTAGTGTAGCACTGCTGTGAAGAAAGCTACACCACCAGTCTTTAGTAGCCAATTTTTTACTGCAGCTAGTCCAGCCAATTTTTTTGGGCTCGTAGCAGTGTCTGGTAGTCAGCGGTGTAGCCTAGCTGTAAAGTAAGCTACACCGCCTATCTATACAGTAGCCAATTTTTTGCTGCAGCTAGTGCAGGAATTTTTTTGGGCTTGTAGCAGTATCTGGTAGTCAGCGGTGTAGCCCAGCTGTAAAGTAAGCTACACAGCCTGTCTATCCATTAGCCAATTTTTTACTGCAGCTAGTCCAGGCAATTTTTTTGGACTAGTAGCAGTGTCTGGTAGACAGTGGTGTAGCCCACTTGTGAAACACACTACACCGCTTGACTAGTTCAGACTAATTTTTAACTGCACCTACCCGGGTAATAGTTTGGGCCTAGTAGCAGTGTCATAACACTAAACACCACCTGTCTAGTTCAGACTAATTTTTTACTGCACCTAGCCCAGGCAATAGTTTGGGCCTAGTACCACTGTTTGGCCACTTAGCTCTGCTCGATTTCCACCTTAATTTTTTTTTCCATAATAACTGCAGAGTTGCCAATTTGGTCACATACAAAATGAGTGGCAAAATGCCTGCTGCTGATGGAAAGGGGAATTGGCGTGGTGGAAAGGGCAAAAAGGTTTGTGTCTGTGGGGTAGGTGGTAAAGCAACAGTAACATCTGCTGAAGAAAGACCATCTTCCAGCCAAAGTAAGATGTCTACTTATTTCCGTGGACAATCTGATATGATCCCTGTCTTACCGACACGACCATCGATACCTATTGAGATGAGGCACAAAAACAGCAGGTGCTTGAATGGATCTCATGTGCTCCATCAAGTGGCCTCTCCTTCACCTCAACTTTAACTTCCCAAACCCTCCAGTCCTCTGAGTTTCACCCTAATCGCACTTGCTTCCTCTCAGCTCCCAAGTCTCCAGCCGCCCTACTGAGTATGGGGTACCAGAGATGGTTGAGTCTGCAGAGCTGTTTTGTCACACTATAGCCTGGGAATCAGAGGTCTTCTCTAAAGCTGCAGTGAGTCCAGACGAGGAAATGATCTGCACTGATGCCCAGAAGCTTTGTGAGTCAGATCCAGGCCCAGATGAAGAAGGTTATGAGCATAAAGTAAATCCTCATTTCCAAACAGTAACTCCTCTTGGTGGAGACAAAGAGGAAGATGCTGATGAGACTCAGATACGTGATTGGACCGACAACTTAACTTTTCAGTCAGGGCAGGGAGAGGTTGTCTCTGAGGACGAGGGGTGTGATAACACAGGGTGATTATGAGGTTCGAGATCCCACTTACTGTCAACTCACAATTAGCCAGTCGATGAGGTCAGCAGAGGAGGTGGAGGAGAATGCTAGTGAGGACAGGTTAGGTTGCGTCTTCCTGGACAGAGATGGAGTACTGGAAGCACGTCAACAACAGCATCCGCAGCCACAACTCTGCCTCTGAGCAGAAGTTGAGGTGGCTCTGCAGGTCGCATGGGCTCTAAGCCTTGCCTAGCCTGGACCTTTTTTGACATTGTCAAGGATCACCCAACTCATGTGATCTGTAAGATTTGTCAACAATCTCTGAGTAGAGGCCAAAACTCAATAGTTTGAGTACTTCATGCATGAACCGTCACATGGATATAAAGCACAAGTCACAGTGGGAAGCTCACTGTGCTACAATGCGGGCTAGCGGGGCACGCCAACCACCGTCTGCGCCATCAAGTGCATCCGCATGCTCTTCATCCTCTGTGACTATGGGGACAGCTGTCTCTCATGCTTTTGGACACAGACCTTCCACCTCTTTACCTGCAACAGGCAGTGTGATTGCCAGGTCGTCACTTGTTTTTGAAGTGGAAAATGTTGCTGGTGTTGAGCTCTCTCAGACATCGAGAGCACCACATTTGGATGAAGGCAACATTATATCTGCGCCTGCACCTCCTTCACAGACCAGCAGTTTGCCGGGGACACCCTACTCAACCCGGTCTCAGCACATCAGCCAGCCCTCCGACCCTCAGATGTGTACAAGTAAAAGACCATTTCCTATTAGCCATGACAAAGCTAAGCGCTTGAATTTCACCAACTGCAAGCTGTTGGCTACAGAAATGCTGCCTTTCCGCCTGGTGGACAGGAGGATTTTAGAGACCTGATGTCCGTTGCAGTGCCCCAGTACCAGATGCCCAGTCGCCACTACTTCTCCAAGAAGGGGGGCGTGCCTGCGCTACACCAGCATGTCACAGACAGCATCACCGCTTCCTTGAGAAACTCTGTGTGACAGGGTGCATTTCACCACAGATACTTGGACCAGTAAGCATGGACAGGGGCATTAGAGATGTCGGTGACTGGGCACTGGGTAACTATGGTGAGAGCTGGAGAAGGGTCTGCTGTACAAGTTTTGCTGTCCCCATGAGTTGTGCGTCAATCCTCGGTACGTAGCAGTTCCTCTACTGTTTTCTGCCTCCTCAACCTTGTATCGGTCCTCCACCTGCGCCCAAAGCCTGTCTGGTAATGCCACCCGCCTTGTAACTGTGCACAAGTAATCCAGCTCACCTCCTTACTATGCTGGTAGCAGGGCTCAATGCCATCAGGCTGTGTTTACCTTGAAATGTCTGGGAAATGTAAGTCACACAGCTGAGGAGTTGTAGTCAGCTCTAGAGACCGCGTTTCAGCAATTGTTGTCTCCACTCAACCTGCAGCCAGGGAAGGCTGTGTGCGACAATGCTGCAAACCTAGGTGCGGCCCTCCGCTGGGGCAATGTGACACACGTGCCTTGTATGGCTCACGTCTTGAACCTGGTTGTCCAGCAATTTTTAACACATTATCCTGGCCTAGATGGGCTTCTGCAGAGGGCACGGTCGCTGTGTGCTCACTTCCGACGTTTGCATCCCGCAGCTCAACAACTTGCATCGCTCCAGAAGTCTTTCGGCTTGCTGGTTCACTGTCTGAAATGCGATGTGCCGACACACTGGAATTCCAGTCTGCACATGTTGCAGCGACTGTGGCAGCACCGCCGAGCCCTGGTGCAATACATTATGACGTATAGCCTGGACCAACGAGATCCAGAGGTGGGGCAGATCACGCTTCTGGAGTGGTCTCAGATCAAGGACCTATGCACCCTTCTGCACAGTTTCGAAATGGCGACGAAGATGTTTAGCGCTGAGCATACTCTAAACAGTATTCGGAGTCAGGTAGTGGGACAAGAGGAGGTGGAGGAAGTACATGGAGGAGTCCTATGTGGAAGGGATAACAAGATCACCAAGGTCCTCACGGTCAGCAGCACCAAGACGGCAGGCATGGGAGGGTGAGGGAGATGGATTAACGAGGGCGCATGGTAGCAGCCAAACTCTTGAGGAAGGTGCAGAAGCCCAGTAAGAAATGAAGGACGAACTGGCGATGAACATGGAAGGTCAGCAGATGAGGGAGACCTTGATGACATTTCTGTTGTGCGAGGTTAGGGGGAGAGGGCAGAGGAAGGAAGCATGATTCTCCCCTCACCGCCACCAACACAACAAGGACTTGGTCCTCCTGAATGCGCAAGACACATGAGCCCTTCTTGCTGCACCACCTGCAACATGACCCTAGGATTGTCCGAATTAGAAGTAATGCTGACTACTGGGTTGCCACACTCTTAAATCCCTGATACAAGACAAAATTTGTCAAAATAACTCCCGCCATAGAAAGGGACGCATGCATGCAACAGTATCAGCAGAAGCTGTTACACAATCTTAGATAGTTTTTTCCACAAAACACCAGTGGTAACAGAGTAAATCACACAGAAGTATCTCCAAGTGAACATCGAAGCCATGGCTGTGAACTGGACCCTTGCTCATTTTGGGCTTCCAATCTGGAAAAATGGCCTGAGCTCGCCACTCACTGACTTGGCGATACTGTCATGCCCCGCAGCCAGCTATATCTCTGAATGTGTCTTCAGTGCTGCTGGTGGTGTGCTGACAGATAAGCGCACGCATGTGTCCATTCCAAAATGTGCAAATAGAGTCTGTGGAGCCTCGGTTAGGAGCCTCAAACACAGGACTACCCAGATATCCCTCCAGGGAAGGACCCAGCCAAGGGGTGACTCCATGCGGAAAACACCATAACCACCATGTTAAGTGGCCCTTCTAGTCAATATCCAGCTCTTTTACAAGCTTAGAGATATGACAAGAGAATACTAAGGCCAGGTATCCATGCACAGACAGCTGTTTCGGGGTGTTGCCCCTCATCAGTGTGGAGTAGGATTCTGGCTAGGTGGAAGCAAGGCCTAGTAGACCAACATCACAAAGCATTCACTGATCTCAGGGAGACCAGTCCAAGAAAACACTGGGGCAGCTGGCTAAAGTGCTCAACACAGTGAATTCCTAGGCCATTGCCCCCTGGGAATGCAAATAGAGTCTATGGAGCCTCGTTTAGGAGTTTCCAACACAGGACTAGCCAGATATCCCTCCAGGGAAGGACCCAGCCTAGGGGTGACTCCTTGCGGAAAACATCATAACCACCATGTTAAGTGGCCCTTTTAGTCAATATCCAGCTCTTTTAAAAGCTTAGAAATAAGACAAGGGAATACCAAGGTAAGGTATCCATCCACAGACAGCTGTTTCGGGGTGTTGCCCCTCATCAGTGTGGAGTATGATTCTGGCTAGGTGGAAGCAAGGCCTAGCTGAGGCTCCACAGACTCTATTTGCATATTCCTAATTCCAAGGGGGCAATGCACCTAGGAATTTGCTGTGTTGAGAGCTTTAGCCAGCTGCCCGCAGTGTTTTCTTGGACTGGTCTCCCTGAGATCAGTGAATGCTTTGTGACATCCAGAATGTGGACAGACTAACGTTCATCAAGGTGAACAAGTCATGGATCTACTAGGACTTTTCTACCCCTGTGTCATCCTGGGGAGACTAAAGGCTTGTCGATTTTTGAATGTGCTGCATGACAGTCACCAACAATTTTAAGCCTGCAACTGTGGGGCAATTGATGCCACTTAACGGTGTCTGTGCCCCAATTTTTGGAAGAAATGGAGACTCTTGTTGGAGTTCCCTTATTGTGTTTTACATGATTTTAGAAGGGCATGCATGCCTATATCCGTGTCTCCTCCTCCTTTTATTCATCCAGCTCTTTTTTCACATTTTTATATGTACTTTTCACTTTTCCATGTGTTTGTTGTGTCTTCTGAGTAGTTTGCCATAGAAGGTGTTTTCTATGTGTTTTCAATGTGTTTGTATGTGTTTATGTTTGCCTGCCATTGTTTTCAATGGTATTCGATGGTGTTCGACGGCGTTCGACAGACATTTGACGAACATTTGACGAACACACCCACAATTCGCCGAATCGAATCAAATTCGAACACTAGGGTGGTGGCTCATTTCTAGTCGAAAGGAAAATATTAGTGTGAGAGAGGGAGACACTTAAATTCCAGTCTGTTCAGTATGAAAAGATCCAGGATAGGGCCAGGACAGTGTTTCCAAGAGATGAGAGAATCTGTAGCACGAGGGAATGGGCTACGTTATCAAAAGCAGAAGACCGATCCAGGATGAGGAGTAGTATTAACATAATAGTGTAGCTTGGTATTGGGGGTTAGTAAGTCATTGGTTACTTTAGTTACTTTAGGGAAGTTTCAGTTGAATCATGCAGTCTCAAACCATATTTTAACTGTTCAAAGAGGAAGCTGAAGGATAGGTGAGAGGAAAGTTTAAAATTAAAATGTTTCAGTAACTTTGAGGCATAGTGAAGGAATGATATTGGGCGATAGCTAGATAAAGAGGATAGAGCAAGGGTGCAAGGGAGGGCTAATTGAGGATGGGTGTGATTGAGGCAAATTTAAAGCTTTAGGGAAAATGTCAGTTGTTACTGATAGCTTGAAGAGATAGGTTGGGGTTGGGATGAAGACTGAGGTGAGGTTTAAGACAAGGTGTGATGGGAGTGGGTCTAGAGCATAGGTGATGAATTTGTGATTTAGAGAGTAGAGAGAAAAGCTTTTTCTGTTATGGCAGACAAACTTGTTATGGAGGAAGCAAGCTGAATAGTTATGAGAAGAGGTTGTAGGAACTGTGGGCCAAAGCTTTTTTTTGATATTGTCAATATTTTGCTTGGAGAATGAGGCAAAGTCCTCAGTTGAGAAGAGAGGAGAGGAAGTGAGTGCTGGAGGATGGAAGAGAGAGTTAAAGGAGTTGAATAGCTGTTTAGGGTTGCAAGACAGGGTGGATATTAGACATACATAGGGTATGTTTTTCAGCAGTTAGTTTGGACATGAAGTTGGTAAGAACTGTTTGTATGTGATGAAATGCTCATTGAAATGGGATCTCTTCCATCTTCGCTCAGCAACCCTGGAAATCCACGTCAGTTTTATGGTTGGCTTTTTGTGCGGATTTTGGTATGTATTAGGGGGTGGGCATTGCAGTTGTGAAAGTATTGCATAAAGGGGCAGCAGCATTTGCATAGTGCATGGAACAAATGTCTGCAAGAGAGATGTTTCTGAGAGTGAGTAAAAATCAAGGTGTTTGAGATTTCTGCCACAGTGTAAGTTTATGAAGTGGGGATTGTGCACTGGGAAAGGAGAGAGAAGATAATGTGAGTAAGTTGTGGTCAGACAGGAGGAGAGATGAGTTAGGGATGTTAGAGAGGGAACAGAGGCAAGTGAAGACTAGGTCCAGTGTGTGGCTATCTTTGTGAGTTGCTGTGGAGGACTACTGAGTGAGTCTGAAGGAAGAAGTTAGTGTTAGGAGCTTAGAGAGAACTGAGTAGGAATGTCAATGGGGATGTTGAAGTCACCCATAATGACAGTGGGGATGTCAGCAGAAAGAAAATAAAGTAGCTAGGTGGTGAATTTGTCAATAAAGTCGGTGGCTGTATCTGGGGGGTGGTAAATTACAGCAAAGAAAAAAGGGCGTTCAGCTCACCTTAATTGCTCTTCATTTCACCTTCCCATACAAATCCGATGCAAGGAAAAATCCCCGTCTGAGAGGAGGGTAGTCTTGCAAATAGTGGAATCCAGCAGCTCAGATGTTGTATAAAAATTCAAGCCTTTATTTCATTACAACGTGCACATTAAAAGCAGGAGGGACTGGCTTATGCGTTTCGGGTACTGCGACCCTTACTCATAGCACAATTTACAATGAAGCAAGGATATGTTTTATAGCTGCATGACCCAAGTTCGTCACTCCCCCTCCCCCATGTGGGACATAATTAAATAGTGCATTTGGACTGCTTTCTGAAAGAGACCTTTAGAATTAACCAGTAGGAGGTCAAAAAACTAAAAAATAACACACAATCACATTGTGGGGATGTCAGCAGAAAGAAAATATATTAGCTAGGTGGTCAATTTGTCAATAAAGTTGGTGGCTGTGTCTAGGGGTTGGTAAATTACAGCCAGTTGGAGGTTGGAGGGGCAGTAGATGAGGACATATTGCACCTACAATAGGAGTCGAGAGTAACGAAGGATGGCTGTGGATTAGGGGTAAAGGATCAGTTATCCGATAAGAAAAAATGAACACATTTTTCACTCTTAGTTTCATTGCAGCTAATTGGTAAATTCGAAAAAGTTAATTTTTCTCTCATTAATGTAGACTCTGCACCCCATATTGACTTAAATAAACAGAAATGTAGCAATTTTTGCAAGTTTATTAAAAAAGAAAAACTGAAATATCACATGATCATAAGTATTCAGACCCTTTGATCAGTATTAAGTAGAAGCACCCTTTTGAGCTAGTACAGCTATGAGTCTTCTTGGGAATGATGCAACACGTTTTTCACACCTGGATTTGGGGATACTGTCATTCTTCACTGCAGATGCACTCAGTTCCATAAGGTTGGATGAGAATGTTGGTTGACAGCCATTTTCAGGTCTCTCCAGAGATGCTGAGTTGGTTTTAGGTCAGGACTTTCGCTGGGCCAGTTAAGAATGGTCACAGAGTTGTTCTTAAGCCACTCCTTTGTTATTTTAGCTGTGTGCTTAGGGTCATTGGCTTGTTGGAAGGTAAACCTTCAGCCAAGTCTGAGGTCCAGAGCACTCCGGAAGAGGTTTTCATCCAGGATTTCCATGTACTTTATCAATGTTTTCTTCAATTGCAACCAGTCGTACTGTCCCGCAGCTTAAAAACACCCCCATAGCATGATGTTGCCACCACTATATTTCACTGTTGGGATTGTAGTGGGTTGGTGATGAGCAGTATCTGTTTTCTCCACACATACTACTTAGAATTATCACCAAAAAGTTCTATCTTTATCTCATCAAACTAGAGAATCTTATTTCTCATAGTGTAGGAGTCCCTCATTTGTTTTTTTAACAAACTTTATGTGGGCTTTCATATGTATTGCACTGAGGAGACGTAGTTCAAAATTACAAAGGGTGGACGGTGTATACGGACCTGCGCTGCATGGACCAAGGAATCAGACGGTGTTCATCATTAAATTTTTATTCCTTTCCGACGTGTTTCGGAGTTAGTCCCAACTCCTTCCTCAGAGAATAGTAGTGAGGAAGGAGTTGGGAATAACTCTGAAATGCGTTGAAAAGAAATAAAAACTTTAATGATGAACACCGTCTGATTCCTTGGTCAGCACAGGTCCATATACACCGTCCACCCTTTGCAATTTTAAACTACGTTGATCGTTGTGGTGCGGATCCTTGCAGCAGCGATTATCTTTGTCTTGAGCTGGTTGTGTGCTACAAACCCCCCCAGGTGAGTGACTAATTAAATTTAGTCCACCTTTTTATCAATGATAAGACCCTATTGCGCTTCTCTCTCCCTTTTCCAGTTTTGTTGCACTGAGGAGAGGCTTCTGTCAGGTCACTCTTCAATAAAGGCCTGACTTTTTCCATCTCCCTACTGCATCTCTGGAGCTCAGCAAAAGTGATCTTGGGGTTCTTCTTTACCTATCTCACCAAGGCTCTTCTCCCACAATTGCTCAGTTTGGCTGGACAGCCAGGTCTAGGAAGACTTCTGGTGGTCCCAAACATCTTCCATTTAAGTATTATGGAGTCCACTGTGCTCATAGGAACTTTGAGTACTGCAGAAATTCTTTTGGAACCTTGGCCAGATCAGTACCTTGCCACAATTCTGTCTCAGAGCTCCGTGGTCAGTTCTTTTGACCTCATGATTCTCATTTAGTCTGACATGCACTCTGAACTGTGAGGTCTTACATAGACATGTGTCTGACTTTCCAAATCAAGTCCTATCAGTTTTAATCAAACACAGATGGATTCCAATGAAGAAGCAGAACCATCTCAAGGAGGATCACAAGGAAATTGTAACAACCATCCACTGCAAAGGCTGAGGTGCTGGTAAGGCAGCACCCTCAGAAATTCTGAGACCCTATTCCCGTATACAGGGATTTGGAATCACAGTGGAGCCCAGGAGGTAGCTGCCTAGAAGTGAGCAGCAGACCGGGGCAGGAAGGTTGCAGGAAGTGACTAGACAAAGTCAGTATCCAAAAGTAATTGGGTGCCACCTAGTGGCTGAGGCAGGAATAACAGTCACCCAGTCCGATGGTGACGTGACAGAAATGGACAGCATGTGACTTAAATATGAGTATCTGAGCAAAGGGTCTGAATACTTATGACAGTGTGATATTTCAGTTTTTCTTTTTTAATAAATTTGCAAAAATTTCTACATTTCAGTTTTTACATTTCAAGTCAAGATGGGGTGCAGAATGTACATTAATGAGAAAAAAATGAACTTTTTTGAATTTACCAAATGACTGCAATGAAACAAAGAGAGAAAAATTTAAAGGGGTCTGAATACTTTCCGTACCCACTGTATACACAACCCTGGAGTTGCAGGAAACAAATTGTTAATGTCAAAAGTGAAGGCAATCATGAAGTTTCAGACCGTTTAAAAGGTTAACCACAGGACAGCAATGATCACTAGGCAAACTAAATATTTGCTTGCAGTGTTAAGTTTACATATTGCATTAATAGAGACACAAAATAATTCAGGTAGCTTGCAAAGACATTTTTATGAACCTGATCAGCATTTTTTGAGTGAGGAGTCTGTAGCAGAAGAGACACAAGTGTAATAGCAACAAGAATCACATGATTAGAGAGCTGTGTGAAGTGGATAGTGAGGAAAATGTCTGCAAAACACATGGTAGGAAAAAAAACATCCTGAATACTCAAACAGCACTTGACTGATGAGGCAGTTATAATAGGTATTGAGGGATGATATCAGATGTGTTTACTTTGTTCTCACAATAATCAGGTGTAGATTGACAACAAAGGAACCAACCATAAAGAAAGGAAAGAAAGCCTGGTGCCTGAACCCCGATAGGTATTATCATAGATGTTGGTTGTTTCTCTGCTTATGTACTGAATTCAGCCTCACCTATATAAACTTAGTTTAACATGAAAAAGGTCTTTAGTATCCAAAAATATGGTTAGTGTCACACTGCTGAGGGCCCATTCGCCACAGAGGTTCTGCACCTCAGCCAGAGGTGTGGTGCCCCACTCTCGGGTAAGGAGGGGGTACTATGCAGTACCCACACACCAGCATTAAACATCACTCCACTCCAGGCCAAGGATTCTGGGCGGACCCTATTGAGGGAGAGACCCATCTCAGGCTGGAGGGGAAACTAGGTAGAGGGTTTGGGTGGAGGAATTAGATAAGGGTAGGAAGTAGAGGAAGTAGAGTGAACGTGAGGAAAACGTCAGCTATTCAGTTAGTCGCTGAGTGTGACTGGAGTGGAGAGGAGATTGTCCCAGGACAAAAGAAGTGAGGAGAGAGATGCAGGAGCCGGTGAGGGGCTCCAGAGAGAGAGAAGGTGTCCTACGGGAATGGGAATTGAGGGATTCACCCATGGCACCCGAATCCACGCCGACCGTTGTTGGGTGGAGGGACTAGGTTGCAGTAGGGACTGGATCCAGACTAGTGGAGACAGTGTAGGACTCAACTAGCAAACCGGAGGCTGTGGTATCTGTATGTGCAACAGCCACATCTGCACACAATCACTAAAAAGGCAAGGTCAAGGGGACTAGGAAACGGCTGGTTGTTGTAACCTTGAGAACTGTGATTAAAATGTGATTAAAATGTGAAGATTGCACCATGCTGTCTCCTCAAATTATTACTAAAAATTATTACTACGTCACCTGCCTGCACAACATCAGTAACCATCATCGTATAAACTTTATAACTGCCCTGGGGCCTTGCTCTACCTGTGAAGAACTATAACATCACTGGTGTGTCACCAACCGCCCCAGTGGATATTAACTGCAGGGTCGGCTGTGGCTGTGGCATTTTCTGGAACCTCTTTGAAGTGGTAACTGCCTGGCTGAGATATGTGACACTTGAAAGAACTATGTTGACACACTGGACCACAACTACCCCCTATTCATTTGAAAAAGTGGAACATTATCTGTGATGAATACAAGACCGGCTTTTAGCATAATGGGGCATGAGATGCATAGAATTTGCGCATACTTGATGTTATTTCCGTTTCGGTAATTGTGGTATCTTAACTCTGTACAATGGGGGATGATGTATATATAAACATTATGTGCAAATGTGTATTATGCCCTATAAATTATAGCTAAAGTCTAATCATGTCCTTTTTGGGCACATCGTAGTGTAACCTATGGAAGGGGGTATAGATGTGGGTTCAGGATGTATAATATATAACTGTAGCTGCCATTGCTAGCAGTGTTCTACCTTGTTCCAATCAGGGGTTAAGCGCGCACGGTCCATCAGCCCGCTGGCTCCCGTCCCGCCCACTCCCGTCACTATGGCTGCAGTTTAAACAAGTTTGTGCGCGGCCATGACGGGGCTGGGAAGTGGATGCGAGCGTAGCGGGGGGATGCGCATGCGCCACACAGAGCTCCGGGATTGGTTGAAGGTTACCATGTGCATAGTCACATGGTATAAAGGGGGAAGGAACGATGCTGTAGCCACGCCCCCTGACGAAGCTTACCAGCGAAACGGCGTAGGGGCTGGCACATGCACGGAGGGACCCTCCAACAGCACATGGTATGATCTTAGACCTTGACACATGGTTTGTGGCATAGACAGCCGATCTGAAACCAATGATATCTAGACAGTACAGTAGGGGGAAGCACCGATTAATCCGGTAACATGGTGCATGGTGAGATATAGATAAATGATGTTGTAGGTGGTGGTGTGCTTTATCCTAGTTGTGTTGGTAATATTATATACAAGATCCTCTTGCTTGCCAACCTGAGATATTGTTTGCACACTTGTCTGACCTAGTAGGACTCTGTTATCTAAAGCACTATGTACACATTATGTATGTTACTAAACTGTAAAACCCCTGTGAACTGTATACATCTCTGCAAGAACCACATAACCAAATTGTCAGCTGAGTCCTATATTGCTGAGAAGGCAACTCTTTGTATGTTATCGTTTGTCTCATCACTGTGCACTTTATTTTTATACCTTGAAACCTTACTCATCATAACTTTTCTAACTATGTGGATTTTCTTAATAAATAGAATCCCTATTTTGCTAAATCAACTATGGTCCTCTTGTTTGATTGATATTAGCAGTTGTAGCAATTGATTTAAAATCCAGACTTGATGTACTGGTTTTCTCAGTAGTAACATCACTGCTGTGTCACCAACCGCCCCAGTGGATATTAACTGCAGCGTCGGCCATCCCATTGCCGAATACGACAGGTGGCATCACAAATTAAATCCCCATATAAACTTCCCCATTTTTATGACACAACCAGGACACTGAACCGGGTCATGCCACCGTGACATCCCCAGAAAGAACTGTTTGGTCCTTGGGGTCCTGATGACGGGTGCGTCATTAGCTTCTTAAAAGAATTTTCTGAAAAAAGGAAGCCCTTCACCCCCTGCAAATTTCTGTTTTTAATTTTCACCTTTCCTTTCTCTTCTTCCAAGAGTCTTAGCTTTTTTAAATGTATTGTCCCTATAGCTTGTTGTTTGCAGATGAGTTGTACTTTTCAGTGACACCATTAATTCTGCCACATAGTGAACTCAAAAACAGGGACAAAAATCCAAATGAAGTGAAATTGCAAAAAAAAAAATGATTTCCACAATGTGTTTTCTTATTTACCATGTTCAATATATGGTGAAACTGACTAATTCCTGAATCCTCAGGTCAATAAGAGTATGCAGATACCAACCATGTATAGTTTTTTATTGTAAGTGCTGAAAAAATTCAGAAATTTGTAAAACAAAAAATATTTTGTCGCTATTTTCTAAGACATGTAAGTTTTTCATCTTTGTGGATCCTGTGCTGTATACTTTTTGCCCCATAAGCTGTCATTTTTTCACATACTATTTTGGGGTAGATACCTTGTTTTTATTTATTTTATTGCATTGTTGCAGACACCAAAAACATGTGATTCTTGCATTTTGAATCTTCTTTATTGTTACAACATTTACTGATCAGATAAATTAATTTTTTAATCAGACATTCCTGAATGTGGTGATACCAAATATCTGTACTTTTTATTTGTAATTTTATTATTTTAATGAGGTAAAAAGGGGGTGATTTAATTTTTTTTATTTATTTTTAAACTTTTTACTTGATTTAATCAGCCAATTGCTTGTGTTATACAAAGCAGTATATCTGAGAACAAGAAACCCAGGAGGTTACGAACATAAACATGAGGTATACTCAAACAATCATATTAAACCAGAGAAAAAGAGTTTTCATCTCAATTATTAGTCTTAAGAAGGTCCAACACAACAATGGCTAATCCTAAATGCTTGATTTAATAGTGATGTCAAATTGACAATAAAATTAAGACTTGTTAAACAATTGATTGGTACAGTCAACAAGGAAGACAGACACTGAGGTCACAGTTCACATTGATAGGGACAAAGTAAAGTGCTGAGTGCAGGGACAAGGATCAGGGATACTGCACATAAGTACAGGTGGACAATCATATACACAGTATACAGCAGTATCAGATATACATCTTGTTACAAGTTCCACCCAAGCACTTTGTGACACATGTGCTACAGATCCTCATTCCTACCATAACTCACCCATATCAGGTATTGTTATGTGATCAATCAGTGTCTGGGGAGCGACCCCAACACGTGTTTCGTCATCTTTATCAAGGGGTAGTGTGGGAGTGCAAGTACAAACCCTCTTATAGGGCTCCCAATGCCTCAATAGATGTTGCCAGGTGTGCTGCTGTGATCCTCACAGCCGCGAGGAGCCGGCAGCGTCACTTCCAGTTTCTGAAGACGTCATTAACCGGAAATGATGCGTTCAGGCCCCCCGCGCATGCACGGTCACGTTGGTCAACACTGCACATGCGCGGGCGGATCTGCTATAATGGTTGTGGGCACAGAAATGGGCAAACTATCAGACAGAAGCCCAGACTCAATTGTAATCATATCCGGACACAAATAGACCCTTAACATGGAGAACCTTCTCAGAGGAATAGCAATAGGGATCCCTTTATTGGAAAAAAGGGTTTCATCACACAAAGTCCACATTATAAGGTATCTTCCACTGGTGAATCCATATTCTTTCCATCATATCGGTCCATGAAAGTCCGTTATTGTCCTTGACTCCAAAGCAAGATGAGGTAGAATCACGATAATGTCCTATTCTAGCCCTTATGATGCAAAGGGTCCACTAAGAGGGCAGACTGTAAGGGAGTTAAAAACTATATGAATGTCAATGTACTCATGTAAAATGGATGGTTAAAGGCAGAATGGAATCATGACAGACATCAGCAACATAGGGCATGTCCATATCATTTTGAGGGGAGAAGAGAACCACACAGAAACAGACCAATTAGAGGAAAGGAGCGAAACTCAGTTTCTCATTGAGTCCGTTTTGACTCATGGTGCCCAGTCTGACAATCCACTGGCACTCCACACATGCCAAGTGATTTGTGAGGTCGCCACCTCAACTGTCCAGGTTAACCATGTCAATTCCACGGATATTTAGACATTTTGGGTCACAATTGTTGAATTGCCTATAGTGTCTGGTGAGAGTTCTCAAGAGGGTCAGGTCCTTAACAACCCCAGCACTGAGGATATTCCAGACGTGTTCTCTAACCCGCACTCTCAGCTCTCTGGACATCAGCCCCACATAGAGGAGACCACATCCATAGGTAACATGGTAGATCACTCACTTGGAATGGCACGAGATATATTTCTTGATCGTGAACTCACTCCAACCATCCGCCGATATAAAAGTCTTAGCCCTAATTATGTTTTGGCAAAAGAGGCAGGATCCCACACGAGGTGCGGACACCCCAAAAATAGGGGGAATGTGGGGTACATACTTATTATGCACAAGTCGATCCCTTAGGCTCTGCCCCTCCTAGCCTTCATCAAAGGGTGGTCGGGGAGATATTCACTCAGTACTGAATCTGTCTGTAATACAGACCAATAGCGTGAAAGAATGGTACGAATCTCATCCCATTGATTACTATATGTTGTTAGGAATTGTATCTGCGGTCTGGTGTCTCCATCCACGCGGAAACAACCCCCAGGATCTGGGAGCGGGTAGTGTGTTTGGCACGTCTGTAGCCCTTTTGAATGGATCGTCTACGGAATCCACGAGCCCTGAACCTCTCCTCCATGTCCACCACCACACACTTGAAGCCCTCAAACCTAGAGCATATCTTCCGCAGGCGTAGGAATTGCCCCACATGGATAGCCCGGATGGTAGACGAGGGGTGCGAGGAGGTGGCACGAAGGAGAGAATTCATTGAAGTCTCCTTACGGTATAAGTTCGTCACAACACAGCCATCCTCCAGGACTAACACCCTGATACCAGAAAATCAATTTCGTTCTGAAAGACTTTGTACGTCAGATGGATATTGTAGCTGCTGGAGTTCAATCCCGACACAAACTCCTCCAGCTCAGGAACGGTTCCCCCCAGATGACAAAGACATCGTCAATATAACAATGCCAGCACTGCGCATGGAAGGAGGTGCACGCACCCTCTCCGAAACCTTCCCTCTTACAGTATCCTAAGAAAAGGTTTGCATACGAGGGTGCTGCCCCATCGCAGTGCCGTGTCGCTGGAGGTAGAACCGATCACTGAACAGGAAGAAGTTATGTATCAGGATAAACTCCAACAGTTCCAAGACTAATTCACTCATGTCTTCATCCCAATTACTGCTCATCAAATAATGTCATACAGCAAGTAGGCCATCTGTGTGTGCTATACTAGTGTATAAGGACTCTACATCTATAGTCATCAGTGATACCACCTTCTCCACTGTGAGGCCATCCAACCTCCTCAGGATGTCCATAATGTCACTGACATAGAAGGGCAGGGTTTCAACCAAGGGGTGGAGGTAATATTCAATAAACTTACATATCGGGTCACACAGCCCTCCAATGGCAGAGACAATAGGATGTCCCAGGGGTACAGTGGGATTTTTGTGTATTTTTGGTAATAAGTAAAAAGTGGGTACCACTGGTGACTCAGTTAGTAGTCCATTATAGATCTTTTTTGGGATAATGACCATTTCAAGGGCTCTGTTGAGGATGGAGGCAAGCTCCATGGAGAACTCACCTAGAGGGCTGGAGGGGACAGTACTATATTTAATCATACAAGAAGTGGGAGGTTTCAGGTCCTTTTTAAATTATATATATCACAGTCAATTGTGTCATATTTTCAAACATGAATTTATTTAGTCAATTATTTGTACATATAAATAATTCATTTTATAACACAAATTTTACATAGGATATACATATATTTCATTTACTTATTTATTTCAAAAAAGATCAAGATATTAAAGTGACGTCGTGACATTAAAATTTCCATGTAGCTGGTTATCCCTTTTTACATGGACAAGGGACAGTGGACAAATTTTTTGTGGGCATTGGATCAGTTTTAATTCATATATGCAGTGCATATCCAGTTCACCCCTCCATTGAGGGATAAGGGTGACTACGTAGTAAAAATACAACCCCCATTCGGGAGAATCCTGCAGAGTGGTGTTGGTTATTCCCATATAGGGCTCATGCAGTTTATCCGTCCCTGGGGGAGTATTGGTTATTATCAACCCTATGTTAATAGAATACACATGTTTGCATATCGATCTTATCAAGAATAAACATCACCCTCCCACAGCTCCACACTTACCCATGTCCTGTATGGGGATAGAGTACCGGGTGCCCCCAGACGCGTTTCGCTTTGGGCTTTCTCAATGGGGTCCGTTTTAGCCCGCCGGCCGGCATCTTTTTATACCTACATTTAGATCCCTCACATGTGTGTCCCATTTCCCGGTCCGCCTCTTCCCTCGCGACTCGCGGCCAATCCCGAGGCAGGAGAGTCAGTGGCCACCTGTTCTCATCCAGCCAATCCGGGATGCCTGCGAAGTCACTGGGGGGCGGAACCGGACGTTACACAGTAAAGTCTTTCACCAATGGCGTCATAGTTTGGGCGGAAGTGCGATTTCCGCCATCTTAGAGGCTGGTATGTCAAAAGACACCCATAGTAACCTTACAATAAGGGCGGAAGTCGCAACCCCGCCATTTTAGACCTGGGCACTTCACTAAATTTACGCAGATAAACACTTTTTAGGGTATTGGGGTGATTATAGTCAGGGAAATGCATATCAAGAATACAGCACTGCATAACCAGCGCTGTATACCATTATCCCAACATGGCCCATAATTTGGGTATAGTTTCCCGGATGCGGCTTATTCGCTTCCATATGCATGAATTGTTTATGTGTCCATCAGACAATACCCCCACCCCCATGTATTTCACGGGAGGGAGGATTGCCATCAGGCACATATCTCTCTGTTATCCACTTACATATCTCAGTTTACCGCCGCAATCAAGAAGTACTTTAACATGCAACAAACCCATATGAAACCCTGGCATAATTTCCCATATATGCATTCTCCACCACTATTGAAGTCTTTTTTCTTTTTTTCCCCCTTCCCCATATAGGGATTATCTGCTGAGTGAAGTCCATCGGTGATTATTCAGAGGGTATCCTCTCAGTCAGGTGTCAATGGCCGACGGTTGCATATTATCATACTCATATCTGGAAAAACTAGGAAAGTGAAAGTGCATTAAAATCAATTTAAAAAACACTAAATAAAAAGATCACAAAGTCAGCAGTTTACAGCAAAACACAAGTCCTCTATAGGAAGGGCACAAAACTCAGTTTCTCATTTAATCCCTTCGGGCTCATTGTATCCAATTTTACAATCCACTTGCATTCTAACTGTGCTAGCCTCTTACTGTAATTCCCACCCGAGATCCCAAATCCAGAGTATCAATACCTCTGGCCTTCAGACCTGCTGGGTCGCAATTATGTTGTTTTTTGAAATGTCGGGGTATGGTCTTTATCAAAGGGTCATCCATTTCCAATTTCGCTGCAGCTTTAATATCACGTACATGCTCTCCGATTCTCATGCGTAATTCCCGTGTGGTTAGTCCAATGTAGACCAAACCACACGGGCATGTAACGTAATATATAACATTGGTTGTGGAACAACTTATGTATTTCAAGATCTTATACTCTTTTTCGCCCTTACTATCCGTAAAGGTTGTAGATCTAACCATACTCCGACATCCCTTGCAATCCCCGCAGGGATAGAAGCCTATCCTAGGTTTTGTATCTCCTATGGTAGGTTGGTTTTTCTGCACGTAATGGCTGTGCACTATCGTATCCCTTATATTACGACCCCTCCTCGCAGTCATGGCTGGATGGGCTGTCAGTACTTGTTTGAAGGAATCTTCCCTCCTCAATATGTCCCAGTGTTGTTTTAAGATTTGTTTCATGCTGCCCCACTGATCATTAAATGTAGAGATGAACCTGATTATTTTCTGATCAGTTTCTCTCGATTTTGGTTTTGGGATAAGTAGATTCTCTCTAGAGGTTCTCAAAGCTCTTTGGTATCCTTTTTTTATGCTCTTTTTTGTATATCCTCTCGCCAAAAATCTTTCCCTCAAAGACTTTACTGTGTAACGTCCGGTTCCGCCCCCCAGTGACTTCGCAGGCATCCGGATTGGCTGGATGAGAACAGGTGGCCACTGACTCTCCTGCCTCGGGATTGGCCACGAGTCACGAGGGAAGAGGCGGACCGGGAAATGGGACACACATGTGAGGGATCTAAATGTAGGTATAAAAAGATGCCGGCCGGCGGGCTAAAACGGACCCCATTGAGAAAGCCCAAAGCGAAACGCGTCTGGGGGCACCCGGTACTCTATCCCCATACAGGACATGGGTAAGTGTGGAGCTGTGGGAGGGTGATGTTTATTCTTGATAAGATCGATATGCAAACATGTGTATTCTATTAACATAGGGTTGATAATAACCAATACTCCCCAGGGACGGATAAACTGCATGAGCCCTATATGGGAATAACCAACACCACTCTGCAGGATTCTCCCGAATGGGGGTTGTATTTTTACTACGTAGTCACCCTTATCCCTCAATGGAGGGGTGAACTGGATATGCACTGCATATATGAATTAAAACTGATCCAATGCCCACAAAAAATTTGTCCACTGTCCCTTGTCCATGTAAAAAGGGATAACCAGCTACATGGAAATTTTAATGTCACGACGTCACTTTAATATCTTGATCTTTTTTTAAATAAATAAGTAAATGAAATATATGTATATCCTATGTAAAATTTGTGTTATAAAATGAATTATTTATATGTACAAATAATTGACTAAATAAATTCATGTTTGAAAATATGACACAATTGACTGTGATATATATAATTTAAAAAGGACCTGAAACCTCCCACTTCTTGTATGATTAAATGTATATGTATAGGAGGGGTCCAGTCTGGCCATTGGCCAAATCTCTGACGAACATTGTAAGGACAACAATTTTGGTTTTACTAATCTGGTTCCTGTATACTTTTACAGTCTCGTTGCCCAAAACAATGGATTTCACCGCACGCGACAACGCATGGCGGCAGAAACTTGATCAAGTATTTAATGATGAGTTGGGACAATCGATAGATCCAAGTCCAAAAGCAGCTGAAGCAACAGTAACTAAACTAAAACAACTGTTAAACCAGAGGACAAAACTCTGGTGGAATAAGTCCTTTATGGAACGGTACATCTCGAAAGGGATGATACCCAGGGGATTGAGGGTACAGGTTTTTCCCTCGTTTAAAATAGAAAGTAACGAGGTAAAAAAGAAATGGGAGGACCTCTCCTCGGCTTGCTCGATGGGATATATGAACATATTGGTGGACCTAAACTCCGAGTCCTTGAAAGAATTGGAGAAAGAGATAGAGGGAGTGAAATCGGTTCTGATAGGACGGATGTCAGAGGAACAATTAATACAGCTGGAAAGGGATTTAGAATCCAATTACCTGAAATGGGAAAAGGAGATTATCTCATTAAAAGCAAAAAAATATAAAAGAGATTCCGAAGACTACCGAAACAACACAGTCTATAGATGGGTGGGGAAGAAAAAGAATAAACCTAAACACCCACCCAAGGAACTGCCCAGGCTCCGACTCCAATGCCGGCCAATGTCTCCGTATCTCTTTCCTCTCTGTCATCACTAGAGGAGGAGGGTGCAACGGGTGGAGGGGTGGATTCCTACCACTGGAGAGACCTGTGGTTCCGTCAGGATTGGGACCAGGAAGTGGTAAAAGAACTATTACACCTCCAAAATCTGTGGATAAAAGGAGCAAAAATAATTTGGAGGTAATCAATCTATCAA
This sequence comes from Allobates femoralis, assembly GCA_033576535.1. NCBI lineage: Eukaryota > Metazoa > Chordata > Amphibia > Anura > Aromobatidae > Allobates > Allobates femoralis. The sequence continues at coordinate 192,934,142 of JARQOC010000002.1, forward strand.
CCCACATCCTGTCTGAAGCACAGATTGAAACATTGAAGTTAGGTTTGAATTTTGCTCCTGTTAACCGCTTCAATTATTTTACAGTGTTAAAGGATCTGAACCTATTCACCCGGAGATTAATTCTACACAAATTGCACCAAAAATGAAGGGGTGGTGACGGACTATCACAAAATGAGAGGGAAGCTATAAGGGATTTGGAGACATTGGAATTGGACTCGGCTTCTGAGATACAAGGTAAATTCCCGAGATGTTTATACCCCAGGTCGACCACGTTCCCCCCGATATCCCTATGTCCGGAAGTGGAGGTCTTTTACAAGAGGGTGGTGGAGGACCTCAAAAGATTAGAAAATAGGAGAATAAGAAACGACAACTTGACGAGACGTCAGAGAGAAGCCTTACAAGAAATTGAAGCACTCTCTGACGTAGTTGTTAAACCTGCGGATAAGGGGGGGAACGTGGTCATATGGCCTAAGATTATGTATGAGCGAGAGGTAATGAGGCAGCTTAAGGATAAGGAATCCTATAGTGTTTTACCCTCTAACCCTGGGAAGAAATTTGAAGTGGAGCTGTTTGGGATTCTCGAACAAGCTTTCCAACAAGGTATCATACCCAAACAAATCTTTGAGGGTCTCATTGTGTCACTACCTACAACTCCAACTTTCTATCTACTGCCAAAGATCCACAAAGACCCCCTTGTCCCCCCAGGGCGTCCGATAGTCTCTGGCATAGGGGGATCTGTGAACCAGTGTGCAGGTTTATCGAACATTACCTGCACCCTCTGGTGGAAACTCTTCCCTCCTATGTCAGGGACACAACTGACGTCCTGCGGCAGATCAATGGGGTCTTTGTGGATCCAGGCACTACCCTAATTACGGCCGATGTGGAAGGATTGTATTCTTGCATCGAACATTAGGATGGCCTCAGGGCTGTGGAATTTTATCTGAACATGAGCAGTCTGGATGGGCCACTGGTAAGATTGTTAATGGAACTGCTTGAATACATACTGACTCATAACTACTTCCTGTTCAAGAACCGCTATTACCTGCAACGCAGAGGCACTGAGATGGGCGCGGCCTGCGCGCCATCCTACGCAAACCTCTTTCTTGGGTTTTGGGAGAGGGAGGTTTTCGGGGATGGTGCGTGGGCCGCGTCCCATGCGCAGTGCTGGTTAAGATTTATAGACGACGTCCTGGTCCTTTGGACAGGAACAGGTGAAGAACTGGAAGAGTTTAAGAGTATGTTGAATACCAATAGGTACAACATAAAACTAACTTTTAAGGAACATACCTCAGAAGCTGAGTTCCTTGACATCAAGCTAGTGGTCCATCCGGACGGCTCATTACAGACGAATATGTTCCGAAAGTCAACATCAGTAAATGCTTTGCTCCACGCAACCTCAAGTCACACGCCATCCACAATAACAGCGATTCCCACTGGCCAATTTTTAAGGGCCAGGAGGGTCTGCTCTACAGAGAGCTACTTTCAGGAACAGGCGTGTGACTTGAGGGAAAGATTTTTGGCGAGAGGATATACAAAAAAGAGCATAAAAAAAGGATACCAAAGAGCTTTGAGAACCTCTAGAGAGACTCTACTTATCCCAAAACCAAAATCGAGAGAAACTGATCAGAAAATAATCAGGTTCATCTCTACATTTAATGATCAGTGGGGCAGCATGAAACAAATCTTAAAACAACACTGGGACATATTGAGGAGGGAAGATTCCTTCAAACAAGTAATGACAGCCCATCCAGCCATGACTGCGAGGAGGGGTCGTAATATAAGGGATACGATAGTGCACAGCCATTACGTGCAGAAAAACCAACCTACCATAGGAGATACAAAACCTAGGATAGGCTTCTATCCCTGTGGGGATTGCAAGGGATGTCGGAGTATGGTTAGATCTACAACCTTTACGGATAGTAAGGGCGAAAAAGAGTATAAGATCTTGAAATACATAAGTTGTTCCACAACCAATGTTATATATTACGTTACATGCCCGTGTGGTTTGGTCTACATTGGACTAACCACACGGGAATTACGCATGAGAATCGGAGAGCATGTACGTGATATTAAAGCTGCAGCGAAATTGGAAATGGATGACCCTTTGATAAAGACCATACCCCGACATTTCAAAAAACAACATAATTGCGACCCAGCAGGTCTGAAGGCCAGAGGTATTGATACTCTGGATTTGGGATCTCGGGGTGGGAATTACAGTAAGAGGCTAGCACAGTTAGAATGCAAGTGGTTTGTAAAATTGGATACAATGAGCCCGAAGGGATTAAATGAGAAACTGAGTTTTGTGCCCTTCCTATAGAGGACTTGTGTTTTGCTGTAAACTGCTGACTTTGTGATCTTTTTATTTAGTGTTTTTTAAATTGATTTTAATGCACTTTCACTTTCCTAGTTTTTCCAGATATGAGTATGATAATATGCAACCGTCGGCCATTGACACCTGACTGAGAGGATACCCTCTGAATAATCACCGATGGACTTCACTCAGCAGATAATCCCTATATGGGGAAGGGGGAAAAAAAGAAAAAAGACTTCAATAGTGGTGGAGAATGCATATATGGGAAATTATGCCAGGGTTTCATATGGGTTTGTTGCATGTTAAAGTACTTCTTGATTGCGGCGGTAAACTGAGATATGTAAGTGGATAACAGAGAGATATGTGCCTGATGGCAATCCTCCCTCCCGTGAAATACATGGGGGTGGGGGTATTGTCTGATGGACACATAAACAATTCATGCATATGGAAGCGAATAAGCCGCATCCTGGAAACTATACCTAAATTATGGGCCATGTTGGGATAATGGTATACAGCGCTGGTTATACAGTGCTGTATTCTTGATATGCATTTCCCTGACTATAATCACCCCAATACCCTAAAAAGTGTTTATCTGCGTAAATTTAGTGAAGTGCCCAGGTCTAAAATGGCGGGGTTGCGACTTCCGCCCTTATTGTAAGGTTACTATGGGTGTCTTTTGACATACCAGCCTCTAAGATGGCGGAAATCGCACTTCCGCCCAAACTATGGCGCCATTGGTGAAAGACTTTACTGTGTAACGTCCGGTTCCGCCCCCCAGTGACTTCGCAGGCATCCCGGATTGGCTGGATGAGAACAGGTGGCCACTGACTCTCCTGCCTCGGGATTGGTCGCGAGTCGCGAGGGAAGAGGCGGACCGGGAAATGGGACACACATGTGAGGGATCTAAATGTAGGTATAAAAAGATGCCGGCCGGCGGGCTAAAACGGACCCCATTGAGAAAGCCCAAAGCGAAACGCGTCTGGGGGCACCCGGTACTCTATCCCCATACAGGACATGGGTAAGTGTGGAGCTGTGGGAGGGTGATGTTTATTCTTGATAAGATCGATATGCAAACATGTGTATTCTATTAACATAGGGTTGATAATAACCAATACTCCCCAGGGACGGATAAACTGCATGAGCCCTATATGGGAATAACCAACACCACTCTGCAGGATTCTCCCGAATGGGGGTTGTATTTTTACTACGTAGTCACCCTTATCCCTCAATGGAGGGGTGAACTGGATATGCACTGCATATATGAATTAAAACTGATCCAATGCCCACAAAAAATTTGTCCACTGTCCCTTGTCCATGTAAAAAGGGATAACCAGCTACATGGAAATTTTAATGTCACGACGTCACTTTAATATCTTGATCTTTTTTGAAATAAATAAGTAAATGAAATATATGTATATCCTATGTAAAATTTGTGTTATAAAATGAATTATTTATATGTACAAATAATTGACTAAATAAATTCATGTTTGAAAATATGACACAATTGACTGTGATATATATAATTTAAAAAGGACCTGAAACCTCCCACTTCTTGTATGATTAAATGTATATGTATAGGAGGGGTCCAGTCTGGCCATTGGCCAAATCTCTGACGAACATTGTAAGGACAACAATTTTGGTTTTACTAATCTGGACAGTACTATAGTAGTCTTTGTTTCTAAGCTGTCTCCGTGCCTCCTTCTCATACATTGTTGACGGCCAGATCACCACGTTCCCCCCTTTGTCTGCCAGTTTGATAACTACATCTTTTATATTGCTGAGACTCTCAACCACCTCCTTTTGTTTTAACATAAAATTGTGATGTTCCCCTCATTTCCCCATCTCATTGAGGTCATTGACTACGAGGTGGCTAAAAATCTCAATCTGTGGACAAAGGGACATTGGTGGATACGTGGTGGACCGTGGGCAGAGGTGCAACGGAAACTTACCTATTATAGGTCCTGTAGCACTCTCCTCCTGCAGATCCTCCAAGCTCTCCAGGGCTCGTATCTCTTGGTCAGTCAGTGTGGCGTTACTAGTCCGTTTCTTGTTATGCAACTTATGCAGAACCAGCTTACATGTGAATAGGGGTACATCTTTTATTACTGTAAAGACATCGGCATTAGATGTGGGAACAAAAGAGAGTCCTAACTTCAAAACCTCTACTAGAGATGGTGTAAGCTGATGTTCAGACAAATTAATAATTTTCAATGTCTCCTTCCCACCCCCACTTTCCGATGTATTCAGACAGGAAGCTACCCGTTGCAGATCTCTGTGTCCAGTGGTCTTAGCTGCTGCTCTAGTTACTGGACCTGAACGACCCCCATTTCCTGACCATAGTTCTTCCTCCACAGATGATAATGAGAACAAGGAGGTATTAATAGGTAGGGGATCTAGTGGGACAAAAATCCAAATGCAGTGAGATTTGAAAAAAACAAAAATGCATTTTCACAATGTGTTTTCTTATTTACCATGTTCAATATATGGTGAAACTGACTAGTTCCTGAATCCTCAGGTCAGTAAGAGTATGCAGATACCAACCATGTATAGTTTTTATTGTAAGTGCTGAAAAAATTCAGAAATGTGTAAAAAAAAATTACTTTTTTCGCAATTTTATAAGACATGTAAGGTTTTCATCTTTTTGGATCTGGTGCTGCCTACTTTTTGCACCATAAATTTTTCAGATACTATTTTGGGGTAGACATCTTGTTTTTATCACCTTTATTGCATTTTAGTGCATTGTTGCAGCCACCAAAACCATGTGATTCTTGCATTTTGAATCTTCTTTATTGTTACGTTTACTGATCAGATACATTTATTTTATAATTTGATATATCAGACATTCCTGAATGTGGTGATACCAAATATCAGTATTTTTTATTTCTAATTTTATTATTTTTAATGGGGTAAAAAGGGGGTGATTTAATTTTTTTTATTTATTTATTTATTTATTTATTTTCAAACTTTTTACTGGATTTAATCAGCCAATTGCTTATGTTATACAAAGCAGTATATCTGCTAAGGATTTCAGCTCCCAGCTGGCATTCACAGGAGGATCATTATGACTGACACAGGGGCCATCAGAGATCCCCAGTTGTCATTACAGCCAAACACCACTCTGCAATCATGTCATGGGTGCGTCAAGGTGCAGGATTTATGACATGCTTCCTTGCTGCCCTTGTTAAATGCACTTGATTAACTTAGCCATCAAGTGAAGAGAAAGATGAAGGCTCAGAATGTGAGCCCACATGAAGGGCAGGGATACGGTCATTGGCCTAAGTATGGACCATTGGTCATGAAGACCAATACAGCATGTTGCATGGACAACAATGCTAATGTATACCATCACATCTTTACCGGTGCCTTTAATAGCATTGAAAACCTCTTAGGAGGCAAAAATCTTTTTGACTTCTTGAACATTATGATTAATATGTCGACATCAACAATGCCATTCTGACTGCTACAGTTGCTTTTTTAATATTTTATCTGTGTGTCTTACATTTCAAAAATAATTCTAATATACCCTAAACCTTTGGAAAAAAGAAACCTAATCACTAAAGGCCACTTTACACACACAGCCACAAAATGTAACAATGTGTCCATGATTTCACTGCAACCAGAGATCTGTTCAGAAGTTGGACACAGATATCTGTGTGTGTAAAGTGGCTTTCAGACATATTTGAAATATGGATTGGGTTGGGTCCAGCACTAAAACATTAACTCCTTTATGAATGGCTGTACTATTACCCTTTTAACAAAGGTTGTTTTGATATCCCATAATGAATATGTCATAGATCCTTTGCTTGACCATTATTTCGGATGTTTATTTATAGTAAATCAGTTTTAAAATTCATATGCAAATTAAAAATGAAATTAGAATTAAAATTAAAATTAAATTCTGGACATCAATTTTAAAAAGATATTTTGCGGGTACTGTGTGTTCTCTTCTATCATATGTTGAAATGAGATGTGATGCACACAATACGTATAGGCTGTAACCCACAGCTGAAACGTCCTGAAAACCCAGATTAATAAGGTATATATTAAGGACTAGATGGCAGCCCGATTCTGAAGAATCGGGTAGTCTAGAATATATATATATAGTTTATTTAGTAATAGTTAGGGGAGTGCGGTGAAATTAATTGTGTGTGTACAGGTGGCTCAGGGGTCAGCAGTGAGTGCGGTGGCTCAGGGGTCAGCAGTGAGTGCGGTGGCTCAGGGGTCAGCAGTGAGGGCGGTGGCTCAGGGGTCAGCAGTGAGTGCGGTGGCTCAGGGGTCAGCAGTGAGTGCGGTGGCTCAGGGGTCAGCAGTGAGTGCGGTGGCTCAGGGGTCAGCAGTGAGGGCGGTGGCTCAGGGGTCAGCAGTGAGTGCGGTGGCTCAGGGGTCAGCAGTGAGTGCGGTGGCTCAGGGGTCAGCAGTGAGTGCGGTGGCTCAGGGGTCAGCAGTGAGGGCGGTGGCTCAGGGGTCAGCAGTGAGTGCGGTGGCTCAGGGGTCAGCAGTGAGGGCGCAGGCTCAGGGGTCAGCAGTGAGGGCGGTGGCTCAGGGGTCAGCAGTGAGGGCGGTGGCTCAGGGGTCAGCAGTGAGGGCGGTGGCTCAGGGGTCAGCAGTGAGGGCGGTGGCTCAGGGGTCAGCAGTGAGGGCGGTGGCTCAGGGGTCAGCAGTGAGGGCGGTGGCTCAGGGGTCAGCAGTGAGGGCGGTGGCTCAGGGGTCAGCAGTGAGGGCGGTGGCTCAGGGGTCAGCAGTGAGGGCGGTGGCTCAGGGGTCAGCAGTGAGGGCGGTGGCTCAGGGGTCAGCAGTGAGGGCGGTGGCTCAGGGGTCAGCAGTGAGGGCGGTGGCTCAGGGGTCAGCAGTGAGGGCGGTGGCTCAGGGGTCAGCAGTGAGGGCGGTGGCTCAGGGGTCAGCAGTGAGGGCGGTGGCTCAGGGGTCAGCAGTGAGGGCGGTGGCTCAGGGGTCAGCAGTGAGGGCGGTGGCTCAGGGGTCAGCAGTGAGGGCGGTGGCTCAGGGGTCAGCAGTGAGGGCGGTGGCTCAGGGGTCAGCAGTGAGGGCGGTGGCTCAGGGGTCAGCAGTGAGGGCGGTGGCTCAGGGGTCAGCAGTGAGGGCGGTGGCTCAGGGGTCAGCAGTGAGGGCGCAGCCTCAGGGGTCAGCAGTGAGGGCGGTGGCTCAGGGGTCAGCATGAGGGCGCAGCTCAGGGTCAGCAGTGAGGGCGCAGCCTCAGGGGTCAGCAGTGAGGGCGCAGCCTCAGGGGTCAGCAGTGAGGGCGCAGCCTCAGGGGTCAGCAGTGAGGGCGCAGCCTCAGGGGTCAGCAGTGAGGGCGCAGCCTCAGGGGTCAGCAGTGAGGGCGCAGCCTCAGGGGTCAGCAGTGAGGGGCAGCTCAGGGGTCAGCAGTGAGGGGGCAGCTCAGGGGTCAGCAGTGAGGGGGCAGGCTCAGGGGTCAGCAGTGAGGGGGGCAGGCTCAGGGGGTCAGCAGTGAGGGGCAGGCTCAGGGGTCAGCAGTGAGGGCGCAGGCTCAGGGGTCAGCAGTGAGGGCGCAGGCTCAGGGGTCAGCAGTGAGGGCGCAGGTCAGGGGTCAGCAGTGAGGCGCAGTCAGGGGTCAGCAGTGAGGGCGCAGGCTCAGGGGTCAGCAGTGAGGGAGGGGTCAGCAGTAGGGCGCAGGGGTCAGCAGTGAGGGCGCAGGGTCAGCAGTGAGGGCAGGGTCAGCAGTGAGGGCGCAGGGGTCAGCAGTGAGGGCGCAGGGTCAGTGAGGCAGTCGAGTGGGCGCAGGGGTCACAGTGAGGGCTCAGGGGTCAGCAGTGAGGGCGCAGGGGTCAGCAGTGAGGGCGCAGGGCAGGGGTCAGCAGTGAGGGCGCAGGGGTCAGCAGTGAGGGCGCAGGGGTCAGCAGTGAGGGCGCAGGGGTCAGCAGTGAGGGCGCAGGGGTCAGCAGTAGGAGGTCAGGCGCAGGGGTCAGCATGTGAGGGGGGCTCAGGGGTCAGCAGTGAGGGAGGCTCAGGGGGTCAGCAGTGAGGGCGCAGGGGTCAGCAGTGAGGGCGCAGGGGTCAGCATAGTGAGGGCGCAGGGGTCAGCAGTGAGGGCGCAGGGGTGAGCAGTGAGGGAGGCCAGGGGTCAGCAGTGAGGGCGCAGGGGTCAGCAGTGAGGGCGCAGGGGTCAGCAGTGAGGGCGCAGGGGTCAGCAGTGAGGGCGCAGGGGTCAGCAGTGAGGGCGCAGGGTCAGCAGTGAGGGCGCAGGGGTCAGCAGTGAGGGCGCAGGGGTCAGCAGTGAGGCGCAGGGTCAGTGGGTCAGCAGGTGAGGGCGCAGGGGGTCAGCAGTGAGGGCAGGTCAGCATGAGGGCGCAGTGGTCAGCAGTGAGGCGCAGGGGTCAGCAGTGAGGGCGCAGGGGTCAGCAGTGAGGCGCTAGGGGTCAGCAGTGAGGGCAGGTACAGGGCAGTCAGCAGTGAGGGCGCAGGGGTCAGCAGTGAGGGCGCAGGGGTCAGCAGTGAGGGCCAGTGGGTCAGCAGTGAGGTGCAGGGCTCAGTGGGGCGTCAGGGTCAGAGTGAGGGCTGCAGGGGTCAGCAGTGAGGGCTGCTAGGGGTCAGCAGTGAGGGCGCAGGGCTCAGTGGTCAGCAGTGAGGGCGCAGGTCAGTCAGTGAGGGTCAGCAGTCAGCAGTGAGGCGCAGGGGTCAGCAGTGAGGGCGCAGGTCAGCATGAGCAGGTCAGCAGTGAGGGCGCAGGGGTCAGCAAGTGAGGGCCAGGGGTCAGCAGTGAGGGCGCAGGGGTCAGCAGTGAGGGCGCAGGGGTCAGCAGTGAGGGCGCAGGGGTCAGCAGTGGGGGGGCAGATGAGGCAGGGGTCAGGGGTGAGGGAGTCAGCAGTGGGAGGGTCAGCAGTGAGGGCGCAGGGGTCAGCAGTGAGGGCGCAGGGGTCAGCAGTGAGGGCGCAGGGGTCAGCAGTGAGGGCGCAGGGGTCAGCAGTGAGGGCGCAGGGGTCAGCAGTGAGGGCGCAGGGGTCAGCAGTGAGGGCGGTCAAGGTGAGGGGTCAGTCAGCAGTGAGGGCGCAGGGGTCAGCAGTGAGGGCAGGGACAGCGTGAGGGCGCAGGGGTCAGCAGTGAGGGCGCAGGGGTCAGCAGTGAGGGCGCAGGGGTCAGCAGTGAGGGCGCAGGGTCAGCAGTGAGGGCGCAGGGTCAGCAGTGAGGGCGAGGGTCAGCATAGTGAGGGCGGCCAGGGGTCAGCAGTGAGGGCTCAGGGGTCAGCAGTGAGGGCTCAGGGGTCAGCAGTGAGGGCGCAGGGGTCAGCAGTGAGGGCGCAGGGGTCAGCAGTGAGGGCTCAGGGGTCAGCAGTGAGGGCTCAGGGGTCAGCAGTGAGGGCTGAGGGGTCAGCAGTGAGGGCTCAGGGGTCAGCAGTGAGGGCTGGAGGGTGCAGAGCAGGGCTGGAGGGTGCAGAGCAGGGCTGGAGGGTGCAGAGCAGGGCTGGAGGGTGCAGAGCAGGGCTGGAGGGTGCAGAGCAGGGCTGGAGGGGGCAGAGCAGGGCTGGAGGGGGCAGAGGAGGGCTGGAGGTGGCAGAGGAGAGCGGAGGCAGGGTGGCGGAAGACTTACTGGGCTGTTGGCGGGCGGCGGGCAGCGGCAGTGCTGTTGGCGGTTCCGGAGGCCGGGGGCGGAGTGTGGGCGGGGCTAGCTGGGTGATGGAGGAGCGTCAGCCGGTCTGTGGAGAGAGCGGCAGGACTGGGAGCTGTGCCGGCGGAGGCCCCACACTCGTTCCGGGCCGGTTGGCGGATGTTGGTGGGCGGTGAGCTGCAGGGCTGTGGGCGGGATGTGGGCGGCCGCAGACGGGGCTCTGTGCAGGGCCGGTGGCGCCGCTCGTGGGTCTGGTGCTTCCGGTTCCGGAGTTGGACACAGGAGGGAGGCCATCACGGAAGCGGAAGCGGATTTTGGGCGGAAGTGGCCTTCGGGTTTTATATAATAGATAAGATGGGGTCATATATTATGATATTTTTATATACTAGCTGTGAGCCCGATTCTAAAGAATCGGGAGTCTAGAATCTGGAGAGAGAGAGGGAGAGAGAGAGGGAGAGAGAGAGAGAGACATATAGATAAATAGATATAGATAGATATAGATAAATCGATATAGATAGATAGATATAGATAGATAGATAGATAGATAGATAGATAGATAGATAGATAGATAGATAGATATAGATAACGATATAGATAGATAGATAGATAGATAGATAGATAGATAGATAGATAGATAGATATAGACTAGCTGTGAGCCCGATGCAAATGCATCGGGATTCTAGAACGTGCATTAATTTGATTATAGTAGTTATAGCTACTTTTTGAGGGAGTCCAATACTTTTTTTGGGGGGTCCAATACTTTTTGGGGGGGGTGCAATACTTATTGGGGCGCGTTCAATGCTTTTTGGGGTGCGTTCAATACTTATTGGGGCGCGTTCAATGCTTTTTGGGGCGCGTTCAATGCTTTTTGGGGCGTGTTCAATACTTTTTGGGGGGCGTTCAATACTTATTGGGGTGTGTTCAATACTTTTTGGGGCGCGTTCAATACTTTTTGGGGCGCGTTCAATACTTATTGGGGTGCGTTCAATACTTTTTTGGGCGCGTTCAATACTTATTGGGGTGTGTTCAATACTTTTTGGGGTGTGTTCAATACTTATTGGGACGCGTTCAATACTTTTTGGGGCGCGTTCAATACTTATTGTGACGCGTTCAATACTTATTGGGGTGTGTTCAATACTTTTTGGGGCGCGTTCAATACTTTTTGGGGCGCGTTCAATACTTATTGGGGTGCGTTCAATACTTTTTGGGGCGCGTTCAATACTTATTGTGACGCGTTCAATACTTATTGGGGTGTGTTCAATACTTTTTGGGGCGCGTTCAATACTTTTTGGGGCGCGTTCAATACTTATTGGGGTGCGTTCAATACTTTTTGGGGCGCGTTCAATACTTATTGGGGTGTGTTCTATACTTTTTGGAGTGCTTTGCTGGGCTAAACCTGAATGGTGCACAGGGGGTTAATCACATGTCAGGTCTGTGTGTGAGTGAAGATGTGCTGATTGACTCACTGGGTTGCAGCTGGGAGTGAGTAGGCTGGATAGGAACCTGCCAGGTGTCTGAGTGAGGAGAGGACGATTCAGAAGTTCAGAGCACTGCCATGTGAAGAGGTGCTGGAAGTGATCCGTCCTCAGTGGGTAAGTGATGGGAGCCAGTGTCCAAGGGCCAGGTGGTCACAGCTGACTTTGGGACATTGAGGGGGGGGGGCTGTGCGGCCATTGAGGGGGGAGGTGCGGTGAGGGGGGTCTGTGCGGCCATTGAGGGGGGGGGGGGGTCTGTGCGGCCATTGAGGGGGGGGGGGTCTGTGCGGCCATTGAGGGGGGGGGGGTCTGTGCGGCCATTGAGGGGGGGGGGTCTGTGCGGCCATTGGGGGGGGGTCTGTGCGGCCATTGGGGGGGGGTCTGTGCGGCCATTGGGGGGGGGGTCTGTGCGGCCATTGAGGGGGGGGGTCTGTGCGGCCATTGAGGGGGGGGGGGTCTGTGCGGCCATTGAGGGGGGGGGGGGTCTGTGGGCCATTGAGGGGGGGGGGGTGCTGTGCGGCCATTGAGGGGGGGGTCTGTGCGGCCATTGAGGGGGGGGGGGTTCTGTGCGGGTAGTAGTAGTAGGATGATGATGATGATGATGATGATGATGATGATGATGATGAACATTATTGATATCATCATCCCCTTAGAAGGTATAGGGAGATATACTGTGGTAGCGACTCGCGAGGCTCGGCCACAAAGCTAGCGAGTTCCCGCTGAGGCTAGCGAGTCGCTACCTGACCGGTAAATCGCTAGTTTTCTGGCCGAGCCTCTGGTTCTATTTTCGGCCAGCGACTCGCAATGGCCGCTTCGCGGCCATTGCTCGCACTAAAGCTAGCGACTCGCAATGGCCTCGCGGCCATTGCTCGCGCAGCTGACGCCTCGCATTGGCCGCTACGCGGCCAGTGCTTCGCTGTGATGACGTCACAATAGTGACATATCCACGGCACGTTTTCGGGGTCCGACACGAAAATGCCTACGGCAATTATATAGTAGATAGATAGATATAGATATAGATAGATATAGATATAGATAGATAGATATAGATATAGATAGATATAGATAGATAGATATAGATATAGATATAGATAGATAGATATAGATAGATAGATAGATAGATAGATAGATAGAGATAGATAGATAGATATAGATAGAAAGATAGATCTAGATAGATAGATAGATAGATAGATATAGATATAGATAGATAGATACATATAGATATATAGATATAGATAGATAGATAGATAGATAGATAGATAGATAGATAACTAGAAAAAAATACTCTGCAGCTCTCGGCTACTCCCAATGATGTACATATGCTAACAAGCTATATATATATATGAGAAAAAAGTTTAAAAACTTACGTTTTTTTTCAAAAAACTCAAAATCTTATCTTTTTATTAGTGATGGGCAAATCCTAAATTACTCGGAATCGCTTGACTCTAGCGAGTCCGAGCACAGGACTCGCTACTCGTTGCGAGTCTAGCGAGTCCAATGTTAATGAATGGGGAAGCGAGTAATAGCGAGTAGTGTGAGATTTACAAATCGCAGATGTGTCTCGGAAGCTTCAGCCTGAAGCAATCCTAGTTTTGTCATTTATTTGCATTGGACTCGTTTACTTTGCAACTGTAATTGCTGGGAAACTTGCACAGATAAGAGTCCTGTCTGCTCAGTGTGCTGGCTGCCACAGCTCCAGGGTCCTAGAGCCTGCCTGCTGCCTGATGTAGCAGAGCTGAGATTGTTCTCAGTCTGCTCATTCCCTGTGCATAGACATCTATATCTATGCACAGGGGATGTAGCAGAGAGGACATCGCGTTTTGGACTGCGTCGGACGGAAGAGGATTTTTTTAATTAAAGATGGAGTCTCTAATGGCTTTTTTTTTTATTTCTAATAAAAAATTTTCTCTGTGTTGTGTTTTTTTTTAAACAATTTAATAGAAATTCATGGGGGTCATGTCTAATATTGGCGTGACCGCCATAAATTTCGGGCTTAGGGCCAGCTGATAATACAAAGCTGGCCCTAACCTCTTTATTACCCAGAGTGCCATGGCCACCAGGGCCGCTGGAAGAGCGGGGTTCAGCAACAGAGGATGGCGCTTCAATGAACGCGCCATCTTCTGGGGCGGCTGCGGGCTGCAATTTGCAGCGGGGGGTGCCCAGAAAGCTTGGGCATCCGTGCGCTGCAGATTCCAGCCCCCAGCTGCTTAGCTGTACCTGGCTAGACATAGAAATTGCGCGGAGCCACACGCATTTTTTTTTAATTATTTCATGAAATTTTGAGATTCTGACTCTGAGACTCTGACTCTGGCTCTGAGGGTGAGACTCTGACTCTGAGACTCTGACTCTGAGACTCTGACTCTGAGACTCTGACTCTGACTCTGAGACTCTGACTCTGAGACTCTGACTCTAACTCTGAGACTCTGACTCTGGCTCTGAGGGTGAGACTCTGACTCTGAGACTCTGACTCTGAGACTCTGACTCTGAGACTCTGACTCTGACTCTGAGACTTTGACTCTGAGACTCTGACTCTGACTCTGAGACTCTGACTCTGAGACTCTGACTCTGACTCTGAGACTCTGACTCTGAGACTCTGACTCTGAGACTCTGACTCTGACTCTGAGACTCTGGCTCTGAGACTCTGACTCTGACTCTGAGACTCTGACTCTGAGACTCTGACTCTGACTCTGAGACTCTGACTCTGAGACTCTGAGACTCTGACTCTGACTCTGACTCTGAGACTCTGACTCTGAGACTCTGACTCTGACTCTGAGACTCTGACTCTGAGACTCTGACTCTGAGACTCTGACTCTGACTCTGAGACTCTGACTCTGAGACTCTGACTCTGAGACTCTGAGTCTGACTCTGAGACTCTGACTCTGAGACTCTGAGACTCTGACTCTGAGACTCTGACTCTGAGACTCTGACTCTGAGACTCTGAGACTCTGACTCTGAGACTCTGACTCTGAGACTCTGAGACTCTGACTCTGAGACTCTGAGACTCTGACTCTGAAATTCATGAAATAATAAAAAAAAAAATGCGTGGGGCTCCGCGCAATTTCTATGTCTAGCCAGGTACAGCTAAGCAGCTGGGGGCTGGAATCCGCAGCGCAGGGATGCCCAAGCTTTCTGGGCACCCCCCGCTGCAAATTGCAGCCCGCAGCCGCCCCAGAAGATGGCGCTTTCATTGAAGCGCCATCCTCTGGCGCTGAACCCCGCTCTTCCAGCGGCCCTGGTGGCGGTGGCACGCTAGGTAATAAAGGGGTTAATACCAGCTTTGTTATACAAGCTGGTATTAAGCCCGAGATTCTTAATGTCAGGCCACGTTTGACCCAGCCACTAAGAATCTCCAATAAAGGGTTAAAAAAACACAGAGAAAATTTTTTTATTTGAAATAAAAAAAAAAAAGCCATTAGGGACTCCATCTTTAATTAAAAAAATCCTCTTCCGTCAGACGTAGTCCAAAACGCGATGTCCTCTCTGCTACATCCCCTGTGCATAGATATAGATGTCTATGCACAGGGAATGAGCAGACTGAGAACAATCTCAGCACTGCTACATCATCTCTGTGAGCAGGCGGGCTCTAGGACCCTGGAGCTGGACAGAGAAGACAGCTGGACTCGGCTCGCAATGTAACAGCAGTTATTTGAGAGTTTATAGTTTATAGTTTATAGTTTATAGTTTTTAAGGTTGAAGGAAGACTTTAAGTCCATCTAGTTCAACCCATAGCCTAACATGTTGATCCAGAGGAAGGCAAAAAAAAACCCATGTGGCAACACTAATCTCCACATTGGGGGAAAAAATTCCTTCCTGACTCCAGATACGGCAATCAGACTAATTCCCTGGATCAACGCCCTATCAAAGAATCTAGTATGTATAACTGGTAATATTATAGTTTTCAAGAAAGGCATCCAGGCCCCTCTTAAATGTTAGTAGTGACTCACTCATTACAACAGCATGTGGTAGAGAGTTCCATAGTCTCACTGCTCTTACAGTAAAGAATCCACGTCTGTGATTATGATTAAACCTTCTTCCCTCCAGACGTAGAGGATGCCCCCTTGTCCCAGTCTCAGGCCTAAGAGTAAAGAGATCATTAGAAAGGTCTCTGTACTGCCCCCTCATATATTTGTACATTATTATAAGATCACCCCTAAGCCTTCGTTTTTCCAAGCTAAATAACCCCAAGTTTAATAACCTGTCTTGGTATTGCAGACCCCTTAATCCTCTAATGACTTTTGTCGCTCTTCTCTGGACCCGCTCTAGTTCAGCTATGTCTTTCTTATACACCGGAGACCAGAATTGTACACAGTATTCTAAGTGTGGTCGCACTAGTGACTTGTATAGAGGTAAAATTATGTTCTCCTCATGAGCATCTATGCCTCTTTTAATACATCCCATTATTTTATTTGCCTTTGCAGCAGCTGCCTGACACTGGCCACTAAATGTGAGTTTGTCATCTACCCATACACCCAGGTCTTTTTCAGTGATAGTTTTGCCCAGTGTTTTATAATTAAGCACATAATTATACCCTTTGTTTCCTCTGCCCAAGTGCATGACTTTACATTTATCCCCATTAAAGCGCATTTGCCATTTAGCAGCCCAAGCTTCTAGTTTACATAAATCCTCCTGTAATATAAAATTGTCCTCCTCTGTATTGATTACCCTGCAGAGTTTAGTGTCATCTGCAAATATTGAGATTCTACTCTGTATGCCCCCTACAAGGTCATTAATAAATATATTAAATAGAAGCGGGCCCAACACTGACCCCTGTGGTACCCCACTGTTAACTGTGACCCATTCTGAGTGTGTTCCATTAATAACCACCCTTTGTTTCCTATCACTAAGCCAGTTCTTAACCCACTTACACATATTTTCCCCTATCCCCATTGCCCTCATTTTATGTATCAACCTTTTGTGTGGCACCGTATCAAAAGCTTTTGAAAAGTCCATATACACCACATCCACTGCATTTCCTTGGTCCAGTCCAGAACTTACTCTTCATAGAAGCTTATTAGATTAGTTTGACAGGAACGGTCCCTCGTAAAACCATGTTGATAATGGGTCATGAGGTTATTTTTGTTCAGATACTCCAGTATAGCATCTCTTAGAAAACCCTCTAGGATTTTACCCACAGTAGAGGTTAAGCTTACTGGCCTATAATTTCCAAGTTCAGTTTTTGTCCCCTTTTTGAATATTGGCACCACATTTGCTATACGCCAGTCCTGTGGTACAGACCCTGATATTATGGAATCTTTAAATATTAAAAATAATGGTCTATCTATGACAGTACTTAATTCCTGCAGCACTCTGGGGTGTATCCCATCTGGTCCCGGGGATTTGTCAATTTTAGTGATTTTTAGACGATGCCGTACTTCCTCTTGGGTTAAGCAGGTGACGTTTAATTGAGAATTTTTGTTATCACTGATCATATTGTCTGTCATGGGATTTTCTTGTGTAAATACTGTTGAAAAAAAGTCATTTAGCATATTTGCTTTTTCCTCATCCTCATCCACCATTTCACCCAGACTATTTTTAAAGGGGCCAACACCATCATTTTTTAGTTTCTTACTATTTATGTAGTTAAAAAATATTTTGGGATTCTTTTTACTTTCTCTGGCAATGAGTCTCTCTGTCTCAATCTTTGCTGCCTTGATTTGCTTTTTACAAATGTTATTTAATTTTCTGTATTTATTTAATGCTTCATCACTACCTACTTGCTTTAATTCCCTAAATGCTTTCTTTTTGTCACATATTGCACTTCTTACCGCTTTATTTAGCCATAGTGGTTTCCTCCTATTTCTAGCATGCTTATTCCCATAGGGTATATATTGTGCACAGGTCCTATTCAGGATGCTAATAAACATCTCCCATTTGTGTTGTGTACTTTTATGTCTCAGGACATCGTCCCAGTTTATTGCACTAAGATCATCTCTCAACCGTTGGAAATTTGCCTTCCTGAAGTTTAGTGTCCTTGTGGCCCCTCTACTACACGTCTTAGTAAAGGATACTTGAAAGCTTATTAAGTTATGATCACTATTACCCAAGTGACCTCCAACCCGTATATTTGATATGCGGTCTGGCCTGTTGGTTAATATTAGGTCCAGCAGTGCCCCCCTTCTTGTTGGGTCCTGAACCAGTTGTGAAAGGTAATTGTCTCTTATAGTTTTCAAAAAATTATTACCTTTGCTAGAACTGCAGGTTTCTTATCCCCAATGTATTTCAGGGTAGTTGAAGTCCCCCATAATAATGACTTCTCCCTGAGTCGCTGCTTCTTCTATTTGCTTTATGAGGATATTCTCCTCCACTTCCATTATTGTTGGGGACTTATAACAAACCCCTATCAGTAATTTATTATTTTTTCCCCCTCCCCTTATCTCCACCCACAGAGACTCTACATTTCCATTAGATTCACCTATATTATCACGCAGGATGGGTTTTAAGGATGATTTTACGTATAAACATACACCTCCTCCTCGCCTATTTGTACGGTCATTTCTGAACAGACAATAGCCCTGTAAATTAACAGCCCAGTCATGACTCTCGTCCAGCCAAGTCTCCGAAATCCCCACCATGTCATAATTATTTTCCAATAAAATCAATTCTAATTCCTCCATTTTGTTGGTGAGGCTTCTGGCATTAGTGAACATGCACTTTATGCATCTCTCTTTACCTCTATTCCTTCCTACTAGATTGACTGTTCTAACCCCACCCCCCATGCCACCCCACTTTTATTACTTGTGCCCAGGTTACTGTTTACACTATCTTCCCCTCCTATACAATGAATACCCTCCCCCCCAATCCCTAGTTTAAACACTCCTCCAACCTTCTAGCCATTTTCTCCCCCAGCACAGCTGCACCCTCCCCATTGAGGTGCAGCCCGTCCCTAGCATAGAACCTGTAGCCAACAGAGAAGTCGGCCCAGTTCTCCAGGAACCCAAACCCCTCCTTCCTACACCAATTCCTGAGCCACTTATTTATCTCCCTAATCTCCCGTTGCCTCTCTGGTGTGGCACGTGGTACAGGCAGTATTTCAGAGAATACTACCTTGGAGGTTCTTGCCTTAAGCTTGCAGCCTAATTCCCTGAAATCATCTTTAAGGACCTTCCACCTACCTCTAACTTTGTCATTTGTGCCAATGTGCACCATGACCGCTGGGTCCTCACCAGCCCCTCCCAGTAATCTGTCAACCCGATCAGCGATGTGCCGGACTCGAGCGCCAGGTAGGCAGCACACTGTTCGACGATCCCTGTCTTTGTGACAGATTGCCCTATCTATTCCCCTAATAATTGAGTCCCCCACTACCAGCACCTGTCTGGCCTGCCCTACTCTCCTGTTTTCCCCCTTACTGGAGCAGACACTCCTCTGGCTTTCAGAGGTCATGCCCTGCTGCAGCAGTGCTGTACCTGAACTCACACCCCCCTCATCTGCCAACATAGCAAATTTATTGGGGTGTGCAAGATCAGGGCTAGCCTCCCTGGCACCCTTCCCTCTACCCGCCTTCTAACTGTCACCCAGCTAGCTACCTCATGGTCCTGAGGCTCCATAGTACCATCCTCCCCCACATCTATCCCATTGAGCAGCTGTTCAGTGAGCAGCAGACTCCTTTCCATATTGTCTATGGATCTCAGCGTTGTCAGTCGTTCATTTAGATCCAGTATCTGGGCTTCCAAATGCACAACGTACTCACATCTCACACAGCAGTATGCACCCTCGGCCGGCTGGTCAAGGAATGCATACATGTGGCAAGATGTACACTGGATGGCATTGCCAATCATGGAGCTCATTTCCTAATGGGGATTGCACCAGACAGAAATGATAAGTAAAAAGAAATGCAAAGTATTAATAAAATACAACCAGCAATTCAGTAAGTCCTCCCTTCCAAACTCCCTTAATCCAAAGTCACTGAATCACAAGTCACACACTTACTTCTGTCGCACTTGCTCTGTCACACAAAGCTCGCGGTCACACTCGCTAGAGAATCAGATATAAAGAGGTTTTTTTTTTTTTTTTTTCTTTTTCTCCCTTAGCAGCAAATCAGCCTGTATCTCAGTGCACTTCCAAAGGACTGGAAGCCCCAACCAGCTGCTTCTTATAAACCCTTAATTATGCACCCCCACCCTTAATTAACCCCTTGTAAGTATAGCTACACCACAGGTTTTAAGTGCAAGTAGTTAACCCTTTAACTTACAGGTAGTAAAATAAGAGACTATAAACTTGTAGAGAGAAAAGAAAGATAAGAAAGCCCAATAAAATTAAAAGGTGAAAAAAAAACCAAAAACAAACAGTCAGCAATTCACACAGGTATTTGTTGCAGGATTCCCAAACACCTCCTCACTGAATCACAAGTCACACACTTACTTCTGTCGCACTTGCTCTGTCACACAAAGCTCGCGGTCACACTCGCTAGAGAATCAGATATAAAGAGGTTTTTTTTTTTTTTTTTTCTTTTATTCCCTTAGCAGCAAATCAGCCTGTATCTCAGTGCACTTCCCTGCTATCACTGGCACAGTAGCGAGTTTCCCTGCTATCACTGGCACAGTAGCCGAGTCTAATGCAAACAATGGCAATCCTAGTTTTGTCAGCGTTTGCTATTGATTTGCATTGGACTCGTGCGAGTAAACGCTGGGAAACTCGCAGAGTACCGAGTCCTGCGAGTCCCTTACTACTCGCCGAGTAACGAGTCCTAGCGAGTAGATTCGCCCATCCCTACTTTTTATTTCTGAAGTTCTTGGTACACACATTGGCCAATGTCTGTTTGCTCATCAACTGCGACAAAGTGACTTCAGGTCTGATGAGTCCTAATGCTGACATCCCTGTCCTCCTTGTCCACCCCCACTTCTCAGTGGGCAGACTCCATCTCGACCCCAGATCACCTGTGGTCAATAAGGGTGCAAATTGCAGCATGGAGCCAGCCACTCCATAAGATACAAAACAGAAAAAAAAAACTGCACAGCACTCACAGACTAATGTGAACCGGTGCCAGCAGGGCTGCTGGATCAAATAACTAGAAAAAAATACTCTGCAGCACTCGGCTACTCCCAATGAGTAGATAGATAGAAATAGATAGATAGATAGATAGATAGATAGATAGATAGATAGAGATAGATAGATATACATATAGATATAGATAGATAGATAGATAAATCAAGGAAAACAGGCAGCACTCCAGTTCAGGTGAATAAAGGGTCTGTTTTTTATTCAGAGCCCATGTGGCACGACGTTTCGGTGCACTAGGCACCTTTCTCAAGTACCTAGTGCCTAGTGCACCGAAACGTCGTGCCACATGGGCTCTGAATAAAAAACAGACCCTTTATTCACCTGAACTGGAGTGCTGCCTGTTTTCCTTGATTTATTTGAATTGGTTTGGACACTAATACACAGGACTTGCACCGCGGATGAGTATAATTTTGTGCTGTTCCATTTTCTCTTTTAGATAGATAGATAGATAGATAGATAGATATAGATAGATAGATATAGCTATAGATATATAGATATACATATAGATATAGATAGATAGATAAATAGATAGATAGATAGAGATATATAGATATACATATAGATATAGATAGATAGATAGATAGATAGATAGATAGATAGATAGATAGATAGATAGATAGATATAGATAGGCGAGTCGTTGCAGCCGCGGTCACTCCGGCACGTAGGTCCATTGCGAGTTTCATGGCCGGCAACAACCGACGACAGCTGAGCGCCGTGGCCGAAAATAGAACCAAGGGCCCGGCCATGCATCGCTCGAAACACCGCTATGTATGTCTATAGGAAGTGAGGCGCTATTCTCATTGGTCGCTGTGTGCTGGCGGTGACCAATGAGAATAGTGCCTCACTTTCAGCGGTAAATTTGAAACTCAAAGTCGTCCATTATATCTCTATGGGAAGTGAGGTGCTATTCTCATTGGTCGCCGGCAGCACACAGCGACCAATGAGAATAGCTCCTCACTTCCCATAGAGATATAATGGACGACTTTGAGTTTTAAATTTACCGCTGAAAGTGAGGCGCTATTCTCATTGGTCGGCGGCAGCACACAGCGACCAATGAGAATAGCGCCTCACTTCCCATAGAGATATAATGGACGACTTTGAGTTTCAAATTTCCCGCTTAAGTGAGGCGCTATGCTGATTGGTCGCTGTGTGCTGCGCCGACCAATCAGCATAGCGCCTCACTTCCCATAGAGATACATAGCGGTGTTTAGAGGAAATTATGTCCGGGCCCTTGGTTCTATTTTCGGCCACGGCGCTCGGCTCTTGTCGGTCGTCGCCAAGGCGGGAGACTCGCAGTGGCCGCTTCGCTCAAAACCGCATCAGGAAATGCTCCTCATAGGAGCCCATTATAAAAACAGGATTGCATTACATGCAATCCGGTTTCCGCTTCTGGCTCTGCAGCCTGTGTGAAAAATTATGCAGGCTGCAGTTTTCGGAGCAGTTGTAACATCCGCAATGCGGTAGCCGCATTGCTCAGGATGTGTAATCCTGAGCAATGCGGTTACTGTATACGTTGCTTTTCCCGGCTGCTGCCGGGATAAGCAAAGTGTTCAATGTGTTAGATATTACGGTTTGCTCATCCCTGCGGCAGCGGGGATGAACAAACTGTACGGTAACCGGATTGTGGCTTCAGCCACACATTTTGCTAGCAAAATGTGTCTGAAGCTAATTGCGTTCACCGCATCCGGATCTGGATGTGGTGAACGAAATTCTCTATTAAAGTGTCACCCTAGCCTTAGATTAGGTGACAATAGCCTAAGTCCCCTAAATTTTTTAGCTACAGTGTATAACTATATCGAATCCAAAACATATTTGAAATATATGAAAATATTGGTTAAAACATTAAATTTTATACTTTTTTTTTCTTGTTTATATTGAACATTTGACCCCACAATTCCCAGAAATGGTCTAATAACTGTCAAGAAAGGTTGTAAACTGAAATGTCATTTCCCTAGAAGTTGTTTTGCTTTTTTTCCATAAAACATTTCTACTTGAGTGTTTTCCAGACCCCTGCTTCCAGCTTGGAGATGAAGCAGTTTTAGACATCCATAAAATGTAGCTTAGCATGAATGTTTAATTAATATGACCTAATTTAATGTTCTTAATAATACTCTCAGCATAAGAGAACTTTTATATATTTTTAAAAACTACTCATTTGAGTGGAAAATAGAGGAAAGAATTGCAGTGACCCTCATAATATGATTTATATATTTAATAACTAAGGTTAGAGTCAGGGATTATAATGAGGTAATGTTTACAGTGGATTAACACAGTTTTAGTATAATTTGCTAATAGGTAGTATGAACTGGAACTGCTTATTTGTTTTTGTACTCTGAGGCTAGGGTCACACTTGTGTTTTTTTTTTTTAAAACCTGATCCAGTATTAAGCTTTCAAAAAGCTCAAAACTGGAGCAGGAAACGCTCCTCATAGGAGCCCATTATAAAAACCAGATTGCTTTACAAGCAATCCGGTCACCGCCTCCGGCTCTGCAGCCTGCGTGAAAAATCATGCAGGCTTCAGTTTTCGGAGCGGTTCTGTGAGCTGCAATGCGGTAACCGCATTGCTCAGGATGTGTAGTCCTGAGCAATGCGGTAACCATATATACTTTGCTTATCCGGCTGCTGCCCCTGCAATTCTGTCAGATAATTCTCAGTTTCTTCCTGAAAATGATTGCAATCACAAATTCTTTGGTATTTGTTATCTTCATTTAATTTGTCTTCAGTGAAAAAAACACAAAACTAATTGTCCTAAAGCCAAATTGGATATAATTCCACACCAAACATAAAAAAGGGGGTGGACAAAAGTATTGGCACTGTTAGAAAAATCATGTGATGCTTCTCTAATTTGTGTAATTAACAGCACCTGTAACTTACCTGTGGCACCTAACATGTGTTGGCAATAGCTAAATCACACTTGCAGCCAGTTGACATGGATTAAAGATGACTCAACCTCTGTCCTTTGTCCTTGTGTGTACCACATTGAGCATGGAGAAAAGAAAGAAGACCAAAGAACAGTCTGAGGACTTGAGAAACCAAATTGTGAGGAAGCATGAGCAATCTCAAGGCTACAAGTCCATCTCCAAAGACCTGAATGTTCCTGTGTCTAATGTGTGCAGTGTCATCAAGAAGTTTAAAGCCCATGGCACTGAGGCTAACCTCCCTAGATGTGAACGGAAGAGAAAAATTGACGAGAGATTTCAACGCAAGATTGTGCGGATGGTGGATGAAGAACCTCGACTAACATCCAAACAAGTTCAAACTGCCCTGCAGTCCGAGGGTACAACAGTGTCAACCCGTACTATCCGTCAGCGTCTGAATGAAAAGGGACTGTATGGTAGGATACCAAGGAAGACCCCACTTCTTACCCCAAGACATAAAAAAGCCAGGCTGGAGTTTGCCAAAACTTACCCGAGAAAGCCTAAAATGTTTTGGAAGAATGTTCTCTGGTCAGATGAGACAAAAGTAGAGCTTTTTGGGCAAAAGCATCAACATAGAGTTTACAGGAGAAAAAAAGAGGCATTCAAAGAAAAAAACACGGTCCCTACAGTCAAACATGGCAGAGGTTCCCTGATGTTTTGGGGTTGCTTTGCTGCCTCTGGCACTGGATTGCTTGACCATGTGCATGGCATTATGAAGTCTGAAGACTACCAACAAATTTTGCAGCATAATGTAGGGCCCAGTGTGAGAAAGCTGGGTCTCCCTCAGAGGTCATGGGTCTTCCAGCAGGACAATGACCCAAAACACACTTCAAAAAGCCATTGATGGTTACTGGAAACGGTTGATCGCAGTTATTTTGATTAAAGGTTGTGCAACCAAGTATTAGGCTGAGGGTGCCAATACTTTTGTCTGGCCCATTTTTGGAGTTATGTGTGAAATGATCAATGTTTTGCTTTTTGCTTCATTCTCTTTTGTGTTTTTTCATTGAAGACAAATTAAATGAAGATAATAATACCAAAGAATTTGTGATTGCAATCATTTTCAGGAAGAAACTGAGTATTATCTGACAGAATAATTCTTCGGGGGTCTAGTATCCAAAATGGGGTCACTCGTAGGGATGCTCCAATGTTTAGGCACACAGTGGCACTCCAAACGCGTCATGGTGTTCGCTAACAATTTGAAGGGAAAAATAGCTCCAATTGTTAGCGGACACCATGTCGCATATGGAGAGCCCCTGTGTGCCTACAAGTGACCCCATTTTGGAATCTAGACCCCTTCAATGTTTGCAGACCGCTTTTCCCGTGCACTCATCAAAAGCGTATATCCTGAAGATCTCTGTGAATCCAGAGACTACGGTAAGCATCCTGTTGCCATAGAGGTCAATAGCCAAGCAGCGCATAGCGTTACCAGCTGGTAACAGTATGCGCTGAGGCAGAAATGTTCTAAGTTTTAGGTTGATGCACCAGGCTAGTGGCCAGATGCAAGTCGGACCCTAGCCTTACCGCACCCGTCAGCTCCACAGCGAATCAATGGATATGCGCTATTGTAGAGCACACAGGAAACGTAGTCTCCAGTGTTATGCTGTGTGCTCTGCAATAGCGCATATCCAGGGATTCGCTGTGGAGCCGGCGGGTGCGAGAAGCTTCAGGTTGTCAAAGGAATGTATAGTGTTACATGCTGGTAATGCTATGCACTGAGCCTGCCAGATTCTACGTTTTAAACGGATCTAGCAGGCTCAGGACAGACGCAAGGTTGACCCTAGCCTAACATACATTTTTCTTTGAAGGATCACTTTTCTTGGAAAAAAAAACTGATCACATCACAAATTCCCTGTCTGAATGGCAAAAAGTAGCAACCCATTGACTTTTCTGTGATTCCATTTGAGTGATCCATTTTCTGCAATTCATTGCAAAAAAATTGATCAAATACGGTGTGTCTGGATGTAGCCTAAAGGTCACATCAGACACTTCAATTTGATGAACGATGTTGTTAGCGATCACATGCATGCGTGATCGCTAACAACATTCGTTCACATTGCTGGTGAGCTGTCACACAGACAGACTCACCAGCGATGTGGAGCAGCGAGAACGCTGGTAACTATGGTAAACATCGGGTTACTAGGCGTGACGCGGCTTAAGTAACCCGATGTGTACCATGGTTACCATCTCCCAGCATAGGCTGTACCGCTGGGAGATCGTTCATCGCGGTGTCACACACCACCATGCTGTAGATTGCTCAACGGATTATCGCTTGATTTGAGGTCCTGCTCACAAATCTTCCACCAAACAATCAAGCGATTTTTCGTTGACAGATTGCTCGGTTACACGCAACGACCACAAACGATATCACTTAAGCGATCAAAATTCCGGATCGCTTAAGCGATATCGTTCACAAGATTGAAGCGTGTGACGTGGCCTTAAGTATACGAAATTCCATCAATCTTCGGTCAAAGTTTTATTTTGCTGAGAAAAGCATTTAGTTTTCAGCAGGCTTGCTTTTTATCATAACTTATAAAGTCTTAACTTTATGATGATAAAGTATTTGATTTATACGCATAAATTCTACCATACCGTATGTTACATACTAGATTGAGCTTGGATTAAAAGACGAGTAAGAGGCAGAAGGTAAAAATAACCCATTTGCCTTGAACTTCCTGATGAATTGTCAGTTCTATGAATAATGACAAACAATCCTTTTTCTTTATATCTTCATTACATTACAGAATTTACACAGCACTTTTGCTTCCTTGCTACTTAATGATATGCAAGTTCCAAAACTACTCATAATTTTAAACAAATTGCTTAAATTCAGGACTTTCTATAAACATTTACTACTTTGCAAATGGTCTATAGCATCGGGGTTCATACTGTTAGTATTAGAATATCGTTATGGAAACAGAGGGTCCAGCTAGGCAACAGCGGAAATAACGACTCTACACCAGCTAGAAAACAAAACTATGGCTTGGAGTTTATTAGTGCTATCAAGTATTTGAAATTTTCACTTTCCCCATCATCATCGCCTATAAATATAATAATGTAATAAATTATATTTTGATTATTTTTAAATAGCTATACACTTAGCTCCATCTGGAGAGCTAGAGATGAATGTTTTCAATAAATGTTTGCACAGAAATATTCTAAGTTCAATATTTCCCTCCATTAAAGGGAAGTCGTAGCATGGGATATTGACCCCTGGAAGAAGGCTTGTAGCTGAAACGTGCATGTAGGGGCAATCCCTGACTGTCTGTACACGTATCAGGTAATGGCGCAATGTAATTATTTAGGCTTTGGTGTGTTTTAAAGACTGCTCTAGTGAAGGTCTCTTTTTTGAATAGGCTTTCCTCTTGTATGCCATTTGGGAAATATAGAATGTTGTCTCTATTTCCTTAATGTATCTGGTCATACAGGTAAGAAATTATGTGGTGGATTAAGCACATAGTATTTTTAGGACCCAAACCTGTTTTTTGACCACAGACAGTTAACCACTGGCTACCCATTTATTGGTATTTTGTAATTATGTGTTTTGTATGTGTATGTTTTTAGCAAACATTTGTTCTATTAATACAAATTTGAATTTTATTGTGTTTGTACAGTTTTATTTTTATATGATTTTTTCGTATATCCTGTTTGCAGTCAGCATTCCATGATCTTGTAGGATACAATTGATCTGGTTTTAACTAGATATAAGGTATCTTTCTGTCAGCTTAATCCTGTTAATATCTATTATGTATATTGACTGGTCTCCTCCATCCAGGATAACTACCACATGACTGCAGCAATAGCTTGCACTTTACTGCTCCTCTGTGGACATTTCTAAGTTCTAGCATAGCACACCTTAATAGTAAGTTCTAGAAATGAGCTGGGTAATATGCAGATTGATTTTGATTTGAATTTCACTGGCCATGGGGGGAGGAGCTATAATACAGGTGATCACTCTAGATGTGTATTGTGTTCTGAGAGACTTACTTCAGGTCATGGTATTGCTGTGAGGTGGGACACCCTTGCTCCCAGCGATTATGCTGTTCAGGGGCGTGGGACACTGGGACCCCGCGTGTCAGCAGTTTCCAGCAGATATGGGATGCTATTACTGCTGATTAATCCTGGTAGTGTGGGAAGGTTCTTTCTACTCCACCGTCCTTTGCTTTTCTGGGCTGAGGGTGAAGATTCGGCTTTGCCTAGCATGCCAGGTCATCCATGAGAGGGTGATTTAAAACTGCAATATCGTCTCCTCTCTGCTAAAAATTTTCAGTTCTGCTTCGGTGAAAACGTTTAGTGGTTAGATGTGTTTATCTTCGTTTGCTCTGACATTTTGGTCTAGGCCTTGTCCCTAGCTTTTCTTACTTTGTTTTGATCTGCACTGATCTTCCTGGTTAAACTGGTGTGTTTGATCCAGTTATGGCCTGCGTGCACAGCCACCAGCAATCCCAATATCTGACACCTGGGAAAGAATCTGTCTAAGTTCCCACTTGCAGGACCATAAGGCGAGTGAAAAGTATTCTGGGTAGGGAAGAGCGAGTTCTGAAATACTCGTAATTGCTATACTTGTAATGAGTACTTAGTAATAATAGTGTATTTGTTCTGAATATAAAGTACAATGTCACTGGAAAATGAGAGTAATTTTCTACTGGACCCGTCAAAGAGGTCTGGGGGCTTAAGGAAAAGGCTGAAATAGATGGGAAAGTGATGAAACAGAATGAAAAGAGCTTGAAGTATATGTCTGCATGCATTTCTGACTCACATATGGCTTCTGGGAAAAGGTTTATCACAGTATTATGCCACTTTTACAGATACACACGAACACCTACCAAACCTAACCTAAATTGCATTTACCTGGCCAAAAAGGTTAAGAAACAGTTTTTCCTGCATGATCACTTGTATATAAGGCCACATAAACCAGAGAAACAAAAAAATATCCTTTTTAGCATTGTAGTGATGTGGATTTTTTTTTGCCTTTTACAATTAAGAGGACCCTGAATTATACATTTTGTAGGTCCCTCTGTCATACATGATTTATAGTTAGCTATTTCTCAGCACTTTTTAAGGCCAGCTAGAACGTGCCAGTTGGTAAGTTGATCTTTGACCCGAGGGGTCTCAGGTGGCCCTGTAACATGCGTTTTGGAGGGACTGCTGTTACTAATTCATTTGGGCGGTCCCTCTCTCATTGAGACTCATATGATGGAATACACATTCCATATCAGTTTACAATGTGCCCATTGTGGCATTGGGCATTACCTCCCTCCTCCTCTTTCATCCCAATGTCATTCTGCAGCCCTTAATTCAACTTTTCAGAGGGTCTGTAGTAGTAAGGAAACCGGTGTTTGGTGAGGGTCCAGAGTTAGGTGTGTAACATATGTTTTGCAGGGACTGCTTTTGCTAATAAATTTGGGCGATCCCTTCCTCATTGAGACTCAGATAGCGGAATACATATTCCATAGTAGTTAACAATGTGCCCTTTGTGGCATTGGGCTTTACTGTCCTCCTTCTCTTCCTCCTCCACCTCTCTGTCATTCTGCATTCCTCAATTCAAGTCTTCAGAAGGCCTGCAGGTGTCAGGATACCTTAGTTTGGTGAGGGCCCTGAGGGGGCCCTGTAACATACTTTTGGGAGAGCCCTCCTCTATACATTTTTGAGGTCCCTCCTCTATCCATTTGGGAGGGCCCTCCTCTATACATTTGGGAGGGCCATCCTTTATTCATTTAGGAGGGCCCACCACTATACATTTGGGAGGGCCCTCCTTTATTCACTTGGGAGAGCACTGCTCTATGGGCCTTCTCATGTATTTGATAATGGCAGTAAACTGATTACAGCTTTAAAAGTCAGCAAGCTGGTACACATGCCAGGCACAGCTCACATGCAGAACCTAGTTGTTCAGAAATTAATCAAAACATACCCTGACCTGTCATACCTACTTTAGAAGGTGTTCCACATTAGTGCCCAGTTCTACCATTCCTCAACCACTTTTGCTGGTCTTGCAGCGCTGCAAAAGAGCTTGAATTTGACAAGTCACCAACTCATTTGCGACCTGCCTATGCATTAGATCTCAACATATCGTACGTTGGCGAGGATTAGTGAGCAGCAGAGGACAGTAGCTGAATATTAGCTTCAACATGCCCGTTACACTGAGAATCAGCCACCACCCATAACCCATAACAACTCTAGATTGGGTGTGGATAGTTGACATTTGTGAAGTTCTTGAAAACTTTGAGTAACGCACCGAGCTCGTGAACAGTGATCGCGCTATTAAGAGCATAACAATCTGCTGCTGTCTGTTGAAACAAGCACTGCATAATCTTAAAGAGGAAGCTTTGTGTGCCCAGCATGAGGATATGGAGCAAGATTTATCAATAAGTGATACTACCCAGCCAATACTCTTAGGCAATATTGGGTGATGATGAGAAAGATAAGGTGGATGAGGAGGGAAAGGGCTTGTTTTTCTGTGCCAGAAAGGGGACTCCCAAAGCTACAGAAGGAACTCCAAACCCAGCTTGGATGGGCTGGAGAAGAGGAGGTGGTTAATCAGCATGAGGAGATGATTGATATTGTTCCTCCTGGTGGAACACAGAACCTTTGCCTCTTTGAAGCTTGGCCCATATGACACAGTGCATGTGTAAGTGTCTGTCCTAAGACCCGAGGGTGATACACATTTTCGCCTACAACCTATATTGGTTGGCAACCTTTCTCGACCAACTGTACAAGGTGAAATTTCCTTCTCTCGTTTTCGAGTCACCAAATGATTGCACAATGAATCCTTCAAGAGGTGATTTTGTATATTAGTTGCTGAAAACATCACCCTCAGACGACGATAGTGGCAGAGGTACCAGCTCTTTTCAACAGCACAGATTAAAGGAGAGAGACACGCACATCTGGAACAACAGAAGTGGGGGGAAAATATGCACAAAGTGGGCTAATTTCGATATACCAGCACATCAGCAAGGGCTATCTGTGCCTTTAACATTGCCAAGGAGATAGAAGTTGAACAACACACTCAAGGGATACTTAAGTGACTATACCTGCATCATTTCTGATGCTTCAATTCACTTTAATTTTTGGGTGTCCAAGATGAATACTTGGCCTGACCTCTCCTTATATGCATAGGAGGTGCTGGCCTTTCCTGCTGCTAGTATGATATCAGAGCATGTTTTCAGTTATGCTGTGGCAAACAATCATCACTGATAGGTGCACACTCCTCTCCACGCAAAATACAGACAGACTTACTCTGATTAAATTCAACAAGGACTGGATTTCTCCACAGTTTATAATGTAATCCCTCCAGACTACAGCAATGCAACTCAAATTCAGCAAAAATGTACATTTTTCAAACTGATCTTAACTGAAGATGACCAAACCTTTTAAAGTTCATGTTCCGTTTGCCGAACAGGTATACGTCGCCCACTATATCGGCGAAAAGGTCACTGAAATTCTGTACCCCATTAAAATCAATGGTGTCACAATAATGGTTTTACGGAAGCGGAGATTCAATGTTGATCAGGAATAGGGAGATGAGTGACAGACGTAGGCATGGTGCTCAGAGAGCCTAGCTAAATTCACCAAACTTACACCAAAGACACCACAAGAAAAGTCTCCCCATTTCCAAAAATTATACCCAGATACCACCAAAGTGGCATCAATTGACCTAGAATAAATAGTGTAATTCAACATAACATCTCTTTTATTATTCTCAAAACACTGTTGACATACACAGCATCCCCCTAGGTGATTGGAACACCTGGAAACAAAACTGTGCATGAGTGCAAAACCACTGCCATTTCTCATGTGTTAAAGTCCATCAAAAAAGAGAAAGGGCACTCACCCATTTTTGTGCTAATAGTCTATCGAGAGCCAGTTGAAGTGCTAGACAGGCACGAAGCAGACTGTTATCCGCCGTCTTCCACCCCCCTCCATGCTACCTTTATCACGGCACCAAAATAAAGGAGACTATTAGCACTAAAATGGGTGAGTGCCCTTTCTCTTTTTTTGATGGACTTTGATTTTTTTTACTTTGATCTAAAGTGAGCACACCCAAGTGCACTCGTGCACTTGTACACAGCCGGACTGAGTGGCATATATATAAAGGAAGAGGGTCCCGAGGTCTATGGTGGTGTCTGGCTTGAATTCTTTATCAGAGAGAGATTTCTCATGTGTTATCTTCTTCCCAATATGTTGTCCAGGAAGCATGCACTGATGCCTCCTACACACAACCTGCAGTTGCACATACACAACAAGCAATTAGCATTGGACAGTGGACATATATCATATATACTTCTGGTGGCAAGCAAAATGTGACCCCCAAAATGACTCGCGGCACAAGGACCATTGCTTTTTAAAGGACATCAGTGAATGAAACTGCACTATTATACACTACACAATGTGTGCTGAAAATGTAGTTCTAAAAGAGTTATTGAACTTATTGGTCTAATATGCAGGTCCTGGAATGCTATTCTATTTTCTCTGTCCCTGCTCCAAACAATGTCCTTACCATATTCTCAGCTACTAAAGACTGTATTTGATAGGATTTCAATAGCTCACTAGAACTCTATTAATATTTTGGACTTCTTACCACAGGCCAAGCAAAATGTGACCCCAAAAATTGCAGTGGAAAGATTGAATAGTGTGTGCTTTCTGGCAAACACCTTTAAATGATAGGAGTACTGTTTAGGATTTTATAAGCACTATAGGACTGTATAAATTGATGAGCTTTTGGTGGCACAAGCCAACCTAAATATCCCCCCAAAAACAGCAGGGAAAAAGGACCAGTGTGTGCTTTGTACAGCTAGCATTAAATGCTAGTAGTTCTGCTTTGGATTTGGCTGGGGTACTAGCACCGTATAAATGTGGCTGATGTAGGTGGCACAAACCAATTTGTGACCCCCAAAATTTTGGGGAAAAAGTACCAGTGTGTGCTTTGCGCCAGGCAGCACAAAATGCTTGTAGTAACGCTTTGGATTTGGCTAGGGCACTAGCACTGAATTAATGTGGTTTGAGGTGGACGGCAAAAGCCAAGCTGTGACCCCAAAAATAGCGGAGAAAGAGGGTTGGTGCATGATTTGTACCAGGCAGCACTAAATCCTTGTAGTACTGCTTTGGATTTGGCTAGGGCTCTAGCACCTGGCACAAGCCAGGGCATAACCCAAAAAACAGTGGGGAAAAAGGACCGGTGCTTTTAACCAAGAGACATTACAAAATGCTACTACTCTGTGTGCTGGAAAAAAAAGAGCTTTGCCTCTGACAAGTGCTGTTGTAATATGGACACTGGAACCTCTCCCTACCTAATCTACAATCTGTCTCCCTGTACTTTGAGCTTGTTCAGTGGTTTCAGCTCTGAAAGGAGCTATTGTATTCTGGTACTGTGTAGCTAGTGACAGGCTATTTTAAACTCTGTTCCTTCATGAGAAACTCTCCCTCCCTACACTACACTGACCTAGTGTACACCGCAGGTAGTCTTGAAAAGGGCTTTTGTGTTATAAAGAGGCCCAAACACTCTCCCTAGCAGCTGATCGCTCTCTCCCTATGCTTTTTCAATGTTGGCTCTGGATGCAATGTGCGCAAAATGAGCCTTTAGAGACCCTATGATGCTGCGCTGCAAGCCAATCACAGTAATGCCAAAACAAATGATGTTTGCTACATTACTGTGGTTAGTTAAGAAGCCCAACATATTTAGTGGCTGCAAATCAAGCACCAAAACTGCTGGGTGGGAGATACGAATATAGCGAGGTGAGTACACAAATGCTCGCAATAGCGAATAGTAACTGTTTCACTTGCTTATCACTAATTGTGGCCCATTATGGTGTGCATTATCATGACGGTAGTGCAAAATTTGTCTGGCATACTGCGATTGCTGGCAGCACCAAATCATCTCACAACTACCCCAGCAATTCATAATACTCAGCCCAGATTTAATGGATCCAGTTAACCTGCTGGTGGAACCCATGCAGAACCTGTTAAGTTTGTTTCAGGATTTAGGTATAATGATGGAGCACCATGCTCAAGCTCTGGCTCAGTTAACCACTGTAGCTTTTATACCCCCTTGTAAGGCCTTCGGTTAGGGCCAAGGCTTATACTGAGCCCAACGTCCCAACGTCCCATCGCCAGAATTTTTTACTGGGTACAGGAAGCAATTTTATCATTTTCATTAAAGTTGCAAATTTTATTTTTTACTCAGACTTATTTCTTCGGTTGATGAGAAGTCTCGGGTATGTTTACATACTTATTTACTTAGATGGGATCCTCAGACATGACCATTGAGGAATATTTTTTAAGGTACTGGCACTTTTATTATGATTAGCTAGACTGAGCCACCTTTGCAGAGTCAAACCTCAAAGCACTTTATCAAGTTTACCTTCCTGCAGAGAAGTAATGTACACAGTTCAGGAAGTGATCTGTAAATGTGGGTTGGAATGATGCTGCTTTTTGGAGTATGTTTTTGGATGGACTGGTAGAGCCCTTCAAAGATGTTATGAAGCACCACTCACATCCTCAAAATCTGAAGGTCACCATGACTCTTACCATGTGCCTTTAATGAAGGGGACAAGAACAGCTTTGAGATAAGACCCTTGGTAGAAGAGCGTTGTTATATCTGGAGTGGCCTTTTGCAAGGCATGAGCCTATAAAATTGGGACATTGGCTCATTTGCATGAACAAAGAATACACCATTGGGAAAGAAGATTGTGCCTTCTCTGTGGGTTGGCTAAACATCTAGTGCGAGACTATCCTTGTCTGGAGCATTTGGGAAATGACTGCACTTATTGGAACAGGGGCTCCCCAACTATGGCCCAATTCACATTGTAATAGCATTTTGGGGAAGAGGGGTGAAGGGTAATACTTTTGTTGATTGTGGAGCAGAAGTTAATTTTTAGACTTTCCATGACCAAGGTCTTGAAAATACCCCTTAGAGCTTTGGAACCAGCCATTAGGCTTATTTAACTGGTTAACTCACTTCTTCCTCAGTGTGTGGACACTTGCATTGATATTTCTTTATCCCTGCAGGTGGGGTGTATCCACAAAGAGGAAATTACCTTCTTTGTTTTTACAGCCCTTTCAGTTCCAGCAGTTTTTGGTCTTCCCTAGCTGACCAAACATACAGTAATCCCCATATTGACTGGGTTAGTGGGGACATAATTGGCTGCAGTGAGGAGGGTCAGGTTAAATGCATCCAGTAAATCTTCAGTGCTGGGTCTTCCACAACTCAGACCCCTTGATACTTGGAAAAGCTTCCTTCCTGAGTTGTTCTCCAAAAAAGAAATCTTGATATTACCACCTCATTGGCATTATGAATGTGAAATACAATTGATTGCGTGACTCCAACTGCCTTAGGGTACAATTTTAAATCTTTGTGAACCTGAGAGGGTAGCTATGAGGGATTATGTTAAGGAAAATGTCACCAAAGGTTTCATCTGTCCCTAAAAATCTTTTTTTGGAGCTGGTTTCTTTTTTGTGCCTAAAAAATTTTGGAGGTTGAAGGCCATGTATTGTTTACCAGGATCTAAAGAAGGTTACTCTTAGAAATCAGTATTGCCTTCACCTAATCCCTGACTTGAATAACAAACTTATTTGGACTAAGATCTTTATTAAAACTAGATCTTAAGGGGGCCTTTAACCTTGCCCGTATCAAGTCAAGAGATAAGTGGAAGACAGCCTTTAAGATGCTAAAAGGACATTTTGAATATCTTGTTATGCTATTTGATCTTTGCAATGCTTTTGCTATGTTTTAGGCTTTGGTCAATGGCATCTTTAGACATATTCTGAAAGTATTTGTCATTATAAATATTGATGATATTTTAGTCTTCTCTAAAGATGTGTCATTCCACAGGGGTGATATTCTTATTGTCTTCAATAGAAACAAAGATTATATTGTGTATGTGAATTTTATGTTTCTTTGAGGTGGAAGAGATTTTATTTCTTGAGTTGTTACTGTCATCCACTGATTTCCACATGGATCGCACCAATTTGAAAGCTATGTAGGATTGGGTCCAAAGAAAGAACCTCAAGGCTCTACAAAGGTGTTGGGGTTTTTGCTAACTACTTCAGAAAATTCATTAAGGTATTTTCAGAGATTGCTAAACCCCTTACTAATCTCATTTATAAGGAAGCAGATGTATCTGAGTGGTGGTTTGAGGCCGCCAAACATTTTCTTGTGTCAAGGAAGCGTTTACCTCTGCTCCGGTCCTTGTTCACTGTGACCTTTATAGACCATTTTTTGTTGAGGTGGATGCATCTGAAATAGTGGTGGGGGCGTTATTGTCTCAGGAATCTCCTTTTCTCACCCAATTTCAGCCTTGTGCTTTTATTTCTAGGACATTTTCTTCACCTGAATTGAATTATAATGTGGGTAACAGTGAGTTGTGGGTAATTGGGAGCCATCAAATGGAATGAAGGCATTTTCTGAAGGGGGCTAGACATTTGTTTGTTGTACTCACCGACCATAAAAATTTAATCTACCTGGAAAATGCAAATAGGCTTAATCCCAGGCAAGCCAAATGGCCTCATTTTTTTCATGATTTCATTTTTCATTACTTATATTCTTGTGCCTGAGAATACTCATATCGATGTTTTTCTCAAAGACTATACCTCATCTAGCAAGAGGAATTATCTGCCCTATATCATGTCACTGGGAATGGTGGTTGCTACTAGCATTGTTGAAAGAAAAATAGCTAAATCACAACATTTGGCCCATACTGACACACCACAGGATAAGTTGTTTGTGCCTTTTACCCTTAGGATCTGTATTATGCAAGACTGTCACAATTCTGCTTTGGCTGGTCACTCTGAGGTTAAGGGTACAATGCATTTGGATAAAAGGAGTTACTGTTGGCCTTCTTTATGTCAGGATGTTTAGGCTTCTGACCAGTCATGTGAGGTTTGTGCCTGGAGTAAAGTGCCTTGGTCCACTCAGACTGGTAAGCTCCTCCCTCTTTATATTCTGGACCGACCATAGTCACCCATTTTAATGGAATCTGTTACAGATCTCCTGGCCTCTAAAGGTATGACCATCATCTGGGTATTCATTGACCTATTCTCCCGCCATTGTCATCTAATTCCTCTTCCTTGAGTACCTTCATCACTTGATGTGGTAAATGTGTTTATTAAAAATGTGGTAACTAGGAGAACAGAACTACTGCATGAAGGGGCGCACACATGTATGCAGTGAAATTCAAGTTTTATTGAAGGTCAAATAAGTGCCCAATGAAATCACCAAGGATAGGAAAGGGGTTGAGGAGAAAAGAAATAAAAACATTTAAAATAGGTTACAGAGTAGGGATGGGCGAGTCTACTCGCTAGGACTCGGGACTCGGCAATTCTGAAGGTACTCGCAGGACTCGTTACTCGGCGAATCTCCCAGCTTGGACTCGCACAGTGACGAGTCCAATGGAATTCAATGGCAATAAGCTTGACTCTTCACAGATACCCGCTGTCAGCAGCGAGTCTGAGCGAGTCTACGATTCCGAGTCCTACGAGTCTACGATTCCGAGTCCTGTATACTGTATTCGGGAGTCGGACTCTCGAATACAGAATCTGTTATGTTCCGAGTCAGCACAGCGTGCGTGTTAGGTCAGAAAACTTGTGAAGATAGCCAATCATAGTCAGTAATGGCATAGCAAAGTTGGTTGTGTCAGGACTATGATTGGCTGCTGTCCATCGTGATGCCTATGTCATCTATGACAGGCAAGGCAGTATATAAGGCTTGTCCCCGCCATTTTGGCCACATTCCTGAGACGATCTGACCTAGTATAGGGAGAGAGAGATATATGCTGGAGCAGATCAGGGATTGTCAGTGTAGGGAAGATTCCTTATATTAACCCAAAAAGCTCTTCTGAGAGCTAGGAGGAGGACGGAGTAGTGCTGTGTAGGCAGGCAGGCAGGCAGGGAGGGAAGGAAGGAGAAGCCTTAGAGTGCACACAGGACGGACCTCATAGCTTAGCTTACTCACTCAGCTTTGCTAACAGCTGCAGTCAGAGGCTTAGCTGAGGTGCTGTTTCCTTTTTGTTTTTGCACCAGATCGATTTTTGTTCCTAATAAGCCATAGAGCGTTATTTTTTCTGTGGCAGACCAGTGCGTTGCTGCTAGCACGTACACCACCTTAGGGAGTGTAGTGTGCGGCTTCACTGCCAAGTGTGAGCGCGCACACTTACCCCGCCAGCAAGTGACGCATACAGCAACACCAAACCACATCTCGGTGGCTGTGCGCACTTAAAACCAATTTTTTTAGGGAGTGTAGTGTGGACTCGCACACTTTCAGAGACACATCAGCGAGTTGTAAATGTCATTATTCGCTATTACTCGGTTCCCTATTCATTAACATTGGACTCGCTGGACTCGCAACGAGTCCCGAGTCCTTGACTCGGACTCGTTGGGGTCTTGCGATTCCGAGTCTTTTAGGACTCGCCCATCTCTATAACAGAGTAGCAATTTGACAAGCTGGTTTCCCACACAGTTGTGATTAAGGTACACACAGTAGGACCTTACCTATTGGTTAAATAATGTGAATTGTACAGAGCAGGAGAATAAATACAACATAAAGTGGACTTGGGGAAGGGTGGGTAGGAGATGGTAGAAAAGTATGTGTATATCAAAAGAATAAGCAAGGCCCAGGGATGGGACTCCCGGGGTAAGGTTTAACCTCTAATAGCCATCAATCACAAATGATACGTAATAAACAATTAGTCATCCGGAACATGTGTGTAAAAAGGGTCTTAGTTGATATTTCATAGGGCGATGCTCAATTCCAATGTGAGACCCTGTTCCCCCCTGTTAAAGGTACATACATCTATGTAAAGGTTCAGAGGACACAGTAGTAAATATAATCAATAACCAGCCACTAGCCGAGTGGCTATCAATAAACTCCTGTCCCCAGTACTCCTACCTACTGTCACCTGTTACAGGTTCGG
The DNA here is from genome assembly GCA_033576535.1 of Allobates femoralis. NCBI lineage: Eukaryota > Metazoa > Chordata > Amphibia > Anura > Aromobatidae > Allobates > Allobates femoralis. The sequence goes on from JARQOC010000002.1 coordinate 192,972,325, forward strand.
CAGGGAACCAGGATTGTTCACTGCTGGGTGGGGCACTAGCTGTCCCCAACGCGTATCGCCTAGCAAAAGGTTTCGTCAGGAGCAAAAATTAATATTAATAATGTGGTTTGACTGCATGATGTTCCTGCTAACATAGTGTCTTATCGGGGTTCACAGTTTATCTCCAGGTTTTGGAAGGCCTTTTTACGTCTAATTGAGACAGAATTATCTTTTTCTTCTGCATAACACTCTCAGGCTAATGGTCTTTCCAGAAGGACTAACCAGCCACTGGAAACTAATCTTAGATGCTTCAGTTCTCACAATGAACATGAATGGGTGCTTACCTTCCTTTGGCAGAGTTTGCCCTCACTAATAGACATATTAAATCATTGGGTACATCTCCCTTCATTTGTATGTATGGCTTTCAGTCCATATCTCTTGCTTTCCTCATAGGATAGAAAGAGATTCCAGTGGTTTCTAAGACAACTAATAGACTGAAGGCTGTATGGGAGGGGATTTACCGGCAGCTTTAGAAGGTGACTGCCAGTCAGAAGGTTGCAGCTGAATCACTCTCAGTGGGATGGGTTAGTGGTTGCGGATCTAGTGCGGGTGTCCACTAAAAACTTAAAATTCAATTTATTCTGCTTTAAGATCACTCCCCAGTTTACATGGACATTTTCACATCTTAGAGGTGATCAATCCAGTTACTTTCAGGGATAAACTTCCTGTCAGTGTTAAGATTCCCAAATACCTATGGTTTCTTATTACCCTCCCAGTCCTGTTTTGGTTGATAATCATTAGGAGTGTGAGGTTGAACAAATTATTAAGTCCAGGAAAGTGCAAAATAGGAAAGGTTATGGGCAGGAGGAGAGGTTGTTTATCCTAAAGTGACGCATCAATGATGAAAAATTAATTGCTGATGTTCACTCTAAGTTTCCTGACAAATGGGGTGCTGAGAGTCCGGAGGGGGCACTGACAGATCTCGCAGTTCTGTACCCGACCAATTGCCTTGCATGTTTGAGCTTACTCCGGCTCTGTCAGGTCACTAATCGCCACTCAGTGGATATGAGGGGTGGAGAGTTACCCCTGGCAGGTGTGGTTAGTGCAGGTGCTTATTCATGTATTGCGCTCTGAGAAACTTACTTCAGGTTTTGGTAATGCTAGGAGGTGGGACACTGTTGCTACCATCGATGATGCTGGTCAGGGTTCCCAGATCCTCTAGTGTCAGTTATTGCCAGCAGATATGGGATGCTATGTCTGCTGGTTCATCTAGGTAGTGGAAGGCTCCTTCTGCTCCACATGCAATACCCTCTCCTCTGTGCTGAATATTTTCATTTGTGCTTTGGTGGTAAAAGTAAGTATTTTGGTTTGTTTCTGCTGGTTCACTATTTTGGTCTGGCATTTTGGTCTATGCTCTGTATCTAGCTTCTCTTACTTTGTTCACATCTGCACTGTTTCTCTTGGTTTTACAGGTGTTTTATACAACTGAAAAACAGCACCACACCATGAGGATACTGCTTGCCAACTTCACTGTTGGTAAATTGCTTATAGGGCAATATCCAGTGTCTTTGTCTAAAATCTCACGGGGAGCACCTGGTCGTGGCCAATTTATGGTATACTTATATTGTTACCACTTCTAGATTATGGCCCCAGCAGTACTCACTAGATCGTTCAGTAGCTTAGAAATTTTTCTGCAACATATATTATCAGTATGATCTGCAACAAATAGGTTGTGAAGGACTTGAGACAGCTGACTGGTTTTACTAATTATGAGCTGTTTCTTGTATTGTATCTTGGTAAAGACACCTTTTTATAGGCCATTAGTTGAACCAGCTGAAATTATTTTCACTAAATGGCTGTATTACTTTCAAATTACTGATAGATATCATCTGTTGTCATGCCCTCATTAGCGCTCAGCTGCGCTCGGTGCCCCCGTTATCTCCTATGGCCGAGCGCGTGCTCTGCCTGGTGAGAAGCGCAAGTGAAACAGGCAGAGCGCAAGGCGCATGCGCCTGCTCTGACGCACCCAGAAACGCCTCAACAGGGCATTTCCAGGTGCGTCAGAGCAGGCGCATGCGTTGTGCGCTCTGCCAATTTCACTTGCGCTTCTAAGTATACAGAGCGCGCGCTCAGCTGTGTTCGGCCATAGGCTATAATGGGGGCACCGAACACAGCTGAGCGCTAAGGGGGTACTAGTATGCGTTTACAGTAACTGTAAGCGCGGCCCCACAGTGCCCACAATCATCTCTGCACTTGCACCTGCGCCAGCGTGCCCAGGCTGGCGCAGGTGATGTGGTCAGGCGCAGAGGTGTGGAACAGGCCTGAGATTTGTGCTGATGTTCTTCTTTTGACTTAGAATTGTTAAACTGCCACAGATGTAACAAAATAAATCAGGGCTGTTCAGGTACTTAGGACAAGAATTGGGAAACACAGACATAATCTGAAAGAAAGGAAATAAGTGTGTAAATAAAAATATAAATTCTACTTAACCATTATATACAGAATTTTGGAATACATTTTACTGTATACGGTGGCACACAAACATTCGCCACACTATCTCACATGTAACTGAATGGCTTAGACAAATACCAATGTTTCTGGTTGCCAAATTCATCCTCCACCCTTCATAATTTAAGTGTGGTTTGCGTTCTTGACCAGTAGGAGAGCACTAGAGCTACCTTCGCTCCAATCTAAAATAATCCAATTACCCGTATATACTCGCGTATAAGCCAATTTTTGGGCTGAAAAGTCCCCCCCTCGGCTTATACGCGAGTCACTCGGTATGCTTTGGGGGGGGGGCTGCACTGGTGGCTGGAGGAGGCAGGAGGGGGCCGCGGTGACCGCAGGCGGTCACGTGGGGCCGCCTCATTAGTGCAATGAATATGCACGGCATCCCCCGTCCATCAACGGCGGGGGATGCCATGCAATTGCACTACACAGGCCCCCACCAGTAACACACAGCCCCCCCTCCTTAGTATGTCACCCCCTCCTTAGTATGTCCCCCCCCAGGCTGCGGCACCTGTTAAAATAACAAACTTTCATACATCACCTTTCCGGCGCAGCTCCTCCGCTCCTCCGCTCCCAGCTTCTTCTTCTTGCTTCCGGTGTCATGTGACCGGGCGCAGGAGATGACGTCATCTCCTGCGCCCGGTCACATGACACCGGAAGCAAGAAGAAGAAGCCGGGAGCGGAGGAGCGGAGGAGCTGCGCCGGAAAGGTGATGTATGAAAGTCTGTTATTTTAACAGGTGCCGCAGCCTGGGGGGGACATACTAAGGAGGGGGGGACATACTAAGGAGGGGGGGCTGTGTGTTACCGGTGGCGGCCAGTATACCACCACTGGGGGGCCTGTATACTACTATTGGGGCTGTATATACCTCCTCTGGGGCTGCTGTATACTACCTCTGGGGCTGCTTTATACTACCACTGGGGCTGCTGTATACTACCACTGGGGCTGTATATACCTCTGGGGCTGCTGTATACTACCACTGGGGCTGTATATACCTCTGGGGCTGCTGTATACTACCACTGGGGCTGTATATACCTCTGGGGCTGCTGTATACTACCACTGGGGCTGTATATACCTCTGAGGCTGCTGTATACTACCACTGGGGCTGTATGTACCTCTGGGGCTGCTGTATACTACCTCTGGGGCTGCTGTATTCTACCTCTGGGGCTGCTGTATACTACCACTGGGGCTGCTGTATATACCTTTGGGGCTGCTGTATACTACCTCTGGGGCTGCTGTATACTACCTCTGGGGATGCTGTATACTACCACTGGGGCTGCTGTATATACCTCTAGGGCTGCTGTATACTAACTACTGGGGCTGCTGCTGCATATACCACTGGGGCTGCTGCTGTATACTACCACTGGGGCTGCTGTATATACCTCTGGGGCTGCTGTATTCCACACTGCTGGGGGCTGTATATCTGTGCTGGGGTCCACCCTCGGCTTATACACGAGTCAATAGGTTTTCCCAGGTTTTGGGGGCAAAGTAGGGGGGTCGGCTTATACACGGGTCGGTTTATACACGAGTATATACGGTAAGTTAAACTGAGCAAAAAACATGATGTGATTGATGAAAAGTAACTACAGTTTTTAAATCATTATGCTGATTGTTGTCTAAATCAGCAGAAAAATCGAACATAACAATAAATCTATTTAAAATTGTTTCCCAATGTTAGATATTCATTTAGCACTAATTATTGATCTAAAGGACTTCATGTAATATGTTTAAAATTAATCAAGTCTTTTAACCAAAAGATTTATCCTTTTAGTTTAAGGAAACATTTTCATTAAAGGGAAATGTTTATCGTATTGTGGTTTGCAAAGCAATTCCGTGACACAAAAAGCATTTAAAGCATCATTCCAGTGTTTATTTTTCAGTATTGGAGTGGTCCTTTGACTTATGACACTCCGGTCCTGCGTTAATATTATTTGATTGTAACTTCTGATTGTCTGAAGTCAGAAGTTACGTCACAACCCCCAGTGCATCTCTATTAGAGCCAGAAAATCGCATTCATAGAGACAAAGGCTAGGGTCACACTGGGTTATGGACCCATTTTTCCAGGTAGCGCAAATACTGGACAGCGTTAATGGCATGGCACAGAGCGGCAGGAAGTCAGCTTTTCCTCAGTGCACAGGAAATGCTGCCTGCAGCGTTTTCCTCTGCGCTGAAGAAAAGCGACCGCCCAGCCGCTCTGTGTGCAGCTGCTATTAAGGTAAGCAATGGGTTGCTATGGGCCTCCGTTAACAGGCAGCGTTTGCCATTAACGCCGTCCGGTATTTGCGCTTCCTGGAAACGTGAGTCCATAACCCAGTTTGACCCTAGCCATATTGAGTTGAAACAATGGAGCTGACGGCAAGTTTCAAAATACCGGCAACTAACGAGTGTTGAAGCAATAGAAGATGAAGCCACTAAAAGGTGAGTATATGACAGGGAGTAGGGGACTTACATTTGTGGAGCCCACTGGCACGGGGTACTCGGTACTGGACCGGGGTACTGCTGGGGGATGTCACGGCGGTCCTGGTCCAGACCGTGTCCCGGGTTCACACAAGTAAATGGGGTATATTTACAAGGGATTAGGTTTGTCGTGATGCCACCCACGGGTTGTGGTCAGGGTGACCACGGCTGCTGCTGAACCTCCGAGGATGATGTTTGGCAGCTGTAGATGGAACGGTTCCCCGGAGCAGTGGTAATTAAAGTCTGTGATGGTTGTTATAGATGTTGCAGGGAAAGGGGATGATGTGGAGATTGCTCCTGACAGAGTTAAATGGAGGACTGACAGTTCTTCATACCTGAAATCAGACACAGACACCGTAGCAGGGTTCACCCGGGTTTACTTCTCCAATTCTCCTGTCAAACAGTGCACGGTACAATACAGTTCTTTACAGCTTCACTTAGTTGACTCCGGCACACTTGAACCCACTGCAGCCAGGTTGTCACTCCTAGACTCCTCGGTCCTTCTATGTGTCCTTTCAGGCTTATTCTTTATCTCTCCCTTTTAAGTGAATTGCGGAGCAGCAGCTCGGTCCCAAATAGTAGCTTCCCCCTAAATCTATGGGCGGTAAGCCGGGTCCTCTCAGTCGCTGCTGTGCCCCCAACCCTGTGGTGGGAACACAGATCTGTGTCCCCCGTCAGTTTGTCTGGAGAGCTGGTTTTAATCTTCAGTCCCCCTCAGAGCTGACTTTCTGATTTTAGCCTAACCTCAAGTATCCCTGTTTCATAAGGGATCACCGGGTCCTTCTCTTCCCATGTAACTTCCCAGTATATTAAGGGAGGCTTTTCTGTCAGTTAACTGCTGGCCCTTAAGTCTTCCCTGGACCTGATGGTACTGGTCCGGTCTTGGCTGCTCGGCACCCGCCTACTCCTTGGTCTTCATCTGTTCCTCTTAGCACCCACTGGCCTACTTGGTCTGTTCAGTTCAGCTCACTCTGGCCTACTGGCTAACCGCTTCCTGTTTCTCCCTTATATACTCATCCGTTACCATGACTACGCTCATCCACTCATATCTAGTCCTACTACCCCTTGCCTGCCTAGAGTCCCAGGTTCCGGGTTAGGTCCCCATGTCAGTGGATATGTGTGTTGAGGTGTTTGTTAAACAAACTGTCTACCCTCCTGCATGGCTGCAGTTTCTCCCTGTGGCCACCCTGATCACAGGGGCGCCACACATTAAAAACACCACTTCAGAGGAGAATAAAAAAATACTGAAGTGGTGGTTAAAAAAATAAATACTTTATTTACATTACTCTTAATCAAGCCCATAATTTTGAAAAAGAATAATAATTTTCTTTATATAATCTAAGACATTGTTGACACTACATCTTCATAAGAATTTATTATTTTTTTCTTAAAAATATGATTGGAGTAATTAGTTTTTCTGCCTAGCTGACTATCTTTACATTCATTTTTCCATGTAATAGAAGTAAAAATAGTCTGGGATACGTAGAACCACAAAGGAACCACCAGACCATACCTGCTAAATGTCAATTTGTTGGCAAAATCCAGAGAAAAATTATATTGATAGGAGTGAGACTGAGAAAAATTACCCATTGGAAGTGAGTTTTTTGTGGAAATCCACATACACGGGGCACATGCTAAGTGACATAAATTTTAAATTCTAAATGTTCGTAGGTATGTAGATATGGGCAAAACCGCAGATAATTGATTTTGGCGGATCCAGCTGGACTTTTATACAAGTCTCTCTGTGACAGTGTCTGTGACAGTGCCTGAATATGTTGTGTCAGTCTGACTGCGCCCCACAATGTGTCTGTGATAGTTGCCATTCACATTAGTGCCATCATATGTGTGTAAAATAAATAAATAATAAATACAAGTTTTGTGGGTCTCCTGCATATTGTGATGCACAGCTCAAATAAAGCACATGCTCTCGAGCTGCAGCCCTCAGCCGTGTGTGTTATGTTGGCTGCTTCACAAAATACAGGGGCCTCACACAGGTTGTTTTCTTAATTATTTAAACAGATAAATTTAAAAATGCATGGGGTACCCCCCAATTTTGCCACTCAGCCAAGATAAAACACACAGCGGGGGGTTGGTATTTTAACTCTGGGAAGGACCATAGTTATTGGGCCCCCCAGGCTAAGAATAGCAACCCAGCCACCCAGGAATTTGGAGCATCCAACAGATTTGCTAAATCCTGATACTTATCGGCTCGTCCCGATTGCCCTGGGGCGGTGGCTCGGGGTTGTAGAAGCGATTAATGATAGATGCAAATTGAAACTTTTATACAGATGGTGAGTGCCACTTCTTTTTCTTTTTACACATTAGATATTCAGTTACTTTTTTACAACAGTGTGGAGCCCATCTTTACTTTGCCAGTGGAAGGTTGTGATTCTGCTATTTGCAATGCAAAAGGTGTTGCTGCTCAGGCATTTTCTTTCTCTATGGAACTAAAAGTGTAGAGAGACATTAAATCTCGGGATCACAGCTAGTTCTTTCTGTGAGGTAAAACATTTCCTTGTCTGTGCCACAACCTCCAGTAGGAATGCCGGGCTTGAGAAATTGGAGCTCAATTCTATCACGGTGTCTCCGATGGCTCTGGCAATCCAAAGATTGGGAGGCAAATGTAAAAGGGGATTTGGTAGTAGGGTGAGGTAAGTAGATGGATTGCAGGAGGTGATTCCTTAGTCTAACTATGGAGTAGTAGCAGAGGTGGTTGCAGTCCCATAAGAAACACACACACCATAGGTTTCATAAACAATGATTATGAACTTTTACTCCAAATAAAATGCAGAGTTGACAGTGTAAATCTTTTAACTCTCCCTCTTTTTAGCTCTGAGAGTATTTTAGCAGCAAAGATCTTTACCTTGCTTTGCTTGTTTGGTTTTCAGGTTTTGCTATGTTCTGTCCTACCTTCATTTGTATAGCACACTGTAGCATAGACTATGCCTTTTAAAAAAAAAAGGGTAAAGTGCCGTGGTCTTATTCTCTACTGCACTAAATTATTAGAGGACAGGAGCCATCCTGAGCAGAACCACTGACTTTAACGTTTTTACACATCTCCTAAAAAGGCAGTGATCGCATTGTCACAATTGCGTCCTCCCACCTGCATCTCCAACAGCATAATTTCAACTGCCAGAAAATTCCCAACTGTTGTTTAGCTACCTATGGCCATATAAAGAAATGGTAATTTTGAGAAAGGCCAACAAAGGGCAGATTGGGATTAGATATGCTAATACTATGCTAATACCCTCAGAGCGAAGATTTAGGAGTTACAATGCACAACATTATAGAACAACACATGGAATACTCTGGGTCACTACACCTGTTTTTTTTTTTTTTTTCACAAAAAATTTACATCACAAAAAGTAATATCTATAATTCCTCACTGTCCTATTTGTATAATCTCTTTTGTTATTTTTTCTCTTGCACAGAAGATGTGGTATGTTTTGGTCATGTTCCTGCATGGTCATACACAGCAATTACAAAAAAGAGGCACATTTTAAAGGTTTTCTCAGCACAGAAACATTTTTTAACACATCCAGTTGTGGAACGTATTATTATTTCAAGAACTGTTGATTGAAATATACTTTGTTGGAAAACTCCTTTAAGGGTATGGACACACATCAGAGTGTAAAAACTGTCTGATTCTCGGATCCGAGAGTCGGATTAGTGTGATCCTAGTTTTGGTCAGTGTGGCTTGCGAGTGCTTTCCGAGTGCAATCAGTTTTTTTCCTCAGCAGCTAGTTACTGTATAATCATTTACAGGAGCATTTCCTACAGTTGTCTGAGCTACAGAATGGTAATGTAGCAATTAAAACTAGCATCAGACTCGGCTGGTGCGAGTGCTTTCCGAGTGCAATCCGAGTTTTTTGTCGGACCCATAGACTTGCATTTGTGAGTCTCATCCGTGACTCGCATAGAATCGCAACATGTTGCGATTGACTCGCAATCCGAGAATCGGATGCAGAAAAAGCCTATGAGACTCGAAAATGTGCTCTCAGACATTAGTTAACATTTGTCCGAGAGCAATGCGATTTTTCCGCACAGTAAAATCGGACGAGTTTCACTGATGTGTGTCCGAGCCCTAAAAGAAAATTTCAGCCAAATGATGAGAAGTGAGAAAACACAGCACTAAATAGTGCTACGTGATGGTACAGTAATTGAAGACAAATAATCAGCTTTAGTTGAAAAAAATAAAATTATGGAAATCATAATAAAATAAAAATATTTTGATATAATAATACTTTTTTTGTAATTCAGAAATTTTATAAATGAAAGGTTTTATCTGCCTTTATTTTCTGTTACAGTCTCGTAGTATCACTTAGAGAAGGCAACAAAGCAGTAAATGTAAGTTTCTTGAGCAGGCGTGTTACAATGCAAACTACTCAAAGTCATCTCTACTTATTCCATGTTACAGAAGAGAGAAACAAATTAAAAGTTAATTGGTCCCTTGTTATGAAGTGTTGCTTCAATAAACTGTGACTCAAATAGTCTTTCTTTAAAACAATCACAATTGGCTTTGTCAAAGCTTTAAAGGACTTAGGGTTTTAATTGAGCGATTAGGCCATGAGGATTGTAATTGTAAGATATGAAGGCATCAGGATTTGAAAGTACAGTCACCGCTGATTGTCTTTTAATTTCCTACAAATTACATTTTCAAGCTGAATTGCTACATGAAATATGTTGTCCAAATCAATAATTCAGGAAATATTGTCATACAGATACTGTTTTAGACGTGCATTGTGTAGTAGTATTTAGTGTTTTCCTATTTGAATGCAATTAAAAATTTAGAAATTAACGTAATTCAGAGCAGAACGAGCACTGGGGTCTGTTTATATGGAGCGATGAGCAGTCCTAAACAGTAAAGCCTTTGCTGATTGTCATTGTTAATACCTAATTACACAGGTATACGCAATAAACGATGTGCACTGGGCACTTTATAGTAGATCATTGTCATTGCTCTCAGCAGTGTGGGTCCTGTTTGCTCGGACAATGCACCACCAAAAGTGATAATGTTGTATATAGTCTAAAACAGGGGTCTCAAACACGCGGCCCCCGGGCCGCATGCGGCCCGCGAGGCTTCACACTGCGGCCCGGGGCTCCATAGAAACAAAAGCCATGCCCCGGTTCATTATGCAGGGAGCCGCCGCGTTTCCCGGTCTATCGTGACTTCCGGGTCCCGCCTACACAAGCTCCTTCACACTTGTACATCAATGAGAGGCGGCGGACCAATCAGAAGCCTCCTGACTCCGACGTCAGCTGCAGGCTTCTGATTGGTCTGCCGGCCGCCGGCTTGCATTGATATACAAGCCGTGAAGGAGCTTGTGTGGGCGGTACCCGGAAGTCACGATAGACCGGGAACCGCGGCGGCTCCCTGCATACGCATAATGGACAACAGGATCACAGCATCACAGCATCATAAAGGTGTGTTTGATTGAGAGTGTGTGAATGAGTGTGTGTGTATGTGTGAGTGTATTTGTGAGTGTGTATTGTGTGTCAGCTGTGATGGTGAGGAGGAGGACAGAGGAGGCAGTTATGGTGAGGAGGAGGAGGACAGAAAAGGCAGGTGTGATTGTGAAGAGGACAGAAGGGGCAGGTGTGATTGTGAAGAGGACAGAAGGGGCAGGTGTGATTGTGAGGACGACGGAGGAGGCAGTTGCTATGGTGAAGAGGACAGAAGGGGCAGGTGTGATGGTGAAGAGGACAGAAGGGGCAGGTGTGATTGTGAAGAGGACAGAGGGGGCAGGTGTGATTGTGAAGAGGACAGAAGGGGCAGATGTGATTGTGAGGAGGACATTAGGGGCAAGTGTGATGGTGAAGGGGACAGAAGGGGCAGGTGTGATTGTGAGGAGGACAGAAGGGGCAGGTGTGATTGTGAGGAGGACAGAGGGGGCAGGTGTGATTGTGAGAAGGACGGAGGGGGCAGGTGTGATTGTGAGGAGGACGGAGGGTGCAGGTGTGATGCTGAGAAGGAGGACGGAGGAGGCAGGTGTGATGGTGAGGAGGAGGATGGAGGAGGCAGTTGTTATGGTGAGGAGGATGGAGGAGGCAGGTGTGATGGTGAGGAGGACGACGGAGGAGGCAGTGGTTATGGTGAGGAGGATGGAGGAGGCAGGTGTGATGGTGAGGAGGACAGAGGAGGCAGGTGTGATGGTAAGGAGGACGGAGAAAGCAGTTGTTATGGTGAGGAGTAGAAGGTTGGAGGGGGCAGGTGTGATGGTGAGGAGGAGGACGGAGGGGGCAGTTATGGTGAGGAGGATGGAGGGGCAGTATGGTGAGAGGATAGAGGGGCAGGTGTGATGGTGAGGAGGACGGAGGGGGCAGGTGTGATGGTGAGGAGGAGGACGCAGGAGGCAGGTGTGATGGTGAGGAGGAGGACGCAGGAGGCAGGTGTGATGGTGAGGAGGACGGAGGGGGCAGGTGTGATAGTGTATGTGTGTGAGTCTGAGTGTATGTGTGAGTGTGTGTATGTGTGAGTATGTGTAAGGGCCACTTCACGCTGCGGCATGATCCGGTCCGGTTCTGTCCGGGAGGACCCAGACAGCTGCGGACCGGATCATCACACAGGACTGGGGGGCTATTATGCCCTCCGGTCCTGACCTGTCAGCGGCTGCAGCTGCGTGCGCTGCGCACAGGACCGGAGGGCATAATAGCCCCCCAGTCCTGTGTGATGATCCGGTCCGCAGCTGTCTGGGTCCTCCCGGACAGAATCGGACCGGATCATGCTGCAGTGTGAAGCGGCCCTTAGTGTGTGTGTGAATGTGTGTATGTGTGAGTGTATGTATTTGTGTGAATATGTCTGAGTGTGCGTATATGCGTGTGTGTATATGTGAGTGAGTATGTGTGTGAATGAGTATGTATGTGTATATTTGTGAGTATATGTGAGTGTATATGTGAGTGTGTGTGTTTGTGTGTGAATGTATGAGTGTGTGTGTGTATATATGTATGTATGAGTGTGTATGTGTTTATATGTCTGAGAATGTGTGGGTGTGTGTGTGTGTATATGTATGAGTGTGTGTGTGTGTGTGTGTGTGTATGTGTGTGTGTGTGTATATGTGAGTGTGTGCATATGTGTGAGTGTGTGTGAGTGAGAGAGAACAAAAATAACAGAGACCAGGTTATGGGGACATCACCGTAAAAGCGGATCAGGATGTGGGGACAGCACTACAAAATGGCGTCAGGATGAGGGACATTACTACAAGATGACAAGGGAGGGAACATTACTAAAAGATGGGGACATTACTACAAGATGGGGAACAGGAAGGGGGCATTACTACATGATGAGGACCAGGTAGGAACATTACTACATGAGGAGGACCTGGATGGGGACATTACTACAAGAAGAGGACCAGGATGGGGACATTACTACAAGAAGAGGACCAGGATGGGGACATTACTACAAGAAGGGGATTAGAATGGGGACATTCCTACAAGAAGAGGACCAGGATGGGAATATTCCTACATAAAGGAGGTTAGGGTGGGGACATTCCTACAAGAAGATGATCAGGATTTGTACTTTACTATATTGAGCAAAAATTCTGGCATTGCTAAAATGTCACTTAGTCCTACAAGGAATGCGGCCCCCCGATATCACTTTTTTTCTATGTGCGGCCCACCAACCCAACCGAGTTTGAGACCCCTGGTCTAAAAGATCTTTTCCCCCTGTGAAGAGCATTTTGCACATTATAAAGGTGATCATCATCCTGTTTAAACTGAAAGATTATCATGAGCGTGCACTCATAGGCTATGTCCACACGATTTGGAGATGCTGTGTCCTAGATGCAGTTGTCTACTCTCCTTCAGGGAAGCCAGTGGTCTACCCAGTTAAACGAAACCACCGTCTGCCCATGGTCAGTGTTCGAGGTGTGACAGCTTTTCCCTGCATTCACCAGCTGAGATCACCTCTGACTCCAAAGCAATAAATTTACATGCTTGTGGCAGGGAAGCCACCCCGTGTGTCAGATTACACTGCAAAGGAAACAAGCACAGTGGAAATGGATTTTCTCTAAATCCCTTCCACTGTGCTTGTACTGTAAGGCTAGGGTCACACTAGGGAGCCTGCATCCATTTGCAGGATGCATTAATGGATCCATTTTGTCCCCTTCCCATTTTTGAGGCATTTTTAGTGTTTGCGTTAACGCATGCATTTCCCATAGACTACCATGTTAAAAAAAATGCATGCGTTTTTGGAAATGCATCAAAAAGCGTTGCAGACCATGTTTTTAACGGATTTGGAAAAAATGCAATGCGTTAAACGCATTGCACTTTTGCAATGCATTTTTTTGCATTGTAGTCTATGGGTGAGTTAACACATGCGTTATTAAACATTTCCACATGTCAAAAACGGATCCAGTTAGCGGATGCATGACACAAGTGTGACCCTGGCCTAAAACACAGCAGTTTACACAACATTCAACGTTTTGGACCAGACACTGATCGTGGGAACGTGTCCTAAGAATTCTTATTCATGATTGGGCTTGTCCACACACCTGCGCTCTCAGTATTTAGTACTTCTGCGCTAAATACTTAGATTTTTGCAGAGAAGCGCAGGTGCGTGTTTGTGGCAGCTTTCGGCAGACGCTGTCACTGGTTAGCCGATATGTATCGTGGTAACCAGTTCATACAGCAGGCTGCCTACTGTCCGCTTTTCCCGAGCACACAGCGTTTCCCTGTGCATCGGGATAAGCGCACACTATGCAGCCTGCTGTATGAACTGGTTACCACGATACACATCGGGTAACCAGGGACAGCGTCTGCCGAAAGCGTCCGCAAACACGCACCTGCACTTCTATGCAAAAATCTAAGTATTTAGCTCAAGAAGCGCTAAATATTGAGAGCGCAGGTGTGTGGACAAGGCCATTATCTTTCAATGTTAATAAAGCTTTAATGGACACTTTACACGCGGCTACATTTCTAGCTTATCCACAGGTAACTTACTGGCTGCAGTGAAATCATGGAGACATTATTCCATTTGTACACAGCAACAAGATAGAACCATGTCTCCATGATTTCACTACAGCCAGTAAGTTACCTGTGGATAAGCTAGAAATGTAGCCCGTGTAAAGTGGCCATTAAGGATAAAATTTGAAATTTTTACTCAGACGTTTTGCACCAGATGCCTGAAGAAGCATTTTCAACTCTATATGCCCTAAGGATTCACTTATATCTATATTAGAGTACACAGTACAGTGAATATAAAATCTTCATGCCCATAAAAGATACCTGTTTGTTGTCGTGTAAAAAATTATACCTAGAAGAGGAATTTTCAACATTTTTCTCTCTTCAGCACCTTCCCAATAGCAGCTATATATGCACACAAATCATGAGTGGGTTTATGCAGCGGATTGTGTGTCACAACAGGATTTGCTTTAACAAACATAGATGGAGACGACTGTTAACCAGCAAAATGCCACTACTAATCTCTAACAATGGTATTAACAGTCATAATATGGGCACATCATTATAGGAGCCTATCAGTCAGCCTGTTGTCAATGGCTTGCTATGACACCTGATGATCTCTTAAAGGCTCACATGACTGCCATCACAAAGTGCTTGGTTTCAAAAGAGATTTTTTCCTATATACAGTCACAGCAGTATTGTATCATCGTTGTATTTAGTAAAAGCAGTCTGATAATCATACGTTCTAGTCCCAGGGTCAAAAAATACTAAGAAATACATTAAACACTAAGAAATATAATAAAAAGGAAAAATATGTTTATACAATATAAGAGGAAAATTATAACACGCAAAATGACAAATAATCCCCTTTCTCCATTAAATAATAAATTATGAATATATATATATATATATAACAGAAAAAAAAAGAAAAAGAAAACTGCACTGCACTCACATAATGTGAACTGGTGCCAGCAGGGACACAGGGTCAAAAAACTAGAAAAAATTTATCTGCAGCACTCAGCTACTACCAATGTGCAAACATGCTAACAAGCGGTATATATTTGTGGAAAAAATGTAAAAACTTACGTTTTTTTCAAACAACTCAAAAATCTTATTTTTTTACTTTCTTGGGGTTCTTGGTACTACATTGGCCAATGTCCGTTTGCTCATCAGCCGCGACAAGGCGACCCCAGGTCTGATGAGTCCTAATGCTGACATCCCTGCCCTCCTTTTCCTCCTTATCCCACTCTTAAGTGGGTGGACACCATCTCAACCTAAGGCTGCCTTCACACTTGCAGATGCTCTGCAGCGTTCTACGGAGGACATCTGCAAGCCTCTGCATGCAGACCTCAACCCTATCCTTTATAATGGGCCGCACGGTGTCTGCAGATGCTTGCAGACTGCCGTGCACTCCCATTGCCCGCCACGAGTGATCTGTGCGCATGCGGAGGCATGCGCACAGATCACACACTCTCGTCCGCACCGGGAACGCGACAGGTCAGAATGCCTCCGCATGCGCACAAATCACTCATGGCGGGCAATGGGAGCGCACGGCGGTCTGCAAGCATCTGCAGACACCGTGCGGCCCTTTATAAAGGATAGGGCTGTGGTCTGCATGCAGAGGCTTGCAGATGTCCTCCGCAGAACGCTGCGGAGGCATCTGCAAATGTGAACCCAGCCTAAGACCACCTGTGGGTGATGAGGGTGCAAGTTGCAGTCATGGAGCCAGATTCTCCATTCGTTATACAAAAAACAGAAAAAAAAAACTGCACAGCCCTCACAGACATAATGTGAACATGCTTGCCTGCATGAACTCACATGAACTTTCCCAGGGTGCACAGCTCTGCTACATCTCTGGTGAAGGTTCTCTACCAGAGATGTAGCAGAGCTAAAGAAGAACCCTGGATTGGACTACGGCGGACGGAAGAGGATTTTTTTTTTAATAAAGTTGGAGTCCTTAAGTGTCTTTTTGTTTTTTTTCAAATAAAAATATTTTTTCTGTGTTGTGTTTTTTTAAAAAATTCACTAGAAATTCATGGCGGTAATGTCTACTATTGGCTTGACCGCCATGAATTTCAGGCTTGGGGCCAGCTGATAATACAAAGCTAGCCCTAACCCCTTTATTATCCAGTGAGCCACCGCACCAGGGCCCTGGAAGAGCTGGGTTCAGCACCAGAAAATGGCGCTTCAATGAACGTGCCATTTTCTGGGGTGGCTGTGGGCTGCCATTCGCAGCGGGGGGTGCCCAGAAGGCTTGGGCCTCCCTGCGCTGTGGATTCCAGCCCTCAGCTGCCTAGCTGTACCTGGCTGGACATAGAAATATCGCGGAGCCCCACGCATTATTTTTTATTATTTTATGAACTTCATGAAATAATAAAAAAAAGGGGTTCCCATATATTGTTGTGTCCGGCATGGTACAGATGCCGGCAGGCAAGCATGAACTCACATGAACCCTGCCAGCACTGCTACTTCAAATGAACAGCTGACCTGAGTCAGCTGTTCATTTGAAAAACCAAGCGGGAAGGTCAAAAATAGAAAACCTGATTAAAACCGGATTGCACCTGGTCAGGTTGCAATCAGGGACCATAGAGCCCCATGTTATGGGGCACCGGATTGCACCCTGATCGGTACAATCCGGGAGAATCCTGTTTTCAGTGACATTTCACTTAATTTACGTTGGACTCGTTACTGTGCGAGTAATCTCCTGGAAACTCGCAGAGTACCGAGTCCTGCGAGTCCACTACTACTCGCAGAGTAACGAGTCCTAACGAGTAGATTCGCCCATCCCTAAACGGAATGCAATTGGTTTGGGACCACCCTTAATATCTTATAGAAGGTGTAATAACCTAAAAGATCTGATAGTGAGAAATAAGATTGTGACAAAAAAGGAAAAAGCATGGTTAGATGAACGACGACCAAAATGGAATTATAGATGTAAGAATTGCAAATATTGTAGACTTCACTTAATTGATAACTCACTAGTAACTGGTGGTAAACAACATAAAGTAAGATCATATATAAATTGTAAGATGAAATGGGTAGTGTATGCCATATTTTGTCCTGTCCATGTAGGAGATTCTACATAGGGAAGACTATTAGAGAATTATGTAAAAGGTTTGGAGAACACTATAAGAAGTCCAGAACTGGAATTGGAGGCCTAGATTGATTAAGCACGTCAATGATTGCCGTAATGGCAAAGCAGGGGTGCTTTCTTTTATGGGGCTTGAACATATAGTCCCATCACACAGAGGGGGTGATACACATAAATTACTACTACAGAGAGAGAGTAGATGGATAATAGAAACGAGCTTGTGGGCCTTTGGGGTTAAATGATAAAAATGATCTGGCAGCTTTTTTATAGGGCTGGACAACCAAAGGATAAGTATACTGTCTGGATAGATATTAGAAATTTATATGACAGTGTTACAACACTAACTTCATTACGGTTTACTATATTTGATAGAAGGAATGTTCTAAAAAAGGTTAATACTAATGATAGTATGGTTTAATACCATCTCTTCTAGTTATAGCAGTATAATGCACCTGTATTAGAGAATATAAGGTAAAGTGCACCCTTATAGAAGTAAATACGGTAACTGCTGAGATGACGCATTGCACTCTAAATATGGCTTAAATACTAACCGGAAAAATAATATCTTGTAACTGGAACGATATAGCATGTTTAAGATCAGCTTGATGTTGCACTAGGTATTTGTGTATTTTGATTTGTAACTTTATTATTGTTTTATGTTCATGCACATAAAGTTTTATTTGAGCGATGATGACGTAGAGATCCGGCCTATTTAAACCCGGAAGTGACGTCAGACACCTACAAGGACCCATGCCTTCAGGGCGACCACGCGACGTTTCAGTCACCAATTGACTTTTGTCTAGCACAATATATATATATATATATATATATATATATATATAATATATACATATTAGTTGTAGTACCGGGTTAATAAATAACTGATGTTAGCTATAACAAAATAGAATTTTAACATGTCATATTAATGACCTGTAAGAAAATAGAAGCTGAGCTGTGATTGGTTGCTATAGGCAGCCTAATAAATCTCCAGCCAACAGTAAACCCTCCCCCTGGCCGGGCAGTATATGTTACCTCACACATACACATAATAGACAGCTCGTGACTGACATCTGCCTTAATTCCCTATATGGCACATGTGTTGCACATTGGCTGTTTTTAATCAGATGTTTATGTTTGGAAATTAAAGATAGCACACGTATGAGGCGATTTGTGCACATCTGTGTCTATCTGTGTGGTGTGTGTGTCCCTGGGGTGTTTGTGTCCCTGTGGGGTGAGTGCATATGTCCCTATAGGGTGTGTGTGTCCCTGTGGGGGGGGGGGGTCTGTGTGGGTGATGTGTGTCTCTGTGTTGTGTGTGTCTCTTTGTGGTGTGTGTGTGTCCCTGTGGGTGAGTGCATGTGTCCCTATTGGGTGTGTATGTGTGTGTGTCCCTGTGGGGGGGTCTGTGTGATGTGTCGGTGTGTGTCCCCCTGTGGGGGTGAGTGCATGTGTCCCTATAGGGTGGCTATGTGTGTGTGCCCCTGTGGGTGGGTCTGTGTGGTGTGTGTGTCTGTGTTGTGTGTGTGTGTGTGTGTTCATGTGGGGTGAGTGCATGTGTCGCTATAGGGTGTGTGTCCCTGTGGGGGGGTGTGTGTCTCTGTGTTGTGTGTGTCTCTTTGTGGTGTGTGTGTTTGTTCGGGTGCGTGGTGAGTATCCAATATTGGGGCTGCACCTTAGTGACTATACACTTGCTGTTACTCTTTGTGTGCGTGTGGTGTGTGTATACATGTCCCCATGCGTGGTGAATATCTCATGTTGGGGCCCCAACTTAGTGACTATATGCTGGTATGTGCTGTTAGTCTTTGGCGCTATCATTAAGCCCCTCTCATTCACAACTGTCAACTGGTAACTCACTTTTTCCCCATCATGTAGATAGGGGCAAAATTGTTTGGTGAATTAGAATGCGCGGGGTTAAAATTTCGCCTCACAACATAGCCTATGACGCTCCCGTGGTCCAGACGTGTGATTGTGCAAAAATGTGTGGCTATAGCTGACAGCTGTCGATTTTCCATTCACTTTTCCCCCATTATGTAGATAGGGGCAAAATTGTTTGGTGAACTGGAACGCGCAGGGTTAAAATTTCGCCTCACAACATAGCTTATGACGCTCTCGGGGTCCAGACATGTGACTGTGCAAAATTTTGTGGCTGTAGTTGTGACGGTGTAGATGCCAATCCCGGACATACATACATACACACATACATACATACATACACACACACATTCAGATTTATATATTAGATATATATATATATATATATATATATATCATCCAAAGAAGATATCCAGCTAGTCCAGGTTGGTGATTAAAACATAACATTTATAGTCATCCTTAGTTAAAATCCAGAAACCACACACATACAATATAATTCTATTTTGTGCCCCTCCAGGAAACACGTTTCAGCACCTCTCTTGTGCCTTCATCAAGGTACTGTACAAAACACAAAACAATGCTTTTTCTTTATATATATATATATATATATATATATATATATATATATATATATATAATCAATATTTCAAGAAAAATACAGCAGCACTCACCATGGCTGAATCTTCATTTTTAATGTCTCTCAGAAATCAATCCAGAGTTACATCGGTGGGGGAGGGGGGATGTGAGGAGGCGGTGGACACGTGACCTCTACAGCCTCCTCCCACCTCCTCCAGCCCCTGTCACTGCCCCACTCCCCCCCAACTGACACTGAATACTGACTCGGGTATAAACCAAGGGGGACACGTTTCAGTACAAAAAGTGTGCTGAAAAACTCAGCTTATACGGTATATATATATATATATATATATATATATATATATATATACAGTGTTGGCCAAAAGTATTGACACCCCTGCAATTCTGTCAGATAATACTCAGTTTCTTCCTGAAATGATTGCAATCACAAATTCTTTGGTATTATTATCTTCATTTAATTTGTCTTCAATGAAAAAAACACAAAAAGAACTGTCCTAAAGCCAAATTATATATAATTCCACACCAAACATAAAAAAAGAAAAAAGGGGTGGACAAAAGTATTGGCACTGTTAGAAAAATCATGTGATGCTTCTCTAATTTGTGTAACTAGCAGCACCTGTAACTTACCTGTGGCACCTAACAGGTGTTGGCAATAACTAAATCACACTTGCAGCCAGTTCACATGGATTACAGTTGTCTCAACCTCTGTCCTGTGTCCTTGTGTGTACCACATTGAGCATGGAGAAAAGAAAGAAGACCAAAGAACTGTCTGAGGACTTGAGAAACTAAATTGTGAGGAAGCATGAGCAATCTCAAGGCTACAAGTCCATCTCCAAAGACCTGAATGTTCCTGTGTCTACCATGCGCAGTGTCATCAAGAAGTTTAAAGCCCATGGCACTGTGGCTAATCTCCCTAGATGTGGACGGAAAAGAAAAATTGACAAGAGAACGCAAGATTGTGCGGATGGTGGATAAAGAACCTCGACTAACATCCAAACAAGTTCAAGCTGCCCTGCAGTCTGAGGGTACAACAGTGTCAACCCGTACTATCCGGCGGCGTCTGAATGAAAAGGGACTGTATGGTAGGAGACCCTGGAAGACCCCACTTCTTACCCCGAGACATAAAAAAGCCAGGCTGGAGTTTGCCAAAACTTACCTGAGAAAGCCTAAAACGTTTTGGAAGAAGGCTCTCTCTTTTTGGGCAAAGGCATCAACATAGAGTTTACTGGAGAAAAAAAGAGGCATTCAAAGAAAAGAACACGGTCCCTACAGTCAAACATGGTGGAGGTTCCCTGATGTTTTGGGGTTGCTTTGCTGCGTCTGGCACTGGACAGCTTGACTGTGTGCATGGCATTATGAAGTCTGAAGACTACCAACAAATTTTGCAGCATAATTTAGGGCCCAGTGTGAGAAAGCTGGGTCTCCCTCAGAGGTCATGGATCTTCCAGCAGAACAATAACCCAAAACACACTTCAAAAAGCACTAGAAAATGGTTTGAGAGAAAGCACAGGAGACTTCTAAGGTGGCCAGCAATTAGTCCAGACCTGAGTCCCATAGAACACTTGTGGAGAGATCTAAAAATGGCAGTCTGGAGAAGGCACCCTTCAAATATCAGGGACCTGGAGCAGTTTGCCAAAGAAGAATGGTCTAAAATTCCAGCAGAGCATTGTAAGAAACTCATTGAAGGTTACCGGAGGCGGTTGATCGCAGTTATTTTGGCTAAAGGTTGTGCCCATTTTTGGAGTTTTGTGTGAAATGATCAATGTTTTGCTTTTTGATTCATTCTCCTTTGTGTTTTTTCATTGAAGACAAATTAAATGACGATAATAATAACAAAGAATTTGTGATTGCAATCATTTTCAGGAAGAAACTGAGTATTATCTGACAGAATTGCAGGGGCGTCAATACTTTTGGCCACAACTGTATACTTTCTTAGTTTAATATTTCTATATCGATGGGAACCTAGTGCTACTATATGTACCAGTACAATTAGTAAAATTACTGTACTAATAGGTCACTTTACTCACTGCAAACCTTTTATTGATTTAAATTGTCACACTTTAAAAAAAAAATGTTTTCAATAAATAACGTTAAAAATGTTTAAAATTTCTTACATCGTTTTACATGGAGTCTAAAAATAATGTATTACATCAAATTTTAACCTATCATATCCTCTTATTTGATTGTAGCTTGTCGATTTTAGTGTATTCCTTTAGTGTATTTTTAATGTTATTTATTGAAAAACTTTTTTTAAAAGTGTGATAATTTAAATGAATAAAAGGTTTGCAGTGAGTAAAGTGACCTATTAGTACAGTAATTTTACTAATTATACTGGTACATACAGTAGCCCTAGGTTCCCATCTACATAAAAATATTAAACCAAGATTGATTCATACAGAGGTGCAAGTAACGGTCGCCTCCAGGACAAACAGCAGCAACTGGTGCACAGGGAAAGTAGCAAAGGTCCTTGGTGCATAAGTAAAGGCCAGCTCCAGTGTCCCCGAAGTATTATATATACTTCCTGGTGGAAGTGCTGTAGTGATATTTTATTATTTGCAGACATAAAGTTTTAACTGAATTATGGATATGATCCATTCACTTAGCAGCTCTATCCTTTATTGCTAATATTTTTTCTATTTTGTTTTGGTTTGATGCAGAAATTCACTACATATATTTACAAATAGTAAAAAAATTCTTGTATCATATGGTCTACCCAAATAGGGGATTCATATAATAATGCATGAACCGGTCTTCAGCCAGGATCTGTAAAATACAGATGAAGTGCTAGTAAGTGAATGGTATAAAACAGATGAAGATGTTGTAAAGGGCAGAATGTAAATAGATAAGTGAGGTGAGGTGATAGGCTAGTCTAAAGCTTGGTCTTTTTAGGGCCCACTTAAAACTGTTGGCATTGGGAATTAATTGAATTGTTCTTAGTAGAATGTTCCAGAGAATTGGCGCAGCTCGCAAGAGCTATTGGTGACCGGAGTGTGAGGTTGGATTATAGATTACCTCAGTCTTAGGTCATTTGCAGAAGAGAGGGCATGTGTAGGGCGAAAGACCAAGATAAGGGAGGAGATGTAGGGCAGTGCAGAACTGCGGAGGAAATATGGGCGAGAGTTATAAGATTATTTTATACTTTGTAGTGAATGGGCAACATGTGCAATGACTGGCATATATGCATCAAACTGATATTTATTCCACTTGAGAATTTCAAAGTTTACTCATTTATTGGTATTTTCTTAACAGTGTCACTGACATTTGTACTAATATACTATCAGTACCACCACTTGGATTTTTCATTACCCGTTATTGTTTTGAACCTCTTTTATTGTATTTCATATTTAAAACCTAATGTATCTGAATGGTTTGTTGCCCTGAAAGGTCAACTTTTAAATTAAATGTATAATTTGTCTCTGGTTCTTCCTCAGTGATCTTTACAACATACAAATTGATATTTGTATTGCTCAGTATATAGCATTGCTAAGGAATATAACCCTTACAACATTCCTTGAGAAGTTACAATGTAGCCTCAGGTAAAATCAGTAGTTTCCTAACTGGAAATTAGTTTGCAGCTCTTCTGCTTCCAACATACACCTTTAAAATGTAGTTGTAAAATCATTTCCATGGTTTTATTAGTTGAGACAGCACATTAATTCACACAAAACTAAAGGACTGCTGACTGCATTTTTTCCCTGAGCTCATAAAATATATGTTGTTAGCTTTCTGAATACCTGACATCAATCTGCCATACATCCATATAGTTCTGTTTTAAAAATAGAGTTGTAATTTATGAAATAATCTCTTACTACAGGTTATATTCTTTCTGTAAGATTATTACATAAGGACATGATATAGTAAATAAATCTAAACTTCACAAATGAACATAATTTTTTTAGCTAAATAAATATTGCTCTATTCAAAATAGTTTGTCACAAGTTTAGTCTTAAGCTTGGTTTAAGTTTACATGTACACATTTTTGATCAATCAGACTGACTTTACAAATGATTAAATTTCCCTTAGTTAGATTTTCTTACACATAAATTGATAGTAGAGCTGAGCAAACCCAAACTGTAAAGTTCAGGGTTTTTACGTGTTCTGTTCCCTTCTGATTACTGCAAATCCTAAGCGCTCTAATCACCAGTCCTTTAGATAATTGTATGCATGTAACTTACATCACCAAACAATGGACAGACAGTATCAACTCAATAATCACTGCAGCTGTAGAAAGACCAGGAGAAACGCTATAGTTTTCTTCCAAATCTTGTATTAGTTACAATTGAGCAATATGTGAAAAGGAATAATCTGTACAGGGTTTCACACATGCGTCTTCAGTAATGGCTTCTATAAACTAAACTGGTGAAGAAGGGAGGGACATCCTGTACAGAGACAAACTAAGGGAAGAAGGTAGGGACAAACGTCACACAGTCTAAATCTACCTAGCAACAACAGGGAATTTCCTGATTGGAGGAAATACACAATGCAGAGAAATATATACAACAGGTTGTTCCCATTTGTGGGACACAACAGTACTGGACATGGGATATGCAGAGCTCGGACATGAATACAAATTTAATAAAAAGTCTGTGTCCGAGTTCGGTATTCAGATACTGTTCATATGTTAATAAAGTTTGCACATTCATGTGTTTGCAGTCAATTGCCCCCATTTTGCTTCCTTTTCCAGCCCTCTAGTCTTTACTATGGTCATTTTACAGCCATTTTGCAGCAGATAAAGGCTAGGGTCACACATAAGCCCTTGGTCCGTTTTTGGCATCAGTTTTTGCATATTTTTTTCTAAGTCCAAAAACTGATGGAAAAACTGATTATATGTAATAAACACCCTATCTGTTTTTTTCTGCACCCAAAAATATTGCTAAGAGCGTTTTTTCCCCAAAAATGTTGCTAGTAAAGTTTTTGGGTGCCTTAAAAAAAATTGATCTGTTTTTTTAACATGGGGCCCTATGGAAAAACAGATCCGTTTTTTCTAGCATTTTTTGGCAAAAAATTACTAAGTCCACAAAATGTTCAGGGGCACAGGAGGCTCAAAAAGCACCCAAAAAAAAAATGGATTGGTCATGGAAAACACTTCCAAAAACGGATTGCTATGTGTGACCCTAGCCGAATTTAGTTTTACCTTGACTAATATGGGGTTTGAAATGCAGGGTCAAGTGTGGGTCTTGAAATCAATTTTTTCTTTAAAGTCTGGCTGAACTCATCAAAACCAAACATGCATGGGTCTGCTCATTACTAAATGCAAGAATATAATAAATTTTATTTTTTATCTGTTACATAACTCCTAAATTTAACCTTTCTATTTATGATAATCTGTATGCTTTCAGATATTTTTCAGATAGAGATATGTGAATCTCCTACATTTCAATTCCCTAGATTTGTTTAAATTAGGCAAGAAAATTCAATATGTGTCAACTGTATTTGAAGTGAGTCAAGTTGTTGGTAGAAGCCATTAAATCTTGTGAGATCTCCCTGGAGCCAGAGAATATTAAACGGGAGAGTTAAAAACCAAATATACTCATCTTCTTCCTTACCTGCCTGGTTTTCTTCTGGTTCACTTTCTTTATCAGCTTCATTCTTCTCTTTGGCCTTGAATTTGCTTTACTTTTCAAAAAAAACTTGGATTTGTGAGAACCTGAATTTTTTTGCATGAATAAAGCAAAATTAAAACCTGTAACTCCATGGCAGGTCCCTCCCTCTGACTCTGCTCTTTACCTCCATGTTTTTATTTCAATGACTCCGGCATGTCGTATGTTTCTCTGCAACGTTGGGAGGGTTAGTTAGGATAGGAGATTTCAAAGAATAAAGATATAAGAAAAAAGCAGTACTGGAGGTAGGGATTAAGCCAGTGGAGGATTGGAAGAGATATTCAGGTTGCCATTTTGTTCATAGGAGCAAATAGAAAAGAAAAAAAAGGTAAAAGAGGCTTCAAGGTCCCTATCTCGGAACCAACCTAACATCACATAAAAACACCCTATACAAATATAACTACAGCCCCATATTGCAAAAACTAGAACAGAATCTAAACAAATGGTCAACCCCAACACTCTCCTTTTTAGAGAGAGTTCACACACAAAGATGGTCACACTACCCCAATTCCTATATCTCTTCCGCTCACTACCAATACCAATAATATTGGTCCATATTCAAAATGATCCACTCCCAAATCAACCAATTCATATGGAATCATAAGAGACCACGCATATCCATGCAGACTAGACATAAATACAAAGCAAAGGGAGGTGTATCGCTGCCGAACTTCATACACTACTACAGGGCAGCACAAATGGCAACAATACATGCAGAGCAGAACACTCCTCTATGGATCTAATAGAGAAGTCACAACTAGCCCCATTCACTTTGAGAGGTCTCCTCTGGCCCACAGGGACGCTACCAAAAAACTTAAACATGTACTCACCATACACCTTCCACACCATACAACTATGGAGATCCATAAGATTCCATTACTCCCTCCAATCCCGCCCATCACCACTATTGGAACTATTTAACAACCCAATGTTTCAACCCGGGGTCTCCTCCAAAAACCACACATGGTAGGAACAAAACAATGTACGCAGACTACAACATCTCCTTAACCACTCGACACTTATGCCCAAGCACGCACTCATTACAAGGTATAAAATCCCACCCACAGAAACCTTCAGACTAGAGCAAATATACCACTTCATACATTCCATACTCAAAACTATAACACACCCAAAAGTGACAGCATTTGAACTCAAATGCATGCATGACCCCTTGGAAATGGATCAATATCCCAAATATATACCACCCTTAACCACCCAAAGGATAGTCGTAAGCTAAAAGCTATGGAGCAATGGGAACAAGACCTGGGAATCACGCTCACACCAGAAAAATGGTACAGATGTCACGAAAGCATCATGAAGGGAAGCCGCCAGGTATCACTAACTGAAACGTCCTTTAAGCTTCTCCACAGGACACACCGTGTCCCCAGCTGCCTACACAACATATACAGCTCCAAGCCTGACAGATGCTTCAGAGGCTGTGACACAGTAGGGGATACACTCCACACATGGTGGACATACCCCATCGTAAAATCCCTTTGGAATGACGTCATAAAGTTAATCGACTTCACTCTACATGACAAACTCACTCCACCAGCACGACTGTTTGGGGACAAACCACCTAATGTGAGTAACAAAGCATATTGGCTACTCACCTACATAACCATGGCCACCAAAAACCACCTAGCCAAACAATGGAACACTGACTTGCTTTAACTAGAGCAAGTAAAGCGCCGTATCTACTTCATAATACTCTTCGAGAAAATAGAGGCAACCAGAAATGACACCATGGACCTTTTCGGGCTATAAGGGAGCCCTGAATAACCAAAAACGAAGACCACGACCTTCACAGAGTAATGTCACTATCAACGTAAAACACACAATAACACTAAGCTCTATAATGAAAGTGAAGCACCTTGATGACCAGATCAATCAACAACCCATAGATACCCACACGCCATCCCATAGAATTACCCCCACCGAAAAAAGCTAACCCCTGTTGAACTGCTATGAACATGCAGCTTCCCCGTTACTCAAGATACGCTCCTCTCTTTTTTTGTATTACTTTCTCTTCTCTTAACATTAACACCAAATTATAAAGTATATAACAACGCTTTGCTATATGAACCTGAAACCCCCCTGGGAGGGGGCCGCTTATTTGCTTGATTTGTCTTATTTGATTTATATCCTTTTTTTTTCTTACATTGCATTGATTAACAATTGTTTGTACGCATCTACTTTTCTTCTGTCACAATAAAATTTTGTTGAAACTAAAATAATTAATATGTATTTAGAATTTTACTGTTGCAAAAAATATCTAATATTATAACTTGGACTACACAGATGGTATCAAACAGCAGGCAATCTCAGTGGCGTAAGCACTTGTAACACTAATTGTCTTGTGAGAGCCGTGATATCGCTCAAGATGTAAGAGATATATCTCGCCAGTATCATGAGACAGCGCACGTGAGGAGCGATGATATCAGGGAGTGCAGTGCAGTTCAAACTTTTAGGATAGTCCCTGAGTGATCCCTTGATTCTGAACTGCAGTAATGTTTCTGATGGCACCACTTGTCACACACACACATGCCTGTGTGCCTGCTTTCACAGCACATGGGGGATGTTTTCTGTGAACGTGACCCCACCATATTTTTGTAAGGCCCCATGCCCATAATACATTGTTTGATGCTTCTTTTGAATCTGATTTTTAGAATCTGCATCAAAATCTTCATGTCTATCCTGAAGCCAGCAAAGTCTATGAGAGTTCAAAAGAGCTGTGCCAACGTGTTTTGCTTTCCTTGCAGGTTTGGTGCAGATTTCGGGTCATAAAAAATAAAATAAATAAAGGAAAACAGCAGCACTCCAAGATCCTTTATTCCAAGAACAGCTTTATTCCAAAAATTTTACATCAGTGGGTGCAGGGAAGGGAGTACAGAAGGACGACAGTGACCGTTTTGCATGCTTTGTGTACACAGGACCCGATGAAGTGTGCAAAGCACGCAAAACAGTCACCGTCATCCCTCCTTCCTCCTTTCCCTGCACCCACCGATGTACATTTTTTGGAATAAAGCTGTTCTTGGAATAAAGGATCCCGGAGTGACGCTGTTTCCTTCTAAGATCTTAATTGATCTCTGCATCTACAGCTGAGCAAACCAGATCCATGAATGCCTCTGCACACAGGACTTCAATGCAACAAGGTCAGTGCCCGATTTCTCCTCTCAACTAAGTGAAAAATAAATCTGAACCACATGTTCAAGAACTAAAATCAATGTTGGCACAGTACTTCTGACCTTATCTTAAAATTTGCATCAAAAAAGCATCAAACAACACACCTTGATAACAGGGCCTGAGAAGATCCAGGAAGAACCACAGTTGTGGTGAAAGGGCTTGAGGACTCCTCTTGCCCCCTGGCTACTTCCACAGAGACTTCTAGGGTAGGGTGTCCCACTACAGTCCTTAAGGTCTGAAAATTGCAAACTCCACTAAAGTAGTGTGTGTATTGTCTTGCATTTCCATACCTCAGACCGTCAGGCCAGAGACCTGCAGCTTGTTCACCAGTCTCTCTAGGGGAGTATCAAAGCACTTCTTAGTTTACAGAAACAGTCAAGCACTCAAGAGTGAAGTTCAAAAAACTTTACTGTAACACAGACTATGGTAAGTCTAAAATACAAGTATATGAATATACATAGTATATAGATATATTTTTTTTTTTAAGACTGTCCACTATACCTGGCATAATACTGTCTGCTAGCATCCTCAATGCTTTCCGGGCTGAAGGTCACTGTTAGTCATGGAACTACACTTCCAGACAGTCATGGGGGGCGTCGCAGGGGCTACTCATGCAGGAATATTCTTCAACACTACCCACCTGCCCCCAGCACACTCCATCATTGTCACTACTGGAGAAGATGATGAGGAACTAGGGAATGACCACCCCCTCTAGGAGAGACAGGAGTAGCTTGTGGAACACTGATAGGCTGTGTGGGTTTAGGTGTAGTGGGCTGCCTAATCAAGACAGGCTTGGCCTCCACCCAATGAAAAATTCTCTCCCTGTTGGCCTCCTCCTGACAATTCTCAAAGTCATTGGCGGGGGCAACCAGACTTGCGCCAACTTTGAACCAACCCTTTCTTCCCATTACCTTCATGAAGGCGACCTTCTTCCCAACAAAGATGATGCATAGTATTTTTGGATGATGGTAATGCAGCAAGGTGGACAGGTTGACGTAGCACCGATGCCCAGCACCTTGTACTGCTAGGAAGCCAAACCTCTCCTTTTAGAAAAATGCCATGACCTTGCCTCAGGTACAGTGGTCGTGGAAGTTATTGGCCTTGGGCCCATGCAACCACTCCCGGGTAATATAATAATAATAATCTCTCTCTATATAGAGCCAACATATTCCACAGTGCTTTACAATTTAGAGGTTCATATACAGACTGTCATAAGAAACAGTTAAAAAAAATAAAATAATTAAAGCAAAAAATAAAGACGACCCTGCTGGTAAGAGCTTACAATCCACAATGAGGTGGGGTTGACACAAAGTACAGGTGCTTACTTACAATGATGATCTTGAAGAAATGGGGACTAGATAAGAGTGGAATAAGTGACCACCAGCCAATCTGTGTAGAGATTTTGTGTCTGGTGGCGTTTGGCAGTTATGTTCAGAGAAATAGTGAATACCCTATGTACAGCCATATGAAAAAGTTTGGGCACCCCTCTTAATCTTACTCTTTTTTTTTTGTTTAAAATTGTTTTTTTGCAACAGTTATTTCAGTGTGATACATGTAATAACTAATGGACACATTAATATTTCGGGTTTGAAATGAGGTTTATTGTACTAACCAAAAATGTGAATTATGCATTATTTCAAAATTTGACAGGTGCCAAAGTATGGACACCCTTCTGATTTTCATGATTTGAATACTCCTAACTACTTTTTACTGACTTACTGAAGCACTAAATTGGTTTGGTAACCTCATTGAGCTTTGTAGCCCGGTGTATCCAATCATGAGAAAAGCTATTTCAGGTGTCCACTTGCAAGTTGTTCTCCTAGTTGCATCTTCTCTGAGGAGTGGCATCATGGGCTCCTCAAAACAGCTCTCAAATGATCTGAAAAAAAAAGATTGTTCAACATAGTTGTTCAGGGGAAGGATACAAAAAGTTGTCTCAGAGATTTAACCTGTCAGTTTCCACTGTGAGGAACATAGTAAGGAAATGGAAGACCACAGGGACAGTTCTTGTAAAGGCCAGAAGTGGCAGGCCAACAAAAATATCAGAAAGGCCAAGAAGAAGAATGGTGAGAACAGTCAAGAACAATCCACAGACCACCTCCAAAAACCTGCTGCATCATCTTGCTGCAGATGGTGTCACTGTGCCTCGGTCAACAATACAGCGCACACTGCACAAGGAGAAGCTGTATGGGAGAGTAATGCGAAAGAAGCCGTTTCTGCATGCACGCCACAAACAGAGTCGCCTGAGGTATGCAAAAGCACATTTGGACAAGCCAGTTTCATTTTGGAAGAAGGTCCTGTGGACTGATGAAACAAAGATTTAGATGTTTGGTCATACAACAAGGCGTTATGCATGGCGCCAGAAAAACACAGCATTCCAAGAAAAACACTTGCTACCCACTTTTGGGGGAGGGTCCATCATGCTTTGGGGCTGTGTAGCCAATGAAGGCACCGAGAATCTTGTTAAAGTTGTGGGTCTCATGGATTCCACTCACTATCAGCAGATTCTTGAGAATAATGTTCAAGAATCAGTGTGAAAGTTGAAGTTATGCCGGGGATGGATCTTTCAGCAAGACAATGATCCAAAACACCGCTCCAAATCTACTCAGGCATTCATGCAGAGGAACAATTACAATGTTCTGGAATGGCCATCCCAGTCCCCAGACCTGAATATCATTGAACATCTGTGGGATGTTTTGAAGCGGGCTGTCCATGCTTGGCGACAATCAAACTTAACTGAACTGGAATTGTTTTGTAAAGACGAATGGTCAAAAATACCTTCATCCAGGATCCAGGAACTCATTAACAGCTACAGGAAGCGACTGGAGGCTGTTATTTTTGCAAAAGGTGGATCTACTAAATATTAATGTCACTTTTCTGTTGAGGTGCCCATACTTATAGCTTATTTTTAACATATAATCCGTTTTTGGCATCAGTTTTTGAACGTAGAAAAAAAAGTGCAAAAAACTGATGCCAAAAATGGATCCAGGGCTTGTGTGTGACGCTAGGGATAGACAGTAATTGTCATTCTGTAATATATCTGGAGTAAGGTCAGGGGAAGAAGTGTATAGTTGTGTGTCATCAGCATAAAGATGGTACTATAAGCCAAATCTGCTAATGGTCTGTCTATTAGGGGCTGTGCAGAGAAAGAAGAGAACAGGGCCAAGAACTGAACCCTGAAGGACCCAATAGTGTGATGAAGGGGAGAAGAAGTGGAGCCAACAAATGATACACTGAAAGAGTGGTAGGAAAGATAGGAGGAGAATGAGAAGAGAGGCATGTCCTTTATATGCCAATGGAGTGCAGCATAGTGAGCAGGAGAGGTTGTCAACAGTCTCAAAGGCTGCAAAAAGATCAAGAAGAATAAGCAGCGTGGTCACCCTTACATTTTGCCATCAGAAAGTCATTGGTCACTTTGATGAGTGCAATTTCTGTAACATGTTGGGGGCAGAAACCAGACTGTAATGGATCTAGAAGAGTGTCAGTGGAGAGGTACCGTGTGAGGCAGGAGTAGACTAGCTGCTCCAAGAGTTTAGAGATGAAGGGGAGATTGGAAACTGGTCTGTAGTTGTTTGTGCAAGTTGTGTCAAGAGAAGTTTTCTTTAATAATGGAGTAATGATAGAGTGTTTAAAGGAGGAGGGGAAGTTGCCTGAAGAGAGGGAAAGATTGAAGATTTTGGTTAGCTGAAGGGTGAAGACTGGAGAGAGAGACTGGAATAGGTGTGAGGGAATGGGGAATGGGGTCAGTGAAGCATGTAGTAAGACGTGAGGAAGCGAGGAGCCTGGAGACTTCTTCTATGATTGGGTCAAATGTGGAGACTGAGCCAGAGGAGATGTGGGGAGGGATAGGAGTAACAGCGCTTGGAGGTTGGGAGCTGATTTCCTGATGGATGTTTTCTATTTTCATTGTGAAGTAAGAAGCCAGATCATCAGAGGTCAGTAATAGGGGACTGCACTTTAGGATTGAGGAGAGAGTGAAATGTGTCAAAGAGTTTGGATAGTGATGAGATCAGAGTGGTGAAGTAGATCTGTCTGATGAGGTGAAGGGCAGAGTTATAGGTTCTTAGCAGTAATTTATGTTGGATATACATTTCTGGTGTGTGAGTTTTCCTCCATAGGCATTCAGCACTCCCAGAGCATGACTATAGGAATGAAGTTTGCGATGTGAGCCAGGGCTGTTTTACTCTGTGTTTGGAAGTTTGATGTGAGGGGCACTACTTGGTCCACGGTGCTTCAGAGAGTGTCATTGCAAGGATTCAACAGCTAGATCAGGCCAGGAGAAGAAGGATCTTGGGGATAGTGAAGAGTGTAGAGAGTCTTTGAGTGTATGAGGGTTAATAGCCTGTAGATTTCTGAATGTGCAATAGGTAGGAGTGTGCTGGGATGGGCGAGGATTTGTGAGCATGAAGGAGACTGTTGTGGTCAGAGAGAGGAAGAGGTGAGTTATCCAAGGAGGAGGTTGAACATAGCCGGGTAAAGACCAGGTCAAGGCTGTTACTATCTTTGTATGTCTGAGAGGTTGAGAGCTGTAAGAGGCCAAGAGAAGTGGTTATAGATAGGAGCTGGGTAACAGATGGGGAAGTGGTGTTGTTTATGGGGATATTGAAACCTCCTAGATTAATCATTGGTAATTCTGAGGACATAAAATGCTGCAGCCACAAAAAAAAATGGTCAAGGAGCTGGGTGGGTGACCCTGGGGGAAAGGAGGGGGTGGATGTACACAACCACTGCTCTGAGGAGGTGGGAATGGAAAAACCTAATGGCGTGGACCTCAAAAGAAGGGAATGTGAATTAAAGAGCTGGGGGAATGACCTTGAAAGTGCATTGTGGGAACAGGAGTAAGCCAACTCCACCACCATGTCTGTTCCCAGGTCTAGGGGAATGGGAGAAATGTAAGCCACCGTGAAAAACACGGAAACAGTGTAGAGATTAAAAGAGTTAGTGAGAAAGTAGTTGTGAATGTATAAAAGAGGGAGATAAAGGTGTACAAGTATATTATCTGCAAATCAAATCTCCCCAATAAAGGAGACAGAATGGGGTGGTTCATGCTGTGTCAGATAGTTGCTAGGATGAGGTAGGGTAGCCCACATGGCATTTTCCCACTGTGAAGGCCTTTGGAAGGGGTGATACACCTGGCTAAAAAACAGGGCCTTCTGTCTATTCTACCTCCTCCTTCTCATGCTCCTGGTCCTAGTGGAATTAGTGATCCAGTAGTTGCAGAATCAGCTGCAGGTGGAATATAGCCAGGCATGCTGCAAGGTTCTCTGCAGTCTGACATCTGATGCTCACATTACCAGAAGGCTTAGGGAAAGGGTCACCTCCTGACTTTGAGGTCTGGTTCTCCTCTGGCATTGGAGCCCAGCACTGTATCCTCACCTCGCTGTTTATAAGGCCTAATGTCGGTAGTGTGTTGGAGCTCCAGGTTACATATGTGTCTATGTTGTCATGTGCCAGCCACTTTGGTTCAGGTGTTGCTGAATCACTCTTTGCCCCTGGGGTGGTGAGAAAGATGACCTCCTCCAGATCAGGCATGCTTTGTGGGGGTTCATTGCAAAAATACATACTGCAGACACACTGTAGCAAAAAGCACAACAAATGTAGCAGAGTGTAGCTGATTGACTAGCTGCATTGTACTGCACTGTTAAGATGGCCTGCCTCGCTGAGCTCTGCAGTGATTCCTGTATGCTTTGCCTGGGTGCCTGGCTCTTCCAGTGCCAGGAGTCAGACACAAACAATCACTACAGGATAGTACTGTTTGCACAATCTTGAAGCCTAGCTCCAACACTAACTCCTCCTTGGGGTGGGGAGGGCTGCAGAGGTAACATCACTCACATATCCAATTCCCCATGCCACAAGGTGTCAACTGGGTTGCGGTTAGGTGCAGAGCTTGATGAAGCCTGACATATTTGGAGAAAAAATAATGAAAAAAAATAAGTTTATTCAGGTAACCAACCATTCAGCAATTCATCTGGAATGCTGAAAAAGGTTTGTGGGCAGCAATGTAAGGACAACTTAAATTTTTCTTGTACATATAACACACTTGTGCACATGACAAAAATGTGTATTGTAAACATATGGAATTAAATGAAATATTGATTGCACATTTTCAAGAAGCAACAGCATATGGTGTGTCATGAATCTGAACAGAACAACAAGACCATGTATGTGAAACATATAATGGCTATATGCTATTTTTATTTGAATTGCTATTACATTTGTGGCACCCCTGCGACCAGGAGACCACAGGGTGAACTGCAGCAGGACAGGTAAGACGGTCAGCTCACAACAACACCCACAAACTTTGACCCTGAGCCTAAGTCACTTCATGCCAGGCGAGGGGTGGTGGGAGTAGCGCTAC
This sequence comes from Allobates femoralis, assembly GCA_033576535.1. Taxonomy (NCBI): domain Eukaryota; kingdom Metazoa; phylum Chordata; class Amphibia; order Anura; family Aromobatidae; genus Allobates; species Allobates femoralis. The sequence goes on from JARQOC010000002.1 coordinate 193,006,871, forward strand.
GTGTGGGTGGGAAGTAGAAAGAACCCAGACAAGTGGGTGGAGGAACAGTAGTAAAACACTGGAAGACTAAGATGGGCTAGTCGATCGTGTGAATCCCTGGAGGGTGGAGGAGTACGGAAGGCATTCCCAGCCGAGACTCCACACAGGTAAGTTCAGAAAGCGACAGCCAGAGAGAATGATGGGGCCCGGTGGCCTGCGCCACTAATGGTCAGCCGAGAACCCAAAAGGCTGAGAACTGTGGACAGTAGAAGGAGCCAGGTGAGCCCGACGAACCTGCATCACTGGTGGCTGAGCAGGAGAACCAGAGAGCCGGCTCTGTAGATGTCACAAAGCACTCACTGATCTCAGGGAGACCAGTCAAGGAAAACACTGTGGGCAGCCGGCAAAACCGCTCAAACACAGTGAAATCCTAGGTGCATTGCCCTATGGGAATTACGATATGCAAATGAAGTCCGTGGAGCCTCGTTTAGGAGTCTCAAACATGGAACTAGCCAGATATCCCTCCAGGGAAGGACCTAGCCCTGCGGTGGCTTCTTGTGGAAACCACCATAGCCACCATATTAAGTGGCCCTTTCAGTCAATATCCAACTCTTTACGAGTTTAGAGATATGACAAGGGAATTACCAAAGCCAGGTATCCATCCACAGACAGCTGTTTCGGGGTTTTGTCCCACATCAGTGTGGAGTAGGATTCTGGCTAGGTGGTAGCAATGCCTGGTAAACCAACATCACAAAGCACTCACTGATCTCAGGGAGACCAGTTGAGGAAAACACTGCAGGCTTATTCATAATTCCCAGGGAGCAGTGCACCTACGATTTCACTGTGTTTGAGCGCTTTTGCCGGCTGCCCACAGTGTTTTCCTCGTCTGGTCTCCACACTGATGAGGGGCAAAACCCCAAAACAGCTGTCTGTGAATGGATAACTGGCTTTGGTAATTCCCTTGTCATATCTCTAAACTCGTAAAGAGTTGGATATTGACTGAAAGGGCCACTTAATATGGTGGTTATGGTGGTTTCTGCAAGGAGCCACCCCAGGGCTATCCCCTAAGGGATCTCTGGCTAGCTCCATGTTTGAGACTCCTAAACGAGGCTCCATGGACTTTATTTGCTTATTCGTAAGTCCCAGTGGGCAATGCACGTAGGATTTCACTGTGTTTGGGCGCTTTTGCCAGCTGCTTGCAGTGTTTTCCTCGACTGGTCTCCCTGAGATCAGTGAGTGCTTTGTGATGTTTGTCTACCAGGCATTGTTCCCACATAGCCAGAATCCTACTCCACACTGATGAGGGGCAAAACCTGAAACAGCTGTCTGTGGATGGATACCTGGCTTTGATAATTCCCTTGTCATGTCTCTAAACTCGTAAAGAGTTGGATATTGACTGAAAAGGACACTTAATATGGTGGTTATGGTGGTTTCCGCAAAGAGCCACCCCAGGGCTATGTCCTTCTCCTAAGAGATATCTGGCTAATTCCATGTTTGAGACTCCTAAACGAGGTTCCACAGACTTTATTGCCTCTGTAGATGTGGCAGGGAACGCTTTATGTCCCTAACCACGAGACACCCGGCGGTGTTCAGGAAATCCAATTCCCCAAGACCTAAAAACCGGTACGGACAAGGACAAAGCCATCGGACTAGGGCTAGTGACCCAGAGTGTTGAATGACTCACTATAGAGTCTGTGATGGCCAGGCCTAAAACGTAGCCATGAGAGTAAGGAGAACCGAAGGGCCCGAAAGGAACACTGAGGGGAGTAATGCAGAGGAACTGTCCCCACTTCAGTAAGAGCCCGAGCGATGACTGTTGTGTGGACCTTGTCCACAGCGTGTGTACTGAACTGTGATCTGTCTATTAAGCCTTGAGAAAGTAAAAATACCGGGCCAATTCAAGGATGGTGTGTGTGATTCATTGAGACAGTAACTGCAGCAGCTCACCTGCGGAGCCATACTCTTGCTTCCTGCGCTGGTTTGAGGAGCTGTGCGAGGAAGGGAAGTGCAGCATCCTGGGTGTGCAGGGCCTCTCCCTCTCACCGGGAACCCAGCCCTACCTGTGGTGGGCTTATCTTCCCCGCTGCCACCATTACTACCGTCCCCAGCAGACCCCACGGCAGCGGTGGTCACCCTGACCACGAACCAAGGGTGGCGTCATGAATATCTTAATAAACTTCAGTTATTTTTTCCCTTTTTATTTTTGCATTGCCACCAGGGATCATGCTGCTGTGGCACCACAGAGACAACATGGTCTGGCTCTGAGTACCCGGCCCCTAGCAGGTGCGACACATTTAGTAACTGTAGAAGTGATGGCCTCACACATAGCTGACCCTCTGCAATACTAAAGGTTTTCTCTCCCCAGAAAATAATTAAAAAATAAAATAATAATAGTAGTGATAATAAAAAAATAAAAATATAAAATACAAAAATAAATTTTCAAAAGGATATATATTTTAAATTTTAAACTCTCTTAAATGGATGTTTTAAGGACATTGTACACTCCCTGGAATTCACAGCTGATGCCACATCTGTTTGCAAAATTCACACCCTTCAGGTGTCAAAATACCTGCACACTCCCAGAAGCTTAAAAATATTTAAAATTCCAAAAAATTCTACAGCTTGATGCAAGCTGGTAGACCATATGGCAGGAATACTCCTAATCAGAAGCTTTTGCTCCCAGCCAATGGGTCTTTCAGCATGCATTTTGCCTCTAAATAAACAGGGAAAGATTTAGTGCCATTTTAAATTTTGAACTTCTTTCCCGAACAAAGCCACGTTCAACATTTTTTTCTAAAGCTTGGGTTTCAAATCGCAAAACGAATCGTCAATGTTCTTGCCAAATTTGAAATTGGAGAACATATTCAAGGAAAGTTTGCTTATCTCTCTGTTGTTACTTGTGATTGTCTTCTACTAGGTGGCTGCAACAGTCATTATACTAGCTTTTACAGAAGTTGTGACTTTCAAAACTAATAAAGGTGAGCTTTCTTATTTTAGGCTGAAGGCACACGATGCGAGGAACTCAAGCAAGTGCAAAGCGAGGGAAACTCTCATTGCACTCGGACCAGTGTTGCCCTACCAGGCAGGGCACACTGGTGCGAGTCCCCCGCACCTAACTCGATTTGCTTGTTAGAAGCAAGTGCAGTTGCAGCATGCTGCGACTGCACGCGATTCTAACGTGCATGCGGGCAATAGAAGTCTATATAGAAGTCAAGAAAATCTCGCACCCATACACTACATGGTGCGATACTCGCACCCGTGTTTAAATTTCCCCCACTCTGCCGGTACAGTAAGCTATCATCTTGTACCGCTGTGACAGCAGTGGTACAAGATGTTTAGCTAATACAATGAAGATTGGTGTAAAATAATGTATTCCGTGGTTATTTTAGCGATTACCTCCATCAGCATCCTCTGCGCCACATGTGTGCGAAGAGGGTGTCGAAGCGGCTCAAATCCCAGTGATGAAGGGGTTAATATGAAGCTAGTGTAGTGGCACCATGTATGTTGAGAGTGTCCTCACTCTCTAGACACATGGTGTCATTACAGCATGTGTGTGAAGGGGTTAATTGTTCTGTAAAATGGGTTAAAAGTGCTGTCGGCTTTATATTTCCACTGTAAAAGCTGGCGCTCTGTTACTGTCTATGGGGAGCTGTCCACGCTGTGTGGTGCTGAACACTGCAGGTGCCGAAGGTGAGACAGGGCTTCAACACCACACAGTGTGGACAGCTCTCCATAGGCAGTAACAGAGAAAAGGTGCTGAGAAATATCTGCTTTTTCTAACAATACTACTGTCATGCATCCCAGAGGACAGATCAATTAAGGCTATTTGTGCACCTAGCAGAATATTTTTGCACTAAATCTGCATCCCCTGGCATTAAAATTGCTTCAGAAAAAACACTGCATGCTGTGTGCTTTTTTGGTGTGATTTTCTGTGTTTTTTTTTCAAAGTATTTCTACAATAAAGTCTATAGGAAAAATGCAGGGAAAAACACAGAAATAATGAAGAAGTTGTTTTTTTTACACCAGCTGACTTTGCTAGCATACATTTTCCCTTAAAGATTTTAGAAAATCTGCAAGGAAAAATGCATCAAAATACACACAAAAGTGATAGGTAAGCACATAGCCTAATACTCCTGTCTCTGGGGTCCCAACATCTTTGATCTCTGTTCCTGGGGTGGTGAGGAAGATCATGTCCTTAAGAGCAGGCATGTCTTGGGGTGGATCCATCACTTCTCCAAAATGCAGATAAAAAATATATGCATAAAAAATACAAATCTCTCTAAGGCTAGGTTAACACTTGCAGATTTTACTAGCGTTTTTGGAGACCTGCGTTTTCTTAAAATGCATGCAAAAATGCACCCATGCCAAAAAAGCATGCCCCAATAGCAAAAACGCATGTCTGAATGTACCATGCGTTTTTGGGTGCGTCTTTGGCTCAGCCCCAAAAATTACTGCAAGCAGGGTTTTTTGGTGCGTTTCCAAAAACGCATGCGTTTTCATAACATGGGGCCCTATGGGAAACGCATGTGTTTTTATAAGACACTAAATGGCACATGCGTTTTTACATGCTTTTTTTAAGGGTCCCCCACACCTATCAGCAAAAACGCAGGTAAAAACACAGGGTGCCAAAAAGCACCTTGAAAAGCATGCCAAGTGTAACCCTAGCCTTAAATGGATGTTTAAAGGACATTGTAAGGTTCCTGGAGTGCACAGCTGCTGCCACACCTAGCACTGTTCCAAAAGTTCACACCCTGCAGGTGTACAAACACTGCAAACTCAAGGCAGCTTAAAAAAATAGTTTTAATGCTCCATTAAATTCAACAGGTTGAAAGAAAACATTAGACGCAGTTACTAGGAAAAATCCTAATCATAAGGTTAGGAGTAGTTTCCACACATTGGATAGTCCAGCTAGCATTTTGGCCCCAAATATTCAGGTAAAGTTTTAGGGTCTTTTTGAAACTTTTGACTTCTTCCTGAACAAGGCAACTAGGACCACTGTCACCATGAAAACCATTACGCTGTAATAGATTAAAACCTTGCAGTGCTTGAAAAGTCCCATTGTTAAAGAAGGCAAATGTGCAGGCTCGCCTGAAGTTTGCCTATGAACCACTTGGTGATTCTGAGAGTGATTAGGAGAAGGTGCTGTGGTCAAATGTGATAAAAATTGGGGTCTTGGCATTAACTCAAGTCGCCGTGTTTGGAGCAAGAGACATGCTGCCTATGACCCAAAAACCACTGTCCCAACAGTCAAGCATAGTGGTGGAAACATTATGTTTTTAGGGTGTTTGTCTGATAAGGGTTCAGGACTACTTCACCGCATCAATGGGAAAATGGAAGGAGCAATGTACTGTAAAATTCTGAGTGACAACCTCCTTCCCTCCATCAGGACATTAATGGGTCATGGCTGGGTCTTCCAACATGACAATGACACAAACATAAGCCAAGAGAATAAAGGTGTGGCTCTAAAAGAAGCACATTAAGGTCATGGAGTGGCCTAACTAGTCTCCAGACCTTAATCTCATAGAAAACATATGGAGGAAGCTAACGCTCTGATTTGCCAAGCAACAACATCAAAATACTACTGATTTAGAGATAATATGCAAAGAGGAGTGGACCAAAATTCCTCCTAACATGTGCGCAAACCTTATCATCAACTGCAAGAAATGTCTGTCCTATGTTCTTGCTAGCAATTGTTTTCCCACTAACTATTAAATCTTGTCTGCTAGAAATACCGTATATACTCGTGTATAAGCCGAGTTTTTCAGCCCAAAAATTGGGCTGAAAAGTCCCCCCCTCGGCTTATACACGGGTCATACGGTATGCTGTGGGGGGGGCTGCACCGGTGGCTGGAGGAGGCAGGAGGGGGCCGCGGTGACCGCAGACGGACACGTGGGGCCGCCTCATTAGTGCAATGAATATGCATGGCATCCCCCTCTCCATCAGCGGCGGGGGGATGCCGTGCATATTGCACTACACAGCCCCCCCTTCCTTATTATGGGTCCCCCTGTGCAGTAATAAACAGCCCCCCTCCTTAGTATGTCCCCCCCCCCAGGCTGCGGCAGCTGTCAAAATAACAAACACTTTATACATCACCTTCCGGCGCAGCTCCTCCGGTCCCGGCTTCTTCTTCCTGCTTGTGCCGGTGTCATGTGACGGGGCGCAGGAGATGACGTCATTTCCTGCGCGCGGTCACAGAAGCCGGCACAAGAAGGAAAAAGAAGCCGGCGAGCGGAGGAGCGGAGGACCGGAGGAGCTGCGCCGGAAGGTGATGTATAAAGTGTTTGTTATTTTGACAGCTGCCGCAGCCTGGGGGGGGACATACTAAGGAGGGGGGGGCTGTTTATTACTGCACAGGGGGACCCATAATAAGGAGGGGGGGGCTGTTTACTACCACTGGGGCTGTATATACCTTTGGGGCTGCTGTATACTACCACTGGGGCTGTATATACCTCTGGGGATGCTGGATACTACCACTGGGGCTGTATATACCTCTGGGGCTGCTGGATACTACCACTGGGGCTGTATATACCACTGGGGCTGCTGTATACTACCACTGGGGCGGTATATACCACTGGGGCTGCTGTATACTACCACTGGGGCTGTATATACCACTGGGGCTGCTGGATACTACCACTGGGGCTGTATATACCTCTGGGGCTGCTGTATACTACCACTGGGGCTGTATATATACCTGTGGGGCTGCTGGATACTACCACTAGGGCTGTATATACCTCTGGGGCTGCTGGATACTACCACTGGGGCTGTATATACCTCTGGGGCTGCTGTATACTACCACTGGGGCTGTATACTACCTCTGGGGCTGCTGTATAGTACCACTGGGGCTGCTGTATATACCTCTGGGGCTGCTGTATACTACCACTGGGGCTGTATATACTTCTGGGGCTGCTGGATACTACCACTGGGGCTGTATATACCTCTGGGGCTGCTGGATACTACCACTGGGGCTGTATATACCACTGGGGCTGCTGGATACTACCACTGGGGCTGTATATACCTCTGGGGCTGCTGTATACTACCACTGGGGCTGTATATACCTGTGGGGCTGCTGGATACTACCACTAGGGCTGTATATACCTCTGGGGCTGCTGGATACTACCACTGGGGCTGTATATACCTCTGGGGCTGCTGTATACTACCACTGGGGCTGTATACTACCTCTGGGGCTGCTGTATACTACCACTGGGGCTGTATACTACCTCTGGGGCTGCTGTATACTACCACTGGGGCTGTATATACCTCTGGGGCTGCTGGATACTACCACTGGGGCTGTATATACCTCTGGGGCTGCTGGATACTACCACTAGGGCTGTATATACCTCTGGGGCTGCTGGATACTACCACTGGGGCTGTATATACCTCTGGGGCTTCTGTATACTACCACTGGGGCTGTATACTACCTCTGGGGCTGCTGTATACTACCACTGGGGCTGTATATACCTCTGGGGCTGCTGGATACTACCACTGGGGCTGTATATACCTCTGGGGCTGCTGGATACTACCACTGGGGCTGTATACTACCTCTGGGGCTGCTGTATACTACCTCTGGGGCTGCTGTATACTACCTCTGGGGCTGCTGTATACTACCTCTGGGGCTGCTGTATACTACCTCTGGGGATGCTGTATACTACCACTGGGGCTGCTGTATATACCTCTGGGGCTGCTGTGTACTAACTACTGGAGCTGCTGCTGTATATACCACTGGGGCTGCTGCTGTATACTACCACTGGTGCTGCTGTATATACCTCTGGGGCTTCTGTATACTACCACTGGGGCTGCTGTATATACCTCTGGGGCTTCTGTATACTACCACTGGGGCTGCTGTATATACCTCTGGGGCTGCTGTATACCACACTGCTGGGGGCTGTATACCTGTGCTGGGGTCCACCCTCGGCTTATACACGAGTCAATAGGTTTTCCCAGGTTTTGGGGGCAAAAGTAGGGGGGTCGGCTTATACACGGGTCGGCTTATACACGAGTATATACGGTACTTATTTCTCTCTGCAAAAGCAAATAAATTTATATAATTTAGACATTGTGATTTTTTGGAATTTATTTTTGATATTCTATCTCACTGTCAAAATTATTGTACCCTTGAAATTATAGACTGGTCATGTCTTTGTCAGTAGGCAAACTTACAAAATAACCAAGAGATCAAATTCTTATTCCCCTCACTGTAGGGACATCCAGGCTGTTGATACATTTCTCAATCATAACACCATCCTCATGGACAATATTTAGGAATGATATGTATTCACGCATATCCCTCATTCTCAACACAGCATATACTTTGGGAGAGATTTATAGATGATATCTTCATAATCTGGAGAGGCAGTTCTAATACACTTCTCTCATTTTTTAACAATCTGAATGGATAGATCCTCAACCTTAACTTTGTTCTTCACAAAGATAAAAACACCATCAATTTCTGACACATAGATAACTATCAAACCCTACAGATCTTTATTGATAAACCTTATATGAAGCCTACATGCAGAATATTCTTTTATACTACACAAGTTGCCACTCCAGACACAAACAATCTTTAACTTCTTCACAACATCATCGCATGAATAGAATTGTCTCAGAACCAGCAACCAAATAAATAAGACACAATGAAATGAACCAAAAATTCAACAAAAGAGACTATCCTCCCAAAATACTCAAACCTATATCCCCTTTCAGTCAATGCAAGAACAATGATCAACAACTGGCTATTTTCAACACATATCATCCTTTTATACCAATAGTAAACAGCAAGAGCAGATGACATTGAAAAATACTTAAATATTTATACCCTTGTATAACAGAATGTTCTGCACCACCACTAGGGATGGGCGAATCTACTCGCTAGGACTCGTTACTCGCGGGTAGTAAGGGACTCGCAGGACTCGGTACTCTGCGAGTTTCCCAGTGATTACTCGCACGAGTCCAATGCAAATCAATATCAATCCTAGTTCTGTCAGAAACGCTGACAAAACTAGGATTGCCATTGTTTGCATTAGACTAGGCTACTGTGCCAGTGATAGCAGGGAAACTCGCAAAGTAACTGCTGTTACATTGCGAGCCGAGTCCAGTTGTCTTCTCTGTGCAGCTCCAGGGTCCTAGAGCCCGCCTGCTCACAGACATGATGTAACAGTGCTGAGATTGTTCTCAGTCTGCTCATTCCCTGTGCATAGACATCTATCTATGCACAGGGGATGTAGCAGAGAGGACATCGCGTTTTGGACTACGTCGGACGGAAGAGGATTTTTTTAATTAAAGATGGAGTCCCTAATGGCTTTTTTTTTAATTTCAAATAAAATTTTTTCTCTGTGTTGTGTTTTTTTAACCCTTTATTGGAGATTCTTAGTGGCTGGGTCAAACGTGGCCTGACATTAAGAATCTCGGGCTTAATACCAGCTTGTATAACAAAGCTGGTATTAACCCCTTTATTACCCAGCGTGCCACCGCCACCAGGGCCGCTGGAAGAGCGGGGTTCAGCGCCAGAGGATGGCGCTTCAATGAACACGCCATCTTCTGGGGCGGCTGCGGGCTGCAATTTGCAGCGGGGGGTGCCCAGAAAGCTTGGGCATCCCTGCGCTGCGGATTCCAGCCCTCAGCTGCTTAGCTGTACCTGGCTAGACATAGAAATTGCGTGGAGCCCCACGCATTTTTTTTTTATTATTTCATGAATTTCAGAGTCAGAGTCAGAATCTCAGAATTTCATGAAATAATTTTAAAAAAATGCGTGGGGCTCCGCGCAATTTCTATGTCTAGCCAGGTACAGCTAAGCAGCTGGGGGCTGGAATCCGCAGCGCAGGGATGCCCAAGCTTTCTGGGCACCCCCCGCTGCAAATTGCAGCCCGCAGCCGCCCCAGAAGATGGCGCGTTCATTGAAGCACCATCCTCTGGCGCTGAACCCCGCTCTTCCAGCGGCCCTGGTAGCGATGGCACGCTGGGTAATAAAGAGGTTAGGGCCAGCTTTGTATTATCAGCTGGCCCTAAGCCCGAAATTTATGGCGGTCACGCCAATATTAGACATGACCGCCATGAATTTCTATTAAATTGTTTTAAAAAAAACACAACATAAAGAAAATTTTTTATTAGAAATAAAAAAAAAAGCCATTAGGGACTCCATCTTTAATTAAAAAAATCCTCTTCCGTCCGACGCAGTCCAAAACGCGATGTCCTCTCTGCTACATCCCCTGTGCATAGATATAGATGTCTATGCACAGGGAATGAGCAGACTGAGAACAATCTCAGCTCTGCTACATCATCTCTGTGCACAGACATTCATGTCTGTACACAGGGAATGAGCAGACTGAGAACAATCTCAGCACTGCTACATCAGGCAGCAGGCAGGCTCTAGGACCCTGGAGCTGGCAGCCAGCACACTGAGCAGAGAGGACTCTTATCTGTGCGAGTTTCCCAGCGATTACTTACAAAGTAAACGAGTCCAATGCAAATAAATGACAAAACTAGGATTGCTTCAGGCTGAAGCTTCCGAGACACATCTGCGATTTGTAAATCTCACACTACTCGCTATTACTCGCTTCCCCATTCATTAACATTGGACTCGCTAGACTCGCAACGAGTAGCGAGTCCTGTGCTCGGACTCGCTAGAGTCAAGCGATTCCGAGTAATTTAGGATTCGCCCATCACTAACCACCACTCATCTTTATTAATAGACAATGTAGCCTCAAGGCTTACCTAGGTAGATATATGATCTCTCAAATCCCTACATTAATCCAGAGCACTCTAGATAGTATTCGTACGGCCACCTTTACATGCCTAGGATGCAACCAGTATTCGAACGTAACTAAAGGAAAGTGTTCTTTATCTCCCTCAGAAAAGAAATTCCACATAAAGAATTTCTCTACTTGTGACGCTTTGTTTGTGGTGCACCTTATCAAATGTCCCTGCAGGTTCAGATATGTTGGGAAGACTACCCAACATGTCCAACACTCGATATGTCAGCACAAGTCAACTATTAGGTATAAAGTCAGCCTCCTTTCAATCTGCGCACACTTCATCACATCAGGTCATGCTATAATCATAACCTAAATTTCAGGTGATTAATCCCATTCCAATATCTAGACAGGTGAGAGATAGAATAAAAAGTCCGAAAGAACAGGAGTCCTTTTGGATTCACACACTGGGACTCTCGATTGACATGGTTTAAAAAGGAAATATGAGCTTGTATATTGATTCTTGATTTTGATATAGGTTATCCGCTATATTGTGAAAATGTCCACAATATCCACTATAAACAGTACATTTTTTCCAATCCAGCATCATAAATGTTTTTCCCTTTTATTCTTTTGAGAATGAAAAATTACCCAATGACATTTGTGGTGTAACGTATGGATAATTTTGGATTCTTTTTAAGGTTGCTATGATTTATTTTATTAATGCAGGTCTTCCATTTTGTGAAACAAATGTATTACCTATTGGAATTTATTCATTTATCCACTGTATATTGTTTTCCTTCTGCATATGCTTTCTTTAGTGTAAAAATATTATATGCTCTCAGCATTTACTTATTTGCACTACTTTCTGCAGCCTCTGTGCTCTCCTACTGCTCCTGCCTTTCCTCTGTCTTATAGCAATTTTATCAGAAAAGAGATTCAGACATGCTGGAGAAGGTGTTTGAAATTCAAAATTAGCAACAAAAAAAATTGCAAACATGTACTATTATTATTAATATTATTTATATAGCACCATTAGGTTCCATGGCGCTTTACATGAGGAAAGGGCAGACGAGAACAAGTACAATAAATGTGGACATTCAGGTCATACCGGTACAAGAGGGGAGAGAATCCTGTCCACGAGGGCTCACAGTCTACAAGGGGCATGTAAGGATACAGTAGGAGTGGGAAGTGCCGGTCGTGAGGCAGTGCAGTGAATCGGATTTCATTGCGGGTTGTAGGCTTGACGGAAGAAAAGGGTCTTCAGGTGTCTTTTGAAGGACCCAGGGTAGGCGAGTGTCTGATGTGTCAGGGCAGAGAGTCCCAGAGTAAAGCAGATGCACGGGAGAAATCTTGTATGCGGTTGTGAAAAAAGGAGATGAGAGGGGAGTGGAGAAGGAGTTCTTGGGAGGATCACATGGATTCTAGACTACCCCATTCTTTAGAATCGGGCCGCCATCTAGTAAATACATAATTGCCTGTTAGGCGCTGTACGCAAATCTTATAATGCATCGCGGCACTTTCACTTGTGCAGGCGCAGTTCGTGGCCTCAGGCTAAGAAGCGCTGCCTGGCGCGCAACCAAGCAGCTGAGCAGGACATTATTGGCAGGAGATTTAAAAAGGCGCCGCCGATCTCCCGGCAGTGGCAACCGCTAAACTCACAGCGGAATAGAAGTGAGTGGACGGCGGGCATTTTTAAAATCTCCTGCCAAAATCGTGCTGCTCAGCTAATTGGTCGCGCGCCGGGCAGTGTGTGATCAGCTGAGCAGCGCAGTATTGGCAGGAGATTTAAAGCTGGCCACCCATACTCTATGGTGGCTCAGTGTTTAGCACTCTACAGTGGTGCAGTGGATAGCACTGTATAGTTGCTCAGTGGTGAGCACTGTATGGTGGCTCAGTTGTTAGCACTGTTTCTTGCTCAGTGGTTAGCACTGTATGATGGCTCAGTTGTTAGCACTGCATATGGTGGCTTGGTGGTTAGCACTGTATGGTGGATCAATGGTTAGCACTGTATTGTGGCTCTGTGGTTAGCACTGTACGGTGTCTCAGTCGTTAGCACTGTACGGTGACTCAGTGGTTAGCACTGTACAGTGGCTTAGTGGTTAGCACTAAATAAGGTGGATCAGTGGTTAGCACTGTATGGTTGCTCAGTGGTCTGCACTGTACAGTAGCTCAGTGGTTAGCACTGTGCAGTGGCTCAGTGGTTAGCACTGTGCAGTGGCTCAGTGGTTAGCACTGTGCAGTGGCTCAGTTGTTAGCACTGTGCGGTGACTCAGTGGTTAGCACTGTGAGGTGGCTCAGTGGTTAGCACTGTGCCATGGCTCAGTGGTTAGCACTGGACTGTGGCTAAGTGTTTAGCACTATATGGTGGCTCAGTGGTTAGCATTGTACGGTGGCTCAGTGTTGAGCACTGTATGGTGGCTCAGTGGTGAGCACTGTATGGTGGCTCAGTGATGGGACACAGGGGAATGGGAGGCAGAATGCACAGGGCCGGCAGAAGGCACAGAGGAGGCACAAGAGGAGGCAGAGTCATAGAGAGACTTAGGGAGACACAGCGCACACAGGGAGAGACTATACACACAGGGGCTAAGTGCACACAGAGCGGAGAGAAAGGCACAAGTGAAGGCCGGGTTACATGTAGCGATATCGGTAACGATATTGCTGCAACATCACAGGGTTTGTGACATTGCAGTGACCTCACCAGCGATGTCGCTGCGTGTGACATTCCGCAGTGACCAGCGATGAGCTCGCTGATCGCTAGTCGCTGAGGAATGACCGTGACCATTTATTTATTGCTGGTCTCCTGCTGCCCCGCATGCATTAGCATTTGAGAGAGGGGCAGCGACCAGCGATCCCCATGCTGCGCCTTAGACACCCGAAAAATCCCTGCGACCGTCGGGTGTCGGCACATCGCTGGGGAATTGCTGTTGAGTCTGCCTGTGTAGCATCTCACCAGTGATCACATACCAAAGTTCCAGCCATCACCGGTCTGGTCGGATAGTTGATCGGGTCGCTGGAGCAGGGGCGGAACTACCGTGGTGCAGCTGGTGCAGCTGCACCAGGGCCCCGACCAGCTAGGGGGCCCCTGGGGCTCCAGCAGCAGGTCCATTCCCCTGTCAGACAGACAGACAGAAGGGTGGTAGGCAGCGGCAGTAGTGTGGGGGTGGTGCTGTCGGGTGTCAGTGGCGCTGCACACCCGCGGCACTGTTCTGGCATTAAGGTCCGGGGGGGGGAGTGGCAAGGCCGTAATTGCCATTAGGCACTTTTCGGGGAGGGCAGCGATGTATTCTTTTCTTGTGTCTTTTTTTTTCCTGCTCTGAGCCCCGGCAGGGTGACCCCGCCCCCTGGACACCTCACACACCCCCACCTGGATGCCTCACACCCCCCCTGGTCACCTTACCCCCCCAGTCATCGCGCCCCCCCTCCTCACCTCACTAGTGGTGGTGCATGACGCTGGCTGAGGTCGGTGGGCGGCAGGATCATAGCACCACCGGCGGGGACAGATGCCGGGTGTTACAGGACCTGCGATGACGTCACGCACATGTGACTCAGGTGGGCGGAGCTACATTTTGCCCGGCAAGATGAATTGCCAGAGGAGGAACTGGGACTGACTTTACAAGGTACATGGCCCATCTAACGAGGGGGGGTGTGCAGAGGATGAGGGGGGTGTGTGCAGAGGACGAGGGGGGGTGTGCAGTGGACGAGGGGGGGTGTGCAGAGGATGAGGGGGGTGTGCAGAGGACGTGGGGGGTGTGCAGAGGACGTTGGGGGTGTGCAGAGGACGTGGGGGTTGTGCAGAGGACGTGGGGGTTGTGCAGAGGACGTGGGGGTTTTGCAGAGGACGTGAGGGGTGTGGAGAGGACGTGGGGTGTGTGGAGAGGACGAGGGGGTGAAGAGGACGTGGGGGGGGTGCAGAGGACGTGGGGGGGTGCAGAGGACGTGGAGGGGGTGGGCAGAGGACGTGGGGTTGTGTGCAGAGGACGTGGAGTGGTGTGCAGAGGACGTGGAGGGGGGGTGCAGGGGACATGAGGGGTGTGCAGATGACGTGGTGGAGTGTGTGCAGAGGACATGGAGGGAGGGTGTGCAGAGGACATGGAGGGAGGGTGTGCAGAGGACTAGTGATGGGCGAATCCTAAACTACTCGGAATCGCTTGACTCTAGCGAGTCCGAGCACAGGACTCGCTACTCGTTGCGAGTCTAGCGAGTCCAATGTTAATGAATGGGGAAGCGAGTAATAGCGAGTAGTGTGAGATTTACAAATCGCAGATGTGTCTCGGAAGCTTCAGCCTGAAGCAATCCTAGTTTTGTCATTTATTTGCATTGGACTCGTTTACTTTGCAACTGTAATCGCTGGGAAACTCGCACAGATAAGAGTCCTGTCTTCTCTGTGTGCTGGCTGCCAGCTCCAGGGTCCTAGAGCCTGCCTGCTGCCTGATGTAGCAGAGCTGAGATTGTTCTCAGTCTGCTCATTCCCTGTGTACAGACATGAATGTCTGTGCACAGAGATGATGTAGCAGTGCTGAGATTGTTCTCAGTCTGCTCATTCCCTGTGCATAGACATCTATATCTATGCACAGGGGATGTAGCAGAGAGGACATCGCGTTTTGGACTGCGTCGGACGGAAGAGGATTTTTTTAATTAAAGATGGAGTCCCTAATGGCTTTTTTTTTTATTTCTAATAAAAAATTTTCTTTGTGTTGTGTTTTTTTTAAAACAATTTAATAGAAATTCATGGCGGTCATGTCTAATATTGGCGTGACCGCCATAAATTTCGGGCTTAGGGCCAGCTGATATTACAAAGCTGGGCCTAACCTCTTTATTACCCAGCGTGCCACCGCTACCAGGGCCGCTGGAAGAGCGGGGTTCAGCGCCAGAGGATGGCGCTTCAATGAACGCGCCATCTTTTGGGGCGGCTGCGGGCTGCAATTTGCAGTGGGGGGTGCCCAGAAAGCTTGGGCATCCCTGCGCTGCGGATTCCAGCCCCCAGCTGCTTAGCTGTACCTGGCTAGACATAGAAATTGCGCGGAGCCCCACGCATTTTTTTTAAATTATTTCATGAAATTCTGAGATTCTGACTCTGAGACTCTGAGACTCTGACTCTGAAATTCATGAAATAATAAAAAAAAAATGCGTGGGGCTCCGTGCAATTTCTATGTCTAGCCAGGTACAGCTAAGCAGCTGGGGGCTGGAATCCGCAGCGCAGGGATGCCCAAGCTTTCTGGGCACCCCCCGCTGCAAATTGCAGCCCGTAGCCGCCCCAGAAGATGGCGCGTTCATTGAAGCGCCATCCTCTGGCGCTGAACCCCGCTCTTCCAGCGGCCCTGGTGGCGGTAGCACGCTGGGTAATAAAGGGGTTAATACCAGCTTTGTTATACAAACTGGTATTAAGCCCGAGATTCTTAATGTCAAGCCACGTTTGACCCAGCCACTAAGAATCTCCAATAAAGGGTTAAAAAAACACAACACAGAGAAAAAATTTTATTTGAAATAAAAAAAAAAGCCATTAGGGACTCCATCTTTAATTAAAAAAATCCTCTTCCGTCTGACGTAGTCCAAATCGCGATGTCCTCTCTGCTACATCCCCTGTGCATACATAGATGTCTATGCACAGGGAATGAGCAGACTGAGAACAATCTCAGCACTGCTACATCATGTCTGTGAGCAGGTGGGCTCTAGGACCCTGGAGCTGCACAGAGAAGACAGCTGGACTCGGCTCGCAATGTAACAGCAGTTACTTTGCGAGTTTCCCTGCTATCACTGGCACAGTAGCCGAGTCTAATGCAAACAATGGCAATCCTAGTTTTGTCAGCGTTTCTGACAAAACTAGGATTGATATTGATTTGCATTGGACTCGTGCGAGTAATCACTGGGAAACTCGCAGAGTACCGAGTCCTGCGAGTCCCTTACTACTCGCCGAGTAACGAGTCCTAGCGAGTAGATTCGCCCATCCCTACAGAGGACATAGATCGAGGGTGTGCAGAGGACATGGATCGAGGGTGTGCAGAGGACATGGAGGAAGGGTGGGCAGAGGACATGGTGGTGCACAGCACGGAGCTGAGGACATTGTGGTACACTATGCACAGCACAGAGCTAGGGAGATGGTGGTACACTGCACAGTACGGAGCTGAGGACATGGTGGTACACTGCACAGTACGGAGCTGAGGACATGGTGGTACACTGTGCACAGCACGGAGCTGGGGACATGGTGGTACACTGTGCACAGCACGGAGCTGAGGACATGGTGGTACACTGTGCACAGCATGGAGCTGAGGACACGGTGGTACACTGTGCACAGCACGGAGCTGGGGACACGGTGGTACACTGTGCACAGCACGGAGCTGGGGACACTGTGGTACACTGTGCACAGCACGGAGCTGAGGACACGGTTGTACACTGTGCACAGCATGGAGCTGAAGACATGGTGGTACACTGTGCACAGCACGGAGCTGAGGACATGGTGGTACACTGTGCACAGCACGGAGCTGAGGGCATGGTGGTACACTGTGCACAGCACGGAGCTGAGGACACTGTGGTACACTGTGCACAGCATGGAGCTGAGGACATGGTGGTACACTGTCTCCCGCCGCCTTAAAATCGGTCTGTTTCCAGGAGAGTCGGACGAGTGACATCTGTTTTTTAGTCCGTTTGGCATCCAACTGCTGTGTGAGTGTCCGACATTTCTCTCAGATCACATCCATGTGATGTCCGTGTCCGTGTGTTTTTTATCAGCAGCTATTACTGTAGAATCATTTACAGGAACATTTTACAGTGTTCTCAGATACAGAATGAGAATGTAGCCGTGAAAAAAACGTGTCAGGCTGCGTTCACACATTGCGTATTGTGTTGCGCTTCTTTGCGTTTGCGCCGGGAACGGCCCTCTGACGTCACCACAGGTCCTGGCAGAACACATCTCACTTGGCACCGGAGACCGGACACCGGGAAAAGGCGTCGGACAGGTAAAGTATTCATTCTTTTTTATTTTTCATTCACTTGCTTTTGTTTAATTTAGATTTCGCAGTGTATATTAATACACTGTGAAATCTAATGGGCGGTCACAGCTGTCACAGAGGGGAGGAGGAAGCAGAATTCTTCCTCCCCTCTGTGACATCACAGGGAGAAAACGCAGGAGCAGCTGCGTAAAGAATTCACATCTCAATTCTTTACGCAGCTGCGTTTTCTCCCATAAACGCACTGCGTATTTTTGCGCAATGTCTGCACTGCAAAGTGAATTTCCCATTCACTTTGCTGGCAGACAAAAGGCACATTGCGTATTTTGAGAAAGCGCGCGTAAAAAAGCGCAGCAAAATACGCAATGTGTGAACGCAGCCTCAGACTCGGATGGTTCGTGTGCTGTCCGTGTGTGGTCTGTGATTTTGTCGGACCCGTAGACTTGCATTGGTGAGTCTCGGTGTGAATCGCAGACTGTCGCAGCATGTTGCAACTTTTTTCTCATCCTAAATCTGGATGAGAAAAAAGCGTCCGACACTCCCCAATCTGCTCTCAGAGATTGATTGCAATGCGAGAAAATCACACATTGCACTCTTCAGAGTTTCACGCCAGTGTGTTTGTACCCGAATACTAAAATCCATATAGTAATCCTACTGGTATGGGGAGGAGTTATGGCTCAGTTAGTACACTCCATACTTCTTGTTATTAACCAGTTAATGCTCTCTTATCCACCGCACTCCAGTGTCAAAAGAGGACAACAGCGAGACAGACAGCAACATCAACATGGCATCAGAGAGCCCCTGACCTCCAAATAGAAGAGCCTCAGATCCTGGTATTGTGACATAATATTAAGAATAAAGTTTTTTTGCATTTGTATTACATTATGAACTCCACAGCACGGCGGTGAAAATTGCTCCGGCCCCGGGCCCTCCTTGACTCCTGCTTGTTGCCATACACTGGGGTTCTGCAGAGGTGGCAATTGCACCCCTTCTCTTTGTGTTTTAGGATAGTAGTTATATTCTTGTACAATATATAGGGGCAGACAGTGTATACTCTGTATACTTCCAGATTATCAATAACCAAAGGGGCGGAAAAATTTTTCGACCGCCCCGGGCGCCACAAACAGTTGCTACACCGCTGGCTGTGCTGCACACCCGCGGCACTATTCTGGCACTGAGTTCCGGGGGAGGGGGGGCCCCGAAAAATTTCTTGCACCAGGGCCCACTACAGTCTGGGTCCGCCCCTGCGCTGGAGTATTGGTATGTGTAACTTAAAGTGAACCTGTCACCCCCCCAGGCATCTAAAGATAACATAGCCACCTTCTGCAGCACTAAGGCTGCATTCTGACAAGGTGTATATAGCATTTATGCTCCCTTGATTCACTGAAATAAAGACTTTTATAATATCTGTTTCAAACCTGACCCAAGACAAGGAGGCGGGTTTCAAGCGTCTATCTCCCTCCTCTGTGGTGTCAGTCATCCATCCCTCTCTGCACTCTGTGCACCTCCTCCAGGGCCACCTCCCTGCACTACAGAGCTGAGCTTTGTCAGCTCTGCTACAACATAGAGCTGCTGTTATAAGAGACCCCACAGTAGTAAATCTAGCAGGAGGACCCTGAGCAGACAAAGCACTGCCTGCTACATAGCCCTTGAGCTGAGCAGTTTTCACTTTCAGTTTCTTGTACCCACCAGCATTGCTCCTCAGCCCCTGATCTAAAGCACAAACTCAACTCTGCTGCACTGCTGACAGCTCAGTTCAAGGGCTGCTATGTAGCAGGCAGTGCTTTGTCTGCTCAGAGTCCTCCTGCTAGATTTACTACTGTGGGGTCTCTTATAACAGCAGCTCTATGTTGTAGCAGAGCTGTCAAAACTCTGTAGTGCAGGGAGGTGGCCCTGGAGGAGGTGCACAGAGAGCAGAGAGGGATGACTGACACCACAGAGGAGGGAGATAGACGCTTGAAAACCCGCCTCCCGGTCATGGGTCAGGTTTGAAACAGATTTTATAAAATTATTTATTTCAGTGAATCAAGGGAGCAAAAATACTATGGACACCTTCTCAGAATGCAGCCTTAGTGCTGCAGAAGGTGGCTATGTTATCTTTAGATGCCTGAGGGGGGTGACAGGTTTGCTTTAAGAGAGAGCACAGAGGGAGAGACAGCACAGAGTGGAGAGAGCGCACAAGGGGAGGCAGGCACAGAGACTGCCTTCCCAATGCAATAGCATCAGACCTATTTCTAGTAATATATAGAAATGTGTTTCCTGTCCAACTGCCATGCATTACTGTATGTTTGTTCAAAGGATTTCTCATTGTGAAACATCTTCTATTATACAAAGTAAACTAGAATAAAATATTCTGTTAATTTTTTGAGTTATTTTAAAAAAAATTGATCGTAGAGGCTTACATAGCAAGATAGCAGATTAACAGAAATAGAGAAAATTAAGAAAAAAATAGTACCATCTTAAAAAATGTCACTTTCTTATCTTATGGTACCTTTACACGCCGCTACAGGATGGTGGAAACAACCGGGTAGATGAGAGAAATGTATCTTGCACCGCCAAATCAACCTGAAGTAGCGGCGTGACTTGAGGCACCTGTTTCAGAGCAGAGCTCAAAAACAGGTTGATTTCAAGGCGATTGTTACGGCCTGTATCGGCGTGTAAATAAGGAACAGGAGGGTTGTTTCGACACCATGCTATCTACCTGGGGTGTGACACAGGCTCCGGGAAAACGCCCCCCTTCAGCGATCATTGGAGGAAGATCCTGCGTTACGATTGGTAGACGCTGTATAGGGCGTCATATTTAAGGAGCTGACCAGTCACACTACACAATTGCTTGTGCGTCATATATTAGTCAGCCTCCTGCGCTGGCTGGCCAATCATGATGCTATTGTGTTGTCCTATCAGCGTACAAAATTCTCGTAATCCACAATTGTGGCACGCCTATGTGTTGTCCCTGCTGCCTTTGTTCTGCCCATATTACCTTGTTATAGCGGCGTGTAAATGAGGTAAGGTGAGCTACAGAAGGTAACTTGTGGCACCCGGCGGTGTATCCAGAGATAGATGTAACCTACTGTAGCGCACCTTGTTGCGGCGTCTAAAGGTGGTGCGATTACCGTTTTCAACCGTTTGTGCGTGCTCGTGCACGTGAAGCACCCGGTTGTTTCCACCATCCTGTAGCGGCGTGTAAAGGTACCATTAGGGCCAAATATACTTGATGTTTCTACATTATTTTTTTTAAGATTCTAAATATTAAGTGTAAAATTAAGCCTTAAGTCACCATACATGTTAGGTAAAAATATCTGACATTGACATCTTCACACATTTTAGCTTAATGACTTCTATTATTATATTTTTTATTTTCTTTGCAGAAATGACCAAAGGCATGCAATCTGCTGAAGTTTTAATCTGCTGAGTTGACTTTTTATTTACCACTAGCAATGACTGACAAACAACAGAACATGACATGTACCAATACATTTATGGAATGTGATAAAATGAGTCAGTTACAAATAATGATTCCAAAGACAAGTCAACCACAAAACATATGTTGTATCTTTTAATGCAGGAAAAGAGTCCAATGACCGGGCACTACACCTGTGGAGCTCTGCTAAAAGCCTGTCGGCTATCCCCGGTGCCTGGTGTTGCACAGCCTTAAAAGAATAATCAGAGATTCAAAAAAGAGAATAAAGAAAGGCGACACTCACTGTATAGGCTGGTGGAAGGGTGTTTTAATCCAGGAAATTCAATCCATTAAAACATTGTTGGTGCGGTGGGGAGAGGGAGTGAGAGGCCGTCGGAACGACGGTACCGTTTCGTATCGTGTAGTGATACTTCTGCGGGTTCCAGTATAGGCTTCTGACTTCAAGTCCACTTCCTATAAAGGGAGGGACTCTGATTTCATCGCCAACACAAGTGCAAATGTGCATGTGCATAAATTAACAACACATAAAAGTGCAAAGGATTTCCAAACACATAACTTATCCCTATTTTAGCTAGAAAATAAAAAATGACCTGACACTATTATAATATACCCTGTTATTTCAGTGTCAGTTCAGAACATCATGTTATTAGATGTTAGGACCATTTCCTATTTTAGTTTTATTTTGTTTTATTTTCTCTATGCATGCATCCTTTTTAGCAGACACTGCTTGATTAGTCCCATTTAAGTGGACATTTTTTACATAAATACAAAAATATACTCACAAGGATTTTTTATATGTTCTGTCAAGCTATTTTTTTTTTTTTTTTTTTTTTTTTATATATTTCAAACAACCCTCATATTTTTGCGTTATTTATTTTTCTATTTAATAATTTAGCATGGTTCCCATGATATTTTATGGAATTAATTATTAATTATATATGTCCTATGTTTTAAACATCGAAATGAGCAAAACGATATCTCCATTTTTGAAGTAAATTTAAAATATTGGGAATTTAATTTTACTAATACAAACCTATGATCCACATCCTACTTATCCCATACATATGTTTTATCATATATTTTTTTACTTTATTACCGTATATACTCGTGTATAAGCCGACCCGTGCATAAGCCGACCCCCCTACTTTTGCCCCCAAAACCTGGGAAAACCTATTGACTCGTGTATAAGCCGAGGGTGGACCCCAGCACAGGTATACAGCCCCCAGCAGTGTGGTATACAGCAGCCCCAGAGATATATACAGCAGCCCCAGTGGTATATACAGCAGCAGCCCCAGTGGTTAGTATACAGCAGCCCCAGAGGTGTATACAGCAGCCCCAGTGGTAGTATACAGCAGCCCCAGAGGTATATACAGCCCCAGTGGTACTATACAGCAGCCCCATGGTAGTATACAGCAACCCCAGTGGTAGTATACAGCAGCCCCAGTGGTAGTATACAGCAGCCCCAGAGGTAGTATACAGCAGCCCCAGAGGTATATACAGTCCCAGAGGTATATACAGCAGCCCTAGTGGTGTATACAGCAGCCCCAGAGGTATATACAGCAGCAGCCCCAGTGGTTAGTATACAGCAGCCCCAGAGGTGTATACAGCAGCCCCAGTGGTAGTATACAGCAGCCCCAGAGGTATATACAGCCCCAGTGGTACTATACAGCAGCCCCAGTGGTAGTATACAGCAACCCCAGTGGTAGTATACAGCAGCCCCAGTGGTAATATACAGCAGCCCCAGAGGTAGTATACAGCAGCCCCAGAGGTATATACAGCCCCAGAGGTATATACAGCAGCCCTAGTGGTGTATACAGCAGCCCCAGAGGTATATACAGCAGCCCTTAGGTAGTATACAGCAGCCCCAGTGGTGTATACAGCAGCAGCCCCAGGGCTGTATATAGCAGCAGCCCCAAGGGTGAATACAGCAGCAGCCCCAGGGGTGTATAGAGCAGCAGCCCCAGGGCTTTAGACAGCAGCAGCCCCAGGGCTGTATACAGCAGCAGCCCCCGGAGGTATACAGGCCCCCCCATCATGATCCAGGGCCCCCCCCTTGCGCGGCAAACCTGTAAAGTAAAATCATACTTATCCCTGTCCTGTCGCGCTGTCCCGCCGCTTGCCGACATCACGATCCCGGGCTTCATTCCGCGTCTTCCGGCTTCCGGCTTCCTGTGGTCGCGGGCAATGACATCATTACCCGCAACCACAGGAAGGTGGAAGACGTGGAATGAAGCCCGGGATCGTGATGTCGGCAAGCGGCGGGACAGCGCGACAGGACAGGGATAAGTATGATTTTACTTTACAGGTTTGCCGCGCAAGGGGGGGGGGCCCTGGATCATGATGGGGGAGCCTGTATACCTCCGGGGGCTGCTGCTGTATACTGTATACTTGCGTATAAGCCGAGGGGGGACTTTTCAGCCCAAATTTTGGGCTGAAAAACTCGGCTTATACGCGAGTATATACGGTAATATTTTTATTGAGAAAAATTATATAAAAAAATAATAAAGAGATATATAAAAAAATAAAAATTACACTAATGATAATAATCACTGATATGTATAATATGAATGCTTTTATTAGGCACCTTTTTTAGTACACATAAATAGATATATGGGAGTTTAATAAGTATGGATAGTTATGGAGTGTAAAATGTAAAACCAATATATATAATAATACATACTCAAAAAATGGTATAAATAAACATATTATATTTTGATCGTTATAATGTTTTCGATGTTTAAAACATAGGACATATATAATTAACTAGCTGTAGTACCCGGCTACGCCCGGGTTAATAAATAACTGATGTTAGCTATAACAAAATAGAATTTGAATATGTCATATTAATGACCTGTAGGAAAAATAGAAGCTGAGCTGTGATTGATTGCTATAGGCAGCCTAATAAATCTCCAGCCAACAGTAAACCCACCCTCTGGCCAGGCAGTATATGTTACCTCACACATACACATAATAGACAGCTCATGTGACTGACATCTGCCTTAATTCCCTATATGGCACATGTGTTGCACATTGGCTATTTTTAATCAGATGGTTATGTTTGGAAATTAAAGATAGCACACGTATGAGGCGAGTTATGTGAGGTGATTTGTGCACATCTGTGTCTGTGTGGTGTGTGTGTGTACCTGAGGTATGTGTATTTATGTGTCCCTGTGGGGTGAGTGCATGTGTCCCTATAGGGTGTGTATGTGTGTCCCTGTGGGGTGTGTGTGTGTGGTGTGTGTCTCTTTGTGGTGTGTGTGTTGTCCCTGTGGGGTGAGTGCATGTGTCCCTATAGGGTATGTATGTGTGTGTGTCCCTGTGGGGGTGTGTGTGTGGTGTGTGTCTCTTTGTGGTGTGTGTGTGTGTCCCTGTGGGGTGAGTGCATGTGTCCCTGTGGGGTATGTATGTGTGTGTGTCCCTGTGGGGGGGGGTCTGTGTGGTGTGTGTATCTGTGTTGTGTGTGGCTCTTTGTGGTGTGTGTGTGTCCCTGTGGGGTGAGTGCATGTGTCCCTATAGGGTGTGTATGTGTGTGTGTCCCTGTGGGGGGGTCTGTGTGGGGTGTGTGTCTCTCTGTGTTGTGTGTGTCTCTTTGTGGTGTGTGTGTCCCTGTGGGGTGAGTGCATGTGTCCCTATAGGGTGTGTATGTGTGTGTCCCTGTGTCCCTGTGGGGGGTCTGTGTGGTGTGTGTGTGTCCCTGTGGGGTGAGTGCATGTGTACCTATAGGGTGCCTATGTGTGTGTGTCCCTGTGGGGGGGTGTCTGTGTGGTGTGTGTGTCTGTGTTGTGTGTGTCTCTTTGTGGTGTGTGTGTCCCTGTGGGGTGAGTGCATGTGTCACTATAGGGTGTGTGTGTGTCCCCTTGGGGGGGGGGGTCCCTGTGGGGTGTGTATGTGTGTGTGTCCCTGTGGGGGGGGGTCTGTGTGGTGTGTGTATCTGTGTTGTGTGTGGCTCTTTGTGGTGTGTGTTTGTGTCCCTGTGGGGTGAGTGCATGTGTCCCTATAGGGTTTGTATGTGTGCGTGTCCCTGTGGGGGGGTCTGTGTGGGGTGTGTGTCTCTCTGTGTTGTGTGTGTCTCTTTGTGGTGTGTGTGTCCCTGTGGGATGAGTGAATGTGTCCCTATAGGGTGTGTATGTGTGCGTCCCTGTGGGGGGTCTGTGTGGTGTGTGTGTCTGTGTTGTGTGTGTCTCTTTGTGGTGTGTGTGTCCCTGTGGGGTGAGTGCATGTGTCACTATAGGGTGTGTGTGTGTCCCCTTGGGGGTGTGTTGTCTCTGTGTTGTGTGTGTCTCTTTGTGGTGTGTGTGTGAATTTGAATATGTCATATTAATGACCTGTAGGAAAATAGAAGCTGAGCTGTGATTGATTGCTATAGGCAGCCTAATAAATCTCCAGCCAACAGTAAACCCACCCCCTGGCCGGGCAGTATATGTTACCTCACACATACACATAATAGACAGCTCATGTGACTGACATCTGCCTTAATTCCCTATATGGCACATGTGTTGCACATTGGCTGTTTTTAATCAGATGTTTATGTTTGGAAAATAAAGATAGCACACGTATGAGGCGAGTTGTGTGAGGTGATTTGTGCACATCTGTGTCTGTCTGTGTGGTGTGTGTCCCTGGGGTGTGTATGTGTGTGTCCCTGTGGGGGGGTCTGTGTGGGTGTGTGTCTCTGTTGTGTGCGTCTCTTTGTGGTGTGTGTGTGTCCCTGTGGGGTGAGTGCATGTGTCCCTATAAGGTGTGTATGTGTGTGTGTCCCTGTGGGGGGGTCTGTGTGGTGTTTGTGTGTGTATCTGTGTTGTGTGTGTCTCTTTGTGGTGTGTATCCCTGTGGGGTGAGTGCATGTGTCCCTATAGGGTGTGTATATGTGTGTCCCTGTGTGGGGGGGGGTGTCTGTGTGGGGTGTGTGTGTCTCTGTGTTGTGTGTGTCTCTTTGTGGTGTGTGTGTGTGTCCCTGAGGGGTGAGTGCATGTGTCCCTATAGGGTGTGTATGTGTGTGTGTCCCTGTGGGGGGGTCTGTGTGGTGTGTGTGTGTCTCTTTGTGGTGTGTGTGTCCCTGTGGGGTGAGTGCATGTGTCCCTATAGGGTGTGTATGTGTGTGTGTCCCTGTGGGGGGTCTGTGTGGTGTGTGTGTCTCATTGTGGTGTGTGTGTGTGTCCCTGTGGGGTGAGTGCATGTGTCGCTATAAAGTGTGTGTGTGTCCCCTTGGGGGGGTGTGTCTCTGTGTTGTGTGTGTCTCTTTGTGGCGTGTGTGTGTTTTGTTCGAGTGCGTGGTGAGTATCCAAAGTTGGGGCTGCACCTTAGTGACTATACACTTGCTGTTGCTCTTTGTGTGCGTGTGTTGTGTATACATGTCCCCGTGCGTGGTGAATATCTCATGTTGGGGCCCCACCTTAGTGACTATATGCTGGTATGTGCTGTTAGTCTTTGGCGCTATCATTAAGACCCTCTCATTCACAACTGTCAACTGGTAACTGTCACTTTTTCCCCATTATGTAGATAGGGGCAAAATTGTTTGGTGAATTGGAATGCGCGGGGTTAAAATGTCGCCTCACAACATAGCCTGTGACGCTCCCGGGGTCCAGACGTAGGACTGTGCAAAATTTAGTCTCTATAGCTGACATTTGTCGATTTTCCTCCCAAATGTTTCCTTTCCCTTTTTCCCCATTATGTAGATAGGGCCAAAATTGTTTGGTGAACTGGAAGGCGCAGGGTTAAAATTTCGCCTCACAACATAGCCTATGACGCTCCCGGTGTCGAGACGTGTGACTGTGCAAAATTTTGTGGCTATAGTTGCGACGGTGTAGATGCCAATCCCGGATATACACACATACACACATACACACATACACACATTCAGCTTTATATATTAGATAATTAATTCCATAAAATATCATGGGAATCATGCTAAATTATTAAATAGAAAAATAAATAATGCAAAAATATGAGCGTTGTTTGAAATATATAAAAAAAAATAAAAAAATAAAAAAATAGCTTGACAGAACATATAAAAAATCCTTGTGAGTATATTTTTGTATTTATGTAAAAAATGTCCACTTAAATGGGACTAACCAAGCAGTGTCTGCTAAAAAGGATGCATGCATAGAGAAAATAAAACAAAATAAAACTAAAATAGGAATAAATATACAAATAATAAATATGGTCCTAACATCTAATAACATGATGTTCTGAACTGACACTGAAATAACAGGGTATATTATAATAGTGTCAGGTCATTTTTTATTTTCTAGCTAAAATAGGGATAAGTTATGTGTTTGGAAATCCTTTGCACTTTTATGTGTTGTTAATTTATGCACATGCACATTTGCACTTGTGTTGGCGATGAAATCAAGGTCCCTCCCTTTATAGGAAGTGGACCTGAAGTCTGAAGCCTATACTGGAACCCGCAGAAGAATCACTACACGATACGAAACGGTACCGTCGTTCTGACGGCCTCTCACTCCCTCTCCCCACCGCACTAACAATGTTTTAATGGATTGATTTTCCTGGATTAAAACACCCTTCCACCAGCCTATACGGTGAGTGCCCCCTTTCTTTATTCTCTTTTTTGAATATATGTTGTATCTTTATAAAGGATTTCTGCAATGATGATTGGATCTGCAGACATGAAAATTTGTTAAATGATTCAAATTTTACAAGGAAAATTGATTTTCAGTTAAGTTGTTCTTTCAGAATTTAATATTTCTTATTATGCCTTATAACATAATTATTGAAGCATGTAAAAAAAAAATTAATAATTCTCACCTTTTTGTTCTCCTCGCCTGTCATCCTCACAGCCACCCCTGTGGCCCACCATCCATTCCTCTTTGATCCTTCCTCATCATGCGCATTGACTTTACCCTCTTATTTTAATGCCCTTGGCTTCTAGAGAAACAATGCTTTTGGCTAACATCATCATGTTCTGTGCCACTATTTGTTGAGAAAGAAAAATGCACAGTGACATCTGCAACCTTTTCCACCCAGAACATTGTGCCTGGAGTAAAGATGTATTTCAGAATTATTGTGAAGGTAGAAAAGAAAAAGAAGAGACTATGGATAAGACAGCACACAGTAAGTGGTTCATGTGTGGAAAGAAATTAGTACTTTTTCCAATAGTTTGCCTGGCCCTATATGGTTAAGTAAAATGGTGGCCACTGTTTGCCTGACCCTATATGGTTAAGTAAAATGGTGGCCACTGTCAAGACTGGTAGCTCCGTACCTGAGAAGGCTTCTCAGGCTCATGGACATGATCAGGGTCACCCATTACCCTTCACTGGAAATGAGGGGAGGGGCGTCACCTCCATAGGGCAGAGCTTGTATATGTACTTACTCAATCCTGTCTCATTCTAGGAGATTTACTCATAGTATCATTGAGAGGCAGGACTCTGCTGGTCTCATCAATTATGCTGTTCAGGGTCCTGGGACATGGGGTTACCTGGTGTTAGCTGTTGCAAGTGAGTACGGGATGCTGTGCCTGCTGCGGCAGCCAGGTGGTAAAAGAGTTACCACCACTCTCCCTTCCCACCATCCTCTGGTGTCTCTGTAGTCTGGGGTGGAGATTGGGCGTTACCACAGCATGTTCAGGTGACTGCTGCGAGGTAGATTTAAAGCCTGCCACTTCCTCTGTGTGTTTACTGATTATATAAGTTCTCATAGGTGATAGAGGTTTATGTTGTGTGCATCTGAGGTGGTTCATTCTTTAGTCTCTGTTCTTGATTTGACCTTATACCCCTTAGATGCTGTGGTTCGTACAGCATTTATTGGTTTTGTTGGGTTCAACCTATTTCTTTCTTGTGTGTCCAGTCACCATACACCGTGCTGTTACCCACCTTGGAAGGGCTCTGTCAAAGTTCCCCTTACCAGGACAAGGATATGGGTAAAGAATACCCTGACCCTCAAGAATGCACTGTAGCATGACAGGTTGCATAAATTGTGACTGACATGCTGCACTTGCTGGCTACCAGCTTGTCATTTTACCATCAAACTAGCCTTATGTAATAACTAGAAATAGGCCCGATGCTATTGCATCAGGAGGGCAGTCTCTGTGCCTGTCTCCCCTTGTGCGCTCTCTCCACTCTGTGCTGTCTCTCCCCCTGTGCGCTCTCTCTTACTTGTGCTTTTCTCTCTGCTCTGTGTGCTCTCAGCCCCTTTGTGCTCTGTCTGTCCCTGTGTGCACTGTCTCTCCCTGTGCCTCTGCCTCCCCCTGTGCCTCTGCCTCCCCCTGTGCCTCTGCCTTCCCTGTGCCTTCTGCCTTCCCTGTGCCTTCTCCATCCCCTCTGCCTCCCCTGTGTCTTCTACCTGTGTCCCTGCATCCTATCACTGAGCCACAATACAGTGCTGACCACTGAACCACCGTACAGTGCTCACCATTGAGCCACCGCACAGAGCTCACCACTGAGCCAACATACAGTGCTCACCACTGAGCCACCGTACAGTGCTCACCAAGGAGCCACCATACAGTGCTCACCACTGAGCCACTATACAGTACTCACCACTGAGCCACCGCACAGTGATAACCATTGAGCCACCGCACAATGCTAAATGCTGACCACCATACAATGCTAACCACTGAGCCACCGTACAGTGCTAACCACTGAGCCACTGTACATTGCTAACCACGGAGCCACCACACAGTGCTAACCACTGAGCCACCATACAGTGCTCACCACTGAGCCACCATACAGTGCTAACCACTGAGAAACCATACAGTGCCAACAATCACATCAGCTGCTAGCAGTATTGAAATGTGGCACCAATACCGCTAGCAGCTGAGCAGCGCGTATTGGCGGCCAGCTACCCGGCGCACGACCTATCAACTGAGCAGTGCGGTATTGGCAAGATTTTAAAAATGCCCGCCTGCCGCTCACTACTATTAATCTGGGAGACTAGCGGCAAGCGCCGCTGATCTTCCGGTGGAATAGCAGTGAGCAGCGGGCATTTTTAAATTTTCCGCCAATAATGTGCTGCTCAGCTGATTATTCGCGTGTCGGGCAGCACGCGACCAATCAGCTGAGCAGCGCGGTATTGGAGGGAGTTTAAAAATGCCTGCCAGTCGCTTACTGCTATTGCACCGGGAGATCAACGGCAGGAGCCGCTGATCTCCTGGCAGTGGCAGCCGCTCATCTCCTGCCGCCGATGACAACCAGAAGAGAGTGGTGTCCTTTATGCCAATGGAGTGCAGCATAGAGAGTAGGAGATGGTTGTCAGCAGGTCAAGAAGAATAAGCAGAGTTGTTACCATTACATTTTTTCTGTCACTAAGATAAGGGCAGTTTCTGTAGAATGTAGGGGGTGAAAACCAGTAATGGATCTAAAAGAGAGTGAGTGGAGAGGTAACAGGTGAGGTGGGAGTAGACCAGGCGGTCCAAGAGTTTAGAGATGAAAGGAAGATTAGAGACTGGTCTGTACTTATTTGTGCAGGATCGGTCAAGGGAAGGTTTTTTTTTTTAATAATGGGGTAATGATCGAGTGTTTGAAGGAGGAGGCGAAGATGCCTGAAGAGAGGAGAGATTGAAGACGCTACTGCGTTGAAATGCATCGTGGTTAATGGACCGCGTGTTGCACACATTTTGATTAAAGCCTAAAGGTAATTTACTACTGGCCGTGGAGCTGTACTTATTCCTAGCGCTTACCACATACTCTATCCCTTTTCATTACCTCACATATCCTCCTGCGGGGAGTGGTTGTGGATGCTCTGGGCTACAGACCTGGCCTTCGTCATTTAGTTATCTTCCTGAGCGGCCACGTGATCTTGGAAACAAGGAAACGTTGAAGACGCTAATTTTTAACATCATTCCAGAAGAGTGAAATTCATTATCTTAAAGACCTCGCAAGTGTGCAAGATATTCCAGTTGTGCGGACGGCACAACTGGTCAAGGTGAGCAATATAAAAATATACCGAGGGAATTATTGCAAACACAGTATGGCGCAAATTGGATTTTATTTTTAAATATGGAGAATGAGCCAGTGGAAAATGGGGAAGAATAGGAGTAGCAGCGCTTCGAGGCCGGGAGCCAGATCATCAGCACCGAGGTCAGTGATGGGGGCTGCACTTTAGGACTGATGAGGTATCAGGCTGGTTATCTCCTTACTCAGGGGGAATCTCCACACTCTGGCTTTTAGCCTGGCAGAAGATTCCCTGGCCCTTAAATACAATGAGGAATTTTTTTAGGCATAAGGCTCATTTATGATAAGCCAGATAGAGCCGCCATTGCAGAGTCAATCCCCAGAGCACTTGTTCAAGGTAGCTTCCTTTTAGAAGAGTACTGTGCTCAATTCAGTCAGTGGTCTATTGAGGTAGGTTGGAATTATGCTGCCTTGTGGAGCATGTTCTTGGATGGACTGACGAATTCCATGATAGACATGCTGGTACACATCCCAAGGATGCCATGATGAAGTGGGCTAGCCAAGCTTTGAAACGCGTAGGCTTAATAAAGATGATCTTTGATCAATATTCTGTGGATGGTGTGGTTCCTGGTCAGCGCAGTCAGATAAACCAATCTTCCTTTTGGATTATTTCTTCTCATCCAGCAGGGCACCAGCGATGGCCATACATCAGTGAGTGCCCTATCAGTTTGTTGTAACTTTACACAACCGGATTAAGTGAGTCAAACAGATTGGGGGGACCATGACTATTGATTAGACGTTATCACCCTATGTGCGCTTCCTTCTTTTCAGGCATTAGTCAATGACATCTTTAGAGATATTCTGGAAATATTTGTTATTGTTTATATTGATGATATTCTAATTTTCTCTAAAATGTGTTGGCCCATAAAGATTATGTTTGTATTGCTCTCAATAGATTCAAGGATAATTTTCTATATGTGTATATGTCCAAATGCTCTTTTGAAGTAAAGGAGATTGGATTCTGTGGGCAATTTTGTCTTCCACTGGTTTTCATATGGATTCTGCTAAAGTACTGCATGTGAGACAGGGTTCAACCCAGGAACCTCAAGCCTCTTCAAAGGTTTTTGGGTTTTGACAACTTTTACAAAAGGTTTATCATGTGATTTTCCAAGATCGTGAAACATTTTACGGAACTTATTCAAAAAGAGACAGATGTGGCTAGGTGGGGGGGTTGAGGCTGATAGGGCATTTTCTCATCTCAGGGAGGTATTTTCCATTGCCTCATTTCTGGTTAAGCTGGACCTTGATGGATCATTTGTTGTGAAGATGTAGACATCTGAGGTCAGTGTGGGGGCCTTATTATCCCAGGGATCTGCTTCTCTCAATCACCTTTGCCCTGTGCTTTTTTTCTAAGAATTTTTTTCTACTGAATTAAATTATAATGAGGGTAACCAGGAGATGTTGCCCAATAAATGGGAATATATCTCACAGATATCATGAGAGAGAGCCTGTGAGGAGCAGTGACGTCAGGGATAGGGTTGGGCGAACTCGAAATGTAAAGTTCAGACTCTGTGTTCAAGCACAAATCCCGAGCACAAACTTTTCTGGAAAGTCCATGCTATAGTTCGATCATTTCGGGGGCAGGTGGCTGTAAAATAAAGCATATAGTTATTAAATAGCATCATCGTACTTACCGGTAATACCGGGTCCCGCCATCAACCCGTCACGCTGTGCCGCTGCTTGTACTTCTGGGGCCGCTCATTAACTTCCGGAATATTCGCTGCAAAGGAATCAACAACAAATCATCCCGCCGTCAACCCGTCATGCTGTGCCGCTGCTTGTACTTCTGGAGCCGCTCATTAACTTCCGGAATATTCGCTACAAAGGAATCAACAACCAAGCACAGATGCTGATGTCACAGAGAATGGGTGTCTGGGATTCCCTGATGGTGTAAGCTGAAACCAGCCCAAACATTCGTTTGTGTAACCACCCGAGGGTCTGCCGCCCGTGCCCCGCGGCCTGCTGCCTCCACTCTCCCGGCTCTTACCACTCCTGTCCGGTGTCAGGGATCCCGGGTGTCATCCGTCCTCCGACGGCTCCGGAGCGCTGGCCACCGCCGCCCACTGGTCGGTCGGGTTGCGGCTTCCAGGGCTCCGTCTTCCTTGCCGTATGCTCCTCGGGTGCGCGTGGTCGTTCCCAGCCGCAGGGTTCCAGTACCCTCTGCTTGAGTAGCGCTGCTCATCTCCTCACTTCCGGGGCTACTGCTTGAGCTTATGAACATCCATGTCTGAATCAGTAACTGCTGGAGAACTGCAGGGATCATGCTCCTCCCCTCAGTGAATCACCAAGCCTCTGTGTCCTGCCAATCAGGAGTATCCTGCTGTAATATAAGCTTCCTGTTTCCTGTCAGTCTTTGCCAGGGCAATTTCTATCTAGTGAAGTTGCTATTCCTGGTCTGGTCAGGTTGTTCCTTGTTTTGCATAATATCTGATACCTGTTTGTTACTTCCAGTAGATCTCTTCCCTGCCGGCTCCTCTCTGACTGGCCTGCTCCCCGGACCTCTTCTCTGCTGAATCTCTGGCTCCAGCCCTGCTCCGGATTCCTTGTGTTCCCGGTTCCTCGTACCTAGTCTTTTACCCTGTTGCTTTTAACCACGTCGCCTGGGGTCGGTTTAACACTCGTTTCCGCTTCATTGGCCCCCCCGAGGTTGGTACCGGCGGTATCCCTGTATAGGGGTTAAGCGCTCCGGAGTCTCCTTCGGTGGTGTTCCGGCGCTGCGACCTCGTGGCCCTCCCCAGGGGCGTGGGATCTTGTATTGTTATTGTAACCAATAAACCTTTTTGACTCTATTGTTCTAGTCCGCCTCTCTATCAACCAGGTATCGGCATCCGCAACAACGCGGTCCAGTGGGTTCACGCGGTGGGTCCGTCAGTAGGACGTGACAGTTTGAGCAGATTCCAGCCTTCTCCAACAGGCAATCGCAGATGCCCATTCTCTGTGCCAGTGTTTGTGATTGCCTGACATCACAGTACTGCAAAAATAAATAATTTAAAAAAATGACTTAGCGCTTCTTGGTGTGTTTGATTCTCAGATAAAGCAGACAGCTACAGGCTGCCAATTCCAGCTGCCTGTCTTTACCTTGGCTGGCAATCAAAATATAGGGAAGCCCAATATTTTTTTTAATTATTTAAATAAATGCAAAAAAAATTGCATGGGCTCCCACCATATTGTGATGGCCAGCCAGGTAAAGCCAGGCAGCTGGGGGCTGGGATTCTCAGTGTGGTAAGGCCCAAGTGTTCTGAGCCCGCCATGCTGAAAATCGCAGCCCGCTGCCACCCTAAAAATGGCGCATTGTTTCTTAGCTCCATTTCCAGGTGTTTTACCCAGTTCACACCAGTGGCCCTGGTTGGGGGTGGCATGTTGGGTAATAATGGGTTAGGCCAGCTTTGAATTATCAGGTGGAACTAAGCTCGAAATTTATGGTGTCACGCCAAATTAGACATGGCCACCATGAATTTCTAGAAAACAGTAAAATAAAAAAACAACACTAAGAAAAAAATATTTTATTAGAATTAAAACAGAAGACATTTAGGACTCCATCTTTATTAACCCCCCAAAAAACCCTCCCAACATAATCCACAGGTGGGCTAGGATCTTCAGTTCTGCTAGATCTGTACGAGGAGACACACAGGTCTGTTCACACAGATGAGAAGATAGACTCAGCTGGCTGCTGTCAGAGACTTCACACGAGTGCACAGCTGAGGCTGGTCAGCTGTACCCCGGGTAACCTCAACTGAAATCACTGCAACACTGCCGTAAAGTGAGCGGTTGTCAGTAGTGAAAGTGGTGATGTCAGCTGTACCATCGGGTTGCTCTGACGCCTTAGCTATGTTTTGGCTTGATTTTGGCAGAACAAGACGATGTTTCCAGGGATGCCATTTTTATTTACAATAGTCTTTTTGATTGCATTTTATTCCCTCTTTATTTCGGAGATATGATGAAAAAGCATTGTTTCTTGCCATGTTTTTTTTCTTTTATGGTGTTCACTGTAGATGTCAAATGGTGGGTAGTTATGGATGTGTTGACATCAAATACAGTATGTGTAACTTTTTTTTGGTCACTGATCTCATGTATCACAATAGACATGCATTGCAATAAATTAGACAAGCTAGATTGCACCTGCCAGTGTAATCTGTCTTGACAAGCCACCATAGCTGGCACACCAGGAATTCATTGTTCATCCAGGTGCCATGACAAAAATAAGCTCTGAGTGTGGGGACGCCTGCACTTCCTACTCTATCATTCAGCTCTTGGAACTGCATCTTTACACAAAGTGACAGTTCAAAGCATGATGGACATAGCATGTCATGATGTGGGAACTGACACCTGTTGATGAAGTGATATGTCTGCCATTGGTCATAAAGGGGTTAATTTTGAAATGCTAGAAATACTTTCAGAGAAAAGCCTAATTAAAAGCCACCAGGCATGGATGCACATGGGAGATGATTTGGAAAGGTAGGTTCCTGTTGGCTTCTCCCTCCCTATATTTATGTATGGATTGTGAAAACTGTCAGTTATGGGTAAGTGATAGTTAGAGAATATCAGGGACCCACCTATTTAACTTTTCTCCACTGCATCCGGATCCCTGGTGGTTTTTAAACTATACATTTTTAGAAACTACATATTTCATCATCTGCTTTGAATGGGTTGATTTGGGAAATAAAAGAATCAAGAAAAAAAATCTGTTAGTGCAGAGACTCCTTTGACTTTGAAAGATGAAAAGTGTCTGTAATTACACTTATCTTTCTCTGTTCTAGACTACATACTTCATAATACTATATGTATTCACACACAGTTCTGCAGTGACATAAGTGGATATAGTGAACTTTCTATATGTAAAAAAACAAGAAAATTGTTGCGCCACACTGTGCAAATTAGCCGAAGCAAGGGGTTATATTAATATTTCACTCACCTTTTCTAGTTGCGCCCCCATCACAACTAGGTTAATGATTTGCGGTGAGATTTAACAGCAGTCATAAATCCGTTGCTACGTGTAGAGAAGCTTTTCCTTATGGAACTGTAATGTTTCTCCCAGAGATCTCGAGTCCAGAGAAGGGCAGATCCTCTGTGCTGACCAAGTCCTGTCCCAGAGCTGCTCTCAACCAACACTCCCCAAAGGGAGGAATTGAGCACGATATGAGGTAAAAAGGTGTCGAAACATGTTGTGGCGAGGAGACCTATAACTTCTACTGTTCACAATAAATTTGAAAGGTAATAATCGATAAGAGCCCAGTGCCTGTTTCTGTCCCTAGCACTCATTTTATCATACCTTTTTACCTCATATCGTGCTATATGTAAAAAAACACATACATTAACACACTCATAGATTCCAAAGCAAAAAACGCATTGTAAAAGTGCTATGTGTTTTGCAAGGTCAGCCAAAAATGTGGTCTGCAATGTTTTTTTGATCCTTTTCCAAAAACGCGTTCGTTTTTTTTAACATGGGTGTCTATGGGCAACAAATGCGTTAAGGTATGGTACATATATGTACCTAGCGTCAACCCTAGCATTAAAAGAGGCAACAACTATGCACAATGCCATAAAAATGGCAAGTTAATAAAACGCAACCTTTAACGCATCCTGCAATCGGATGCTGCCTCCCAAGTGTGACCCTAGCCTAACTCCCAGGGAACATATTCCAAACTCCGTTCCAAATAGGATTCAAGTACTTAACAGAAAGGAATCCTTCTTGATGTACTGCCTGTCCAGCTTACATCCAGATGGATTGAATGAATAATTGGAGAATATATAAAACATAAGCAGAGTATAGATCAGATGTATGCCATGTTTGAATCCCAACATCCCTCTGAGAAAGTGGCAATTAACAAATAATAGAAAAAGACACTATTGTGGTCCTCACCTGCTTCTCTAACAACCGTTGTGGCATTTTATGTGGAATGGGGTCACATCTCCTCCGGGAGAGCCAGACTATGCTTTTTTTAATCCCCAGCGTCATCTCTCTGAGAAATCAGCATTCAGCAAACCATAGAAAAAGACAATCATTATATTCTTTACCTCCTTCTCTTCCAAGAGAACCAGACTAGTTTTTTTTTCTTACACCCAGGGTTATCTCCCTGAGAACTCAGTATTCAGCAAACCATAGAAAAAGACACTCATTATATTCTTTACCTCCTTCTCCTCCAAGAGAACCAGACTAGTTTTTTTTTTCTTACACCCAGGGTTGTCTCCCTGAGAACTCAATATTCAGCAAACCATAGAAAAAGACACTCATTATATTCTTTACCTCCTTCTCCTCCAAGAGAACCAGACTAGTTTTTTTTTTCTTACACCCAGGGTTGTCTCCCTGAGAACTCAATATTCAGCAAACCATAGAAAAAGACACTCATTATATTCTTTACCTCCTTCTCCATTAACCACTATGATGGTTGATGTGAAATGGAGACATAGTCTCCCCAGGAGGAGAACTTTATTATATCTCTCTAATTTTAAACTGGTTTCACACTGCAGTTTTTCCCTGATCAGGGTTCATCAGGTTTTGTGTGCCAAAACCAGGAGTGCCTCCAAAACCCACAACAGGTGTCAATCTTCAATTATACTTTGATCTGCAAGTTTCACTCCTGGTTTTGGCACACAAAACCTGATGAACCCTGATCAGGGAAAAACTGCAGTGTGAAACCAGCCTTATAATTCTCAGGGATATATTATAAAGTGGAATACGACAACATGTAGGCCAGCTTTACCCCACGGTTTTTGTGATCTTGAGCTGTCCGGTGTAAACCGGACAGCCCCTGTTCCGATTTTGGCCGCATAGTATTCCTATGGGGCCGAATCAGGCTGGATGGCAGTTATTTGCCATCCGGTTCCTTGCTGTCAGGGAGGATCCGGGAGATTTAATTTTTTTCCCCGGACACTAAATCGCAGCATGCAGCGTTTTTGTGTTTGGGGCAAAAATCTGACCAAATCGGATTCTCCTGGATCTGGTGCAATCCGACGCCCCCTAACATGGGAGTCTATGAGCGCTGGATTGCGCCGGATCTGACAGAAAAGCGGATCCGACTCCCGGACTCCGGGTGCTGAGGTTCAGCGCCGGCCGGCGCTGAACTTCAGCACCGTGGAGAACTCCGGGCAGAAATTTCAGAACCGCAGCTAACTCCCCACAAGCCGCGATCTTGAAATTTCAGGACTGGGCAGCGGCAGCGGCCGCGGACTGCTGATTCCGGCAGTAGACAGGACCGGAGGTCATATTTGCTGGTTTGAAGTTTGTCTGGATCAGTCAGGCTGTGTCCAGTGCCTCCTGCAAAACACCGGAAACAGCCCGACAGCTCAAAACTGTCGTGTGAAGCCGGCCTTAGGATATGTAAGGATTTGTTTTTTTCAAGTTTTTTCAAGGAATTTTATTGGGTGATATTGACCATAATATAGGAAATAAAAACTCTAAAAAATCAGACCCATTCAATAGATTTTATAGATGAAAATTGTTTACTAAAGATATGAAACTGAAAAAAGTTACAATTTATAACAACATTTAGATATTTATACATTTATTAACAAGATATTGCTTTTAATCATATGATAAATTTACGATACTTAGGATATATATATTTTTATGCACATATTTTTATGTGTGTATTTTATATGTGTATTTTAATCTGTACAGCTTACTACAGAAAGAACCATGCATTTTTTTATATAAATTTAACCCCTTCCTGACCCTTGACGTAATACAAACGTCATGAAAGTCTGTGCCTTCCTGACCCATGATGTTGTACAATGTCATGGCGGTTACCGCTGCACCGTTGCAGCGGTAACCACGATTGGGCCCTGGTGGTTTGTGATTCTTATCACAAAACACTGGGGCTTGACATAAGGGAGGTGAATTTCCTACCACCCCCCCAGGATCACTGTGATTGGCTATTTGAACAGTCAATCACAATGATCCTTTCTCCACCTATGGAAGGGGCTGTCATAGCCCCTTCTATAGACTGGAGTGCTAGAGGGGGCGGGCTCCATGTGATCACTGTGCCTGGGCTGTCAGATAGCTTCTCTGCAGCCTGATCCCCCTGCATGGGGATCGGGCTGCAGAGAAGCGATCTGACAGCCCAGGCACAGTGATTCACTATGTGATCACTGTGCTCGGTTTGTCAGATTGCTGCTTTGCAGCCTGATCCCCCTGCAGGAAGATCGGGCTGCAGTCACATAGTGACAGTCACATAGTGGATCGCTGTGCTCGGGCTGTCAGATCACTTCACTTCAGCCCAATCTCCATGCATGGAGATCATTCTGCAAAGAAGCGATCTGACAGCCTGGGCACAGCGATCACATAGTGAACATGTGATCTCTGAGACTTGGGTTTGCACAGTGATGCTGCACTGTATGACAATGATCTACCATACAGTGCATCATCACTATGACACCAGAGACTACAAAAAGATGACACTTGATCCCTTGCTGCAGTCTCTGGATGTAGCAGAGGCGATTGAGCATCGTGGGACCATCGTTTTAGACTACAGTACGTCGAATCTTTATAATAAAGATGGAGTCCAAATTTTGTTTGTGATTTATCTAATATATAAAGCTGAATGTGTGTATGTGTGTATGTGTGTATATCCGGGATTGGCATCTACACCGTCGCAACTACAGCTACAAAATTTTGCACAGTTACACGTTTCGACCCCGGGAGCGTCATAGGCTATGTTGTGAGGCGAAATTTTAACCCTGCGCGTTCCAGTTCACCAAACAATTTTGCCCCTATCTACATAATGGGAAAACGTGAATGGAAAAGTGTTGGAGGAAAATCGACAGCTGTCAGCTATAGAGACAAAATTTTGCACAGCCACATGTCTGGACCCAGGAGAGTCATAGGCTATATTGTGAGGTGAAATTTTAACCCGAGCATTCCAATTCACCAAACAATTTTGCCCCTATTTATATAATGGGGAAAAAGTGACACTTACCAGTTGACAGTTGTGAATGAGAGGGGCTTAATGATAGCACCAAAGACTAACAGCACATACCAGCATATAGTCACTAAGATGGGGCCCCAACATGAGATATTCACCACACACGGGGACATGTATACACACCACATGCACACAAAGAGTAACAGCAAGTGTATAATCGCTAAAGTGCAGCACCAACATTGGATACTCACCACGCACCCGAACAAACACACACCACAAAGAAACACACACAACACAGAGACACACACACCCAAGGGGACACACACACTCTATAGCGACACATGCACTCACCCCACAGGGACACACACACCACAAAGAGACACACATAACACAGACACACACCACACAGACCCCCCCACAGGAACACACACACATAGCCACCCTATAGGGACACATGCACTCACCCCACAGGGACACACACCATAAAGAGACACACACACACCACACAGACCCCCCCACAGGGACACACACACATACACACCCTATAGGGACACATGCACTCACCCCTCAGGGACACACACACCACAAAGAGACACACAACACAGACACACACACCCCACAAAGACCTCCCCACAGGGACACACACACATAGCCACCCTATAGGGACACATGCACTCACCCCACAGGGACACACACACACCACAAAGAGACACACACAACACAGATACACACACACCACAGACCCCAACACAGGGGCACACACACATACACACCCTATATGGACACATGCACTCACCCCACAGGGACACACACACACACACACAAAGAGACACACACAACAGAGACACACACCACACAGACCCCCCCCACAGGGACACACACATACACACCCTATAGGGACACATGCACTCACCCCACAGGGACACACACACACACCACAAAGAGACACACACAACAGAGACACATACCACACAGACCCCATCCCACAGGGACACACACATACACACCCCAGGGACACACACACCGCACAGACAGACACAGATGTGCACAAATCACCTCACACAACTCGCCTCATACGTGTGCTATCTTTATTTTCCAAACATAAACATCTGATTAAAAACAGCCAATGTGCAACACATGTGCCATATAGGGAATTAAGGCAGATGTCAGTCACATGAGCTGTCTATTATGTGTATGTGTGAGGTAACATATACTGCCCGGCCAGGGGGAGGGTTTACTGTTGGCTGGAGATTTATTAGGCTGCCTATAGCAACCAATCACAGCTCAGCTTCTATTTTCCTACAGGTCATTAATATGACATATTCAAATTCTATTTTGTTATAGCTAAAAGCAGTTATTTATTAACCCGGGCGTAGCCGGGTACTACAGCTAGTTTCTAATAAAAATACTTTTCCGTGTGGTGTATTTTTTTTACTGTTTACTAGAGATTCCTAATTATGAATCCTGGGCTTAGTGCCAGCGGCCAATAAAAAAAGCTGGCATTAACCCATTTATTACCCAGTTTGCCACCGGCACCAGGGCAACTGGAAGAGTCTGGGTACAGTGCCAGAAAATGGAGCTCTAATGAATGTAATATCAAAGCCCCAGATATACAATATTGTTCAGATGTGGGAGACCAAATATTTGCAAGGTATAAATAGCTGTGGTATAATTTCTGGTCTGTATTTGATGCTGTAAAATTAATATGTAAATGCTGAAAATTGTAATTGTATATGTCTCCATAGGTGATCTTTATTATGTGTCCCCCAGGCTGCGGCACCTGTTAAAATAACAAACGCTTCATACATCACCTTTCCGGCGCCGCTCCTCCAGTCCCAGATTCTTCTTCCTGCTTGTGCCGGCTTCTAGTGCTGTGACTGGGCGCAGGAGATGACGTCATCTTCTGCGCCCGGTCACATGATACCGGCACAAGCAGGAAGAATCCGGGACCGGAGGAGCGGCGCCGGAAAGGTGATGTATGAAACGTTTGTTACTTTAACAGGTACCGCAGCCTGGGGGACACATAATAAGGAGGGGGGCTGTGTTCCACTGCTGGGGCCAGTGTAGTGCAATGGACAGGGGGATGCCGTGCATATTCATTACACTAATCAGGCGGCCCCACGTGACCACCCGCGGTCACTGTGGCCCCCTCCTGCCTCCTCCGGCCCCTGGTTACAGCTCCCCCCACAACAGATACACTGTGACTCGCGTATAAGCCGAGGGGGGGACTTTTCAGCCCAATTTTTGGGCTGAAAAACTCGGCTTATACGCGAGTATATACGGTAGATATGTGGGAAATGTTATTTATTAACTATTTTGTGTCACATAACTCTCTGGTTTAGCAAACAAAAATTAAAAATTTGAAAATTGCAAAAGTTTCAAAATTTTCACCAAATTTTCCATTTTTTCACAAATAAATGCAAAAATTATCGACCTAAATTTACCACTATGTCAGTGGCCCAATATGTCATGAAAAAACAATTTTAGAATCGCTAGTATCCATTGAAGTGTTCCAGAGTTATTACCTCATAAAGGGACACTGGTCAGAACTAGGGATGGGCGAATCTACTCGCTAGGACTCGTTACTCGGCGAGTAGTAAGGGACTCGCAGGACTCGGTACTCTGCGAGTTTCCCAGCGTTTACTCGCACGAGTCCAATGCAAATCAATGGCAAACGCTGACAAAACTAGGATTGCCATTGTCTTGCATTAGACTCGGCTACTGTGCCAGTGATAGCAGGGAAACTCGCAAAGTAACTGCTGTTACTTTGCGAGCCGAGTCCAGCTGTCTTCTCTGTGCAGGCTGCCGCAGCTCCAGGGTCCTAGAGCCCGCCTGGTCACAGAGATGATGTAGCAGTGCTGAGATTGTTCTCAGTCTGCTCATTCCCTGTGCATAGACATCTATATCTATGCACAGGGGATGTAGCAGAGAGGACATCGCGTTTTGGACTGCGTCGGACAGAAGAGGATTTTTTTAATTAAAGATGGAGTCCCTAATGGCTTTTTTTTTTTATTTCAAATAAAAAATTTTCTCTGTGTTGTGTTTTTTTAACCTTTTATTGGAGATTCTTAGTGGCTGGGTCAAACGTGGCCTGACATTAAGAATCTCGGGCTTAATACCAGTTAGTATAACAAAGCTGGTATTAACCCCTTTATTACCCAGCGTGCCACCGCCACCAGGGCAGCTGGAAGAGCGGGGTTCAGCGCCAGAGGATGGCGCTTCAATGAACGCGCCATCTTCTGGGGCGGCTGCGGGCTG
Organism: Allobates femoralis; assembly: GCA_033576535.1. Lineage (NCBI taxonomy): Eukaryota > Metazoa > Chordata > Amphibia > Anura > Aromobatidae > Allobates > Allobates femoralis. The sequence continues at coordinate 193,049,927 of JARQOC010000002.1, forward strand.
CAATTTGCAGCGGGGGGTGCCCAGAAAGCTTGGGCATCCCTGCGCTGCGGATTCCAGCCCCTAGCTGCTTAGCTGTACCTGGCTAGACATAGAAATTGTGCGGAGCCCCACGCATTTTTTTTTTATTATTTCATGAAATTCATGAAATAATTAAAAAAAAGGGCTCCCCTATATTCTTGTGTCCGGCCAGGTACAAATAGGCACCTGGGGGTTGGGGGCAGCCCGTCGCTGCCTGCTGGATCCGGCTGGTTCCAGAAATACGGCGAAGCCCACATGAAATTTTTTTCTGACAAATCCATAAAACAATGTAAATAAAAGGGACTGCATCTTTATTAACCCCAGGACCATGGGCGAGGGGTTAATAAAGATGCAGTCCCTTTTTTAGGATTGTTTTATTGATTTTTCAGAAAAAAATTACATGGGTTTCGCCGTATTTCTGGAACCAGCCGGATCCAGCAGGCAGCGACGGGCAGCCCCCAACCCCCAGGTGCCTATTTGTACCTGGCCAGACACAAGAATATAGGGGAGCCCTTTTTTTTTATTATTTCAGCCGCAGCCGCCCCAGAAGATGGCGCGTTCATTGAAGCGCCATCCTCTGGCGCTGAACCCCGCTCTTCCAGCGGCCCTGGTGGCAGTGGCACGCTGGGTAATAAAGAGGTTAGGGCCAGCTTTGTATATCAGCTGGCCCTAAGCCCGAAATTTATGGCGGTCACGCCAATATTAGACATGACCACCATGAATTTCTATTAAATTGTTTTAAAAAAAACACAACACAGAGAAACATTTTTATTAGAAATAAAAAAAAAAGCCATTAGGGACTCCATCTTTAATTTAAAAAAATCCTCTTCCGTCCGACGCAGTCCAAAACGCGATGTCCTCTCTGCTCATCCCTGTGCATAGATATAGATGTCTATGCACAGGGAATGAGCAGACTGAGAACAATCTCAGCTCTGCTACATCAGGCAGCAGGCGGGCTCTAGGACCCTGGAGCTGCGGCAGCCTGCACACAGAGCAGACAGGACTCTTATCTGTGCGAGTTTCCCAGCGATTACTTGCAAAGTAAACGAGTCCAATGCATATCAATGGCAAAACTAGGATTGCTTCAGGCTGAAGCTTCCGAGACACATCTGTGGTTTGTAAATCGCACACTACTCGCTATTACTCGCTTCCCCATTTATTAACATTGGACTCGCTAGACTCGCAACAAGTAGCGAGTCCCAGGCTCGGACTCGCTAGAGTCAAGCGATTCCGAGTAATTTAGGATTCGCCCCATCACTAGTCAGAACTGCAAAAAATGGCAAGGTATGGTTGGCAAAAATAGGCTGGGTCATGAAGGGAATAAAACTTATATTGGTTGGCCACATGGGAAACACGATCCCATTATCAAAATGAACTGGTTAGGCGATGTTTCTCTGTTATTAATTCTGTCTGAGCTTGACCTATATAATGAAAACCTTTCTGCTTAATTCATTATAACAAATTGTACTGAGTAAGGCTCAAAAAGAGTTTAAACACGTTGTACTATCTCCACTACTGTACTTTTAATAAAACTACGATTAAAGATATATCCCTGGCTCCATTTGGAAGCGTCGCTAAAATCAAACTGGAATCCCCTTTCTGGCACATATTTCAATAAGCCACAATTTTGTTACTTCCTTGTGATGTATAAAGAAGTGTATACAAATTGGACAGTTATAAATTTGTGTGCTCTATTGTATAGTATTTTAGCAACGGTATGGAAAACAATCTCAGACTTTTTTTTCAGCTTTTTTTTAGCTTTACTGTACGTATAATAATATAGTGTAGGGATGAGCGAGTACTGAAATATTCGGACTCTCTAGACTCGTAACGAGTAGGTCCCGATACTCGGTACTCTTTATGAGTATAGCGAGTCCTTATTAAGTCAATGGTGAAACGAGTATTGCGATTAATTCCTCTGTTGCTGGACCCTATAAAGAAGTCTGGCAACAGGGGAAAAAACCTGCAATTCCCTAATTCATTGTTTAGAAGCTGGCAGTAAAAAGCCGTAAGCTGTAAATTCAAGCCGGATTCTCCCGGATTGCCCCGGTCCGGCGCAATCCGGCGCCCCATAGAATGGGACTCTATGGTACCGGATTGCCCCGGACTGGGGCAATCAGGGAGAATCCGGTTTTATCCGGTTATAAAAATCGGACAAAACCGGTCGGGGTCAATCCGGGGCAACGTAACATGGGTGTCTATGGTACCAGATTGCCGGGGCAATCCGGGAGAATCCGGTTTGAATTTACAGCTTACGACTTTATACCGCCGGCTTCTAAACAATGAATTAGGAAATTGCAGGTTTTTCCTCTGCTGCCAGACCTCTTTATAGGGTCCAGCAGCAGAGGAATTGCATTTCCCTTGATTTACATTGGACTCATTACTGTGCGAGTAATTGCTAGGAAACTCGCAGAGTAACGAGCAGCCTGAGTACCCTACTATTCGGCGAGTAACGAATAGTAACAAGTAGACTCGCTCATCCCTAATGTAGTGGTATAATGAAAAGTATCCAATTGAGAACCACAATTTATTAGAGTGAAATTGAACTATATTGAATTTCTCAAAATCCAAATTTTGCAGAATATAGATTTTTTTAATTCACTCAGAGTGAATTAAGCAAAATGAGGGCCAACTGTATCATTTTTGTTGATTTGAAAGGTATCAGCCGAAGGTTCAAAAATATCAATAAACAACACTAACCTCACCATTCATAAGTCCTAGCATGCCACTGACTCCAATGCATGCTGCCTGCCATTTGGTCTTCAGTTTTCCCACAAGAATAGGACTTCTTGCTGTGTGCAGATAACAGAGGTCACTACTCATCATAGCACCATGATTTCATTATGTGCTGTGACTTCTGAAGCCTGATCATTGCCAGAAGTCATGTTCTAGAGTGAAGACCCCAGCCCTCTGAAATCATGGAGCATCGTGTTATCATGACATCACAAAACAACTCTGAGGGACTAGTCGCAGATAGAAATCCTGTTCTAGATTGAAGACACCATACCTCAGAGGTAATGACATTTTTTAACATTGTTATGTCAAGACACATCTTGATCTTCAAAGCCTGGTTACAATGGAAAGCACTATTTTAGAGTGTGGATACAAGCATGCATACGAGAAAAGTAGTGGCACTGAAGATTGGACAGGCAGGCAGCATGCACCGGAGGCATCATGGAACAGGTAAACAGGGAAGTATTAGGCTTTTTTTTTATTTTATGTCTACAGAGACGAAAGAGTATAATAATGAACATCCAATTTGCAGAGAAAAACTGCAAACTAAGTTTCTCACTAAAATCTGACCAGATCTGCTTATATTTCATACATGTATATTTTGCCTGTGAGGAGGAAAAACACAATTTAAATCTTGAGGCGAAGAACATTCTCAAACAAATTTCACTGGTTAGAAAGAGGTTCCGGCACCAAACTGGTTAATTCCATAGTCTTTATTTCAAATTTCTTAAAAATACAGGAAAATGAGGCAAAACATTCTTGAAATTGAGTGGGGTGACCGGGCACCAGTTTTACATGTTTTGATGTATAGGCTACCTCTTAAAGGGAACCAACCACCCCAAATGACCCCCCCGGACTAATAATATCGTTCCCTACTTGCAGCACATACATGTGCTGCAATGTTTTTTGCTAAAAAAACTGCTTTTTAAAACTTAAGATAATGCTTTAGAAACTTTATACATAAGCGACGGGTGGGCGTTACTTACATGGGGCTAAAGCCGGGTTGCAGCTGCCACTCATCATCCTGTGTCCCCTCGCAGCAGTAACGGCCAGCCCTTTTTGCAGCGTCCCAGGCTGGTGCACGGGATGTCATGCCCGTGCACACGTCATCAGCTACAGCCGGGTCGCGAGCGCGCGCTCTGACTTCCTGCGCTCGGCTGTGGAAGTCAGAGCGCGCGCTCGCGACCCGGCTGTAGCTGATGACGTGTGCACGGGCATGACATCCCGTGCACCAGCCTGGGACGCTGCAAAAAGGGCTGGCCGTTACTGCTGCGAGGGGACACAGGATGATGAGTGGCAGCTGCAACCCGGCTTTAGCCCCATGTAAGTAACGCCCACCGTCGCTTCGGTATAAAGTTTCTAAAGCATTATCTTAAGTTTTAAAAAGCAGTTTTTTTAGCAAAAAACATTGCAGCACATGTATGTGCTGCAAGTAGGGAACGATATTATTAGTCCGGGGGGGTCATTTGGGGTGGTTGGTTCCCTTTAAACAGGTTACAATTAAGAGGTAGCCTACACTTCAAGATGCATAAACCGGTGCACCCCACCACATGTCTGGAATGTTTTGCCTTGTTTTCCTGTGTTTTTAAGAAATTTGGAATAAAGATTTTGGAGTTAACCAGTTTGGTGCCAGAACCTCTTTCTGACTTGTGGATCTCCTCCTGGATTTTTTGCCGTGCACTAAGGGACAGATGAGCGGGGATTCCCCCTTTATTGACTTTGTAACAAATTTTACTGCATCCTGTGGCTTGCTTACTCTTAAGGTACCTTTACACGCCGCCACAGGAAGGAAGAAACTGCCGGGCATCGGGGACAATTGTGCCTGTTGCCATGAAATCACTACGAAATGGCGGCGTGTAATTCAAGAAATTCTTTCCTGTGTCCCGCAGTTACTTCGGATACCTGTTTCTGAGCCGTGCTCAAAAACAGGAAGGCCCAATTCCTATGGTGGTGGCAGGTAATCGGGGCACAGGCAATGGATTTGGTGGCCTACGAAATCCCAGGGGGGTGCCACGGTGTCATGGATACCACGCCCCATCAGCGATCATTGGTGGAGGCTCCTGCGTTACGATTGGTTGTCCCTTCACAGGGCGCCATATTTAAAGAGCTAGCCATTCATAGTCCACAATTGCAATGGCGTCATGTATTAGCCAGCCTTCCTGTGCAGGCTGGCCAATCATGATGCTATTGCGTTGTCCAATCAACGCTTGTGCATCACGGAATACACAACTCTGTCACGCCTATGTACTTATGGTGGTAAATATGTACGCCCATATTCCTTTGTGGTAGTGGCGTGTAAACCAGGGAAGGTATTCAACAGGGAGTAAGCCGCAGGAGCTGTTGGCACTTCCGGGGAACGCAGATACCTTCAGTGGAGCACGTTGTGGCGGCGTGTATATGCGGCATCAGGGATCGGTGTCCACCGTTAAAAACGTGTGCGTGCACGTGCGATGGATACCTGTTGCTACCCGCAGTGGCGGCGTGTAAAGGTACCCTTAATGTGTATTCATTCCAAGTTAGGTGTCGTGAGCATAAAGCCTAGGTAAGACCCGCTACAAAAAAAATTCTAAAATATTTACAAGCAACTGGTGAACATATTCAGATACTGGATAAGCTTGTGACTAAACAGGGAAAATAATTCAGATGTGAAGACATTTCCTTCCTGTCTACATTGGTCTGGGAACTTGCTATCTACCTTATGGAGACAGCAAAGTAGGTGAGGAGATTGTAGCCACATCCCTCCTCTCTACATTGGAAAATGAAAACACAAAGCTATCCTGTGTAGTTGTAGGATGCACTCTGTAATTATTATGCAACTACATGAACCAGGGTACGCACCTGCACATGTCAAAATTGTTAGACTTCCCTAGCTGAACAGGGTACACAAGTGATATACCTACTCCTAAGTTAAACAACAGAAATGGCATACCTCTGTGCACATTTTATGATAATAAAACATAATGAAATTAGAAATCTGGTGTTATCTAGAAGCTAAATAAATCTTAATATGTTGTGCATGTCCAAACTACCTTATCAATTAATTGTGTTCTGTATTTGTGTTCCTTCCACTAACACTGCTGATAGACAGCCACAGGTCTCCTGCTTGTACATTGTATTGTATAGTATACTGAAAATCTAATAGTACCAACCATATAATTATAGTCATGTATGTTGTGGTCATGTAGCAATTTCAGATATCCATTGGCATTGAGGTTTCCATTGATGAAGAATGGCCCCACTATCTTTGTACCCCATAAACCACACCATACCATCAATTTTTATGCTTCAACAGTTGGGGGATCTGTCCACTATGGGTTAGTGTCAGACCAATGGCCGTGGTTTTGTTTGTTAACTTCACCATTCCCAAAAAAGTTTGTCTCATTCACTCATCTGAAGGCAATTGTCTATGCTGTGAAGATATGAGATGTGCAGCATCTGAAACAACGTATACTGGAAGTCTGTGCTAGATTTCTTCTGCGGTGTTGCTATCAGTGTATCAAGAGTGGGAGAAGAGGGTTGCATTGACAATCCAACACAATGGGTAGCGCTTTGAACACATTTTGTAAGTGGTCATAAACTTGTAACTAACTCATGAAAGAATAAAGTTATGTTAAAACGAGCACACCATTGATTCTTCTAATGACATTCTCAATAAGTTTGTTGTGTCACCTGACCCTCTTCCCACTGAAAAAATAAAGTTGGATCCAAAATGGCTAACTTCAAAATGGCAGCCATGGTCACCACCTATCTGGAAAAGTTTTTCCCCTCCCATATACTAATATGCCACACACAGGAAGTTGATATCACCAACCATTCCCATTTTATTTAGGTACATCCATATAAATGGTCCACCCTGTATAATTTAAGGATAGCTTCATACAGACCTCTGACATATTGTGGCAGAATTCTATCCTTGAACACAGCGCAAAGCTGACTTCGTGTATAGGAGCTTCTAGTGGTGGACATGTCCTTGCTGCTGAAGACTGTATCCTAGTATGCGGCATGCAATATACTAACCTGTAGAGGATCAGTCAGGGTAAGCTGCTTTCCACATATGCAAGATGCTATGTGATTTTACATTCAGTGGACAAGATATCTATTTGCAGTTGTCAATGGAACGGAGCCTATGTATGAGTGCATCTTGTTTACCATTAAGGATGCAGAGTTTTGCTGACCAACAGGAAGACTTTGCTATTTAAGTTATATTTAGTAACACAGGTATCTAAATTATGACACTTTGTTGCATTGTACGACTAATGTAAATCAGCTGTTAACCAGTTAACTAATTTATTTTATGCCAGCAAAAAAACCTGCTTTGTAGATTTATTGACAATACACATTTAATTATTAAAATTTTATATGTACGTATGTTCATTTTACCACTAATACATTTTTATAAAATATACTAATTTAGATATTTTTTATTTCCACTACTCAAGTGATTACTTTTCTTTTTAAATTTATTAATATGTAAAACAGGGTTTTTTACGTTTATTTTGCTCTATAGTGGAATTAGATAATTATTAGCGCTTGCACTATATTTTCACTATTTACAATATCAACGTGTAGCACTAGTCCAAGTTCAATTTTACAAACATTCAAACATCTCCACTATTTTCCATCTCGTTTTACTTTCTGAAAGAATTGATATCTTTTACTTGTTTAGTACCCTTTGAGTCAATTGCAACCACCGATATTTTCTGATTGTATTACCATAATTGCAAAAATGTGAGAAAACATTTTCCAGCTTGAGCAGAAATTTATGGGGTAGTCGAAACTTATAGAGCCATTCTAAACACCTATATTTAAGCCATAGCCACTTTTATTTTTACATTCCTTACAATCCTCCCTATCCTGCTATTTGGCTTTTTCCTAAACATGTTTTTTTTTCCACTTTACTTTTTGTGACATTTTGTTTGAGAGGAGTCTCAAACAGATGTCACGAGAGACTGGGGTTAGATTCACTTCTCTTCAGTGTCAATCACCCCTCCTGAAACAGAATGTCATTAGGGGGTGGCACTATGGTCACTTACCACAGCTACTTCAATGCCATTCCTTGATAATATCATGGTTTCATATATTCGAGAAAGAAAAAGCCAGGCGGCACTCACCGAATTTCTGAGATCCTTTTATTCGTCCAGTTATTCACAAGACATAATCAAGCGGGGAGAGGGAGTGGGGAGCATGGACGATGGCTGCCGTTTCGCTGAGCAGTGCCGCTTCAACGGGTATCATGGTTTAGTACAGATAATCAAGAAGTGACTACATCTTCAATCACCGAAGCAATCACAATCACTGCTTTTAATACCGCAGACTCTTCCCCTAAATGAATTGTCATCAGGGGGCAGTGATAGAATGGGAAGAATGAAATCAGCACCACCACCAGTTGATTATTTGAGGGCAATGATAGAAGTTGTGGGGTGGCACTGGTGTCACCCATTCTGCTTCTTTCACTACCCCCAAAGAATTATCATCATCAAGGAGTAGTGCTGATCTAACTCAAGTTGTGTCTATCACTGCCCTATTATAAAGATTAATTTCAGGGAAGTCGGTAGAAGCAGTGTTAGAAACAATACCTAAAATGCCTGTAGCAATTGAAGATGTGGTTGTCATGCCTTTTTAGAAATGCATACATTTAGTTTAGTTTGCCTGTGATAAATCTGAGTTTCAGTTACTGTTCAGTGATAACTTATCCAACAGTGCCATCTGTTGACAATGTTCACTTACTACATTGGTTACAGTACAATCTAATTTTGCCCATCAAGCCTACTGTAGTTTCCCATCAGCCCTTGCACTAGCCTACCCCCTTCTTCTTCAAAAGCCATTATAGCCTCATAGACGCTGACATCCTGGTATGCTGATCCCTCTCTCTGGATTTCAGCTCATTTACTTCCCTCTACGTAGCACAATCGGTGAGTTATTATATGCTAGCAGTAAATAAGAAAAAAATGCGGCACTCACCGTGCAGAGCTTTTTTCTTTTTTATTTCAGAGTCCTCTTTACATAGTTTCTCTGTGATGGGGGAGGGAGTGAGGAGACACACAGGTGACGGATTCCGTTTCGGAGCACCTGCCCCTTCTACGGACCTTGTTGAGAGCAGGGAGACACGAGAAAAACACAGCTTAGGCTAATCAGATTCACAGCATAGTATGTTCAACACCATCTATACTTTTTCAACAAATATTCCATATAGTGGAATCAGTATATTTCAGGTCATTCCAATCCACACATATTGACCATAAGTAATGGTCGCCCCCCGGAAGAATCGGAAGCGAAACGGCTGTAGGGGAGGAGGGAGCACGAGTGCACACAGGCAATCAGTGAATAAGGTATGATACACATCTTGGGAGTTGAGGAATGTTAATTGTCATAGGTGATTTAACCTCAGTGATAGGAGATTGGTTAATTAAGGAACTGTAAATGTGGAGGCAAATTGGGATATACCTATAGAGATAGATAACATCTGGTAAATGGATAGTTGATAGGTGTGTTACAACTATCCCAATTGAAAGTTTGACAGTTACATTACTTATGGTCAATATGTGTGGATTGGAATGATCTGAAATATACTGATTCCACTATATGGAATATTTGTTGAAAAAGTATAGATGGTGTTGAACATACTATGCTGTGAATCTGATTAGCCTAAGCTGTGTTTTTCTCGTGTCTCCCCCCGGAGGGAATGCTCTGAACTATAATTATATTTGTGTGTAATTTTTATGAATTATTGTAATTTTATGGGATATAATAAAGATTTATGATCATAAAATCGTTATGGTGAATCTTTCCTTTGGGTGTAATATTGACATCCATGTGTATAATGTTTATTATCAAGTAGTTTTTTTCCATTATAGCTATTGTGTATTCGCCATGTTGTGCAGTCACACTGTGCGTCCTGTAACGAATATAATGCTATACATCTCAGATATGTGAAATGTTGTACTTATTCTTTTCATTTGTTTTACACTATACTATTAATAAAAGTTGAAAAGGACCTTCCGGCGTCCAAGTAAATGCATGGGAAAGAGTTTAGCTTTCTGTCAACTCATTCTTCTTCAGTACAGAGCGAGGGTTCCAGAACAGTGCTCACTTCCTGATCATCTCTACTAAATTAAAGTGTCATCAGGGGATGGCGGTGACTTTAGCTGTGGTAAGTGACTGCAGAACTGTCCCCTGATGACATCTTCTTTCAAGCAAAGGATAGAAAAGTTACTGCAGCACCAGTTTCTTGTGATATCTTTTTTGAGACCTAAATTAAAAACATACATATTGGAAATAACAGGATAGCAAGGAGTGTAAGGAATTTAATATATTAATAATAATGCTAATTACATAAGTGGTTAGGGCTAGTAAAATAAGTGAATAAAATAAATAACATATGTTGAGCTGTAGTAAATCAAGTGTTCGATGCAGCAATATATTGTCTTTGCTTTTAATGTACAATTGCTATGAAATGCTCCCCATGATATGTGGAAGATGATACCATGATGTTAGATAATTATGATAAAAAAAATCATATTTTTTAATTTCCCATCTTTGATAATTCACTAAGAGTAAATATACGTATGCCTTGATAAATATTTTTTGTTTTGACCTAATGTTGAGTTCCTTGGCTGTTCAATAAAAGTCTATTTCTAAAATCTAATATTTCTTCGAATTTAATGAGAAGATGTCAACACAATTTTGTAATGTAAAGTAAAGATATGGCTGTAATGGCGTTATAACACAGATTAAAATGATATCTTTCATGAAGAAATCTGCTTTGTTGTTCTTTTATGACTTTTTAAAGTTTTTTGCTACTAGATTTTAATGCACAGGGCTGGACTGTACATTGCATCTTCTCCTTCTTGACTGTGATTTCCCCACCCCTTTGCTTGCCTCCAGTCTGTTGTTCAAAGACTGGAGGCAGGCAGAGATTCCAGGAACAAACAGACAGGGAGAAGACCCAAAGTACAGTCCGGCCACTGTACACCAAAATCTAATTAGCAGAAAACTTCAGATGATTAATGATTAAGGGGACGAGGTCCCTGAAACGTGTATAGCCTTCCCCTCGATGGCGATGTCTTTTGTGTGCTTTAAATCCACAGAATAAAGGAACAAACCGCATCATGGTGCTGGTCTGACTCATTATACTTTTGAATGGACTGGCTACCATTACCAGCAGCCCGGGAGCCAAGTGAGAATAAGGTGGTGGAGCAAAACCTTTTCCCTTATTCCTAACTTCACACAGAAAACTTCAGACACTGATTATAGAAGAACCACAAAGCCAATTTCTTCATCAAATGTATCAATTTAATCTGTATCCATTTCTTTTCTTTACATTATAAAATCATGCTTTAAGCTTATCCAAAGATTAATTCTATTTTCCTAATATTATACAGCTTCCCTGACTTTTCAGTCAGAAACCCAAATATTCTACAGATATATTCTATAAAACATTTGCATCCATTAAAATGATATCTGGCACATTGATTCTCTCCAATTACTTATTAAATAAAGCAATATTAAGATTTAAGAGTCCACTTAAAAATGTCTTAAAAAGTTCTACTTTTAATACTAAGGCATAAGTTAAATGAATTTTCAATATAGATAGCTACATTGTAAAATTTAGTATCCTCAGGTCTATCAAGGCGGAAGTAATTTTTCTTAGGCTTATGAATATTCCTGATTTAGGTCATGTGTTGAGTTTGTGTTAAAACTATACTATAAAATTTTTTGGTTGTCTCCAGAAAAGTTTTCTAAGTCTTCCTGCTTCCATGGCCTGCATCCTTTGCACCTTTCTCCTGGGAGAGTGCTTGGGTAACAAGCGCCACATGCCCACGATTCGTAGAGGGCCAATGGTCCCTGAATTTGGAAATGGTAGCCTATTGCTGAGAAGCACTATGTATTTAAGGCATTTTCCCTCTTTGTCTGGTGCCTGAGCAACGTGGTCATATCTAGTTGGGGTTGCAAGCTGTCAGGTCCCCTTCCTGCACCTAGTACCTACTGTCTTGTGCCTTGTCCCTTATATTGTGTCTCATCCTCGAACCCTTATTGTATCCGCTGTGCCATTACCAAGCCTACACCTGCCTGCATCCGCTGTGACTTTTTCAAGCCTGCACCAGCCAGTGTCTGCCTTGCCAGATACAAGTTCTGCCAGTACATGCTGTGTTGTGTCCGAGTCTGCACCTGTTTGCTTCCACAGAGTCCTGCTATCAACCATATTCTATTACCTGGCTAATTCACCTCTTCTAGAGTCTAGCTGACCCCCTAGTGGGAGCAGTTGTGGGATTTAGACCCTCTGGGGTGCTACCTGCTGACCAACTACCACCTTAGTCTTCTGCCTCCACCTCCTGTTGTTGCAGCAGAAACCTTGGTGGCTCTCCTAAGCCCACTCTTACTGGAAGGTTTGGTGTCATGGCCACGTGGGTTCACTCATGGACACTTGCCACCCCTCGGCATGGATAACACGTTCCATACATAAACTTTGGTTGAAGTCAACATTAACTAAATTATATAAGCTATCATGTTTACCAACAAAGTGTAATGTGAAATTAATGATGTCCTTTAACCCAAGTTCCATAACTAAGTCTCATGTATTCAGCAGTAATATCGCTAGTTTCTTATCTTTGGCACAAATGGGTGAGGAAGTATTGAAGGACTTATTTCAAGGAACACCAATAAGGCAGTCATCCATCAAATAGAGGTACTTAGGATCTCCACACCGCTAAATTTAGAGGAAGGCTCCTCAGCCTCAAAACCAGATTTAAACAGAAGCCTAAAAAACACTAATCAATAACATATACTCTACAATTATGTTCTTTAAAATGAGACTATCACCAGGTTTTTGCTATGTAATCTGAGAGTAACACGCAATGAAAAAGATAATGGGTTGCTTGTTGCAGAATCAATAAAATCATGATTTTATCTGCAGAAGAACACTAGAGAACTAGTTTGATGCCATAAAGTCCTGTTGCTCAGTGTAATTCTGCCGTATCACTCATTATTATATTTCTGTCAATACATAGTGGACACAGAAAGCTGTCAATCAGTGATGTGAGCGGGGTTATACAAAACTTGTTTCTCTTTCAAAAATGTACTTCTTAGATTGTTGAAAACAATTTGCTTGTTCACAAGGTAATGACAGGAACACTTTCCACTTAAAAGTGTGCATGGTATATTCAGCCTCAAATAAACCATTCTCCTGGTAACATAACACATCCTTGCTTCAGCTTCAATGAACACAAACACCATTTCAAAGTCTAGATCACTCGCAGCTAGGCCCGCACAGGTTCTCCGTAGTGAAGATATCTCAGTTTCCACTCACTGATTCCATCCAGTATACACATCCCATCTCTCTGGGGTTCCTATGGGAGGTATGACAAACCTCCACACACAGACCATGTGTTAAACAAACAGACACCATTATAACATAGCAGACACACCCAAGGGTGGAGGTATGTGGATAGCCAAACCTACCCATCTCTCTGGCTAGCCAAAAAAACTGGCCTTAGAACACCCCGATATGTCTTGTGGCACTACAGGTACCAAAGTAGACATCCACGTTTACATCACACAGGACAGTCATCTCTGTGATACATACCAGCCATGCACAATATGGTTGGTTGCCATTTTACAATAATTAAATTGTTTTACTCATTAAACCATCTTCTTTTCTATCTAAATTTTTTGTTTATGAATATATAATCCCAGCAAAAATAATTAATTTTACAACCAAATATATGCACAATTGAACAATAGACTTGAAGAACGAGAACAGCAGTTGATTTAAACTTAAAAAGATAAGTTTATTTAATCCATAAGGGTACCTTCACACGCCACTACAACAAGGTGGAAACAACCGGGTGCTTCACGTGCACGAGCACGCACCAACGGTTACAAGCGGTACCCGATACCGTCTTTACACGCCGCTAAAAGGTGCTTTACAAAAGGTTGAATCTATCTCTGGATGCACCACCGGGTGCCTAAAGTTACCTTCTGCAGAGCACCTTACCCCATTTACATGCCACTACAACAAGGTAATATGGGCGGACCTGGTGCAGCAGAGACAACACATAGGCGTGCCAGAATTGTGGATTACGAGACGTTCGTACGCTGATAGGACAAAGCAATAGCATCATGATTGGCCAGCCAGCGCAGGAGGCTGACTAATACATGACGCTCGAGCAATTGTGTAGTGTGACTGGTCAGCTCCTTAAATATGCCGCCCTATGCAACGACTACTAATCATAACGCAGGAGCTTCCTCCAATGATCACTGAAGGGGGGTGGTTTCACGGAGGCTGTGTCACGCCCCAGGGAGTTAACTAGGTGACGAAAAAACCTTACTCTACCTTATTTAGACGCCACTACCATCGAGTTGAAATCAACCTGTTTTAGAGCACTGCTCTTAAACAGGTGCCGCAAGTGACGGGTGGAAACAACCTACTTTACACGCCGCTACCTCGGGTTGATTTGGCGGTGCAAGATACATTTGTCTCATAAACCCGGTTGTTTCCACCTTGTTGTAGCGGCGTGTAAAGGTACCCTAAAAGACACATATATAACACAGAAATAATAGGATACAAAGGTAAGTATACAGGTCAAATCATAAAAAAATAGTCATGCCTGAAACCACACCTCACTTGATTCAATTGAATTTTGACCTTTATACTTACCAAGTATCCTATTACTGCTCTATTAAATATTTTTTTATGAAGTGAATAAACTGTTATCTTTTTAATTGCTAATCAACAGTTTTTCTATATTTCCTGACTGCAGGTTTTTTATTCTTTCTAAATGTATATAAGACAAACCATTTTTCTTGAGCTGCTAACAGCATTTAGAGAACTGCCTTACAGTAGCCTTATAATATAGGCAACTTGTGCTTGGAGAGAACTTAATGATGGCTATAGAAAATAATAGATCATTTTGCTTCGAGGAAAAGCCAGAAGATTTTTGGTCTCTCGTATGTTCTTCACATCTAGTGAGAAACCAAAAGTCAAAGGCCCAGATATGCAATAGTATTATCTTGGCTGATTCCTTTTATGCTCACCATGCTTATGGCCATGGATAGGTCATATACAGGTCACCAATACTCTTCATGACATTGCTCTATGCTAAAAATTACCATCTCTGCCAAGAATCAAGTTCTGAAAATCATGAGAAGTTAAAAAGGAAATTTGATGCAAATTGAATGTCACTTTTTCTGCTCTGGGGGTCTCTTCAGACTCCAGACTGTAAAATGTGCATCTCAATCCTAGCATAGAAGAACCTCTTCCTGAACTTTGTTGCAAGAGATGGGTCAAGGGTGAATGGCTGGGTAGTTAGTAGATCATTAGGTTGTGTGTACTTAAAATATATAGATATTCTTTTTAAATTGTATGTTTGTATTAAAATTTTTGTCTACAATGTTTACATCAAGTTTTAAATAGTCTGGATTGACATAGTGCAAGGTAAGTGGAAGTCTAAACTAAAAGTAAGTAGAGCACAGGTGGTTTTTTGATATTATATAGTTTCTGTATAATATTGTTCACAATTTGGATAATAAATAGTGAATAGTTTGTGTATAGTTTATCTAATATCATAATGTATAGTGTTTCTATGGAATAATATAGTGTAGAGTTATGTATAATATTAGCATAATTTGGCATATATATAGTGTATGTATGGTTTTGATAGTGTATTATAGTCGTAAAGTGTCTGGTTCACATATTGTAAGGTGAAAATAAATAATGCCAGGGTGAGTGATGATGACTTCAATGTAGACTGTGACTCTAATAAACTAAAAGAGTGTGTAGTAAAGACGAGCCGAGCAAAGAAAGCAAATCCTCCTCTTGTCGCTGGAAATTAAAGGAATGCAGAGAGGCTGGACTAGTGGCACCCTCTGAGAATCTGATTAAGGAAGATCTAATGTTGTGTGCTTCCATTGAATATGTGAATCCTCTTCCAGGCTCTGAGTGGGCAAGGATGGAGAATGAAGTCATATTACTAATAGCAAACGCTGGTATAGATGAAGACAACAAAGTATTGATAAAGAAAAAGGAGCAGACTAAGGAAGCAATGTTGATTTCCCTCACTATTTCTAAACATAAGGCTGATTATCTGTCGGTTCAGAGTGTTAAAGGAGAGGAAATCTGCAAGATTCCTAGAAATCCTGGAAAACACTGGTCCATGGAGAATCCACAAAGGTCACGAGGAGCAGCCCGGTGACACACACACCTATACACCAACGTCTGTGGAGGCTAAAACTAGAAACTCTTGAAAGAAAAAAAGAACCACACTGAGGTGCATCATACCATGGCAGATAAGGGTGAAATATCAGAGACTGTTGAAGACTCCAGAGAACTGAGGCTAAAAGATGAAGTTCAAAGACCTCTGAAGTTTTGGAGGTCTTCGAGAAAACTAGAGAAGACTCTGTAGGTACCCAAGAGCAAGCTGAAGGTGTAGAAGTGGAAAAAGCCACTGAAGAAGTGAAGACTAAACCAGAGATCTCATAAAGAGATGAGAGCTCAACTGAACCTGCTGAGGAAAGAGAAGAAAGGACTCTGAAAGAGTCTGAGAAGACAGTCTTTAAGTACAAGTGCATCTCAATGAATTAGAATATTATCAAAAAGATAATTTATTTCAGTAACTCAAAATATAAAGAGAAACACATATATTATAAAGAGTCATTACAAACAGAGTGGTCTATTTCAAATATTTGTAGAAATAAAGAAAAATGGTACTCACCAGATCTTGCCTCATTAAATCCTCTGAAAATCTGTAGAGGTGTCAAGCTGACACGAAACAGCTGTCATCCTGATACTATGCTGCGCTTGTCTACCTGTCACCATATGTAATTTTAAGAAGATGACATAAAGAGTATTTTTTGAGGCAAGATCTGGTGAGTGCCATTTTTCTTTATTTCTACATATGGACATGCCTTAACCTGGAATGAGCACTACTAGTACGCCTGTTTTTTAACATACAACACTCTAAAATACCATGTCTGTATGTCAGGATTAGCTTTTTCCTAAAATAGATTGGTGCAGAACTTGTTTCTTCTTTTATTAATATGTTGATGCTTATGGCTTCCAAACAACACAAAAGTCATTGTCTCTAAAAATTAGAATAATTAACACAAAACACCTTCAAAGGCTTACTAAGTGTTCTAAATGGTCCCTTAGGCTACTTTCACACTACGATTTTGCTAAATCCGATGCTGTCCGATGAAAATCGGACAGCAGCGGATCCAAACTGATTCCTGCAATCGGATGCCAAATAGGCATCCGAATCCGACTTTTTGCAGGATCAGTTTGGGCTGTCACCTCACTCCCCCTCCTCTCTCCATCCTGTCATCTTGCTGTCTCCCTGCTGTCCCCCTACTGTCCCCCTGCTGCCCCCCTGTTTTGCCTTAGTGTCCCCCTACTGTCCCCCTGCTGTCCCCCTGCTGTCCCTCTGCTGTCCCCCTACTCTCTCCCTACTGTCCCCTCTCCTGTCATCTCAAAATAACAAATCTTTATTCTCACCTTCCAGCGCTCCCTCGGCATCAGCTTCCGATCGGGTGTACACAACCTGTGATGACGTCAGAAGCGTCATTAGGTCACATGAGTGGTTACCGCGGTAACCGATCATGTGACCCGATCAGCTGATCGGTTTGTGACATCATCACAGGTCCTGTTACCGAGCGGCTGCAGATGGAGTCGCCGAGGGAGCGCTGGAAGGTGAGAATAAAGATTTTTTATTTTAAACACTTGATTTAACTTGTATTTAACTTCTGCAATGTATGAATATACATTGCGGAAGATAAATTATGCGGCACACAATAGTTTTAGTGTACTGAGCATGTACTGAGCATGCTCAGTACACTAAAATCGGGTCCGAGGAGACATCAGATGTTTCCTTGGACCCTGCTCCATAGGGCCCCATGTTAAATTGATCGGACCGAATCGGATGTGCACTAAATGGTATCTGATTTGGTCCTATCCGAGTTTGCCCAATTTTATTTTCGTGCAAAAAATCGGAGCATGCTTCGACTTTTGCACCGATAAAAAAAATCGGATCGGACCAAATCGGATGCCATTTAGTGCACATCCGATTTGGTTTGATGCCCATAGGGCTGCATGGGGCCAAATTCGGATCCGATGCTGTCCGATTTTTATCGAACAGCATCGGAAATGCAAATATCGTAGTGTGAAGCCAGTCTGGTTCAGTAAGTTACACAAACATGGGAAAGACTACTGACTTGACAGATGTCCAGAAGGCACACTCAACAAGAAGGGTAAGCCACAAAAGGACATTGTTTAACCCCTTAGTGACGGAGCCAATTTCCACCTTAATGACCAGACCGTTTTTTGTAATTCTGACCATTGTCCCTTTATGAGGTTATATCTCTGGAACGCTTCAACGGATCCTAGCAATTCTGAGATTGTTTTTTCATGACATATTGGGCTTCATGATAGTAGTAAATTTAGGTCGATCATTTTTGCTTTTATTTGTGAAAAAATAAAAAATTTGGCGAAAATTTAGAAAATTTAGCAATTTTCAAATTTTGAATTTTTATTCTGGTAAACCAGAGAGTTATATGACACAAAATAGTTAATAAATAACATTTCCCACATGTCTACTTTACATTAGCACAATGTTGGAAAAAAAAAAAAAATTTGTTAGGAAGTTATAAGGGTTCAAAGTTCATCAGCAATTTTTAATTTTTCCAGCAAAATTTACAAAACCATTTTCTTTGTGACCACATCACATTTGAAGTCCCTTTGAGGGGTTTACATGACAGAAAACACCCAAAAGTGACACCATTCCAAAAACTGCACCCCTCTAGCTATTCAAAACTACATTCAAGAAGATTATTAACCCTTCAGGTGCTTCACAGCAACTAAAGCAAAGTGGAAATAAAAAATGGACATTTTAATTTTTCCAACAAAAATGTTCTTTTAGCCTAAATTTTTTCATTTTCACATGGGCAACAGGATAAAATGCATCCAAAAATTTGTTGGGCAATTTCTCCTGAGTACACCGATACCTCATATGTGGTCATAAACCACTGTTTGGGCGCACGGCAGGGCTCAGAAGGGAGGGAGCGCAGTTTGACTTTTGGAGCTAATTTACCATTCAAAAAGTCAAATGGCGCTCCTTCCCTTTCGAGCCCTTCCGTGCGCCCAAACAGTGGTTTATGACAGCATATGAGGTATCGGTGTACTCAGGAGAAATTGCCCAACAAATTTTAGGATGCATTTTATCCTGTTGCTCATGTGAAAATGAAAAAATTGAGGACAAAATAAAATGTTTGTGAAATAGAAAGTACTTTTTAAATTTTACGGATCAATTTGTAAAGCACCATAGGGTTCAACGTGCTCACTATGCATCTAGATACGTTCCTTGGGGGGTCTAGTTTCCAAAATGGGGTCACTTGTGGGGGAGCTAACAATTAGAATGGAAAATTAGCTCCAATTGTTAGCGGACACCAAGTCACGTATGGCGAGCCCCTGTGTGCCTAAACATTGGAGCTCCCCACAAGTGACCCCATTTTGGAGACTAGACCCCACAAGGAACTTATCTAGATGGGTGGTGAGCACTTTGAACCCCAAGGTGCTTCACAAATGAATCCGTAAAAATGAAAAAAGAACATTTTTGTGGAATAGAAAGTACTTTTTACATATTACGGATCAATTTGTAAAGCACCAGAGGGTTCAATGTGCTCACTATGCATCTAGATACGTTCCTTGGGGGGTCTAGTTTCCAAAATGGGGTCACTTTTGGGGGAGCTCCAATGTTTAGGCACAAATTAAATGGAAAATTAGCTCCAATAGTTAGCAGACACCATGTCGCATATAGGGAGCCCCTGTGTGCCTAAACATTGGAGCTCCAACACAAGTGACCCCATTTTGGAAACTAGACCCCCCAAGGAACATATCTAGATGCATAGTGAGCACTTTCAACCCCCTGGTGCTTCACAAATTAGTCCGTAAAAAGGAAAAAAAGATTTTTGTGAAAAAAAAAGTACTTTTTCATTTTTACGGATCAATTTCTGAAGCACCTGGGTTTCAAAGCGCTCACTATGCATCTAAATAAGTTCCTTGGGGTGTCTAGTTTCCAAAATGGGGTCACTTGTGGGGGAGCTCCAATGTTTAGGCACACAGGGCTCGCCATACACGACACGGTATCCACTTACAATTCCAATTGTTAGTGGACACCATGTCAAGTATGAAGAGACTCTATGTGCCTAAACATTAGGGCTTCCCCACAAGTGACCCCATTTTGTAAACTAGACGCCCCAAGGAACTTATCTAGATGCATAGTGAGCATTTTGAACCCCCAGGTGCTTCACAAACTGATCCGTAAAAATAAAAATGTACTTTTTTTCCACAAAATCTTCTTTTTTTCCTTTTTACTGACTAATTTGTGAAGCACCTGGGGGTGGAAAGTGCTCATTATGCATCTAGATATGTTCCTTGGTGGGTCTAGTTTCCAAAATGGGGTCACTTGTGGGGGAGCTCCAATGTTTAGGCATACAGGGGCTCTCCATATGCGGCATGGTGTCTGCTAACAATTTGTATGGAAAATTAGCTCCAATAGTTAGCGGACACCATGTCGCATATGGGGAGCTCCTATGTACCTAAACATTGGAGCTCCCACACAAGTCACCCCATTGTGGAAACTAGACGCCCCAAGGATTATATCTAGGGGTATAGTGAGCATTTTGAACCTACAGCTACTTCACAAAATTTGATAAAGTCATATTGAACATTTTCTTTTTTTCACACAATTTCTCACTTTTAGAGCATGTGCACAAGATACGGAGACACCGTGTCCTGGTCGTCTCCTCTCCTGCTTTTTTTTAAGTATTTCTTTATTAAATTTTTTTAAAAAAACGACGTGGGGCTTCGCCATATTTTTGGTCCAGCCAGGTACAACAGGCAGCTACGGGCTGCCACCAACCCCTTCTGCCTAGTTTTACCTGGCTGGAAACCAAAAATATAGGGAAGCCCTATTGTTTTTTTAATTATTTCTTGAAATAATTAAAAAAAAAATGGCGTGGGCTTTGCCACATTTTTGGGCCAGCCAGGTACAACTAGGTAGCTGGGGGCTGGAATCCTCAGCGTAGGGAGGCCCAAGCTTTCTGGGCCCCCCCCCCCCTGCGAATTGCAGTCCGCAGCCGCCCCAGAAAATGGCGCATTCATAGAAGCGCCATTTTCTGGCGCTGTATCCAGCTCTTCCAGCTGCCGTGTAGTGGTGCCAGACTGGGTAATAAGGGGTTAATGCCAGCTTTTTTTGCAGTTGGTACTAAGCCCGAGATTCTTAATGTCTGGCCAATATTAGACCGGGCCATTAAGAATCCCTAGTAAATTGTGAAGAATACACAAGACAGAAAAAAATATTTTTATTAGAAAAAACACACAGACACTATTTAGACCCCATCTTTATTATTCTTTGGCATCCGACGTAGTCCAGTAGGAAGGTCCGACGTAGTCCAGTGGGAGGTCCCTCGATGATTTTTAGTCTTTTACAGCATATGGGGGCGTCCCACATATGCTATAAAATCTGGCATTCTTCCAGGAGAATGACAGGTCATGACCTCAGTAGGGTGATATCAGGTCAGGATCCTTGGTTCACAAAGCGTCAGTAAGTTACAGTGACATGACCTCACTGAGATCATGAGCTGTCAGTCTATGCAGAGACTGCTCTGTCTGCTAACAGACTGACAGTTCATGACCTCAGTGAGGTCATGGCAGGTCAGGATCTTTGGTTCACACAGGGGTCAATTGTGATCCCATCACAGGTAGGGCAGTGGTAATTAAAGTCTGTGATGGTTGTTATAGATGTTGCAGGGAAAGGGGATGATGTGGAGATAGCTCCTGACAGGGTCAAATGGAGGACTGACAGTTCTGCATACCTGAAATCAGACACAGACACCGTAGCAGGGTTCACCCGGGTTTACTTCTCCAATTCTCTTGTCAAACAGTGCACGGTACAATACAGTTCTTTACAGTTTCACTAAGTTGACTCCGGTACACTTGAACCCACTGCAGCTAGGTTATCTCTCTAGACTCCTCGGTCCATCTATGTGTCCTTTCAGGCTTATTCTGTATCTTTCCCTTTTAAGTGAATTGCAGAGCGGCAGCTCGGTCCCCAATAGTAGCTTCCCCCTAAATCTATGGGCGGTAAGCCGGGTCCTTTCAGTTGCTGCTGTGCCCTCAACCCTGTGGTGGGAGCACAGATCTGGAATCTGTGTCCCCCGTCAGTTTGTCTGGAGAGCTGGTTTTAATCTTCAGTCCCCCTCAGAGCTGACTCTCTGGTTTTAGCCTAACCTTAACCTAACCTTAGCTGTTCGGCACCTGCCTACTGGCTAACTTCTTCCTGTTTCTCCCTTATATACTCATCAGTTACCATGACTACGCTCACCCACTCATATCTAGCCCTACTACCCCTTGCCTGCCTAGAGTCCCAGGCTCCGGGTTAGGTCCCCATGTCAGTGGATATCTGTTTCGAGGTGCTTGCTAGACAAACTGTCTACCCTCCTTCCTGGCTGCAGTTTCTACCTGTGGCCACCCTGGTCGCAGGGGCGCCACATGTGCATCCACTAATGATTGTAAAAACGCATGCCATCGCAGGCACAGGAGCATGCAAAAAAATGCTCTGTTTGTTATCAGCAGTTTTGCATGAATTTTTGTCCTGATCCGTCATTGCATTTTTTTGACCAAGAATTATTGGTTCGGAAAGAGACAGAGAGAGATCTATCTCCCCCAGGCATGCTGGAACCACTCTGACCATGCTCAGTGTGACATCCTGATCCTACTTGGACGCATCCATCCAGCGCTGGATGTTGCCTCATTAATATCAATTTTAACGCATTGCACTGCATCCAGATGCATCAGGATTTTTAATGTGCTGCAAAAAGGTAACTTGCTGCGGCTGCATTTGTCAAAAACCTGATGCCACCTTATGTTCCTGCCATCCCATGTTAAGTATAGGGAGTCATGCTTGATCAGGATGCATCAGGATTTCGACAGATACCGAAGCAAGACACAAAAACGCATGTGAGAAACCAACCTGATTGATTTATTAAAAAAATAAATAAATAAATAATTAAAAAGTCCCATCTGTCATTATAATATTTGATGGAATTTGTTTTGGTGTGTAAAATTTTTGTAGTATTTCATGAATATTTATTTTTGTAATGTATAATCTCTCAAATTAAAAAAGAATTCAAGACTACAATAATACTCATTTGGCCCTCTGTCATGCCTATGTGCCTTTTCTTTAGCCTGCATCACTCAATCACAATTCTTCAAGTGCCAGGAAAGTCTCTCTGAGGTTTTCAGACTTTTTGCCGTATCTGCTGTCGTTTTTGTTTTTAATCCAGTGTTTTCCGTCGGCTATCTTGCTTCCTGTCCTGCTGCATCCATCATGCCCTCAATAAGTATGGAGTCCTCAACATCTATGTTCCCACCCAGTCCTTGCCTCTTGCCCATTTAAGTAGCCTCAGCTGTTCAATCAGTGCTTCTGAATCCTGTCTGCAGTTTCTCAGTAGTCTGGTTTCCTGATGTCTTGTGGACCTTCTATTACAGCCATCCTCTGCTTGGATCTCTGGAGCCCATGTGTACACAAGAACACTCCTGCTTATCATAGACAATTTCAAGGAAAGTAAGAGTGACTTTGAAAATACTCCTAGAGAGTTATGCTTGACTTAATTATTTATTCCTGCTTGCCGTGTTTTCAGCAACTGTATCTCTAAATGTGTTTCATCCTGCTCCTGTTTGTGCACTTACTTGTATGAAGTAATACAAGAATTTCCTAAACAAACCTTTGTCACCTGTGTTCTCTTGCACCCATGCATTAGACTCTATACTGACAGTATTCTGTATGTAACAGCCTCTTACATTACTGTTCACAGTGATGTCATGGTGCATATGCTGATATCACGATATGCGTTAACGAAGTCAGCAACTAGACCTCGGGCTATGCTCCACATAACTTCATGAATTTACAGGCCTACTTAGTGCAGGTACATCATGTGTCCATTTGTCACCGAAAGCCCTGGCATATAGTGAAGAACACCAAAGAGGATGTGTGTGATAGGGAAAAGTAAAAATACTGTAAGTGGTGCATAGGCCCAGCCAGCAGGCTTTGGAGGTGGCAAGAAAGGTGAACAGTGAAGTATTAATATATTAGATGGGGACCCGATGCTATTGCATCAGGAGAGCGGTGACAGCACAATGGGGGAGGGCTCTGTGGCCTTCTCTCCCACCGCCGTGCACTCGTCGACTGTCCGTTTTCTTCCTCATGTGAAATTTACCCTCATGTACTCTCTCTCCTGAATTATCTGCCTATGTTATCTATCCCCCTTGTGTGCTGTCTCTCTCCAACCTGCCCTGTCTTATCCCTGTGCACTCTCCTCCCAGTGTATAATGTATGTAAATAAATGCATTTTTACTTAAAAACCTATTTCTGTGTTTATCTTTATTGATAAAATGTTTAACTTCCTGGTAAAAATTGTCTAAGGCTTCGCTGCATTTTCTATTGCCAGCACAAGTAAACCAAGCAGCTACTGGCTGCCAACCCTGGCTGCCTGGTGTTACCTTCACTGGTAATGAAAAATACAACAGACACCTATTTTGTTTTACTTATTTAAATAATTAAAAAAAATTTGGTGTGGGCTTCGCTGTATTTCTTATTGCCAGCTAAGCAGAGAATTCTCAACATGGTGAGGCCCAAGCGTTCTGGGCCCCCCATGCTGAAAATTGCAGCCAGCAACCACCCCCGAATTCGCGTCTTCATGAGAGATGCCCAAACTGGTGGTTACCCTGCTCTTCCAGCTCCGGTGTAGCGGTGGCAGACTGGGTAATGAAGGGGTTGATGTCAGCATTTTTTGGCTGTTGACGGCAAGCCCTGTTGCTAATGTCAGCCGTCAATATGACAGCCGGCCATTAGTAATATTTTCAGTAGAAAAACAAGACACACAGAGAGAAATATTTTATTACATACAAAAGAGACAGAGACACCTTGTTATCCACTTTATTAGCTCCCACAAGGTTCCCCTCTGATGTAATCCTGTAATCTTGCAGTGTGATGTGTCATGCCGCCGCCAATTTTATATACATTAGTGTCCAAAGATGGCGGCCGCATGAGTAAGTGTGCATGTGTGTATGTGTGTGTGTTTGTCCCTGCCATGTCACGTGACTCGGCATGTGTTTATCTGTGTGTGTACTGGATATATGTGTGTCCCCACCGCATCACATTACCCACCTGTGTGTATATGTGGACCCATCCATCATGTGACCCACCGTGTGTGTATACATCTATGTCCTCGTGTACATCATGTAAGTTGCCATGTGTGTGTGTCCCCATTGCATGTGAATATACATGTGTATACGTGTGTGCATATGTGGACGTACAGTGTCACGTGTGTATATGTGTGAATATATATGTCTGTGTTTGTATGTGTGTATATGTGTATGTCTCCAGTGCATCACATGAGCTGCCGGGTGTGTATGTGTGTATATATGTGTTTGTGTGTGATGTTACCCGGTGCATGTGTGTATATTAGTGTGTATGTATATGATGTGGCTGCGTGAGTATATGTGTATATATGTGTATGAGGTGAGCCGCCGCGTGTGTCTATATGTCTTTGTATCTGTATATAACGTGACTCGCCACGTGTATGTATATGTGTATTTCTTTGTGTATGTGTGTGTATATATAGGTGCATATAAATGTGTGTATGTACATGAGTGTATATATATGTGTGTATGTGCACAACATGATATGGTGAGTTACATCATATATATGCACGTACACACACACATATTCACAGACATATACAGACACACAATGTATACAGACACACAGACATGCACACACACGTATACAGATGCATACATACAGACACACATGTACACACACATGTACACCCACATATATACAAACACACAAACATGTACACACATGTATACAAACACACACGCACATATATGCACACATATGTATAGACATGCACACATGTATACAGACACACACATGTACAAACACACATGTATACAGACACACACATTTATACACATGTACACACATTTATGCACACATATATACAGACACACATGTATACAGACACACATGAACACACATGTATACAGATGCACACACATGTAGACACACAGGTATATGCACACTTTTATACACACATGTAAACAGACACATGTATACATGTACACAAACGTATACACACAGGTATACCTATACACACACATATAAACAGGTATACAGACACACACACATATACAGACACACATACTTATGCACAAGGGTATACAGACACACACATATACACACATGTATACAGACACATGTATGCAGACACACAGGCATGTACACAGATATACAAATGTACACAGACACAAATGTACACACAGTTATATGCACACATGTACACACATACACATGTACACCATGTAAACAAACACACATCTGTATACAGACACACACACATATACAGTTGTAGCCAAAAGTATTGACACCCCTGCAATTCTGTCAGATAATACTCAGTTTCTTCCTGAAAATGATTGCAATCACAAATTCTTTGGTATTATTATCTTCATTTAATTTGTCTTCAATGAAAAAACACAAAAATAATTGTCCTAAAGCCAAATTGGATATAATTCCACACCAAACATAAATAGGGGGTGGACAAAAGTATTGGCACTATTAGAAAAATGATGTGATGCTTCTCTAATTTGTGTAACTAGCAGCACCTGTAACTTACCTGTGGCACCTAACAGGTGTTGGCAATAACTAAATCACACTTGCAGCCTGTTGACATGGATTAAAGTTGACTCAACCTCTGTCCTGTGTCCTTGTGTGTACCACATTGAGCATGGAGAAAAGAAAGAAGACCAAAGAACTGTCTGAGGACTTGAGAAACCAAATTGTGAGGAAGCATGAGCAATCTCAAGGCTACAAGTCCATCTCCAAAGACCTGAATGTTCCTGTGTCTACCGTGTGCAGTGTCATCAAGAAGTTTAAAGCCCACAGCACTGTGGCTAACCTCCCTAGATGTGGACGGAAAAGAAAAATTGACAAGAGATTTCAACGCATGATTGTGCGGATGGTGAATAAAGAACCTCAACTAACATCCAAACAAGTTCAAGCTGCCCTGCAGTCCGAGGGTACAACAGTGTCAACCCGTACTATCCATCGGCGTCTGAATGAATAAGGACTGTATGGTAGGATACCCAGGAAGACCCCACTTCTTACCCCGAGACATAAAAAATCCAGGCTGGAGTTTGCCAAAACTAACCTGAGAAAGCCTAAAATGTTTTGAAAGAATGTTCTCTGGTCAGATGAGACAAAAGTAGAGCTTTTTGGGCAAAGGCATCAACATAAAGTTTACAGGAGAAAAAAGAGGCATTCAAAGAAAAGAACATGGCCCCTACAGTTAAACATGGCAGAGGTTCCCTGATGTTTTTCTGCCTCTTGCACTGGACTTCTTGACCGTGTGCATGGCATTATGAAGCCTGAAGACTACCAACAAATTTTGCAGCATAATGTAGGGCCCAGTATGAGAAAGCAGGGTCTCCCTCAGAGGTCATGGGTCTTCCAGCAGGACAATGACCCAAAACACACTTCAAAAAGCACTAGAAAATGGTTTGAGAGAAAGCACTGGAGACTTCTAAGGTGGCCAGCAATGAGTCCAGACCTGAATCCCATAGAACACCTGTGGAGAGATCTAAAATTGGCAGTCTGGAGAAGGCACCCTTCAAATATCAGGGACCTGGAGCAGTTTGCCAAAGAAGAATGGTCTAAAATTCCAGCAGAGCATTTTAAGAAAGTCATTGATGGTTACCGGAAGCGGTTGATCGCAGTTATTTTGGCTAAAGGTTGTGCAAATAAGTATTAGGCTGAGGGTGCCAATACTTTTGTCTGGCTCATTTTTGGAGTTTTGTGTGAAATGATCAATGTTTTGCTTTTTGCTTCATTCTCTTTTGTGTTTTTTCATTGAAGACAAATTAAATGAAGATAATAATATCAAAGAATTATTTGTGATTGCAATCATTTTCAGGAAGAAACTGAGTATTATCTGACAGAATTGCAGGGGTGTCAATACTTTTGGCCACAACTGTACAGACACATACATACAGAAACACATGTACACACATATATACAAACACACACAAGTACACACACATGTATACCAATACACACGCACATATTTGCACACATGTATATAGACATGCACACGTGTATACAGACACACACATATACACACAGGTATACAGACACACACATATACACACATGTATACAGACACACATGTATACACACATGTACACACATGTATGCACACATAAATATAGACACATGTCGAGCCCCAGGCCCTGGGGTACTCGGGTATCAGGCTCTGATGGGTGCTTTCCCAGGGGATGTCATGGGTGGCAGCGCCTGAACCTGTGGCCTGGGTGACACTTCAATAAGGGGTGTATGTACAGGGGATTAGAGTTTGTCATGTGATGCCCCCTGTAGTACCTGGTGATGGGTCACCAGTGCCGTCACAGTCCTCTGGAGGTTGATGGTAATGCGGCTGAGATGGCAAAGCTCCCTACAGGTGGAGCTGGTCCTCCGGGTCAATGTAGTGTAAAGGAGAGCTTGAAGTGGGACTTTATGTCGGGGTAGGGAGTGATGGAGCAGTCTTTAAGGCACACCTGGAGCGGAGAGGAATGATGCACACACACTGTAGAAAGTTTCTTTTACCTTTTACTGGTGGTATAGCAGGTAAAGACATCCAGGGCACTGTCGGATGACCAGGTGCACAGTGAGCTTCCATAGCAAGTGGGTATAAGGCCTACTCTGCTTCTTTGCAGTTGCTGAAGCCCTGTCTGCATGCAGCCAGACTGGCCTCCTTACTTCCTCTGGTACTCTCTCTCTCCTCCTGCGCGGTCCACAGGTTATCCTCTCTGATCACTGCTGTATTACACTGTGGTGTCTGGCTCCCTCTCTTTGGGTACGCAGGTGGACCAGGTAAATGAAGTCTCCACGGTGTGACGGGCTTTTTGGTAGTCCTGAAGTAATCCTACAGGTTCGGATCCCCGAAGTTCGGTACATCTCTGGGTGAACCTCCACCAGTTCCTCACTCCTTGGCTCTGCTCCTCGCCTTCTGTCCCCACTCCTAGGCTTGTTGGATGGCAAAAGGGCCACTCCGGGTCACTGGCTCGGGCCTAACTGAGGCACCGACCACCAGGAGGTCTTTGCAGCTCTCCCAGCGTCTGCACACTCTAACTAACTCCTCCCCAGCAGCAGTATTTATAGGGGAACTCACCTAAAGTCGGTGAGTGCAGCTCCCCCTACTGTGCCGGGGTGGAAGGTGTTGCATGTAGTAGGTACCTGCTGTGGAAACACAGCTGTGCATTAGGGAAGTCTGTGGCTCCCTGCGTGAGCAGGGCGCCACACACACATGTATACAGAACACATGTCCACACATGTATACAGATGCACACACACGTAGAAACATAGGTATATGCATACTTGTATCACAAAAAAAGAAAACAGACCAGCGGCACTCACCATAGTTGAATCTTCTGTTTATTTGATGATTACGACAAAGTTACATGAGGAGATCGTGCTGTAGGGGGGGGGAGGTGCAGGGACGTCAGGTGGACGACGGTGACCGTTTCGCAGCGGACAGCTGCTTCAACTCGTCCTGACTCTTGTATACACAGAAGTAAACAGACACATATATACATATACACACGTATACACACAGGTATACCTATATACACACGTAACTAGAAAAAAATTCTCTGCAGCACTCAGCTACTACCAATGATGTACAAATGCTAACAAGCTGTATATATTTGAGAAAAAAGTTTAAAAACTTGCGTTTTTTTCAAAAAACTCAAAAATCTTATTTTTTTATTTCTGAAGTTCTTGGTACACAAATTGGCGAATGTTTGTTTGCTCATCAACTGCGACAAAGTGACTTCAGGTCTGATGAGTCCTAGCGCTGACATCCCTGTCCTACTTGTCCACCCCCCCACTTCTCAGTGGGCGGACACCATCTCGACCCTAGACCACCTGTAGGTGATGAGGGTGCAAATTGCAGCATGGAGCCAGCAACTCCATATGATACAATACAGAAAAAAAACTGCACAGCACTCATAGACATAATGTGAACTGGTGCCAGCAGGGATGCTGGGTCATACAACAAGAAATAAATTCTCTGCAGCACTCAGCTACTACCAATGATGTACAAATGCTAACAAGCTGTATATATTTGAGAAAAAAGTTTAAAAACTTACGTTTTTTTCAAAAACTCAAAAATCTTATTTTTTTATTTCTGACATTGGCCAATGTGTGTACCAAGAACTTCAGAATTTTTTTCTGGTTGTAAGACCCAGCGTCCCTGCTGGCACCAATTCACATTTTGTCTGTGAGTGCTGTGCAGTTTTTTTCTGTTGTGTTATATACACACGTATAAACACAGGTATACAGATACACACAGGTTTACAGACACACATGCATATACACACAGGTATACAGACACACACATATACACACATGTATACAGACATGTATGCAGACACACAGGCATGCACACAGATATACACAAATGTACATAGACACAAATGTACACACATACAAATGTACACACATGTATACAGACACACACACACACATGTACACACACATACACACATGTATACAGACACACAGGTATACACACACTGGTATAAACACATGTTTACAGACACACACATGTATACACACATATGTAAACACAGGTATATGCACACATGTACAAAGGCACATGTATACAGAAACACACATGTATACATACACACACATGAATACACACATGTATAGACACATATATAAAGACATATACACACATAGACACACTGGTATATGCACACATGTATATACACATGTACACAGACACATGTATACAGATACACAAATGTACAGACATTTATACACACAGGTATACAGACATACATATACACTCACAGGTATACACACACATGTATACAGACACACGTATGTATACACACAGGTATACAGACATACATGTATACACACATGTATACAGTCACACATAGGCATGTACTCACATATACACACAGGTTTACACACATGTATGCACACATGTACACACACATACACTCACATGTATACAGACACAGACAGACACACACACATACCAGTCTATGCCTCCTTCCATTGTCACCCGATGCTCTAAAGCTAAAGAACCTGAGTGATGCAGCAGGGTCAATTATACATTAAACTAGATGGTGGCCCGATT
Source organism: Allobates femoralis (assembly GCA_033576535.1). NCBI lineage: Eukaryota > Metazoa > Chordata > Amphibia > Anura > Aromobatidae > Allobates > Allobates femoralis. Next base: position 193,080,941 of record JARQOC010000002.1, read on the forward strand.
CTAACACATCGGGCATTCTAGAATATAGAAATAGGGATTGCATGGGGAAGGCGGTGAGGGCTGAATAGGGAGGGACTTTGAGGACGGAGCGGCGTGGGGAGTACGGCGTGCCGGGGGGAGGAGGATGGAGGAAGGAGCAGCACAGGTAGGGGGAGGACGAACTGGCGGGGGAGGAGGGAGGATGGAAAGGCAAGGGGGAGAAGGATGGAGGATGGATGAGGTAGCAGCGGGGTGGGGGAGGATGGAGTGGCACAGGCAGGGGGAGGACGGAGCAGCAGGGGGAGGATGGAGGACAGAGCAGCAGGGGGGAGGAAGATGGAGGACAAAGTGGCGGGGTGGGGGAGGACGAAGCAGCACAGGCAGGAGGAGGACAGAGGATGGAGTGGCGGAGGGGAGGAGGACAGGAAGGAGAAGGAAACAGTGGGGTGCGGGAGGATGGAGCGGCACAGGCAGGGGGAGGAAAGAGCATCAGGGAGAGGACGGAGCACAGAGCTGTGGGGGGAGGAGCATGGAGGACAAAGCAGCGAGGTGGGGGAGGACGGAGCAGCACAGGCAGGGGGAAGGCGGAGGAAGGAGTGGCGGATGGGAGGAGGACAAAGGAAGGAGGAGGAAGCGGTGGGGTGGGGGAGGATGGAGCAGCACAGGCAGGGGGAGGACGGAGCGGCAGTGGGAGGACGGAGCACAGAGCGGCGGGGGGGGAGGATTGAGGATAAAGAGGCGGGATGGGGGAGGATTGAGCAGCACAGGCAGGGGGAGGATGGAGTGGCGGAGGGGAGGAGGACAAAGGAAGGAGGACGAAGCGGTGGGTTGGGGGAGGACGGAGCAGCACAGGCAGGGGGAGGACGGAGAGGCAGGGGGAGAACAGAGCACAGAGTGGAGGGGGAGGAGGACGGAGGATGAAGCAGCACAGGCAGGGGGAGGAAGGAGCAGACTCACACCCACACACAGACCCACACACAGAGTCACATCTAGACATAGATTCAGACCCACAAACATACACACACAGACTCACACCCACAGCCAGACACACACACCCAGACACAGAAACACACAGACTCATACTCACAGCCACACACACACCCACACACACCCAGACACACACACACACACACCATACACACACACACAGGGCTCTCACCTCTCCATCCCCTGGCCGTCCCAGCGGGTCATCCTCATCATACAGGTGCACCCGGCCTGGGAGTAGCACCATGGAGAGCAGTAGCAGGAGCTGGCACAGTCCGGGGACACAGCACTGCCATTGCAGGCATCATCAGAGCGGACAGCCGGGCAGCACAGGAACGACAACATCCCGGGAAGAAGGAGAGCAGGGGCGGGGCCTGACACTAACCCTGCCCATACATTCAGGGAGCAGAGGAGCGTCATACCAGGGAGGAGGAGAGTGGGCGCGGGCCCTGACACTAAGCCCGCACACACAGTCGGGGAGCACAGGTGCGACATCCCGGGGAGGAGGAGAGCAGGGGGGAAAGCTCAGGCAGGACAGGAGGAGCTGGGGGGTTAAAGGAGAGCCACGCAGAGTGCGTATTCTGAATTTGCGCGATGGGCAGCTCTTTTGCATACGCTGCGCTCATTGGCTGCCGCGTCTGCCAGCAACCAGTTAGCGCTAGCGCGCGATTTCATCAGACAGACACGATTAAGAGATTATATAGTAGATATTTTTAAGCTTTTGTTAACCCCATATTATTCAGCAAAATGGCTGCCCTTTTCTGAATGAATTGCTAAAATTTGTGTTCCAGAGAATCTACATTTTTGAAAACTTGAGGATAATTCAGAACCACTCAAATACTGCACATTCATCTGACATTACTTTGTGCACTATTATTACCTGTTTCCTAAAAACTTCATACGTTTAATCACACTGTCATCATCACTTCATATCACATTCAAATCTTTCTGGTTTCATCTGCTCTGTTCCCAAGGCTGTAGCCGTGTGTGCTTTGTCATAAAAGCGAGCATACAATAGTTTCTATTGTCTGAACATTTTAAATGTGACATGAAGACCACTAGATTTCAGACTATACCAAATGTTAGAGAATAAAGTGCAGCCAATGAAACTTTAAATTTTAGCTACCGTATATACTCGTGTATAAGCCGAGTTTTTCAGCCCAAAATTTGGGCTGAAAAGTCTCCCCCTCGGCTTATACACGAGTCAATACGGGGGGGGGGGCTGTGTCCGGGGCTGTGGAGGCTTCAGGAGGTGGGGGGGGGGCTGCTGTATGAGCGGCCCCGTCACGTGGGGCTGCTCATTAAATATGCACTGCTTCCCCCTGTCAATCAGCGGCAGGGGGAAGCAGTGCATATAGCCCCCAAATGCTGGCACTCGCCCCCCCTTGTAAGGGACACCCCCCCCCCCGATGGTTATATTACCATTCCGCTCCTCGCTGCTCCTCGCTGCTCCGTCCGTCCGTCTTCTACATCCCGGATCTCCGGCCGTCGCAGGCATGTGACGTCATCGCGCGACGGCCGGGGATCCCGGATGTAGAAGACGGACGGACGGAGCAGCGAGGAGCAGCGAGGAGCGGCGTGGATCAGAAGTCCGGAATGGTAAGAGAAGTGGGGGGGGCCCTTGCAAGGGGGGGCGAGTGACAGCATTTTGGGGCTGCTGGGGACCCCCAGGGGGCTGCTTGGGACCCCCTGGGGGTTGCTGTGCACCCCCAGGGGGCTGCTGGGTACCCCCAGGGGGCTGCTGGGTACCCCCTGGGGGCTGTTGGTACCCCCAGGGGGCTGTTGGTACCCCCTGGGGGCTGTTGGTACCCCCAGGGGGCTGCTGGTACCCCCAGGGGGCTGTTGGTACCCCCAGGGGGCTGTTGGTACCCCCTGGGGGCTGTTGGTACCCCCAGGGGGCTGCTGGTACCCCCAGGGGGCTGTTGGTACCCCCAGGGGGCTGCTGGTACCCCCAGGGGGCTGCTGGTACCCCCAGGGGGCTGTTGGTACCCCCAGGGGGCTGTTGGTACCCCCAGGGGGCTGCTGGGTACCCCCAGGGGGCTGCTATATGTACCCCTGGGGCCTGCTGTATACCACTGGGGCTGCTGTATACTACCACTGGGGCTGCTGGGGCTCCTGTATACTACCACTGGGGCTGCTGGGGCTCCTGTATACTACCACTGGGGCTGCTGGGGCTCCTGTATACTACCACTGGGGCTGCTGGGGAATCTGTATACTACCACTGGGGCTGCTGGGGAATCTGTATACTACCACTGGGGCTGCTGTATACTACCACTGGGGAGGCCTGTATACCACACTGCTGGGGTCTGTATACCTGTGCTGGGGTCCACCCTCGGCTTATACACGAGTCAATAGGTTTTTCCAGATTTTTGGGGCAAAAGTAGGGGGGTCGGCTTATACACGGGTCGGCTTATACACGAGTATATACGGTAAGTAAAGACTTTAGCAGTATTATTACAACACACTTTATTTTTTATGCTGTCATAAAAAATCTTCACAACAGTACCGTAATAACATGCATGTAAAATGTTATTTCAAGAGTCTTTTGCCTATACCATCAAAATCCCTGTTTTTCTATTAATTTTGAAATGCATTTTATCATTTGTCTCTGCTTTTATTGTTTCAATGGCTTAACAGATTGTTTTAGTTTTGCATTTCTAAATTCAGTTACTCTCTTTAGGATTTTTGTGAAATTCAGACAATGTGTTTTATTTATGAATTTAAAACATTCCTCGTTATAGTCAAATATAAACACAAAACAAATTGTTTGCAAAACACTTAAAAATAAAAGAAAATGCTTAGCTGGCATAGGGCTTAATGCAAGGTTGGTTACAAAAATTAATGAACTACTGTAACTGCCTATAAGTATCAAATAATTACTTAAAGAGTTGAGTAACTATAGAACTCCTTTAACAATAAAATAACTACCATATTTTTCAGATTATAAAGCACATTTTTCCCCCAAATTGGGGGAAAAATGGGGGTGCGTTTTATAATCCGAATCTTGCTTACTTTAGGTTGTGACGGCAATGCTGCAGGCAGGATCACCAGTGGATGTTGGAAGTGGGGCAATGCTTGTGGGCCTGCAGCTGGGAGTGTTGATAGTTATTTCCGGGTACTGGCAAATGACTTGTCGTGGTAAAGATATATTTTTACCTATATTTTATAGTATATATGTATATATCTATGTCATTTATACTTTTATATTTGTTTTTCTTTTATAACTAATATATTGGTTTATAGCATTAAATGGAACAATAAGTTTTTCTTTTGTTCAGGTATGTACTCAAGATAAATACATATATCTATTTATCTCTCTCATATCTCTCTCTCTCTTATTCTTTCCTTCTCTCCTCCTCTTTCCCCTTTCTCTCATTCTCTTCATATCTCCCTCCTTTCTCCTCTTTCTTACTCTCTTCACCTCTCTCTCCTCTCTTCTCTTGATTCCCTTCCCCCTATCCATGAATATGTTCTAAACAAAGTGTTTTGCAGATGTATGTGAGACTGCTGAAGGAACAAGATGCAATGTACCAAGTTTGTCCTTGAAGTAGAGGCCTGCTTTTTTGGTACTAGGCTGTGCCATGAGAAACTGGAGATGGCTGCATACCAGAGGCTAGAAGATGACACCTGGACTGATTGGAGGATGGACTTATGAAAGACAAAGAATTACTTATTACTAATAAATAGACATTAGCGTAATCCCACCTAAACTCTTAGCATAAATACACCCCGTTTTGGACATTTACATGCTTATCTTCTGGACTATAAAAGATGATGTACCCGGATATGCAGTTCAGTTGCTGTGTATATCTTGCCAATGCTATTAAAGCACCGAACATGATTTAAGTTTAAAACAGATAATCAGTCTGATTTTATACTTATTTGGTACCGCATGTTCATAGTCTGATTTGGAGTGACCGGTGAAGGAGTGGAAGAGTTAAATTGCCTTGTCAATTGGCACCCCAGATGGGACATAGCCAGTGATCTGCGACCCACATGGACCCGTGCCCTGATGCCCCTGGATGACGCCCGTATTGGCTGACCCCTGGTCGACCTCCAAACACGGTAAGTGGAGATCGCATACATATGTGTGTCACCCTTACAGTGTTTCAGCCGATATGGGTTAAGTCTGGGGTGTCCTTTGGGTCTAGGGGGGTGGCACGGTCGAGTGGTGAGACTAAGTGTGATCCAGAGCTATGTTCCGAACCAGCAACGCGAGATATATTGCCTTTTGCATGTGCTCGCTCATGCACATGCCTCCTCCACGGTCATTATTTATTCCTCACTTGCAAATTAATCCTTTCTGTGCCTGCTGTTAGCTTGTGAATTGAGGTGTAATTTTATTGCCCGTGACTGTTGTTTAACTGCATTGTTCAAATTCCAATCTAGAGACACTGTGAGATACTGAGAAGGGTATAGATTGGGGACGGTGTAGATAGGAAAATAGGAGACATTATTATATCTGCACGTGACTATGGTGTTTGGGCACCTATATTTTGGGAGAGGAGACTGCCTCCCGGTTGGAATATCGTGACAGGACAGTCTGTAAGCATGGTTCTAGCTAGGAGAAATAGTGAGCTGAAGGCGTGCCACGTTGGAGTGAGCGTGAAGAGCGTGCCACGCTTGAGGTGAGCTGAAGAGCCGTGCCATGCTTGGAGTGAGCGTGAAGAGCCGTCCCACGCTTTAGGGGCACAGTGTTGATTGTCGCTGTCAGCGGACTGAGCTGCAGCAGGCCGTAGTATTCTGTGAGTCATGTTGCGTCTCCTAAAGCAGAAAAAGACCGTACCCCACAAGTTAGATGAAGATACTGTAGAAGTGAAGGTAGTGGTAGAATCACGGGAAGGCAAACAGGCTGTTAAGAATGTGGAAAGGTTATACAAGTACGTAGGATTACCTTCATCAGGGAGATTGCAGCAGTCTATGTGGCACAATCTTATTCAGGAAAAGAAAGGCAAATTGAAAGATAAAGGATTATTAGAGCAAGCGCAAGCTCATCTGCGAGTTGCGCGGAGCTTGAAAAGTGAGGAATGGAGAGAAGTTGATGGAGAAGGGGGAAAAGATGATGCAGAGCCTGTGTTTGGTTATAAGCTGTTTCCTAACAATAATTTTATACAGTGTAAAATGGCCGCCACGCCATTGTTATTGAGTACGCCATCCCAGCCATCACCCTATCATGTCGGCGATATGAGGTACCCGGATGTGTGGGTGTGTTAAGTTAAAGTTTATTAAGTAGTTCCTAGCTCCAGAGTGGTTGGGGTAGATTGGGGTGGGGTGTGTGTAATCTTGTGAAGATCATTCTGTTTTATTGAAGTCACACCGACTGTCACTACACTCTATTCACGGTCTGTCTATCAATATATTTTACTATTCTTCCTGTCATGGAAAGTTCTTGAAGTTATAAAAAGTAAATGAAGAGTTAGATATTAAGCCACGGGATCTCAGATAATGGCTAGAATTGTTAGTTGTATATAGCTACAAGTGTGAAACAGTTAATCAAATTTGTGAGCTCTGTTTGGGAGAGAAAGGTTTCTTTTTTTTTTTCTATTGTGTGAGTTTCAGAATTCCTTATCTAAACAGCTGTGCGCGTAACCTTGTAGAAGCTGTCTGTGTTGGAAGGAGGGGAGGGAGAGAGCGAGAAGGCGAGAGAGAAAGGGGGGAGTGAAGGGTGGAATCTGCAGATGCCTGACATGCACACTGGAATCTTATCCATCTTTACAAGGATTCTGAATGGCAAGTATGGATTTTTCAGATTTATGGTAGTTGGGTACTAATAATAATGCCTAATATTGAATACAATAATAGTAATCAGATTTTTATTGATTTATATGAGGAATGTTGTCAATAGCCACCTGCAGACAGGGATAATTTAGCTAGAGATGTAGTTATGGCAGGGGGAAACTTTCCCTTATTTATGGTTGTTGTGTGTTTTAAAAAATAAGCTATCTAGAGGGAAGATTAATATACTGAGCGCCCAAGGGGAAATAATATATATATTGACGCTGTGGGGAGGTGGTACTAGACAGGAAAATCTAATTACAATGTGATGAAGGTATTGTTAAGTTAATGGATCCAGAATGTATAAGGTATGTCGATTAAGCAGGAATATAGATTGTATTTTAAGGGGACACATAATTGAGTCAATGTGAGATGTTAGAGATGGAAATTAGCAAGTTTGATGAGAAAAGCAACAGAAAGTATTGTTTAGAAAGTAACACAAAGTCGAGAAAAAAAAAAAAAAAGGGTGGAAAGACAAGAAAGAAGAAAGTACCTAGTTAGGTCCTTTATCAGGATTGTGGACATTTTGTAGGTATATCAAGGCCAAAGGATTTGAAAATATGGAAGGGAGTAGACCATCTCCCCCACACCTCCTTAAATTCCTTCTATCAGAGCAGTATTTGTTCCTTACTGTGTGAAAATATTTCTTGTAGTCCGTTATCTTTCCCCATATGGGAGGGGTGAGGAGGCTTTCTGGAGAAAATGCTGGTAGCAGGAATTTTGAATTAAAAGATGATGTTATATGTCTGCTCTGATGTACAGCGCCCATATGGTGTTTTCTACCATTTATTATCTAGTAATAAAAATGTAATCAAAATAACTAGTAGAAAATTGCAATTATATTGTTGAATAAAAATTTCCTAATTTCTGAAATTAATACAAATTTCTTTGAGTTTTTTTTTTATTGCAGGTATGTTTATAGACGGAAGAGATTTTTATGCTGGATAATGGTAGGATCCTCATATCAGGTAATCAGAATGTTTGGTTCTGATTTGCACTTTCTGAGCGAATGGAGCGATTTCTGGTTGAAGAATTCCTTAACAATACGGTAAGCCTACTAAATGCAGTATTGGTATATTACGGTGAGGTAGACACCATGTTATCAGTCTAGGATGGTATAATCTTACTGACAATCACCACAGGTGTCCTGTCCTCTCGGAGGTAGAAGGCAAGCTACCATAAAAGGTAGGAAAGGTAGTGGTGGGTGGTTGCCCCATCCCAGCCGGGTTGTGTCTGGCGGCCTGAGCCCTCTCTATAGTCGACTGCCTTATGGGGACTGACCGAACCACTAACAGTGTTAAACTAGGAGTCGTGAGAAGGGACAGGGCAGGCCATGATGTCTTTTATCAGCAAAGGTTAGACTGGTCTCTGCTTGGCCTCACTTTACGCCTCAAAATAGGTCACAGGTGAGATCAGGTGAGTACCTCCTAGTTCGCTCCTGGTACAGGTAAGCTGTGTATATTATCCTGCATTATTCTTGCGCACAACACAATTCAAAAAGGTACGGGTTTCGAGCGGCAGTCGCTCCATGGGTTTGGAAATTGCAAATAGTGAGCGGACAAGGAAACCAAGAAAACTGTATAAAAATTGTCCCAATATGTGTAAATCTCTTTCTTCTATCCAAGGTATTATGTATGTCAAATATATACTGGTTAAAATGTTATTAAGTAGAGTAAGTAAATAGATGAGTAAATAATGTAATTTTTGCCTGCTTAACTGTATACTAATCATATTATGACAAGTGAATAGCTGTATGCTTTTTGCTATGCTGTTTTGTTATTTCCCTTTGATCTGTCTTTCAGGAAAGTTGGATGACCATTGATAAGTATACTTATATTGTTTAAAGTATAATTATATTGTCTGATATTATTATTATATCTGTTTGACTATTATGAGTGGTCAGGTCAATCGTCAAAGGGCTGTATATCTCATGTTTTTGTTCTTATGTACTTTCTCTTTACAAATCAATGGGTTATGATTAGGGATGAGCGAGTCCTAAATTACTCGGAATCGCTAGACCGCACGAGTCCGAGCCCAGGACTCGGGACTCGTGGCGAGTCTAGCGAGTCCAATGTTAAAGAATAGGGAATATGGATTCGCGAGTCCCGAATAGATAATTCAGGACTCGGAATCGCAGACTCGCTAGGATTCGGAGCATTGGCTCAGGGCTGGCTGGAGCCTCTTCCCTGGCTGGCAGTTAGGTATGTCTTGTCCGGACAGCCTTGAGAACGGGTCGGGGTGCTGTCAGGTCCGGACAGCCTTGAGAACCGGGGGGGTGCTGTCAGGTCCGGACAGCCTTGAGAACCGGGGGGGGGGGGGGGGGGTGCTGTCAGGGCCAAACCTTACCTCCTCCAGCCGCGAAACAGCCCGCCTGCCGCACACCGACTCGCCCGCTTTGGACTCGTTACTAGGCGAGTCTTCGCTAAAAGACTCGCCGATTCCCGAGTCCAGCGAGTCCCTTAAGAATCGCGAGTAACGAGTCCTAGCGAGTAGACTCGCTCATCCCTAGTTATGATTTTTGTAATGTATCTTTTGTTTGTGGATAACTGTGCTAATTTGCAGATATTTAAGAAGTTCATATCCTTTTGTATACCCTCCATAATGATAGTGGTATATGATAAAATGTTCAAGGGAGGATGAGTCTTGTACTTTTAAGGTTATATGTTACTAATAGTGTAAAACTGATACACAATTCCTCAGGCTGTTTCTAATATGTTTGAGGTTTCTTTCTCCTTCAACGGATCGGACTCTGAAAACAGCCAATGAATAGCGAAATTAATCTAACTGTAGAATCTAAATGAATTTTTTGAAGGGCAGAGATACAACTGACTGTCCAGAATATGTTCCGTTAATCCACAAGGAGCCTAAGATGAGAATTCCAGGAGGAGTGATTATATTGAAGGACAATTATACATGCTATATCTCCGACAACAACAGTAATACGTTAGTAGGAACCTTTAAATTAGGATTCTGTAATGAAAACATCTCTGTAAGTATAAATTTACTCAGCCAATATATACAATATATGTATGGTATTTACTGGTTGTGTGGGGATGGTAAGCTCCAATCCAGGTTGTCCGATGCCTGAACAGGTCAATGCACTCTAATTAAATTGGCTATGCAGTTCAAAATTTTACCATGGGACCCGGAGTTTTCCAGTGAGACTACTAAGAAAAGGAGAAGCGTTGATCAACTCCATATGGGTTATGAGGAAGACCCTCAGGTATATATAGATGCTATTGGGGTGCCAAGGGGGGTCCCCGACCAGTTTAAGGCTCAAAATCAAATATATGCTGGTTTGCTTCCATAATTCAACAGATACAAATTAATAAAAATGTCGATTGGATCAATTACATATATTATAGCGAGCAAAGGTTCGTCAATTATAGCCGTGATGCTTTCCAGGGTATAGTTGAGGAATTAGGCCCCAACACTAGAATGACTCTTCAAAACAGGTTGGCCCTTGATATGCTCCTAGCTGAAAAGGGCGGGGTCTGTGGAATGGTGGGGGAGGAGGAATGCTGTACATATATCCCGCAAAATTCAGGGGAAAACGGGAAAACCATGATAGCCCTTAAGAAAATTACTAAGTTGGCAGCAGAATTAAAAGCTAATGCTGGGGTAGATACATCTTTCTTTTCCAGTTGGTTGGGTGGATTTAAAGGGTTTCTTCAACAGGCCTGTCTGATACTAGTTGCTCTAATCTTGGTTGGGTCTATGGTTCTCTGTTGTGCCATTCCCCTATACAAAAAGGTTATCACCAAGACAGCCTCATCTGGTACTTATTTTTGTCAAGAAGTTGATCCATTGACAGATGGATGTATCAGTTTAGGGGAGATACCCAATGGTCTTTCTCTCAGACAATCGAAGAATTTCCCCCATCATCAGATGCAGTTGAGGGAATTAAATTAGGACAGTGCGGCGGGGAGAACTCCATGTGAGCCAGTGTAGGGGGTCTAGATGCTTTGGTGCCTTTCACAAGGAAAGAGATTTCTGAGGCATCTGACTGAAAAAGCCCAATTCGTCTCCTTACCCATCACATGGACAGTCTCAAAGGACCCCTTATAAATAAATTTAGGGATAGATTTAGTGAAAAACGTACTTGTTAGGGGGGAATTGTCGAGGTAAAGATATATTTTTACCTATATTTTATAGTATATATATATATATATATATGTCATTTATACTTTTATATTTGTTTTTCTTTTATAACTAATATATTGGTTTATAGCATTAAATGGAACAATAAGTTTTTCTTTTGTTCAGGTATGTACTCAAGATAAATACATATATCTATTTATCTCTCTCATCTCTCTCTCTCTTATTCTTTCCTTCTCTCCTCCTCTTTCCCCTTTCTCTCATTCTCTTCATATCTCTCTCCTTTCTTCTCTTTCTTACTCTCTTCACCTCTCTCTCCTCTCTTCTCTTGCTTCCCTTCCCCCTATCCATGAATATGTTCTAAACAAAGTGTTTTGCAGATGTATGTGAGACTGCTGAAGGAACAAGATGCAATGTACCAAGTTTGTCCTTGAAGTAGAGGCCTGCTTTGTTGGTACTAGGCTGTGCCATGAGAAACTGGAGATGGCTGCATACCAGAGGCTAGAAGATGACACCTGGACTGATTGGAGGATGGACTTACGAAAGACAAAGAATTACTTATTACTAATAAATAGACATTAGCGTAATCCCACTTAAACTCTTAGCATAAATACACCCCGTTTTGGACATTTACATGCTTATCTTCTGGACTATAAAAGATGATGTACCCGGATACGTAGTTCAGTTGCTGTGTATATCTTGCCAATGCTATTAAAGCACCGAACATGATTTAAGTTTAAATCGGATAATCAGTCTGATTTTATACTTATTTGGTACCGCATGTTCATAGTCTGATTTGGAGTGACCGGTGAAGGAGTGGAAGAGTTAAATTGCCTTGTCAGACTAACAAGGCAGAGCAGGATTCGCTAAAGATCTGAGATAACCAGGTGCTCAATCTGTGCCTGTACTGCTTCTAGTCTTAAAGAAATGGCTGCGGAGGCGGCGCATGTGGCTGTCCGCAATCTTCATCTGCACCTGTGCTGCCTCTTCAGCCATTTTTTTAAGGCTATTCGATAGAGTCAATGAAGGCAGAGATCGAGCACTTGACTCTTTCAGACCTTTAGCTATGCCTGTTCTGTCTCTGCAACCATTTGTTGGTACCCGGAAGTAACTATTATTGCCTACTAAACACCACAACACCCCCAGCGAGCATTGGCCCTCTTCAGATATCCACTCGTGACCTTGCCTACTGCCCGTAGCATTGCCAACGCTGATGATTCCCACCACCATGATTGTGCCTACTGTGACGCTGTCGCTTCACCACCATTGTGTTTCCCGGTAAACTACACTGAACAAGAGATAATCAAACAAATTCCAAACGGAATCAAGGGTATCTTTAAAATCACAGTTTTTATTATCAAGCTTTAAAACCAAGGTAATAGCTCAATAGTTTCATAAAGTTCAACAAAAATAGAGACAACAAAGAATGGTATGAGTATGGAGGGATAAATTACAATATTTTTACCAAGAGAACAGTGCCTCACAGCATGCTGAAGGGGCCGGAGAGCAACACTCACAAATCTGCAAGGCAGTTACACCATTCTAGACATAGTGAGATTGTTAACAGAAACTCTCAAGTATTGGGCATAAAATATGATCCAAACTATGAGAGTATGTAGCCTTCAAACTTCTATCTCAAATATCCAGATCGCCAGCACTTATATTAAATCAACACTAAGATTTAAAGGACACCTGTGCAAACTCAACCCTCAGTCCTACACCTTATTCTGCATTTAGTTAGGGATATCATAAATCAAGGTGCCTGAAGTTGGTCCCTTGTTGAGATAAGACAGCACATAAAGCAGTTAGGGAGGTTTATAAGTTCAGTCCGCCCAATAGTGCCCCTGTACCCTTGTAGAAATAGGCTGACAACCTAGAATCTAGTAATAAAGTGATACCTACATTAATGCAGTGTGAAGAGTGCTCATCCGTAGCCCCAGTGGCCCCACTGCACCTTGATTTATGATATCCCTAACTAAATGCAGAATAAGGTGTAGGACTGAGGGTTAAGTTTGCACAGGTGTCCTTTAAATCTTAGTGTTGATTTAATATAAGTGCTGGCGATCTGGATATTTGAGATAGGAGTTTGAAGGCTACATACTCTCATAGTTTGGATCATATTTTATGCCCAATACTTGAGAGTTTCTGTTAACAATCTCACTATGTCTAGAATGGTGTAACTGCATTGCAGATTTGTGAGTGTTGCTCTCCGGCCCCTTCAGCATGCTGTGAGGCACTGTTCTCTTGGTAAAAATATTGTAATTTATCCCTCCATACTCATACCATTCTTTGTTGTCTCTATTTTTGTTGAACTTTATGAAACTATTGAGCTATTACCTTGGTTTTAAAGCTTGATAATAAAAACTGTGATTTTAAAGATACCCTTGATTCCATTTGGAATTTGTTTGATTATGACTGAGTTTGGGTGGACTATATCCATGGATATGTGATTAACTGAACAAGAGATACAGATTGCATTAGAATAGCCCCCTTATTTTAAATACATTTTTTACAAAATTTCTTCCATTAAATTTGGGAGTGCATTTTATAATTCCGTGTGTTTTATAAAGTGAAAAATACGGTAATTTCTGGTCCTGAACTAATTTTAGGCATAGGGTATAAGTTACATTTTGTGGTCTTAGATTAGGGGTAAAATTATTTTGGAATCAGATCTAATATTGCAATTGGTCAGTTGTCCAACTCAAATTAGTCGGTACACATCTGGAGTCTGAATTAATAACTAGGCTTCACTACATGTAGTAAGTATGCATTTGTGCATGCAAGTTGTAAGTGAATATATGTGATCACGTGCCTATTCATTGTGTGTGTTTGAGTGCATGATATGACACTTTCATGTAAGGCTTATGTCTTGCATGACCAGTTACAGAGATGTTTGAAAGTGTTGACACCCTTGAAATTGTTTCAGAATGCAAAGAATGTTTTTGCAATTACACATATTTTATCATACATAAGTTTATCTCCTTAGTGAACACAAAATTACACTTTACCGCAGATGTGAAAGCAACCTTAGCGTAACTGCAACACTTACAGATATTAGCGCCGCATCTGTGAAAATCTGTGGGGCTTAACCATGTTTATGTAGGGGGTTTACCAGGGTCTATATACCAAACAATGGAATGAAACTGAATGGGAGAAGACACAGATTATATATTAGAAAAAAAAACTTTTGACAGTGGGGTGATCAACAAGTGGAACACCTTGCCATGAGAGGCAACCTGTGCATTCCCCCTTAATGGACATATTTAAACACATGCTGGACAGACACTTATCTGGGATGATTTACTGAATCTTTCTTTTAGCAGGGGTTGGACCAGATGACCCAGGAGGTCCCATCTAGCTCCACCATGCTATGATTTATTTAATTTATTTAATTTGAACAACAGTTACAGTGATAACAAAAAATGATGAGGGTTTAGTTGTCATCTTATATAATGTGCCTACCTTAACCCTACTTTAACCCCTTCACGACCCATGACATAGGAGCACGTCATGGGCCCTGTCCTAGTGTTTGATGTGAGCTCTGGTGGTGCAGGGCTCACATGAAAGCCCCTACATCTCAGCTGATTTCATGTCAGGGTAACAGCACCGATCGGATCCAGGATCTGATCAGTGCTGTTAACCCCTTAGATCCCGGTGTCAATCACTGACAGTGAGATCCAATTCGGCCGTGGCGGGGAACGCTCAGTTCCCCGCCTGCATCGGAGATCTTGCGATAATATTGTGGGATCTCCGGCTGTCATGAGACAGCCCGGGTTCTTGGCTATACCCCAGAGTTGGCGCGGCCAACCACAACACGTCCCCAATTCTGGGAGATACTGATGAGCTGCGGCTCATCGGTATCTCCCAGAAGCGATAAGACTGTGCAGCAAGGGGGCAATGTAAAAATAAGAATGAATAAAAAATAAAGTTTTTAAAAACCTGTAAAAAAACAAAACATCAAAGTTCATACCACCCCCCTTTTCTCCCATTCACAATAAAAGTATTACAAAAATAAAAAAATACATGTTTGGTATCACCGCATCCAGAATTGCCCGATCTATCAACATATAAAATCAATTAATGAGAGCCCTAAACTGCGTAAAGGATAAAATGGTCCAAACGCCAAAATTAGGTTTTTTTAGTCGCCACAACATTGATATAAAATGCGATAACAGGCGATCAATACAGCACATCCAACCAAAAATGGTATTATGAGAAAGGTCAGTTCAAGATGTAAAAAATAAGCCATCACACAGCTGCAGATCCCCAAAAATGAGAACGCTACAGGTCGCAAAATATGGCGCAAAAAGTGCATTCTTTTTCAAAACATAAAGGTATACATGTTTGGTATCTATGAACTCGCACTGACCTGAGGCATCAAACTATTAAGTCAGTTTTACCATATAGTGAACATGGCGGCTATAAAACACAAAACACAAACGTGTGATTGCACTTTTTTTGCAATTTCACCGCACTTGGAATTTTTTTGCAATTTCCTTGTACACTATATGGTAAAAAAAATGATTGCATCTGAAAGTACAACAAGCCGTCATATGTCTATATTGACAGAAAAATAAAAAAAGTTATGGCTCTTGGAAGCAGGGGAGCAAAAAGCGAAAATGAAAAAATCCCGGGTCATGAAGGGGTCAATGGAACACTAAACTAAAGAATAATTAATTCTCATGGCTAGGATCATCTGCTTTGCTTTTGGCTGATTTTGTTAAAGTGATCCTGAGCCCAAAAATTGAGCCCCCAGCCCATTAATACGTGTCCCTGCAGCATGAGAACCCCTTAGCAGGCATTCTTTTCTGTCAGAAAAGCGCTATTTGAATGTTTATAAAAGTGGCTTTATTACCTTCTGCTCCCCTCTGCCCGCTTTGTAAATATGCACGCCCCGATGGGCTTGCTGCACATCTGAGAGCCTGGGCGCGTCATCAAAGGCGCGGGATTGCTTTTATGATGAAAATCGCATCATACCTGCAATCCCGCCCCTTTGATGACGCGCCCAGGCTCTCGGGTGTGCAACAAGCCCATCGGGGTGTGCATAATTACAAAGCGGGCGGAGGGGAGCAGGAGCCAGGCACGCCTTTTGCGCAGAATACAAGGTAATAAGAAGCCGCAGAATACAAGGTAATAAAGCCAATCTTATAAACATTCAAATAGCGCTTTTCTGACAGAAAGGGATGCCTGCTAAGGGGTTCTCATGCTGTAGGGACACGTATTAAGGGGCTGGGGGCTCAATTTCTGGGGTCAGGTTCACTTTAAGTTATTATCTAGACCATTTATAATTGGCCAAATATTTAAATCTTTAAGATTTTTAGGAAACTTCAAAGTGTTTCCATCATCATGTCTTCATTAGAAAATCCCATTGTGCGATACTGTGTAATTGCTTCTCAAAAGGTAAAGACATAATATAGGTTGATTGGTATTAACTGTAATTTTTTTGCTACATTTTCTCTTTATTGGTTCATGACATGCTTCAAATATTTCTTTTTTTAACATCTTTATGATTTAGATTGGAATATTGATCTAGAAACCAAGGTCATTCTACAATGACAATACACACAAGAAGAATTTTTTTGTTAGCACTGCATCATTGTTATAGTTGGATTCCCTTGATACACTTTCCATTCTACTCCAGTGCTCTACAGGTCTAGATGTACAATGTACACTTAAAATATCTGGTAGGCTAAACAATGGATGCAGACATCACACAGTTACAATGTGACTCTTATTTTCCAATTCACTGCACAATAATACATGCTGCCTCCAACAGTTCTGCTTCACTCTTCAGCTATAAAAGAAGGGCAGGCAGATGTGGGACAGTTGCCAAGATATTGTATAGAGCTGAAATCTTATTATATGGTTCACTTAGAGTCCCACTTTTTTAACACTGAAGATAGAATCTATATCCAAGCACTTTTGCAAAGTTCAAATGACAATAATTTTCCATATGTATGCAAAACCTATTTCGTCTTGTTTCTTAGCAGCCCTAATCAAGTTCATTTTTATGTTTGCTTTGCTGCTTAACAATTCAGTGATATTTGGGCTATTGGTATAAAATTTGATTTTACTTTTAACAGGTCAACTTTCATCAACCCCTATTTCAAACATTTCTGATTATATTGGCCTTATATGGCCTTCTGCTCAAGTCCAAAAATAAATCTCTGTCAAAATGAGGGAAATGACTACAGGTTGATCATGAGTCAAAAACTGTTATGGTAATTCATTATATTTCTTTAATAAAATCATTTTAAATTTTATTGTGAATGAGAAGCTGAGATGAAAAATGTGTGCATAACTTGGCGCTTAACAGTGGTAATAAAAGTCCTCCTAGAATGCAGTCTTAACCCCTTCAGGACCCAGCCTATTTTGACCCTAAAGACCTTGGCCTTTTTTGCAATTCTGACCAGTGTCCCTTTATGAGGTTATAACTCGGGAACGCTTCAACCGATCCTAGCGATTCTGAGATTGTTTTTTCGTGACATATTGGGCTTCATGCTAGTATTAAATTTAAGTCGATAATTTTTGCGTTTATTTGTGAAAAAATCAAAAATATGGCAAAAATTTTGAAAATTTCACAATTTTCACATTTTTTATTTTTTTTTCTGATAAACAAGATAGATATGTGACAGAAAAAAGTTATTAAATAATATTTCCCACATATCTACTTCACATCAGCACAATTTTGGAAAAAAAAAATTTTTTGTTAGGACGTTATAAGGGTTCAAAGTTCATGAGCAATTTTTCATTTTTCAACCAAAATTTACAAAACCTTTTTTTTAGTGACCACATCACATTTGAAGTCCTTTTGAGGGGTGTACATGACAGAAAACACCCAAAAGTGACACCATTCCAAAAACTTCACCCCTCAAACTACTCAAAACTACATTCAAGAAGATTATTAACCCTTCAGGTGCTTCACAGGAACTAAAGCAAAGTGGAAACAAAAAATGGATATTTTAATTCTTTTATCAAAAATGTTTTTTAGCCTCAATTCTTTCATTTTCACATGGGCAACAGGATAAAATGGATCTTAAAATGTGTTGTGCAAATTCTCCCGAGTACATCGATACCTCATATGTGGTCATAAACCATTGTTTGGGCGCACGGCAGGGCTCAGAAGGGAAGGAGCGCAATTTGACTTTTGGAGCTAATTTTACATTCAAAAAGTGAAATTGCGCTCTTTCCCTTCTGACCCCTGCCGTGCGCCCAAACAGTGGTTTATGACCACATATGAGGTATCGGTGTACTCAGGAGAAATTGCCCAACAAATTTTAGGATGAATTTTATGCTGTTGCCATGTGAAAATGAAAAAATTTAGGCTAAAAGAAAATTTTTGTGAAAAAAAAAGTACTATTTCATCTTCACAGATCAATTTGTAAAGCACCTGGGGGTTCAATATGCTCACTACCCATCTAGATATGTTCCCTATGTGGTCTAGTTTCCAAAATGAGGTCACTTGTGGGG
Organism: Allobates femoralis; assembly: GCA_033576535.1. Taxonomy (NCBI): domain Eukaryota; kingdom Metazoa; phylum Chordata; class Amphibia; order Anura; family Aromobatidae; genus Allobates; species Allobates femoralis. Next base: position 193,099,247 of record JARQOC010000002.1, read on the forward strand.
GAGCTCCAATGTTTAGGCACACAGGGGCTCTCCAAACGCGACATGGTGTCCGCTAACAATTTGAATAAAAATCAGCTCAAATTGTTAGCTGTAACCATGTTGTGTTTAGTGAGCCCTTGTGTGCCTAAACATTGGGGCTCCCCCACAAGTGACCCCATTTTGGAAACCAGACCCCCCAAGGAACGTATCTAGATGCATAGTGAGCACTTTGAACCCCCAGGTGCTTCACAAATTCATCCATAAAAATGAAAAAGCACTTTTTTTTCCACAAAAATTTTCTTTTTTCATTATTATGGATCAATTTGTGAAGCACCTGGTGGTTGAAAGTGCTCACTATGCATCTAGATACGTTCCTTTGGGGGTCTAGTTTCCAAAATGGGGTCACTTGTGGGGGAGCTCCAATGTGGAGACACACAGGGGCTCTCCAAACGTGACATGGTGTCCGCTAACAATTTGAATGCAAAAACAGCTCAAATTGTAAGCGGACACCATGTCGCATTTGGAGAGCCCCTGTGCGTCTCCACATTGGAGCTCCCCCACAAGTGACCCCATTTTGGAAACTAGACCCCCAAGGGAACGTATCTAGATGCATAGTGAGAACTTTCAACCCCCAGGTGCTTCACAAATTAATCTGTAAAAATGAAAAAGTACTTTTTTTTCCGCAAAAATCTTTTTTTATCATTAATTAGTGAAGCACCTGGGGGTTCAATATGCTCACTACCCATCTAGATATATTCCCTGGGGGGTCTAGTTTCCAAAATGGGGTCACTTGTGGGGGAGCTCTAATGTTTAGGCACACAGGGGCTCTCCAAACGCGACATGGTGTCCGCTCACAATTTGAATAAAAATCAGCTCAAATTGTTAGCTGTCACCATGTTGCGTTTGGAGAGCCCCTGTGTGCCTAAACATTGGAGCTCCCCCACAAGTGACCACATTTTGGAAACTAGACCCCCCAAGGAACTTATTTAGATGCATAGTGAGCACTTTGAACCCCCAGGTGCTTCACAAATTCATCCGTAACAATGATAAAGTACTTCTATTTCCACTAAAATTTTCTTTTTCCATTTTTAAAGATTAATTTGTGAAGCACTGGGATGTTTAAAATGCTCACCACCCATCTAGGTAAGTTCCCTGGGGGGTCTAGTTTCCAAAATGGGGTCACTTGTAGGGGAGCTCCAATGTTTAGGCACATAGAGGCTCTCCAAACGTGACATGGTGACGGCTAACAATTTGAGCTGATTTTTATTCAAATTGTGAGCGGACACCATGTCGCGTTTGGAGAGCCCCTGTGTGCCTAAACATTGGAGCTCCCCCACAAGTGACCCCATTTTGGAAACTAGACCCCCCAGGGAACATATCTAGGTGGGTAGTGAGCATAGTGAACCCCCAGGTGCTTCACAAATTAATGATAAAAAAAGATTTTTGCGGAAAAAAAGTACTTTTTCATTTTTACAGATTTATTTGTGAAGCACCTGGGGTTGAAAGTTCTCACTATGCATCTAGATACGTTCCCTTGGGGGTCTAGTTTCCAAAATGGGGTCACTTGTGGGGGAGCTCCAATGTGGAGACGCACAGGGGCTCTCCAAACGCAACATGGTGTCCGCTTACAGTTTGAGCTCATTTTGCATTCAAATTGTTAGCGGACACCATGTCACGTTTGGAGAGCCCCTGTGTGACTAAACATTAGAGCTCCCCCACAAGTGACCCCATTTTGGAATCTACACCCCCCAAGGAACGTATCTAGATGCATAGTGAGCACTTTGAACCCCCAGGTGCTTCACAAATTCATCCATAAAAATGAAAAAGCACTTTTTTTTTCCACAAAAATTTTCTTTTTTCATTATTATGGATCAATTTGTGAAGCACCTGGTGGTTGAAAGTGCTCACTATGCATCTAGATACGTTCCTTTGGGGGTCTAGTTTCCAAAATGGGGTCACTTGTGGGGGAGCTCCAATGTGGAGACACACAGGGGCTCTCCAAACGTGACATGGTGTCCGCTAACAATTTGAATGCAAAAAGAGCTCAAATTGTAAGCGGACACCATGTCGCATTTGGAGAGCCCCTGTGCGTCTCCACATTGGAGCTCCCCACAAGTGACCCCTTTTTGGAAACTAGACCCCCAAGGGAACGTATCTAGATGCATAGTGAGAACTTTCAACCCCCAGGTGCTTCACAAATTAATCTGTAAAAATGAAAAAGTACTTTTTTTCCGCAAAAATCTTTTTTTATCATTAATTAGTGAAGCACCTGGGGTTCAATATGCTCACTACCCATCTAGATATATTCCCTGGGGGTCTAGTTTCCAAAATGGGGTCACTTGTGGGGGAGCTCTAATGTTTAGGCACACAGGGGCTCTCCAAACGCGACATGGTGTCCGCTCACAATTTGAATAAAAATCAGCTCAAATTGTTAGCTGTCACCATGTTGCGTTTGGAGAGCCCCTGTGTGCCTAAACATTGGAGCTCCCCCACAAGTGACCACATTTTGGAAACTAGACCCCCCAAGGAACTTATTTAGATGCATAGTGAGCACTTTGAACCCCCAGGTGCTTCACAAATTCATCCGTAACAATGATAAAGTACTTCTATTTCCACTAAAATTTTCTTTTTCCATTTTTAAAGATTAATTTGTGAAGCACTGGGATGTTTAAAATGCTCACCACCCATCTAGGTAAGTTCCCTGGGGGGTCTAGTTTCCAAAATGGGGTCACTTGTAGGGGAGCTCCAATGTTTAGGCACATAGAGGCTCTCCAAACGTGACATGGTGACGGCTAACAATTTGAGCTGATTTTTATTCAAATTGTGAGCGGACACCATGTCGCGTTTGGAGAGCCCCTGTGTGCCTAAACATTGGAGCTCCCCCACAAGTGACCCCATTTTGGAAACTAGACCCCCCAGGGAACATATCTAGGTGGGTAGTGAGCATAGTGAACCCCCAGGTGCTTCACAAATTAATGATAAAAAAAGATTTTTGCGGAAAAAAAGTACTTTTTCATTTTTACAGATTTATTTGTGAAGCACCTGGGGTTGAAAGTTCTCACTATGCATCTAGATACGTTCCCTTGGGGGTCTAGTTTCCAAAATGGGGTCACTTGTGGGGGAGCTCCAATGTGGAGACGCACAGGGGCTCTCCAAACGCAACATGGTGTCCGCTTACAGTTTGAGCTCATTTTGCATTCAAATTGTTAGCGGACACCATGTCACGTTTGGAGAGCCCCTGTGTGACTAAACATTAGAGCTCCCCCACAAGTGACCCCATTTTGGAATCTACACCCCCCAAGGAACGTATCTAGATGCATAGTGAGCACTTTGAACCCCCAGGTGCTTCACAAATTCATCCATAAAAATGAAAAAGCACTTTTTTTTCCACAAAAATTTTCTTTTTTCATTATTATGGATCAATTTGTGAAGCACCTGGTGGTTGAAAGTGCTCACTATGCATCTAGATACGTTCCTTTGGGGGTCTAGTTTCCAAAATGGGGTCACTTGTGGGGGAGCTCCAATGTGGAGACACACAGGGGCTCTCCAAACGTGACATGGTGTCCGCTAACAATTTGAATGCAAAAAGAGCTCAAATTGTAAGCGGACACCATGTCGCATTTGGAGAGCCCCTGTGCGTCTCCACATTGGAGCTCCCCCACAAGTGACCCCTTTTTGGAAACTAGACCCCCAAGGGAACGTATCTAGATGCATAGTGAGAACTTTCAACCCCCAGGTGCTTCACAAATTAATCTGTAAAAATGAAAAAGTACTTTTTTTCCGCAAAAATCTTTTTTTATCATTAATTAGTGAAGCACCTGGGGGTTCAATATGCTCACTACCCATCTAGATATATTCCCTGGGGGTCTAGTTTCCAAAATGGGGTCACTTGTGGGGGAGCTCTAATGTTTAGGCACACAGGGGCTCTCCAAACGCGACATGGTGTCCGCTCACAATTTGAATAAAAATCAGCTCAAATTGTTAGCTGTCACCATGTTGCGTTTGGAGAGCCCCTGTGTGCCTAAACATTGGAGCTCCCCCACAAGTGACCACATTTTGGAAACTAGACCCCCCAAGGAACTTATTTAGATGCATAGTGAGCACTTTGAACCCCCAGGTGCTTCACAAATTCATCCGTAACAATGATAAAGTACTTCTATTTCCACTAAAATTTTCTTTTTCCATTTTTAAAGATTAATTTGTGAAGCACTGGGATGTTCAAAATGCTCACCACCCATCTAGGTAAGTTCCCTGGGGGGTCTAGTTTCCAAAATGGGGTCACTTGTAGGGGAGCTCCAATGTTTAGGCACATAGGGGCTCTCCAAACGTGACATGGTGACGGCTAACAATTTGAGCTGATTTTTATTCAAATTGTGAGCGGACACCATGTCGCGTTTGGAGAGCCCCTGTGTGCCTAAACATTGGAGCTCCCCCACAAGTGACCCCATTTTGGAAACTAGACCCCCCAGGGAACATATCTAGGTGGGTAGTGAGCATAGTGAACCCCCAGGTGCTTCACAAATTAATGATAAAAAAAGATTTTTGCGGAAAAAAAGTACTTTTTCATTTTTACAGATTTATTTGTGAAGCACCTGGGGGTTGAAAGTTCTCACTATGCATCTAGATACGTTCCCTTGGGGGTCTAGTTTCCAAAATGGGGTCACTTGTGGGGGAGCTCCAATGTGGAGACGCACAGGGGCTCTCCAAACGCAACATGGTGTCCGCTTACAGTTTGAGCTCATTTTGCATTCAAATTGTTAGCGGACACCATGTCACGTTTGGAGAGCCCCTGTGTGACTAAACATTAGAGCTCCCCCACAAGTGACCCCATTTTGGAATCTACACCCCCCAAGGAACGTATCTAGATGCATAGTGAGCACTTTGAACCCCCAGGTGCTTCACAAATTGATCTGTAAAAATGAAAAAATAATTTTTTTGTGGAAAAAAAAAGTACTTTTTTAATTTTATGGATCAATTTGTGAACCACTTGGGGGTTCAAGTGCTCACTATGCATCTATATACGTTCCTTGGGGGGTGTAGTTTCCAAAATGGGGTCACTTGTGGGGGAGCTCCAATGTTTAGGCACACAGGGGCTCTCCATACGCGACATGGTGTCCGCTAACAATTGGAATTGTTAGCGGACACCATGTTGCGTATGGAGAGCCGCTGTGTGACTAAACATTAGAGCTCCCCCACAATTGACCCCATTTTGGAAACTACACCCCCCAAGGAACGTATCTAGATGCATAGTGAGCACTTTGAACCCCCAGGTGCTTCACAAATTGATCCGTAAAAATGAAAAAATAATTTTTTTGTGGGAAAAAAAAGTACTTTTTTAATTTTATGGATCAATTTGTGAACCACTTGGGGGTTCAAGTGCTCACTATGCATCTAGATACATTCCTTGGGGGGTGTAGTTTCCAAAATGTGGTCACTTGTGGGGGAGCTCCAATGTTTAGGCACACAGGGGCTCTCCATACGCGACATAGTGTCCGCTAATAATTGGAGCTAATTTTCCATTCAACTTGTTAGTGGACACCATGTCACGTATGGAGTGCTCCTGTGTGCCACCAGCACAAGGGCAACTGGAAGAGTTGGGGTACAGCACCAGAAAATGGCACCTCTAATGTGCTATTTTCTGGGGTGGCTGTGAGTTGCAATTTGCAGTGTGGGGGGCCACAACATTTGGGTCTCTCCACGATGGGGATTGCAGCCCCCCAACTGCCAAGTTGTACCTGGCTGGCATCCAAAAATAAGGCAAAGCTCCTTGTCATTTTATTGGTAGACGTAAAAAAAAAAAAATGGCGTAGGGCTCCGCCATATTTTTGGTCCAGCCAGGTACAACTTGGCAGCTACGGACTGCCAGCAACCCCCAGCTGCCTCGTTGTACCTGGCTGGTACCCAAAAATACAGCAAAGCCCTTTTTTTTTTCTTTCTAGAACTAATTCTAGAAAAAAAAAATGACGTAGGGCTCCGCCATATTTTTGGTCCAGCCAGGTACAACTAGGCAGCTGGGGGCTGGATTCCACAGCATGGAGAGGCCCAAGCGTTCTGGGCCCCCCATGCTGCAAATTGCAGCCCGCAGCCGCCCCAAAAAATGGCGCATTCATTGAAGCGCCATTTTCTGGCGCTGTACCCAGACTCTTCCAGTTGCCCTGGTGCCGGTGGCAAACTGGGTAATAAAGGGGTTAATGCCAGCTTGTTATTGGCAGCTGGCACTAAGCCCCGAGATTCATAATTTAGGGCCAATGGTAGACCCGCCATTAGGAATCTCTGGTAAATAGTCAGAAAATACACACAGAGAAAAATCTTTTTATTTGAAAAAAAAAACAAACAAAATTTGGACTCCATCTTTATTATAAAGATCCGACGTAGTCCACAACGAAGGTCCCACAGCGCTCGACCGCCTCCGACGTAGTCCACAACGAAGGTCCCACGACGCTCGATCGCCTCTGCTCAATCCAGAGATTGCAGCAAGGGATCAAGTGTCCTTTTCCTACAGCCTATGGGGTCAGAGTTATGTTGCACTGTATGACAATGATCTGTCATACAGTGCACCATGACTATGATCCCAGAGACTATAACAAGAGGATACTTGATCCCTTGTTGCACCCATCCATTCACCTATGCACCCATCAGCCATGCACACACACATCCACGCCCGCTCGCTGACATCCACGCCCGCTGACAGCCACGCACGCAGACAGCCACGCACACAGACAGCCACGCACGCAGTCAGCCACACACGCAGACAGCCATGCACGCAGACAGCCACGCACGCAGACAGCGACGCACGCAGACAGCCACGCACGCAGTCAGCCACGCACGCAGTCAGCCACGCACGCAGACAGCCACGCACGCAGACAGCGACGCACGCAGACAGCCACGCACGCAGACAGCCACGCAGACAGCCACGCACGCAGACAGCCACGCACGGTCAGCCACGCACGCAGACATCCATTCATTCATTGATACATACAAACATACATGCATACTACATACATACATGCATACATACTACATACATACATGCATACATACTACATACATACATGCATACATACTACATACATACATACATACATTCATTTATACATACTACATACATACTACATACATAGATACATTCATTCATTCATTCATACACACATACTACATACATACATACTACATACATACTACATACATACATTCATTCATTCACACATACTACATACATACATACTACATACATACTACATACATACATTCATTCATTCATTCACACATACTTACCTGATCCAGGAGGAGGAGCCCGGAAGAGGAGGAGCCCACACCGGAGATTCATAATTTAGGGCCAATGGTAGACCCGCCATTAGGAATCTCTGGTAAATAGTCAGAAAATACACACAGAGAAAAATCTTTTTATTTGAAAAAAAAAACAAACAAAATTTGGACTCCATCTTTATTATAAAGATCCGACGTAGTCCACAACGAAGGTCCCACAGCGCTCGACCGCCTCCGACGTAGTCCACAACGAAGGTCCCACAGCACTCGACCGCCTCCGACGTAGTCCACAACGAAGTCCCACGACGCTCGATCGCCTCTGCTCAATCCAGAGATGCAGCAAGGGATCAAGTGTCCTTTTCCTACAGCCTATGGGTCAGAGTTATGTTGCACTGTATGACAATGATCTGTCATACAGTGCACCATGACTATATCCCAGAGACTATAACAAGAGGATACTTGATCCCTTGTTGCAACCCATCCATTCACCTATGCACCCATCAGCATGCACACACACATCCACGCCGCTCGCTGACATCCACGCCCGCTGACAGCCACGCACCAGACAGCCACGCACACAGACAGCCACGCACGCAGTCAGCCACACACGCAGCACAGCCACGCACGCAGACAGCCACGCACGCAGACAGCGACGCACGCAGACAGCCACGCACGCAGTCAGCCACGCACGCAGTCAGCCACGCACGCAGACAGCCACGCACGCAGACAGCGACGCACGCAGACAGCCACGCACGCAGACAGCCACGCAGACAGCCACGCACGCAGACAGCCACGCACGGTCAGCCACGCACGCAGACATCCATTCATTCATTGATACATACAAACATACATGCATACTACATACATACATGCATACATACTACATACATACATGCATACATACTACATACATACATGCATACATACTACATACATACATACATTCATTTATACATACTACATACATACTACATACATAGATACATTCATTCATTCATTCATACACACATACTACATACATACATACTACATACATACTACATACATACATTCATTCATTCACACATACTACATACATACATACTACATACATACATTCATTCATTCATTCACACATACTTACCTGATCCAGGAGGAGGAGCCCAGAAGAGGAGGAGCCCACACCGGAGCTGGACCGCGGCTGCACCGGCGGGCCCGCCGGTAGGTGAGAGAGGGATGGGGGGGGTGGACACGGGGCATGGGGGTGTTACCTTCATCAGCCCCCTCCGTGATCGCACGGAGGGGGCTGTGGAAGCTGACAGGCGGCGGCGGTGATTGTCATTTACCGCCGGCGGGCATTCCGCCGGCGTGATGACTGTTACCGCCGCCTTGGGGGGGGGTAGGACGGCGATCGGGGGGCCAGGAGGCCGATCTGGGGGCCCTGGAGTGAGGGGAGGCTAGGAGGGAGACGGCACATACCATCCCGCCCCTCCAGATCTGATTGGAGAGCTCCAATCGGATCTGGAGGGGATTACTAGCACTGATTGGCAGTCTGAATTTCAACTGCCAATCAGAGGGGCCCTGGGCACGGGGGGGTTAATCCACCCCCGTGGAGTGTACTACAGGTTGTCACTGTGCATTATGTACAGTGACACCTGAGTCACCCCCCTCACACGGGCCGCAGGAGCCCGATCATTCCATGGCCCTCCGTTTGGGCCAAAGGTCGGGAACGAACTTGTTTTCATGGCCCAAACGGTGGGCCAAGGGTCGTGAAGGGGTTAATCAGAGATGACCAAACCTTTTAAGGTTAGGTTCAATTCAGGTCATTGAAAGTCCCGTGGTGTTGAGCAAACTTGTTCAGGTTTGAAGTTTTGGTTCTTGATGTATGCAATGCACTGGAGCGAGCATCGCTAAAGTTAGGTTCAGTTGCTACTTGGCCAAATGCAAGCTGCGTGCAATGTTTGAATCACTGGAACCAGGCTTAAAAGCACAGTTTTAGGGTGTAGTATTTGTCCAAAATTATTTTGGGAAAAAAAACAGCCTTCCTACCTATGAACTTGTTTTTTTATGGCTGACTGTATGTGGGTGAAAAGCTGAGCTGCTAATCAGTTCTTAATATTTTTTTTTGTTTTGTTTTATTTTATTCAGAGCAAACCTTTGTTATTGCAGAGGGTCATCAGCATGCAAGGCCATCTCTTCTACACTCATGTGATAGTGATTAATATATGTAAATACTTAAGTCCCAAAAGCATTTGAGAAAAGTATTCTAGGATTGATACTCATATTGGCTAACCAGAAAAATTATATTTGTAAGCCTTCAGGACTTAATCGCCCCTTCATCAGACAATACTACAAATAAATTACTTAGACATATTATTACAACAGTATTACAGCAGGACATGAGGTGATGCTAAATACAGATGGTCTAAGGAAATTAAACTAAGGTCTTTTGTTACTGATGTAGATGAGATGGATGTGTTCTTTTACAGATCTGAAGGCCTTCTGGTGGAGATGTGAACTGTATCAATGTAATGACTCATGAATCCAGGTGTCACATTGAGTCCCATTTTTAGAGATTGGAATATTCTTATGAGTTTGAATTCCCAGATTTTCTTTCTCTGGGAAATCTGGGAATTCAAACTCTTAACAATATTAAAATTTTTAAAATTGTAACTCAATGTGGCACCTGGATTCATGAGTCATTACATTGACACAGTTAACACCTCCACCAGAAGATCTTCAGATCTGTAAAAGAACACTACCACCTCATCTACATCAGTAACAAAAAACCTTAATTTAATTTCTTTAGACCATCTCTAATTAGCATCACCTCATGTGCTGATGTAATAGCAATTTATATGTCTCAGTAATTCATTTGTAGCATTGTCTGATAAAGGGACCATTGAGTCCTGCTTACAAATATAATTTTTCTGGTTAGCCAATAAAGGTATCACTCCTAGAATACTTTTCCCAAAATTATTTTTGTACTCAAATATTTACATCGATTTTTCTAGCTAACATGGTACCACAATAAATATTATTTTGTATAGCGCTGTGATTAATATAAAAATAGTATATGACCTTACATGCTTCACATATATGTTCTTATAGGTATATTCACACTCATGAAACTCCATACTATTGATATTGCTTCATAAAAAGTGCAATCGCTTTAATTTCATTCCATATGTTTAGAATATTTATTTTTGGCATGTGCACAAGTGTGTTATACTGTATATATCATAAATATTGAAGTTGTCCATGCAATACTGCTCACTAGCCTTAATCAGAATTCCAGTACATAATCTGGAATTATAGTAAGTTGAAAATATTCAGGGAAAGTTCACTTATGTCTAGTCCAAAGGACTGTTTCACCACGGAACCGGTTTTAATCCACCTGAACCCTGCACATCCTTTAATTTTAAGAGTGGACTCTTCAATTGTGAGTTGCGTACAATAATAGATCATTGTGCTCATGGATCATCGCTACTTAGAGTTTCTTAGATCTGCTTGGTGCCTTTCTCCATGTCAAGTTTTTCAAGTAATCCGGTATTTTCTCTTAATGGGAAAGCTGATACATTGCCTCAAATTCACGCTGTGGATTCCGTATCTGGGGCCCCATTCAAGACCATGCTATCTGATGCCAACTTTGTTGGAGTAAATTGAGACCAGAATTTGTTGAGGAATATCAATGAGGCCTACAATGGTGATGTATTTCTTCCTAATTCACCTGATGATGTAAATATTGTCTTTAAGAACAGTGTGTGGGTCTGAGATTGACGTATGTACGTACGTCCCAGAGGTCGTAAGATTACAAACTGTCAAGTTAGTCCATGACTCTAAATTGGCTGGTCATATCGGGTTAAAAAAGACACAGGAGTTCCTGAGCCATTTTTCTTTTGGTGGCTGACCTGTCTGAGAGATGTGAAGGACTATTTTTACTCTTTTGAGGTATGTGCATGGTATAAGACCCCTCTTGCATCACCTGCTGGACTACTCCAACCACTACCTGTTCCGTCTTGCCCTTGGGGGACGTTATTGTGGAATTTCCCATCTCTGGCAGGAAGAACACTATCTTGGTTGTGGTGGACTGTCTGACTAAAGCCATCCATGTTATATCATGTAATGGCCTCCCCTCAGCTAGGATATGGTAAATCTGGTAATATAGAACATTTCTCTGCTACATAGGGTTCCGGATTAAATAATCTCATACCGAGGAGTGCAGTTCACATCTAAATTCTGAAAAGAGTTTTGTTCTGCGCGTAATATTAATATCTGTTTTTCTTCAGTGTACCATCCTTAGACGGATGGACAGATGGAGAGGACCAATCAGACCTTGGAGCAATATCTCCGATACAATGTCAGCGTCTGACAGAACGAATGGATAGCATTGCTACCATTAGCAGAATTCTCCTACAATAACACTCATAGTGTCTCCGCAAAGGTATCAACTTTATTTTCCAATCTGGGTTTATACAAGCATTCAGCTTAGGTCTATGATTGATGCTTCAGTACCGGCAATAGAGTACATTTTGATGGCATTCAAATAGAATCTACCGGATCTAAAGGCATCTTTGACCTATGTTTTAGGTAGAAGATTCAGCATGGTTGTCCACTAAGAATGTGCAAATAGATGTTCCTTCAAAAAAATTGGGACAGACATTCATCAGTCCTTTCAAGATCAGTGGTATTGTGAGCTCTGATGTCTGCCATCTGAAACTGCCAAAAACTGTGAAGGACATTCTGTTTTCCATGTCTTATTAATAAAGCCAGTGTTCCCTTATACCTTCCAGGGATGCATTGTGCCCCTTCCTCAACTTGTGGTGGTATATGGGCAGGAAAAATTTGTGGTGAAGGAGATCCATGACTGTAGGATCTGTAGGAAGCGGCTTCAGTATCTAATAAAGTGGCAGGGCTATCCACCTGAAAAAGACTCTTGGTTACCAGTGAAAAAGATCAATGCTCCCCAAATGATTGCTTGCTTTCTTTGGAGATACCCAAAGAAATCTGGTCCAGGATCATCCTGAAGCCACTTCTAAGGTCAGAGTAATGCCAGGATTCTGTGTTTTTCATGGAACTTTCTGTGTCTCTTTGCATTCATGAGTGATGGCGTATGCTGCTTCATTATGACTTTAAACTTTCTGTCTGTTCTGCCTATTTAAGGCCCAGTCCTGGATTCATGCCCTGCCTGAGTATTTTGTGCTATCTGGCTTCTAAGTTACCCCAGACTTGGCACCTCTGATCTCTCTGCTACTACTTGTCAAGCTCTGCTGTTCAGACTTTTTGCTGCTTCAACTCTCCTGAAGTCCAGGTATTTTTTAGCAGTATCAGCTGCCTGTACTCTCCTTTGCTGTGTATTGTCCATCTCTTGACTGTTTGCATTCATCTACCTGAAAGATTAATGTGTGATTGGTGAGGAAATGGTGCAGAAGTGGAGTTTTTCCAATAGTGGGCAGTGAAACTATTGAAAGTTCATGAGGTGGAGGTGGAACCTGGGTGGAGGTGGGGCCTGGGTGGAGGTGGAGCCTGGTGGAGGTGGAGTCTGGGTGGATGTGCAGCTTGGTCGAGGCAGAGATAGGGTGGAGTCTCAGGGGGCCTTAAAATTTTTTCAGTCAGGGGCCCCGAAATTGTTAGTGGCAGCCCTGAGTGTTACACTGTCATTATTTTGATTCCAACTATATTGACCAAACAGCAGATAAATATGCTTTCTTGTACACATAATGTTGTCTCCTCACAGTTTTAATTTGTTCCTTAGCCTGCTACTTATCGCAAGGCTACTTACCGTAAAGAAATATTTAATTAATAATACCGAATATTGATGTTTCCAGCAAATGTATTGATTCCACCTCAATGCAGAATATTGATGCTGCAGAAAATAATGTTTCTTCCTGTTTGTTTGCAGGGTAATGTAGCTCCTCCCCTTTCCATAGCAGAGCAAAATGCGAATTTTGATCTGGACAGTCTTGCTTATGAAAACCCTTGTGATCGTCATAATGATGGTCCCCCCATCAAATTAAGATCCGAAATCCTGATTACTAACCCAAGGCATCTCATCTTGATTCATTGGACTCTTTTCAATCTTTGGTGGAGAAATATTTAAAAGCTCTATATTCTGATATTTCAGTGTCAGTCACATAACATGGCAATCTAACTAAAGGTACCGTTACACGCTACAATGTCGTAACGATCTCACCAATGATCTCACGGGAGCGTGGTCGTTAGGAAATCTTTTTGAGAACGTTGGTGAGTGCTATTTCTAGCATGTTTATTCCCATAGGGTATTTATTGTGCACAGGTCCTATTCAGGATGCTAATAAACGTCTCCCATTTGCTTTGTGTACTTTTATGTCTCTGGACATTATCCCAGTTTATTGCTCTAAGATTATCTCTCAATCGTTGAAAATTTGCCTTCCTGAAGTTTAGTGTCCTTGTAGCCCCTCCACTACACATCTTATTAAAGGATACATGAAAACAAATTACTTTGTGATCACTATTACTCAAGTGACCCCAAACCCATATTTTTGATATGCGGTCTGGCCTGTTGGTAAATATTAGGTCCAGCAGTGCCCCCCTTCTTTTTGGGTCCTGAACCAGTTATGAAAGGTAATTGTCTCTCATAGTTGTCAAAAACCTATCTCCTTTGCTGAAACTGCAGATTTCCATTTCCCAATGTATTTCAGGGTAGTTGAAGTCACCCATACAAATTACTTCTTTTTGAATCGCTGCCTCATCTATTTCCTTTGTGAGAATATTCTCCATTGCTTCCATTATTTTTGGAGTCTTAAACCAAACTCCTTTCAGTAATTTATTTACCCACCCACAGGGACTCTACATTTTCATTAGATTCACATATAATATCACATAGAATGGGTTTTAAGGATGATTTTACATATAAACACCCACCCCCACTTGCTTATTTGGCGTCATTTGTGAACACACTATAGTCCTGTAAATTAACAGCCCAGTCATGGCTCTCATCCAGCCATGTCTTCGATATCCCCAAGATGTCATAATTATTTCCAACCAAATGAATTCTAATTCCTACATTTTGTTGGTGAGGCTTCTGGCATTAGTGTACATGCACTTTATGTATCTCTTTGTACATATATTCCTTCTTACTATATTGACTTTTCTAACCCCAAGCCCTATGCCACCTCTAATATCTTCATTTGTGATCAGCTCACTATCTGCACTATTTTCCCCTCCTATAAAATGAATACCCCACAAATCCCTAGTTTAAACACTTCTCTAACCGTCTTGCCATTTTCTTCCCATCACAGCTGCATTCTGTTTATAGAGATGCAGCCCATACCTAGGGTAAAACCTATAGCCAACAGAGAAGTCAGTCCAGTTCTCCAGGAAACCAAATCCCTCCTTCCTACATCAATTCCTGAGCCACCTATGTATCTACCTAATCTACCATTACCTCTCTGGCATGGCACGTGGTACAGGCAATATTTCAGAGAATACCACCTTGGAGATCCTTGCTTTAAACTTGCAGCCTAATTCCATGAAATCATCTTTAAGGACCTTCCACCTACCTCTAAGTTTGTCATTTGTTCCAACGTGAACTATGAACACTTACCAGCCCCTCCCAGTAATCTGTCATACCGATCAGCGATGTGCTGGACTCTAGCGCCAGGTAGGCAGCACACTGTTCGACAATCCCTGTCTTTGTAACACACATACACACATTTTAGCTGTAGCACCATGATTTGTTCAATTAATTTTACTTGAAAAGGCTACCCCTCACTATTGGGCAGCCGGGTGTGTGGTCTTCATTTAAAAAAAATTACCTCTCAAAATTTATAAACAATTTATAAGAATAACCTGCACTACTGCCTATGACTGTGGATCTCTGGTTAAGTCAGAACTGGCTATGGAGGTAACACAGGACCGGTCCCGCTACTGAATCTTGGTGCCGTGCCTTTGTTTGCAAAGTCCCAAAGTTCATTTGACATAGTAGTAGGCAGCACTCACCAGTCTGTTGCATTGGAGTTTCTTTATTTCTTTATGAACTCCATTGTGTGGATCTGGTGAAGCTCATCTGAGTGAAACACGTGTAGTCCCTGGACGCACCTCGCATCCACCACCCCGCCGGCATGTCAGTCGTGTGCAGTTTGACATAAAGAAATCCTAATGCAACAGAATGGTGAGGACTTCCTACTATTATTTCAAATGAACCTCTCGACACTTATCGCCAGGTTCTAACAGTCCGTGCAAGGGTCTTTTTAAAAATTGGCTGATCTGTGGGAGATTTATGTGAACATGCTAAATGATGGGCCTGCCCCTTATAGTTATGGTTCCGGTGGTTTGTCTTACATCTATTCCACTTTTACGCAAGGCCACATTACCGAGAACAAAAAATCAGAACGTAGTGGTATGCTATTATTCAGAGCTGTTGTATTCAGACAAAGCTGGCTGCTTTGAACAATATTTTTTTCAAAAGAAATGCTTTGGGTCCCATGAATATTTTTTAAAACAGGACTGGGAAGGCAAACACAGGCAAGGGGTATGAGACTTTCAGTAGCATGACTATGCTCAAATTCTCGCCAGTTACCTGTATAGTCTGTGGTCTCAGTTTTTAACAAAATTTTACAACTCACCAATGTGCCCTGGGTCTGTGGCTTCATTAAAAAATCTTAAGCAGTAGTCACAGTACACCAAGTATTGTGGGCTTATTCTATCTCAAACCTGCAACTGCACTGCAGCAGGCAATGTTGTGTAGCTCCTAAAACCCATCTGTATACAAACAGTGTGGAAGAGTGGTTGATCTTTGGCAATCTTGGCTGAGAGGGGGAACTGGGTAAAGAGTCTGTTGCAGCCTCATTGTTAAAATTGGGTGCTCCGTGGTGGAGCTCTGGAAATCTTGGCTTTGTGGGTCAACTGTTAAAACAGTCTTTGTAGGGGGCTTTTAATAATATTTATGCTGTATGGGGTAACTATGACATCGGCCTCTGTGGGGTGACTGTAAACATTTTTAGCTTCCTTATTTAGGTGCTATGTAATCAGGATTGATATGGTCATAGAACCCCTTTAAGTAATATCCCTATCCATATTTGTTTGCAAGGCATTTGTCCTGCTCTTACCCCTATTTTGCCTTCATTTGCAGCCTCCGTTCCCCTTACTACAACCAGTTTACAGTCATTTTTCAACACTGAAGTCCTAGTTAACTTGAGTCCTAGTTAACTTGCCAACTTTGTTTTCCGAACCCGACTTTTTCTATGCCCGTGCTGATTAAGAGAATCTGAATATTCACATGTCCACTCATTCCTAATGGTAAAGCTCGAAACGAAGTCATCTAAGGATAAGAATAGCAGAAAAGATACAATGTTGATTTATTTGTTAGTATACACTTTTGGTGTCTGTGTTTCAAGATTGCGTGTTTTTGCATTCCCTGTAGTTAAATTAAGTACTAATGCATCTCAATGAATTAGAATATCATCAAAATGTTATTTTTTTTCAGTAATTCAATACAAAAATTGAAATGTATATATTATATAGTCATTACAAACTGCGTGACCTATATCAAGTGTTTTTTTCTGTTAATGTTGATGATTATGGCTTACAGCCAATTAAAACCCAAACGTCGTTATCTCAAAAAATTAAAGTAGGGTGGATGAAGGGTTACAACCATGCTGCCGGATTACATGAGACATCAAAGGGTGAATATAATATTGACTTTTTAGTCAACATGTTTCGGGGCTCCCAGAATTGCCCTGAAACATGGCAATATGACATTGATTTTTGATAATATTCTAATTCACCAAAAAGTGACTCTTCACATAAGTGTATACTCCAGTGACTTGTATTAAACAATGTTTATGTTTATTTGTCTTTTATCTTTGACTAAGTGTGCACCATGCAGCAGAAAAACGTAAGATATTACTCCCAGTGGCATGGTTTTAATCATATGGATGCTTTAACAGAAGGATTTTGGTCACTTACGTACATTTTGGCTCAGTGAAATCTAGATTATTTATGTCTCTTTGTGTTAACAGTGGGGTCCTCCTGGGTCTCCCATCATAGCACTTCATTACATTCAAATGTAAACTGATAGTTTGCACTGAGACTGATGAGCCCTAAGCCTGCAAGACAGTTTGAGTTTTTTGACAAGTGATTGAGTCTGCTTATCTACCATCCATGATATAACGCATTGCAACTATCCATCAATTTTTCTCTGCCACCCACATCCAGAGAGATTAGCTACAGTGTTACCATTTATAAACTTCTTGACTACGTGGAGCACCATGGACAAGGCAACATCAACCTGTCTGGTCATGGATTTGTAACCTTGAGATGGTTGATATTTTTCAGCAATTTTTGTTCTCGAGTCCTCAGACAGCTCTCTTCTCTGTTTGCTCTTGATTGAGTCAATGTCTCTTTTCATCTGGTTTAAGGTGTGATTTTCATAATTCCCACACCACTTACTTGCCTGATGTGAGTTTGAGCAAGTTATTTAAGTTACCGTCACACGCTACGATCTAGTGAACGACATCGCTAACGATGTCACGTGACTGCTGTCGTTTTGACATCGTTAGTGCGGTGTCACATGCATGGATATCGTTAACAATGTTAAATTTGGCAACGTACCAGCTACTTTGCGTACAACTTAGTGAATGATTTTACATAGCGGCAGGAATAGGAGAATTTGGAACAACCTCGTTCAAAAAGGTGTCACACTGAACGATGTTGCAGGTTGACAGAACGTTAATTGGATGACGAACAACGGATTTGAGGTCAGGATCTCAAATTTTTGATGAGCGATCCAACAATTTCTCATTTCAACATCGTACGTTTCCACGTAACAATGCACAAACGATGTTGTTTGAATGATCAAAAAAACGTGATGTATCAGCAATATCGTTACCGATATCGCAGCGTGTGACGGTACCTTTACCTACAATTTTGGAAAAGTGCAAGCAATTTTGTCCAAACCATTTTTGGGGTTTATGTTAAATTATGTTCAATTTGCCTTTTTCTTTTCAATTTTTTCCTGTTGTTCCAATGCATACAAAGAAAATAAACATGTGTAAAAAATAAAGTGTAATTGCAATAATTTTCTTGGAGAAATACTTGATTTTCTGGAACAACTTCAAGACTGCCCCCACTTTCAGCCATGACTGTATTGACCTGAAAAATCACCTTGTCAGATTTATCAAAATGTGGTAAAAATAAAAGAATTTGGCGATTGCAAGTTTATTTTGTAATTTCTCCAAACTGGTAATCTTATATGATATGGTATTTTAGTTGATTTAGGCGTGTTAGCTGGTTATATACAGAGTATGTCTAATTTGTATTTAGTTTTGTCTATTAATATTTCAGGTGGAAGTGCACTACATTCTACTATTGTGCATTTTTTTATACATAGGAAATTGAATATTTTTAAGACTACTGGTCCCTCTCGTTCTGATTTCTCTATGTTAAGGCTAGTTTTACACTGTGTGTGTTTGAAAAGCCTGCATACCCCCTGGATTTAACCGCAATGCACCCGCACCCCATGATAGAGTATGTGTTTGCAGATTTGTCATGGATCCAGTAGTTGCTTAATGACACAACCTTTTGGAAGTGCACAGAACATTGAGCACAGAATGAAAATCCGGATACACTAGAATCCGGAGTAATTCGTGACTTATAGACCCCAACACTAATTTTACACATGTTGCCCCGGATCTGTGTGGATACAGATGTTCACGGATTTTACCATGGGGTAAAAAAATCGCAAAAAGATGCAGATTTGGTCTCCATGAAAAAACTGTATCCACACGGATCCAAGGCAAATCGTACACAACTGGATGTGATGCACCCGCAAGTGTCTGCGAGCCCATTGAATGTCAATGGGGCCAAAAATTGATTCAGGTGAATCCAGTTTGTGATGGATTCTCATGGATGCTGAAAAACACCAGTGTGAAACCAGCCTTAGTGTAGAAGATAATTAGAAGAATTAATATAGTGAGAAATAAGCCCACTATATGTCAGGTTAGTCATTTTATTTTTGTCTCAAATGAAAGTTTTTGTTTATTGTGTTACACAAGGAAACTAAATGTGATGTGAATTTCTATATGGATCTTTTTTTATTTTAGAAAACACTGTAAAAAGTCTCTAATTTTCATAAAAGATTGTCAACCCATATTGTCCTGATTGGAAAATAACTTTAAAGGTGCCATTACACCTTGCGACATCGGCGCCTAATACATAGGCGACATAGGGGCATAGCCTATCAGCGTCGACATCGCCCCTACGTTGCCTAATGTAAAAGGGCGATGTTAGCGTCTCCGAGAGGTCGCCTGGCTTCACATCATTGATGTTAAACCAGGCGGCCGATCTGAGGCGATGTGTCCACATCGCCCCATGTTACCGGCCGCCAGCGACCTAACCATAGCCATAGGCTTCTATTGTGCTACATCGCCGCTCTGGTTTTGAGACACCCCGGCGGCGATGCCGCCTGTCAGCTCGTCGGTGCACCGCCGGAGGTGTCGCCCCATGTAAATGGGGGACGGCGACGCTGGCGGGGCATCAAAAACGTGCGCACACCCGCCAGTCGCCGCCGACATCTCCGGCGGTGTCGGCAGGTGTAACGGCACCCTAATGGCTTGGACACACTTTCCTAGTTACATACGATTTTGACTGAGGAGACTCTGAAAAGGCTGGAACAGTGACCCTGAACGGCTTCTCCCTCTCTGGACTGGGAGTGTGGAGCTGCACAAAAACACAATCAGCTGACAGTCCCGTCCAGACAGGGAGAAGTCGTTCAGGGTGACTGCTCCAGCCCTTTCAGAGTCTCCTCATTCAAACTCTGATGAGTGTGTCTGAGCCCTTATGAATAATTCTGGGAAATCAGTCCAAATAAAGCAATGAATACAATGTTTAACTGTCTTTTATTGAAACATAATCCAAAACACAGCAGCAATTTGCAATGCTAGGAAAAGACAATCTAAATAATTATATTTTTAAATATAATGAAAAACCTGTATTAAAATAAAGCTACAAAACAATCAAGTCTAATTTTACCTCTGCTGTTATTATCAATAAATTACAATATAGACATTCTGTGGGCAGCTAGTTTAACGTGAATGTAGGTACAAACATAATTTTGTGTTTGCCATGAGCATTTCATACAATAGAGATGAAGGATCAATTATTAAATCATTTTCGAAGATGGGGTGTAAATAAATATCTTTGTTAGAGAAATGCCGTAATTACTTATCTCATTTTTTGCTTCAAAGTTATTTTAGCAGCTCATTGGATAGTCAAGCCCTGACCAAGACTCCAAGTTGATGGCTTACTTAAAAAAAAGCAGTCTAAAAATACAATGCATTAGAACTATAAATTCAAACAATGTCAAACACATCCCCCTTTATGAGCAACACGTGGCCCATTGCTTATCAAACATCCAAACAACTCCAGAAAAGATAGATTTTGTTATTGTCGAAGAAGGAACTTGTCCTGAGTTCTGGCTGGCTTTTGTCTAGACATTGCATGTGACTCTACTCTGTAAGGTAATAATTCCAAAGACAAGTATATACAACTGCATTAATATCTACCTCATCCCAGCTCTCGGCAATGAGACAGTTACTAGGTTCTCAGCCTGGGAGCCACAATGTCAGAAAGGAAAATATAATCTAAGGAAGCAGTAAAGTTTCCTTGCTTTCACGCATGCCCGTTTGTAAAGATAACTGAATGCTTTTGGTGCCGGGTGATATTTATAAGTACAATTTTATGTGTTACCTTAACGTGGCCTTTTCAAACTCTACAAACTGTTTTGAGAAGTCTCCACTGTTTCTAAATCCATCATACACACATAGTTTTACGCAGGATGTTTAACTGACTACATTCAGACACTGATAAACCATTTGAAAAGATATACACTGTAAATTATTGAATTCTGTATATTTATGCTGCTTTGTTCAAGTGACTTAAATGCACATACACATACGTCAAATAGAAGAGATTAAAATCAGCCCCATCTTTATTTTTGCCCCTAGTTATGCTAGATTGTAGAAAGGTATTAAAGTGGAACTCCAGGGAGAGAAATTTTTTATACTTTCTATGACCATGATAAAGCTGAGCTGTCCACTACAGTTCTAGGATCTATAGATCGCTTATAAATCAATAAAATCATATCTGCTCCTCAGCACTCACTCTTCTTTTATGGGACAACAGGTCACAGAGCAGATTTGCCTCAGGCTACTGAAGAGAGAAAGGGGGGGGGGTGTTTTTGCATCCCACATTCCAGCCCCCTCATACTTTTTGCTAGAGTAATAAACAGAGGGTGTGGCAGGCATTCCCATACTCTCACTATATGCCAGTCCCTACTCTATATGCCTGATGTATGTTTTGCACAACTCTACTGAGCTGAGAGGACAGGAGGAGGAAAGTATGCAAGAGCACAATGTAGAGATTGGGGATGGTTGGGGTGAGTTAGGCAGTATAGAGAGGCCAGCATTAGGGAGAGCGTGAGGTCACAGTATGCAGATCATGGGACCTTGAGGAGAGGGCAAAGAATAGAGAATGTGCAGTATAGGTAGGGGCAAAGTGATAGAGGACAGTGTGAAGAGGGGGACCATCTTGGAATTGAGGGACAGTGTGGAGGCCATGCATCATAAGAGGGACAGTGTGGGGGATCCTTTTTTGTGCAGGAAGCCTAGTCTAGAATATATATTATGCAGTAGTGTTATAATGGCACTGTTATTTTTATGGGCACCTTGACAGGATGAACAGAGAAGAGAGAAGTCTGCATAGATTAAGAAGTATAAGTAAAGTCTAGTATGTTATTTTATAAGTCGTTAAGTCTGAGACCTAGAAATAGTTAAAATGGACTATCCTTTTTAGACATACATGTGTACAGCAATTTTTAAAATTAAAAGCAGCAATGTGTTGAGTGTGTTGTAGAATCATGGAAAGACCTACAAGTACTACTGTATTGCACTCATCTTTACATTAGAACAGGTATATAAATTTAATATACAGTATCTCACAAAAGTTAGTACACCCCTCATATTTTTGTAAATATTATATTATATCTTTATATGGGGCAACACTGAAGGTATGACACGTTGATACAATGTAAAGTAGTGTACAGCTTGTAAATGTAGTGTGCTCTCTAAATAACTCAACTCATACCCATTAATGTCTAAATGGCTGACAAGGCTGACAACAAAAGTGAGTACACCCATAAGTGAAAATAGCCAAATTATGCCTAAACTGTCACATTTTATGTGGCCAAAATTATTTTCAAGCACTGCCTTAACTTTCTTGGGAGTTTACTAGAGCTTCACATAAACCACAGGAATCATCTTACATTCCTCAATGACGAAATAAAGGATTGCTTAAGGACCTGTGATGATATGATGTTGGAAGGAAGTCTGACTCTTTTTCAGTCTCTTTGTTTCTATATTAAACTTGCAAAGGTAGAGCTTGTGATCCAGAATAATCCAGAGAATTGTATACCACCTAAAAGAAAGTGTAAAAGGTAAGAGCTGCTGAGGGTGAGAGGAGGAAGGGGGCACTTTACACTTACAGTGTGTCACACACAAGCAAAGAATGGACAACCCTGATTGTGTTCATTGATGTTTCTTTTACTTTGCTGACATCTAGTCAACAATGGCACAGTCTTCCTCCAAGTGTCTGACTGACCAAGAGATTAAAGCAATTATATTTCAAAGTGATGATGAAAGTGAACTGTCTTTGTCCGATGAAGAGTACTTGCCACCAGCTAATTAAACATCCTCATCCAGTGATTCTTCTCATGATGTAGATGTGGATCCAGTGCATCCTGAAGAAGCGATAAGTAGAACACCCAAAACAAATGTTTTTTGGGACAGTAATCCTTCATTAGTCGGACGTAGTCCAATACATAATATTGTGAGAAATGCTCAAGGAGCTGTAGGAAGTCCCGGGTACTTTTGTGGCACCCCTGCGACCAGGGTGGCCACATGAAGAACTGCAGCCAGGCAGAAAGTAGATAGTTTGTGCAACAAACACCCTCACAGCACACACACCCACAAGAGCACGGTACCCTACCCGGAGCCCGGGACACTAGGCGGGCAAGGGGTTGTGGGGTTTAGAGGAAAGTGGGTGGGAAGGAAGGTCAGGTGACAGACCAGTACAAATAGAGGAAAAGAGGAGGAAGGAGTTAGTAGGCCAGAGTGAGCCGAGAGGTAAAGAACAGCAGACAGAAAGTGACACATCCCGGAGGGATTGGGCTCCCTGGAGACGCAGAATCCACAGTGACACAGATCCATGGAGAGAAAGTTCATCCATAGCCGATATCCCAGGGGAGTGTGAGGACAGAGGCAGGACCAGTATTACTGGGTCCGAGGAAGACTGCAGCATCGACCAACTACCGGCAGGATAGATTCCCTGATTGCAACTGGAAGTCACACGGGTTAGAAGGAGCCTGGTAACACTTTGAAAGACAGGGTTACTGCAGGCTAGGCTTATACCAGAGTGTCAGCTCTGAGGGGGACTGAAGTCATACACCGGCTCCCCGGACAAACCGGCAGGGAACACAGATTCCAGATCTGTGTTCCCACTACAGGGTTGGAGGCTCAGCAGCATCCAGGAGGACCCAGCTTACCACCCATACACATAGGGGGAAGCTACATACAAGGGGCCGGGCTGCCGCCATACAGTCCGTAGGAAGAACAGAGAGAGAGAACCAGCCTGAAAGGTTAATAGAAGGAGTGAGGGGTCTTAGAGTGACAGCCTGGCTGCAGAGGGTTAAGTGTTAATGGAGTTAACTGTGTAAAGCTGTTAAGAACTGAACTGTTCAGTGAACTGTGTGACTTAGAAGAATATGAGAGTAGACCTGGTGAACACTGCTTCAGTTTCTCGTGTCTGATTCCAGGTATACTGAACTGTGCATTACACACCGTTTACCCTGCCAGAAGCAGCCCGACCCGCGGTGGACTCATCCATCCAGCTGCAGCCCTTCCATTCCTCCATCCTCCTGGCAGAGCTGTGCTGCAGCGGTGGTCCCATTACTGACCACTACCCGTGGGTGGCGTCACGACAAACTATCCCTGTAAATACCCTTTTACTTGTGAGAACCCGGGACACGGTCCGGACCAAGACCGCCGTGATATCCCCAGCAGTACCCCGGTCTGGCAGCGAGTACCCTGTCCCAGTGGGCACCACACTTTTCCCCTACTTTTTTTTCTGACAATATTACAGAAGAGGTCCTTTTATGCTCAAACTTAGAAGGAAGATGTATTACTTCTGCAAAAAATAAATCCTGGAAAAATATCTTAAAAGAGGAACATTATGCATATGTTGGACTTTTACTGCTGGCAGGGAGTTAAAAATTGTATGATGTTCCAATTAGAGAATTATTTCTGGACCCACTTTCTGATTCAACTATAAAACAATAATGGCAGTGGACAGATATGAGGAAATTAGAGGAAACATTCGATTTGATGATAAGCGAATATGTGCAGCGAGGTTCCAAACACACAAATCAGTTATATCTGGAACATATTTATCAAAAATTGCACCAAACTTTACAATCCTAGTACTAATGTCTTGGTAGTAGATGAGCAACTTGTACCCTTCAGAGAACGTTGCAAGTTCATACAATACATGCCCAATAAACCAGCCAAGTATGAAATAAAATTCTTCTGGATGTGTGATTCTGTAAATTATAATGGCAGAAAAGGGCTTATCTAATGTGACCTAGAAGTTGATGCACCAGTACAGAAAAATCTAGGGTCTGAGATTGTGAAAACACATGCAGTACCAATATACAATTCAGGTAGAAACATTACCATGGACAAATATTTTACCAATGTTGCAATGGGCAATTTTCTGCCTGAAAAAGCTGTTACACTTGTTGATACTATGAAGCCATACCGATGAGAAATTTCTCAAGCAATGAAACACATGAATCCACATCAAGCACTTTTTGAGAGTGTCTTTGATTTCAATAACAAAGCGACACTGGTATCTTACAAAGCGAAGAAGGAGAAATCCGTTATATTACTAAATATCTTGCATCATAATTGCAGTATTGACAGCAATGAAAGGAAATTGAAACCAGAAATCATCCTGTATTACAATAAAACTAAAGGAGGTGTAGACAAAATGGACGAAATGGTGGAGAAGTTTCATGAAAGAGGCAAACATGACGTTGGCCTGTACTAATTTTTTCAAATATGCTTGAAGTAGCAGCTCTGAATTAATTCATTATTTTTACAAAAACTCATCCAGAATTCCTTACAAGGAGAAAGGACAGGAGACACCTATTCTAGATGAACCTTTGCTATGAACTTGTAATGAGTCACATGATGGAGCAAAGCAGCATGAAATGCTTGCCAATGCAAACTAAAGAAGCAATGAAATGGTGTGGTGTACAGTTTCAGGATATTCCAGGGCCAGGAGAAAGAAAATAAAGCGTTGTTTCATTTGTCCAAGAAACTTAGAGAGGAAAGTTGAGCGATATTGTACCACTTGTGGGGAAAATGTCTGTAAAGAACATTCTTCAGAAAAGATAACATGTCAGAATTGTTTGGAAGACCAATAAAATTGAAAAGAAAAAGTTAGAAAAGACATGTATCTATTCAATTAATATAAAAAATACAAAAATATAAATCACCTCCCTTTTGCCCTATTAAAAAAAAACTATTAAAATATACACATATTTGGTATGCCTATGATAAGAATTGCATGTTCAGAATCTATCACAATGTAAAATAAATTAATCTGATCAGTAAATGGCGTAGCAATAAAAAAATTCCAGAATTACTATTTTTTGGTCGCCACTGCATTGTAATAAAATGAAATAAAATGCGATCAGAACATTATATTTGCCCCAAAATGGTATCAGAAAAAACGTCATCTCAGGTCGCAAAAAATAAGCTCTCACACAGCAAAGATTCTGAATAATTAACATGTTACGGGCTCAGAAGACAAAAGCAGAATTCTTTTGTGACAAATTTCTTAATTTTTTTCACCACTTAAAGAAAACAAAATCATATTGTTGGATCAATTTGAAAAAATATTGAACACTGTAAGTAAAAAAAGCATTGTGGAATTGCCTTTTTTATGCAGTTTGCAAACTTGAATTATTTTTCCTATCTTTCAGTACACTGTAATAAACTGAAGGATGACGTAAAAGTACTACCGGTACTCATCCCATAAAAAACAGGACCTCATACAACTATTTAGATGAAAAAAACTAAAAACATTATTGCTCTTGGAAGATGTGGAGGAAAAAATGAAATAAAAAAATGTATAAACGCCCAGGGTGAAGGGGTTATACCGTTTTTCTAGACATAGAAAATGCCCCCTTTGACACTTTGCAGTTCTATGTGTTAAAAGATCTCTAGAAATACTAATGTACTGTTTCTTCATTTATTTGCACCTTGTAATAATATTAAATAAGCCTTCATTCTTCCAAACATAATATCCCCATGTTTAATAAGCTGTCTTCATATTGCAGACAACCCGGTCCTCTAATATACTTGGTCGCGCTTCTGTGCACTCTAGTTCAGCTATGTCCTTCCCATACACTGCAGACCAGAATTGTACACAATATTCTAAGTATGGATGCATTAGTGTATAGAGAAATACTTTTCTTGTCATGAGCATCTATGCCTCTTTTATCACATACTATCATTTTATTTGAATTGGCAGTAGCTACCTGGCACTGGCAGCTAAAATTTAGTCTGCTGTCCACTCATCCCTCAAAACATAACCTCTGTTTACATTTTTATTTAATAACTAGCTGTAGTACCCGGCTACGCCCGGGTTAATAAATAACTGCTGTTAGCTATAACAAAATAGAATTTGAATATGTCATATTAATGACCTGTAGGAAAATAGAAGCTGAGCTGTGATTGATTGCTATAGGCAGCCTAATAAATCTCCAGCCAACAGTAAACACACCCCCTGGCCAGGCAGTATATGTTACCTCACACATACACATAATAGACAGCTCATGTGACTGACATCTGCCTTAATTCCCTATATGGCACATGTGTTGCACATTGGCTGTTTTTAATCAGATGTTTATGTTTGGAAAATAAAGATAGCACACGTATGAGGCGAGTTGTGTGAGGTGATTTGTGCACATCTGTGTCTGTCTGTGTGGCGTGTGTGTCCCTGGGGTGTGTATGTGTGTGTCCCTGTGGGGGGTATGTGTGGTGTGTGTCTCTCTTGTGTGTGTCTCTTTGTGGTGTGTGTGTGTGTCCCTGTGGGGCGAGTGCATGTGTCCCTATAGGGTGTGTATGTGTGTGTGTCCCTGTGGGGGATCTGTGTGGTGTGTGTATCTGTGTTGTGTGTGCCTCTTTGTGGTGTGTGTCCCTGTGGGGTGAGTGCATGTGTCCCTATAGGGTGTGCATGTGTGTGTGTCACTGTGGGGGGGTGTCTGTGTGGGGTGTGTGTGTCTCTGTGTTGTGTGTGTCTCTTTGTGGTGTGTGTGTGTCCCTGAGGGGTGAGTGCATGTGTCCCTATAGGGTGGCTATGTGTGTGTGTCCCTGTGGGGGGGTCTGTGTGGTGTGTGTGTGTCTCTTTGTGGTGTGTGTGTCCCTGTGGGGTGAGTGCATGTGTCCCTATAGGGTGGCTATGTGTGTGTGTCCCTGTGGGGGGGTCTGTGTGGTGTGTGTGTCTGTGTCATGTGTGTCTCATTGTGGTGTGTGTGTGTGTGTGTGTGTCCCTGTGGGGTGAGTGCATGTGTCGCTATAGGGTGTGTGTGTCCCCGTGGGGGTGTGGTGTGTGTGTCTCTGTGTTGTGTGTGTCTCTTTGTGGTGTGTGTGTGTGTTTGTTTGGGTGCGTGGTGAGTATCCAATGTTGGGGCTGCACCTTAGCGACTATACACTTGCTGTTACTCTTTGTGTGCGTGTGGTGTGTATACATGTCCCCGTGCATGGTGAATATCTCATGTTGGGGCCCCACCTTAGTGACTATATGCTAGTATGTGCTGTTAGTCTTTGGTGCTGTCATTAAGCCCCTCTCACTCACAACTGTCAACTGGTAACTGTCACTTTTTCCCCATTATGTAGATAGGGGCAAAATTGTTTGGTGAATTGGAATGCGCGGGGTTAAAATGTCGCCTCACAACATAGCCTGTGACGCTCCCGGGGTCCAGACGTAGGACTGTGCAAAATTTTGTCTCTATAGCTGACATCTGTCGATTTTCCTCCAACTCTTTTCCATTCACTTTTTCCCCATTATGTAGATAGGGGCAAAATTGTTTGGTAAACTGGAACGCGCGGGGTTAAAATTTCGCCTCACAACATAACCTATGACACTCTCAGGGTCCAAGACAAGAGAGGGGGGGGGGACAAGAGGCGCAATAGTGCCCTTATCACTAGACACTAGACAAATAAGGTGAGAAATAGTTTCACTCACCTAGTCCAGTTGTGCCACCCACAACTGGTTCAGAGGCCTGATATGGTACGTGTCTTGATGGCTGCTGCTGGACTTCCACCGGTCTCCACTCAGGTAGACGAACTTGAAGTTTTGGGAAAGGAAGGTGTGTCACAGTCCGCGCTGCCAAGAAATCCGCTCGTAATAACGCTAGTAGTCAGTATCCAAATTTATCCTCTTTATTCATCCAATCCATATGGATGAATAAAGAGGATAAATTTGGATACTGACTACTAGCGTTATTACGAGCGGATTTCTTGGCAGCGCGGACTGTGACACACCTTCCTTTCCCAAAACTCTCAGGGTCCAGACGTGTGACTGTGCAAAATTTTGTCTCTATAGCTGACAGCTGTCGATTTTCCTCCAATATTTTTCCATTCACTTTTTCCCCATTATGTAGATAGGGCCAAAATTGTTTGGTGAACTGGAATGCGCAGGGTTAAAATTTTGCCTCACAACATAGCCTATGACGCTCCTGGGGTCGAGACGTGTGACTGTGCAAAATTTTGTGGCTATAGTTGCGACGGTGTAGATGCCAATCCCGGATACACACACATACATACACACATACACACATTCAGCTTTATATATTAGACTAGCTGCACTACCTGGCTTCGCCCGGGTTAATAACTGCTGTTAACAAAATAGAATGTGTTAGCAAAAATTTATTCAGCACACAAAAAACACAAAACAAATCGATAGAAATGTAATTATTAAAAGGCAAAAACTAAGCTAATAGAAGCATTTCACAACATATATTTCAACACCACAGATATTCCACAGTTTCTATATCCTCTCACATAGAGGTAATGTGACTGACATCAGCCTTTCCACCAACACACCCTAACTATCATCCTATTACCTCACAGACATCCTATTACCTCACAGAAGCTTTACTGAGAATGTCCTTTGTTGTCTATATTAACCAATCAGAGCTCAGATTAACAGTAGCAAAATAGAAGCTGAGCTGTGATTGGTTGCTATTGGCAGCCTGATAAATCCCCAGGCAACAGTAAACCCTCCCCCTGACAGTATATATTAGCTCACACATACACATAATAGACAGGTCATGTGACTGACAGCTGCCGTATTTCCTATATATATATATTTGTTTCTCTTGCAGTTTTGCTGCTTATTAATCAGAGTTTTATTGTTGAAGGATAATACCAGACTTGTGTGTGTTTTAGGGCGATTATGTAGCGAGGTTGGTGTATGTGTGGTGAAATGTGTGTTGAGGGTGGTATATGTGTTCAAGCACGTGGTAGTGTGGGGCGCATTTTGTGTGTGTGTTCATATCCCCGTGTGTGGTGAGTATCCTATGTCGGGGCCCCACCTTAGCAACTGTATGGTATATACTGTTTGGAGGCATCGCTGTCATTCTTTAAGTCCCCCTTGTTCACATCTGGTAGCTGTCAATTTGCCTACAACACATTTCCTTTCACTTTTTCCCCATTATGTAGATAGGGCCAAAATTGTTTGGTGAACTGGAACGCTCAGGGTTAAAATTTCGCCTCACAACATAGCCTATGACGCTCTCGGGGTCCAGACGTGTGACTGTGCAAAATTTTTTGGCTATAGCTGATAGCTGTCGATTTTCCTCCAACACTTTTCCATTCGCTTTTTCCCCATTATGTAGATAGGGGCAAAATTGTTTGGTGAACTGGAACGCGCGGGGTTAAAATTTCGCCATACAACATAGCCTATGACGCTCTCGGGTCCAGACGTGTGACTGTGCAAAATTTTGTGGCTGTAGTTGCGATGGTGTAGATGCCAATCCCGGACATACATACACACATACATACACACACACATTCAGCTTTATATATTTAAGTAGAGCCGGTGATTATGATCAACTTTCAAATATACTTTATTAATTAAATGTGGAAGGAAACCTTAAAAAAAACTTCCACAAGATGTCCTCAGTAGGCTGATTCTAAACCTGGCATATACTTGTTGTTAGGGAGCTCTGTATTCAGGGGTGCCTGGCCTACACAGCTGCTCTGAGATCTTATCTGTGAGATCTTATCTGACTCCTTCATTCACGTGGCTCTACTCTGTGCTCTGTGATAACATGAAGCAGAGCCATGTGAACAGAGGAGTCAGATAAGATCTCACAGAAGCTATTTGAGCTCAGCACGGTACCTGTATGGGGTAACTTGTGAGTCTTTTCAGCTGTATTGTGAACACTGTATAGGGCCTGACATCTGAAGATAGACCTCTCTAACAACGAGCATATGCCAGGTTTAGAATCAGCCTACTGAGAACATCTTATGGAATATTTTTTTAAAGATTTCCTTCAAGATGTCATTAGCAAAGTATATTTGAAAGTTGATTATAATCACCTTCTCTACATAATTATTAAATAAAAATTAAAACGGCGGTAATGCTTTAAGTTTTTTCGGTGCCAATATTGGCTATTGGTTTTCAGTTACGACAACACTGTACATAGTATTCCTTAGTCCAAGTGCATGACCTTACATTTATTTATGTGAAACTTAAATTGCTTACAAAAGATTTTACACAACTTGGTGTTGCATAACATTTTTCAACTTTCTAAATTTTTACATCAGCTCCTGATAGGTTCGACAACTTATTTTTTAAAACTGAGTGAAGCTTATGGGGGTGCAGCTGGGCATGGCCTGACAGATTTATTTTAATTCATATCACAAAAGTGACTGGAATCCGTTCTTTAGTCTGGCACAAGGCAACTGACAGGTGAGCCACATTCATTAACAATAATGAATTTGGTGGCTTTAAGGCTGCATACTCACGGTCAGTAGAAGCAGCATCTTAGATGCAGCATCTTAGATGCAGCATCTTGCTGCTGCTTCCAAAGCGCTACGTTGTACAGTATCAGCATAGTGGATGGGATTTTAAGAAATTCAATGCCCACTATGGTTAACCCGGCCACAGTCTTCTGATAGTGCGGTGTGGGTTGCCAGCATTCCACTCTTCCGCAGCATGTTCATTTCCTGCAGCGGAGTCGGAAGCGGCTCCCATCGGGTAACTGCAGGGAGAAGCCGCCCTGAACCCACCACACATGGTGAGTACAGCGCGTCTGTGGTCTCCCTGCGGCCACCCACGGCTTCACTCTAGTTTGGAGGAGCTGCTTCCAACTCGCAGCTTCTCTAGACCATGAGCATTCACCCTTACCTGGCCCTTCATCACAGTTGGAGTGTAAAACGCCTGTCTTGATGAATCTGGGATTATGTGTGTTTTTCTCAACAGTCATGAAAAACAATTGTTCCAATTTATCAATCAGTTTGCACCAAAAACTTGTAAAACTATATGAATATCATATTTTCATGTCAGCTTGTTTAACTTCTTGCAAAGCAGACAGAACTTAGCACTTAGCTCACAGCCGCTGAAAGGTGTGCCATATTCATCATAATTTATGCCACAAACGTTGCATAAACTGGCTCACAGCAGATGAAAAATGTTCGAAAAGGAAAGATGCAGCATTTCAAAGATACACTCTCTTCTTAATGAGAACTTGTAACAAAGTGCACTTGCTGATTTTGTCTCCATTTATTCCTAACATTTTTTTGAACAAAAAAGTTGTATGATAGAAATAAATGGAAAACTATAATTAAAATATGTTCAACTTTTCAAGTTGGATAACATGTACGATTATATTATTGCATTAGTTTATTTGAGTAACTTAATTTCAGGATAGTCACATAGAATTTGAAACTTATTCATTAAGTAACAGTAAACTTATCTCAAGAAGAAAGCAAAATGACTTTTTGACCAACACATTCTGGAGGTGATTCAGTTTAATTTGTTACAAATCTCATAAGGTATAGATAAGTAAATGTAAATTGGAGGTAAACTTTTCAAGAGCTAAAAATGTATGAATACCAACTTCAAAAGGATATACAGTTAGGGCCAGAAATATTTGGACAGTGACACAAGTTTTGTTATTTTAGCTGTTTACAAAAACATGTTCAGAAATACAATTATATATATAATATGGGCTGAAAGTGCACACTCCCAGCTGCAATATGAGAGTTTCCACATCCAAATCGGAGAAAGGGTTTAGGAATTATAGCTCTGTAATGCATAGCCTCCTCTTTTTCAAGGGACCAAAAGTAATTGGACAATGGACTCTAAGGGCTGCAATTAACTCTGAAGGCGTCTCCCTCGTTAACCTGTAATCAATGAAGTAGTTAAAAGGTCAGGGGTGGATTCCAGGTGTGTAGTTTTGCATTTGGAAGCTGTTGCTGTGACCAGACAACATGCGGTCAAAGGAACTCTCAATTGAGGTGAAGCAGAACATCCTGAGGCTGAAAAAAAAGAAAAAATCCATCAGAGAGATAGCAGACATGCTTGGAGTAGCAAAATCAACAGTTGGGGTACATTCTGAGAAAAATGGAATTGACTGGTGAGCTTGGGAACTCTAAAAGGCCTGGGCGTCCACGGATGACAACAGTGGTGGATAATCGCTGCATACTTTATTTGGTGAAGAAGAACCCGTTCACAACATCAACTGAAGTCCAGAACACTCTCAGTGAAGTAGGTGTATCTGTCTCTAAGTCAACAGTAAAGAGAAGACTCCATGACAGTAAATACAAAGGGTTCACATCTAGATGCAAACCATTCATCAATTCCAAAAATAGACAGGCCAGAGTTAAATTTGCTGAAAAACACCTCAAGAAGCCAGCTCAGTTCTGGAAAAGTATTCTATGGACAGATGAGACAAAGATCAACCTGTACCAGAATGATGGGAAGAAAATAGTTTGGAGAAGAAAGGGAACGGCACAAGATCCAAGGCACACCACATCCTCTGTAAAACATGGTGGAGGCAACGTGATGGCATGGGCATGCATGGCTTTCAATGCCACTGGGTCACTTGTGTTTATTGATGACATAACAGCAGACAAGAGTAGCCGGATGAATTCTGAAGTGTACCGGGATATACTTTCAGCCCAGATTCAGCCAAATGCTGCAAAGTTGATTGGACATCGCTTCATAGTATGAATGGACAATGACGCCAAGCATACAGCCAAAGCTACCCAGGAGTTCATGAGTGCAAAAAAGTGGAACATTCTGCAATGGCCAAGTCAATCACCAGATCTTAACCCAATTGAGCATGCATTTCACTTGCTCAAATCCAGACTTAAGACGGAAAGACCCACAAACAAGCAAGACCTGAAGGCTGCGGCTGTAAAGGCCTGGCAAAGCATTAAGAAGGAGGAAACCCAGTGTTTGGTGATGTCCATGGGTTCCAGACTTAAGGCAGTGATTGCCTCCAAAGGATTCACAACAAAATATTGAAAATAAAAATATTTTGTTTGGGTTATGTTTATTTGTCCAATTACTTTTGACCTCCTAAAATGTGGAGTGTTTGTAAAGAAATGTGTACAATTCCTACATTTTCTATCAGATATTTTTGTTCCACCCTTCAAATTAAACGTTACAATCTGCACTTGAATTCTGTTGTAGAGGTTTCATTTCAAATCCAATGTGGTGGCATGCAGAGCCCAACTCGCGAAAATTGTGTCACTGTCCAAATATTTCTGGCCCTAACTGTATAAAAAAGAATCTTTATTCAAATTTCTTTAAAATGGTCGACAGGACCTACATGTAAGTGACAAGGACACATACAAAAATAATAACAAACACAAATGAATTGCAATGGCCGTATAGACCACCTTTTTTTACCCCTGTGTGCAGTTACTACCTGACAATGAAGGTGTTTACACCCTAAGGTTCGTGGTGCCCTCATTCCACAGTGGTTCTCCCTAAATCTGACCCTAATGGGAGAAGCTTAAAGCTTGGAGAAATATCCTTGATCAATCATCTTGGGTTTCCAACTGCTGTTAACGTGTATGGACACTCCGGATGGCTACCACATTGTGGACTTCACCATGAGTTTAGTCCTGCCTCTGGAACATTAATCCCCTCACTATATGTGTCTGTTATCAACCTTGGTGTCCCATTAGGGTCAGATTTAGGGAGAGCCACCGTGGAGTGGGGGCACCACGAACCTTAGGGTATAAACACCTCTATTGTCTGGTAGTAACAGCACATAGGGGTAAAGATTAGTGATGGGCGAATCCTACATTACTCGGACTCGCTTGACTCTACCGAGTCCGAGCCCGGGACTCGCTACTCGTAGCGAGTCTAGCGAGTCCAATGTTAATGAATGGGGAAGCGAATAATAGCGAGTAATGTGTGATTTAAAAATCGCATATGTGTGTCGGAAAGCGCTCGCATTGCCGTGTCGGAAGCCCCACTGGCAACTGTATTTTGCTGCTGTCTCCGAGGCCAAAGTCGCATGTGTTGGAGGCGAGGCAAGCGACTTTCTGCAGCAAACCCCATGCTTTGTGCAAACAGGAAATAAGCCGACTCGAGCTTCCTGGCTGGACGCGCAGAAAGTCACAGCGAGGAAGCATGGCTCCTGTCGACACCCTGCAATTAATTGCTCTGGTGGAGGCTCGGCCCCTGCTTTGGCTGCCCACTGACCCTGCATATGGGGATAATGTCCAGCGGACTACGGCCTGGAGGGAGATCGCACAGGGCGTTTTCCCAACGTTTCATCGTTGTGGCCATGATGTGCAGACCAATATGGGTGAGTTAAATGTGTTCACACGTTATATTGCATTTACCGTATATAGTCGTGTATAAGCCGACCCGTGTATAAGCCGACCCCCCTACTTTAGCCCCAAAAAAGTGGGAAACCATATTGACCGCCATTCTTGTATACAGCGGCTATCACTGTTAGACATCCCCCCAGCAGAGTATACAGCTCCACCTGCAGAGTATACAGGGCCCCCCAGTGTGTATATATGCCACCGATATTAGGGTATACAGCCCCCCCGTGGGTACACAGGTCCCCCAAGACTGGGTATACATGGCCCCCAGTGGTTATACAGGGCCCTCATAGTAGGGTCTACAGCCCCCCCGTGGGTATACAAGACCCCAGCAGTGGGTATACAGGGCCCCGTGGGCATACAGGGCCCCCATAGTAGGGTATACAGGGCCCTCAATGTGTTATAATGCGCCGTTGCATGGTTGCCTATATTTGGATGGGTTCACAATAGTACACTTAGTTTAAGGGCTGTTCCTCCTGGCTCTGAAGGCCAGGGGGTTGGGTGTATATAAATACCACTAATGAGCGGAGTCTGGTGCCCGCACTATTACATTCTCTATGCGTTGACATGTGCCCTGCCCCATTTGTGATTGTGGCCACGTGAGCTCAATGTCCGTAATGCTGTTGATGATGTTCCACACTGTCGTTTCCATGTGCCTTGTATACACATTTCACACACAACATCATTAAAATGTTATTGTTGATTTGTACACATACTTTTAGTGTTTCAAATGTTAAAGAGGTCTAAACCCGGTTTGAAATCATTTCACAGTTGACCACATTATGAAGCGCTGGAGGAGCTGCCGCGACCAATTTAAGCGGCAACACCGGAGGATCATGGAGGGGGGCCCGGAAGCTGGTCACGG
Organism: Allobates femoralis; assembly: GCA_033576535.1. Lineage (NCBI taxonomy): Eukaryota > Metazoa > Chordata > Amphibia > Anura > Aromobatidae > Allobates > Allobates femoralis. The sequence goes on from JARQOC010000002.1 coordinate 193,135,298, forward strand.
GATCATATATTGCCACTATGAACGGCTGTCATTTCTGGAACCGGTGGCCCGTATGCCAAGGTATGTGTCTGCCGCACTGTTGTTTACTATTATTGTTATTATTATTTTTTAATATAGCGCCATTAGGTTCCATGGCACTTTACATGAGGATAAGGGTTAACGACAAAAAACAGTACATGAAGACAATCAGGTCATACAGGTACAAGAGGAGAGGACCCTGTCCACGAGGGCACACAATGTACGTATGAAGCTCTATAATGAGTGTGCTGGTTTACATACCCACACAGGGGTTTGTTTCTGCCATGGTGCAACACAATTCTATTACCTTTGGCAATGATCCAGGACATACACATTTATAGTCACATTGTGACGTTTGGACAAATAAGCAATGTTCTGCAGGGTGGTCAGACACAATGTTCCGTGACCTCACAATTAGCTATTATTGTTGGCATGTTTGTGGAACAAAGCCATGTTCTTCCCTCCAATGGCCTCTAAGGTGTGTGGCCCTGTCTGGTTTGCCTGTCATAAGCCTCAGTTGTATCAGTTCCTAATGGCCTCGACTTGCATAAGGGCCACATACATCCCTACACATTTAGTTGTGGGTGTTTTTTTCAGCAAAATAACGTTGCAAGGATATACCCCTTTTGCACTAAACTGTTTGTACACCATCCCAGATTGCTGACACATTCACACACATTTCAGAACATACCCTGTATCACTACAAATATGTGTGGTTCAGTTTTCCCATGGGTTTATTTGGGGCTGCAAGGTGATGGTGTAGATATTAGGGCCCACATGTGAATTTTACTTTTTTTGTCGTTAACTCATGGCCACATTACGAATCCTCCGGAAAAGATAGCGTATTAATGCTGTATTAAATCAAACTAAAGAGGGCCATATTTTAAGTGCAACAGCCTTTTATGTCCAAGGTCCTTTAGGAAACCCGAGGTTTGTCCTTGCTGTTCCCGTTTTTTTGTTCGGCCCCGTTGGAATAACTAAAACTGTCCATCTGTGCATACCACCTTGTTTGGCACCAACAATGTGTGACCTGCTGCTCAAAGACAACCCCATACTCTATGTCCATTACAGTCGTTTCAAATCCCAAGCCATCTGTTTGGTGTGTTTTATTTACCAAGACATTCCTGATTAGCATACATGGCAGCAACAAGGAGTGTAGGCCACTAACGCCAAATGCTCATGTGTCACCTATGCTGCAGGACTCCATTTCCTGTCTTGCTCACCTGCCCTATAGATCTGGGTTATGTGCATTGAGACCAAGGCCGTCCACACTGTGTGTTTTTGTGTCCATCTGATGGCAAACAACCCTGAATAATGTGTTTGCCTCACAGTGTCAGGCTATAGCTTTGTCCACATAAAGTTTCCACAAAAAGTCAAAACAATAGTTGTGGCCACTAATATGTCTTCAAGTGACTACATAGCTGTCCTGCCTAAGTCAGGGCACAGTGTAATAGTGCAGACTAATTTTAAAATTTGTAATGTAATGGCAAAAAATCGTGGAGCAACAGTACCCACACATACAATATAGTTTGAGGCATGAGCCAAAAATGTCATTAATTTATTTGCTGCAATTCCATCTTAAGGGCAACAATGAAAAGACACAGAATACACAGATACACTGAGTCAAAAAAGCGTGCACATGTTATGTTTGGCCTATGGTTTTGTTTCCAAAGTCAACCCATTCACCAAATGTTTTTTATATTTACCCACAGAGCTGCTCACTTTCGGAGGCGGCGTTGGAACCCGCCACCACAGCTTCCTGAGGAGGGGAGGGAGGCCCCTCAACCCCCACCAGATGAGGAGGAGGGAGTAGCACCACCACCACCACCGCCACCACCGCCACCACCACCACCACCGCCGCCACCACCACCACCACCGCCACCACCACCACCACCACCACCACCGCCGCCACCACCACCACCACCTTTGGGGCCGCAGAGACAAGAAGAGGAGGATGAAGGGCCACACCAGCGCCCTCCAGTGCCGACTGCCAGCAGCAGTGTGGGGAGTCACTGGAACCCCAGCAGCCCTGCTCTGATCCCGGGGGCACCACAAGACCGCAGAGGACAGTGTAGTGCTGACTTTGCCCGCAGTCTCATACCGTTCTTGGATGACATTCCATTCGAGAGACGACTGCGGGCATGGTCAGCAATACACATTGTCCTCGATGCGTGTAGGCCCCCAAACCATCCTGGGCAGGTGTTTGATTTTTTGGAGGAGTGGCGGCTCAGCAGATCAAACATCCTGGACAGGGCCACACCCCGGGACAGGTATGTTGCGACCCAGAGGTGGTGTCCCAGAATCAGGGGCCTACCAAGCCAAGGCCAACCGGCCCAGATGCCCCAGCCTACAGGCTTCCAACCACTGGGTGAGGTACTGCATGGGGCCCTGGACCTACTCAACGAGCAGGGTGATGGTGCCACGTTACAGCCAAGGCCGGAGGATGCGGCAACCTACCACCAGCTGTAGACCCCTTTTTTTTTTTTTGTTTATTTTTTGTTCCTGTGCATTGCACAATTTGTTTGTTATGTTATTATTTGTTTTTACAAAGTTTAAACCCCAAAAAAAAAAAAAAAAAAAAAAATCTGACATCTTTGCCATTATGGCGAAATAATACCCAGTTGACAAAAACTGCTTTGTGTCTGTCTTTTTTCAGGGAATGGATGTGTAGGTTTTTTTTGTGGGTGGGCTTAAAGTCATCATCATTAGCAAGTACTTTACGGCCCGCATAGCGCATGAAGGCACCTTGGTTATTATGTGGAAAATCATGACTGCACATACAAATGTTGCTGACAAATAAATAGTGCCTGTGTTTGTGGGGGGGTTACTTAATGACTCGGTATGGCAACAACACTGGGAACATAGATGCGATAGGCTGGGACGTCTACTTGCAACAGAGCGCGTCTACGCGTTATCTCCGTAGCGTACAGTGGGACCCTTCGCCATGCTCCAGCAGGATCTTAGTACAAGCCACGTTTTCGATGCAGGCATAGGCCTGTTGCCACAAAAAATTAGCCCAAGGGGCGAGATCAACTCTATTTTGAAGTTGAGGAGGGCGCGTGGCCCATACTATTTGCTTGTCCTGAGAGCATAGTCCAAGCAACGTATTCGATGCAGGTATAGGCTTGTAGCCTCAAAAAATTAGCCCAAGGGGCGAGATCAACTCTATTTTGAAGTTGAGGAGGGCGCGTGGCCCATACTATTTCCTTGTCCTGAGAGCATAGTACAAGCAACGTATTCGATGCAGGTATAGGCTTGTAGCCTCAAAAAATTAGCCCAAGGGGCGAGATCAACTTTATTTTGAAGTTGAGGAGGGCGCGTGGCCCATACTATTTGCTTGTCCTGAGAGCATAGTACAAGCAACGTATTCGATGCAGGTATAGGCTTGTTGCCTCAAAAAATTAGCCCAAGGGGCGAGATCAACTCTATTTTGAAGTTGAGGAGGGCGCGTGGCCCATACTATTTGCTTGTCCTGAGAGCATAGTACAAGCAACGTATTCGATGCAGGTATAGGCTTGTTGCCTCAAAAAATTAGCCCAAGGGGCGGGATCAACATTTTTAAAATTTATGCAAGGCACTTGAGCCAAACTATATGTTTTATTTCAGTTTGAGAAATGCCCACAATGCAGGCATAGGCTTGTTGCCTTAAAAAATTCAGCCAAGAGACTGTTTTGGATTGTTTGACATAATTCAACGGTCAAAAAACATCACAAGTGCATGCATTATTAAAGTAACATTACTGACACTGATTGTGTAGTTTTGTTGTCATGCAGCAAGTGTTGCAGGAACATTATTTATCCAATCTTCTTAGCAGAGGGACATTGTTTATCCTTTGTGTCAGAAGAGGACATAATGTTTAAACCGCACTGAGCCAAACGTAACAAATTTGAAAATGTCCCTCTAGGTTTGGGTACTGTCGTCTGAAGGGGTTAAGAACTTTGATGATATCCAGTCCTTGTTAAACTTAATGAGAGTGAGTCTGTCGGCATTTTCTGTTGTCAGCCGTGACCTTCTATCAGTGACAATTCCCCCAGCGGCACTAAAAACACGCTCTGATGTCACACTAGCAGCTGGGCAGGCCAGCAACTCCAAGGCATACAAAGACAGCTCAGTCCAAGCGTGAAGCTTGGAAACCCAGTAATTAAAGGGTACAGAGGGGTCGGTTAAGAAGCTGGTAGTGTCACACACATACTCGTTCAACATGTTTGACAATGTTTGTCTCCTAGACAAGGGGACCGTAGGCACAATCCGTTGCAGATTGGAAGGTCTGTTAAACATCGCCCAGTTGGTGGACATCTTACCACCACCTCTTCTTGACAATGTGGCAGTTTGTGTTCGAACCAAAGGCTGCTGTGGCAAAGAGCTGCTTGTTCGTGGTATAGCGGAGTCAGATGGTGAAATTGACATTAAATTGTCAACCACCACACTTTTGAAATAATCCATCGTTAAGCCCCTTGGTGACTGCAACAGCAGCGATGGAAACTTGTCTTTGTAGCGTGGGTCAAGGAATGTTGACAACCAGTAGAGGTCGCTGTCATAGATGTTAATGACGCGTGGATCCTGGGACAGACATTGAGACATGAAGTCAGACATGTGTGCTAGGCTACAAAGACTCATGTCTTCTGTGTCACCTGACTGATGAACAATAGGCATCATGGTCTCAAAATCGGTCTCCGCCTCCTGCTCTTCAGCCCACCCATGCTGTACCGACATAAAACTGGGGTTGGGAGTTCCATCAGGGTGCACCTCAGTACCATGGAGAAATAAATCGTCTTCATCTTCCTCATCACTGTTTTGTTCTGCAGCCAATGTTGCCGGCTGAAATTGGCTTTGCTGGCTCTGATCCTGGATGTTAAAATGTGGATCCATAGCCCTCTGCTGTGCCCTCAATGATTCTGTTTTAAGATTCAGGAGAGAATCTTTAAGCAAACACAGCATGGGGATGGTGAGACTAATAATGGACTCATCACCGCTGACCAGTTTTGTGCAGTAATCGAAGTTCTCTAGAACCTCGCAAAGGTCAGCGATCCAGACCCACTCCATCGTACCAATGTGTCTTGTATTACTTCCTGGGTGACGGGCATGTTGCAGCTGATATTCCGCTATAGCCCTCTGCTGCTCATTGAACCTAGCCAACATATGGAATGTAGAATTCCATCGTGTGGGCATGTCGCAAATTAATCTGTGTTTGGGCAAATTAAATTGCTGTTGAAGGGCAGATAGACTTGCAAGTGCCGTTGATGAATGTCGGAAATGTCCGCAATTTCTACGCACCTTCTCTAGTAGATCAGATAACTCTGGGTAATTTTTCAAGAATTTCTGAACTACAAGATTCAGTACGTGAGCCATGCAAGGCACGTGTTGAAGTTTACCGAGCTTTATTGCTGCAACAAGGTTTCGTCTGTTATCACTGACAACAAGACCTGCTTGTAGTTGCAGTGGGGCCAGCCACTCATCTGTCTGTTGTTTAACACCTTTCCACAGCTCGTTTGCAGTGTGAGGTGTGTCACCTAGACAGATGAGCTTAAGAAGAGCCTGTTGTCGCCTGGCTGATGCAGTACTGCAAAGCTCCCAACTTTGACGTGATGTGGCGGACAAATCAGCAGTGGTCAAGGAAGTTGAAGACGCACATTGTGTTGTAGAAGTATATGAGGCCGCGGACACCCGGAATGATGCTGTGCCCGCTATTCGTGGAGTTGGTAGGATCGCAGATATTCCACTATTACACTTTGGGACACTCTCGACAAGGTTGATCCAGTGAGCTGTCAGGGATATGTATCTGCCCTGTCCACAAGTACTTGTCCAGGTATCAGTTGTCAGGTGAACTTTTCCGCTCACAGCATTTGTCAGTGCACGCTTCAAGTTGTTAACCACGTGCAGATGTAGCGCGGGTATGGCAGTACGTGAAAAAAAATTGCGACTGGGGACAGTGTATCGTGGTGCTGCCACAGCCAACAACTCCCTAAAAGCCTCAGTATCAACAAGCCTAAATGGCAGCATTTCTACAGCTAACAGCTTAGAAATTTGCGCTGTCATTTGTCGAGAAAAAGGGTGTGTGGATGGGTGTTTCCGCTGCCTCTCATACAGCTGTGGAACAGACAACTGGACAATTGGCGCAGACTCACAAGTCACTTGACTACTGTCATATCTCTGGTCTAATGCAGCTTGTGGTGAGATCGTATGAGTAGGAGCTGCTGCATGAACAGTAGATGGTGAAGGACGATTCTGAAGTGGCATAACGGTGTTGAGGTCAGAAGGCCCTGCTGTCGAACCCTGATGGGCCAACCACTGACTAGGGTGCTTAAGAGTCATGTGTTTTCGCATACTGCTGGTGCTCAAGTTTACTTTGCCCTGGCCTCTGCTCAGCCTGGCATAGCAGATGTTACATATAACCACATTTGGTACTGATGGGCTATCTTTGAAAAATTTCCAGACAATGGATGTTCGTCCTTTAGGTTGTGGTGTAGGAACTGAAGGATGAGTCTGGCCAACACAAACTGTAGACACATTTTGGCCAACTGTTCTTAAAGTTGGGGCAACAGTTGGTACAGTTTGTGCAACAGTTGACACAATTTGGGTACTGTTGTCACAGCTTGGATTCGGGATAAAGGAGTAAGCCTGGGTGCTTTAGGCGGTGGTACATAACCACTTTCCTCCTCCTGGCTGCTCTGTTGGCTCTGCATGTCAAGTGTCCAGGTTGGATCAGTGGTCTCATCATCCACCCCCTCCTCCTCAAAGTCATCTGGATAACGTGACTGGTCAGGCTGGCCAGATGAGATGTGTGTCTCATCATCATCATCATCCTCCACCTCCTGAGACGGCCTATGGCTTTGTTGAAAGGGACGTTCTTCAGGACGAGGTGAATCCAAACGTTGTCCATAGATGGAATGTACGTCTGGTTCAAGTATCTGTTCAGGCAGTGACAAAGAAAGGTCCGGTTGTCTGAATGGCTGATAAGAACCAAATAAATCTTCCGAATGCCCAAGTTCGCGGTCTAAATTTTCCTCCGTCTGGCGATGGCTTGAGGAAATAGGAAGATTTTGTGGATTAGATGACCCCGCGTTGTCAGTAGCGGCACTTGAATATGGTGTAAAGGATGATTGTGTGCTGCCAGAACCCGTGGTTGATGTCTTGTCAGCCATCCAAGATGTTATTTGGTCTTGATCTTCCGGCCTCAAGACACGTTTCGGTTGAGTACTGGGAAATTTAGACAGCAGGAAGGTGGATCGATCAATCCTTGTCTGTCTACTTCTACCAGTGCCTTGTTGTTCACGACTGCTAGGGCCCCGACCTCGTCCCTGTCCCTTAGCAGACTGGTTTTTGGGAATTTGGTGTTTTTGGGACATTGTTGACAAATGCACAGCCACCGAGATGGAGTTTGGTGTTGCTGCAGGCGTCACTTACTGGCGGGTTAAGTGTGTGCTAACACTTGACAGTGAAGCACTACACTATTCCCTGAAAAAATTAGAAAGTGCGCACAGCCACCGAGATGGAGTTTGGTGTTGCTGTAGGCGTCACTTACTGGCGGGTTAAGTGTGTGCTAACACTTGACAGTGAAGCACTACACTATTCCCTGAAAAAATTAGAAAGTGCGCACAGCCACCGAGATGGAGTTTGGTGTTGCTGTAGGCGTCACTTACTGGCGGGTTAAGTGTGTGCTAACACTTGACAGTGAAGCACTACACTATTCCCTGAAAAAATTAGAAAGTGCGCACAGCCACCGAGATGGAGTTTGGTGTTGCTGTAGGCGTCACTTACTGGCGGGTTAAGTGTGTGCTAACACTTGACAGTGAAGCACTACACTATTCCCTGAAAAAATTAGAAAGTGCGCACAGCCACCGAGATGGAGTTTGGTGTTGCTGTAGGCGTCACTTACTGGCGGGTTAAGTGTGTGCTAACACTTGACAGTGAAGCACTACACTATTCCCTGAAAAAATTAGAAAGTGCGCACAGCCACCGAGATGGAGTTTGGTGTTGCTGCAGGCGTCACTTACTGGCGGGTTAAGTGTGTGCTAACACTTGACAGTGAAGCACTACACTATTCCCTGAAAAAATTAGAAAGTGCGCACAGCCACCGAGATGGAGTTTGGTGTTGCTGCAGGCGTCACTTACTGGCGGGTTAAGTGTGTGCTAACACTTGACAGTGAAGCACTACACTATTCCCTGAAAAAATTAGAAAGTGCGCACAGCCACCGAGATGGAGTTTGGTGTTGCTGCAGGCGTCACTTACTGGCGGGTTAAGTGTGTGCTAACACTTGACAGTGAAGCACTACACTATTCCCTGAAAAAATTAGAAAGTGCGCACAGCCACCGAGATGGAGTTTGGTGTTGCTGTAGGCGTCACTTACTGGCGGGTTAAGTGTGTGCTAACACTTGACAGTGAAGCACTACACTATTCCCTGAAAAAATTAGAAAGTGCGCACAGCCACCGAGATGGAGTTTGGTGTTGCTGCAGGCGTCACTTACTGGCGGGTTAAGTGTGTGCTAACACTTGACAGTGAAGCACTACACTATTCCCTGAAAAAATTAGAAAGTGCGCACAGCCACCGAGATGGAGTTTGGTGTTGCTGCAGGCGTCACTTACTGGCGGGTTAAGTGTGTGCTAACACTTGACAGTGAAGCACTACACTATTCCCTGAAAAAATTAGAAAGTGCGCACAGCCACCGAGATGGAGTTTGGTGTTGCTGCAGGCGTCACTTACTGGCGGGTTAAGTGTGTGCTAACACTTGACAGTGAAGCACTACACTATTCCCTGAAAAAATTAGAAAGTGCGCACAGCCACCGAGATGGAGTTTGGTGTTGCTGCAGGCGTCACTTACTGGCGGGTTAAGTGTGTGCTAACACTTGACAGTGAAGCACTACACTATTCCCTGAAAAAATTAGAAAGTGCGCACAGCCACCGAGATGGAGTTTGGTGTTGCTGTAGGCGTCACTTACTGGCGGGTTAAGTGTGTGCTAACACTTGACAGTGAAGCACTACACTATTCCCTGAAAAAATTAGAAAGTGCGCACAGCCACCGAGATGGAGTTTGGTGTTGCTGCAGGCGTCACTTACTGGCGGGTTAAGTGTGTGCTAACACTTGACAGTGAAGCACTACACTATTCCCTGAAAAAATTAGAAAGTGCGCACAGCCACCGAGATGGAGTTTGGTGTTGCTGTAGGCGTCACTTACTGGCGGGTTAAGTGTGTGCTAACACTTGACAGTGAAGCACTACACTATTCCCTGAAAAAATTAGAAAGTGCGCACAGCCACCGAGATGGAGTTTGGTGTTGCTGCAGGCGTCACTTACTGGCGGGTTAAGTGTGTGCTAACACTTGACAGTGAAGCACTACACTATTCCCTGAAAAAATTAGAAAGTGCGCACAGCCACCGAGATGGAGTTTGGTGTTGCTGTAGGCGTCACTTACTGGCGGGTTAAGTGTGTGCTAACACTTGGCAGTGAAGCAGCACACTAGTCCCTGAAAAAATTAGAAAGTGCGCACAGCCACCGAGATGGAGTTTGGTGTTGCTGTAGGCGTCACTTACTGGCGGGTTAAGTGTGTGCTAACACTTGGCAGTGAAGCAGCACACTATTCCCTGAAAAAAATTATTAAGTGCGCACAATTAGTCGCAGAAGTAGGTGGCGTACGTGCTATTTGCAGCTAGGAGAGCAGCAACGCACTGTTCTGCCACAGACAAAATAACGCTGAAGGGGTTTTTAGGACCCAAAATCTATCAGCTGGCAAAAAATTGTAAATAGTACCTCAGCTAAGCCTCTCACTTCAGCTATTAGAACAGCTGAGTGAGTAAGCGAAGCTATGAGGTCGCTCCTGTGAACACTGTAAAGGCTGCAGCTCCCTGCTTCCCTGCCTGCCTACAGTGTCACTGTACACAGTACTCCTCTGTCCTCCTGCTAGCTCTCACAAGAGCTGTTTGGGGTTAATATAAGGAATCTTGAAGTTCCCTACACTCACTGACAATCCCTATGATCTGCTCCAGAATCTACCTCACCCTGTTCTAGCTCAGATCTTCAGAGAAATGTGCTCAAAATGGCGGTGGCAAGGCTTATATACAGCCTTGCCTGTCATCGATGACATAGCCATCACGATGGACAGAAGCCAATCATAGTAATGCCACAAGAAGAGGGCTGTGGCATTACTGAATAAGATTGGCTAACATCCTTGTCCATCTTCACAAGTTTGTCTGACCTAACACGCTAGGCTGTCTCGGAAGATTTGTCGGAACATAACAGATTCTGTATTCGCGAGTCCCGAATACAGAATACAGGACTCGGATTCGTAGACTCGCTAGGATTCGCTAGGAGTCGCTACGACTCGCTCGGAATCGCTACTTACAGCGGGTATCCGTGAAGCGGTGCCATTCTCTAAACGATTTGGGGGAGATTCAACCTACATAGCGATGTGATATAGCGAGTCTCGCTAGTAAAACTAGGATTCCCATTTACTTGCATTGGACTCGCTACTTTGCGAGTCCTCGCTGGGAAACTCGCCGAGTAGCGAGTCCTGCGAGTCCCTTACTACTCGCCGAGTAACGAGTCCTAGCGAGTAGATTCGCCCATCACTAGTAAAGATAAAGGTGGTCTACACGGCCGTTGCAATCCATTTGTGTTTGTTATCATTTTGTTATATTTCCTTGTCACTTACATATAGGTCATGTCAACCATTTTAAAGAAATTTGAATAAAGATTATATTTTATATATCCTTTTGAAGTTGGTAATCATACATGTTTAGCCCTTTCAAATCTCATACCCAGCAATTGATTCTCTCATGTAAAAGAGACTTGCTGATCTTTAAAATTTCTTTTGTTTGCACTGATTCTTCTTGATGAAAATTTTAAGTATAATTTAAAACATTTGACAGGATTAATAGATTTTATCATTCATACCCATCAAGGACTGTAATGTGGCTTGGTATCTTGACACTGTTCAAGAACTCAACACCGGTAAGCCTTTCTGACAATTTTTTCCCCCAGAGCATATCTGACAGCAGATATTAAAATAGGACAATTAAAATGGACAATGACAATACCAGCTTTTCTAAAACATAAATAAATAGACTTTGTGATTACCTGTAAAGTCTATATGCAGTCACCCAGTGGCTGTGGTATCCATTTGTCACAACCGAGTGAGGGAATGCTCAATGTGTGATGCAGAAAAGATGGGGAGACCAGGTAAGATGACAGCAGAAGACCCTGATATTAGAGAGAGAAGGTGAGGGGTCACCTCCTAATACTCACCCTGAGGCTGAACCCTGCTCTCCCCTTCAATTCCTACACGGGTCCTTACTCCCTTCGCAATCACGTGCTTAAGCCATCATCTTGTACTCACCATGATTAGTGCACAGTCCAGTGAGGCACTAGACTAGCTACGACAATAAGACAACAAGTGGTAGGTAAGACAGACAGATGGGGAAATACACAACAAACAACAATCTTCAGATGCTCCGGCAGGAACTTTGCTGAAGTAACAAAATCAAACTCCAAAAATTCTCCAGACACTGGATCCTTCAAAGTGATCGTGATATAAAATATAACTGGCACTGGATGGCAGCCAAGAGTGCATATATATAGAGGAAGGGTGTGCCCAAAAGTTCTGCAGCTGAGATAAAACTACAAGTTCTCAGCCAGAAGGGATGCCCTGAGGAAGTGGCTATGAGCCACGAAACACGTGTAGGCAAAATAAACAGAGTGTGGGATTTACTCTGTGTTTATCTTTGAGGTCAGCGCGGCATTTGATTCCAGCTCTTTATCACTCTTTTCTGGATTCTTCAGCCAGAAGGGAAAGAGTCCTTAATCCTCTTAGCATTAAAGGAAAATAAAGCACTCCAATACATGATTATAATCAAGTGAGCAGCAATGAGGATTTACATCAATTATGCATTGTAAAAACAAAAGAGCAGGGGGCTGCTGATAAAGTAAAACCTGGTGGTCCAGCATTGTATAGAACAAAGGACTCACATGGCCGGGTTTTGTACCCCTGCAAAACGCCGGAGATAATTTCGGATGGAGCCACTGGTCTGCAGCGCATGGGCTTGCAATGATCACGTGACTGGTTGATGTCAGGGCAGGTCCTTCAGCTTCAACAATCTCCATGCCCGTTCAGCTCCAGCCACAGCCCTTAGGGAGGGAAAGTGATTCAGGAAAGGAAAAAATTTGGTCAGATGCAGCGCTAAACACAAAAAAGAGATAAGCTAAGAAAATTCAGTGATACAGACCTTTATTAATTAAAACACTTCACGCACTTCGACAGCAGAAGGCCACCTTCATCAGGTATGGGGGTTATTACAAGTGCAATGTAGATATCTTACATATCTTTTTATACAAAGTGTATGTTTAAAGGGTTTTAATTATATGGTAATCTAGGGGTTAATGATTTTAATTTATATACTTCCTGTTTCTTCTGTACATCTACCTTGCAGTTATAATACCCCCCTTTCACCTGATGATGGCAGCAGCCTGCCATGGAAGTGCATTGTGAAGTGTTTTAGTTAATAAAGGTCTGTATCACTAAATTGTCTGTGCGCCTCTCCTCTGTGCCCAGTGCTTCACCTAACCACATTTTTTCCTTTCCTGCAATAAATTATGCAATGTGATCTACTGATCTCAGATCCATAGAAGTCATATTGGGACTAAGGATTTTTTAGCATGTTGAAATATTAAATGGAATTTATACAATGAGTATTTGGGCAGCATAATGTCTCAGTGGTTAGTACAGCAGTCTTGCAGCACTGCAGGCCTGGGTTCATATCCCATTAAGGACAAGGTTTGCAAGGAGTTTGTATGTTTTCCGTGTTTTTTTGTATTCCTGCCACACTTCAAAGACGAACTGATAGGGACTTTAGATTGTAAGCCCCAATTGGGAGTGTTTCTGATGTATGTATACCAAGGTTACCACCCCACCTCCACTGGTGTTCAGATCATTAAGGCCACAAGGATCCCTAGAAGTCAAACATTCCAGTACAGAGAAAAAAAAGAAAACCATTGGTGTCCTCTGGTGGTAACCTACAACCCACAGCTTGAGGTACTTAGGAAAACTGCCAGGAAACTTCACCATATCCTACACAAGGGTGACCAACTAAAATTAATATTCAAAGACCCTCCCTAGCTATGCTACTTGAAGTTTTGGGAAAGGAAGGTGTGTCACAGTCCGCGCTGCCAAGAAATCCGCTCGTAATAACGCTAGTAGTCAGTATCCAAATTTATCCTCTTTATTCATCCAACGCGTTTCAACGCCCTCCTGGCGTCTTCCTCAGGGAACCCAAAACTTCAAGTTCGTCTACCCTGAGTGGAGACCGGTGGAAGTCCAGCAGCAGCCATCAAGACACGTACCATATCAGGCCTCTGAACCAGTTGTGGGTGGCACAACTGGACTAGGTGAGTGAAACTATTTCTCACCTTAATTGTCTAGGGTCTAGTGATAAGGGCACTATTGCGCCTCTTGTCCCCCCCCCCTCTCTTGTCTAGCTATGCTACTGGGAGCCTCCCAATATAAGAAACATCATGATCCAAAGTTCGATTTCCTCAGATACATCAAGAAGATCTTATCTATGCAATGTGAAGAGCTGCAAAACCTGTGCTCACATAGAGACCAAAGACAGGATACAGATCTCTAACACACAGCAGGATTATAAGATTCCTGGGACATTCACATGCTCATCTTTCAATGTGGTGTATTTAATTATGTGCACTATATGTCCTGCGGGGGCATTTTTTGTTCGTGAGACAGGACAGAGTAAGATGAGGGCTCATCATCACAGAATTAGAGACGAAAAATCCATTTACCAGTAGCCAAACACTTTTGTAGTCAAGGACATAACATTGAAAGTATGAAAGTATCAATATTGAGAGGTCATTTCAAATCACAGAAATATTGAAGGGTCTGTGAATCCAAGCTCATTCAAACTTTTGACTGTATCCAATTAGAGTTGAACCTATCTGGAAGATTTATTGGTTACTATCACATCTGAAGAATGTTTTTCAGAGACACTGAAGACATCAGGTTTACATATAAATTAGGGTAATAAAACTTTCACATCACTAAGCCTGGCTGATTAAGGATCCTCTCCAGGCTCTGTTTCTTTATTTATTTAAATGTCCATTTATTTTAACTGCATCTTCTCTAGTTGTACATGTATATATTTGTGTTTCTTTAAATATTTTGCCATACCTTGCCTGATGAAGGAACCTGAGAAGTCTTGAAAGCTTGCCTTGTAACATCACTTATTTTATTTGCCATTAAAAGGTATCACAACTAGAAGATTATTATTTTATTTCTCCCACTGAGAGAAATCAACATTTTTTCAACTGGCTAACACGGTACCAATTTTTTTTTTTATGTATGTAAAGCACAATGGAAGTAATGGTGCTACATAAGTCAATATTATTATTACTATTTGGAGTCTTTAAAACAGTTTTTAAAGGGACTCTGACATGTCATTTTTCAATATGATACTTATATTACCCTTGAATAGTGCCTGCGCAGAGCTTTTAAAAAAAAGTAAAATCATTACTGTACTCTATGTACCGTATATACTCGTGTATAAGCCGACCCCCCTACTTTTGCCCCCAAAAACTGTGAAAACCTATTGACTCGCGTATAAGCCTAGGGTGGACAATGCAGCAGCTACCGGTACTGAAAAATTTTAAAAATGAAAATAGATACGAATAAAATTTTGAACTTTTATTTTAAATAGAAACAGTAAACTACCAATGCAGCAGAGCACCGTCCTGTTATAAAGCCCCCTATCACTGGTAACACAGCGCTCCTCCAGCAGTGGTAACACAGTGCCCCTCCAGCAGTGGTAACACAGCGCCCCTCCAGCAGTGGTAACACAGCGCCCCTCCAGCAGTGGTAACACAGCCCCCCTCAACAGTGGTAACACAGCGCCCCTCAGCAGTGGTAACACAGCGCCCCTCAGCAGTGGTAACACAGCGCCCCTCAGCAGTGGTAACACAGCGCCCCTCAGCAGTGGTAACACAGCGCCCCTCAGCAGTGGTAACACAGCGCCCCTCAGCAGTGGTAACACAGCGCCCCTCAGCAGTGGTAACACAGCGCCCCTCAGCAGTGGTAACACAGCGCCCCTCAGCAGTGGTAACACAGCGCCCCTCAGCAGTGGTAACACAGCGCTCCTCCAGCAGTGGTAACACAGCGCCCCTCAGCAGTGGTAACACAGCGCCCCTCAGCAGTGGTAACACAGCGCCCCTCTGCAGTGGTAACACAGCGCCCCTCTGCAGTGGTAACACAGCGCCCCTCTGCAGTGGTAACACAGCGCCCATCTGAAGTGGTAACACAGCGCCCCTCTGCAGTGGTAACACAGCGCCCCTCTGCAGTGGTAACACAGCGCCCCTCTGCAGTGGTAACACAGCCCCCCAGCACTGGTAACACAGCCCCCCAGCACTGGTAACACAGCCCCCCAGCACTGGTAACACAGCCCCCCAGCACTGGTAACACAGCCCCCCAGCACTGGTAACACAGCCCCCCAGCACTGGTAACACAGCCCCCCAGCAGTGGTAATACAGCCCCCCCCATGTATACAGAGGCCCCCCCCTCAGCATTGATCCATCTCACCCCCTCGGTCTGCAGGCACCCGGGTCCTCCAGCTGCTCCGTCTGCGTGCACCGCGGCTTCTAATACCGGCGTCTTTCCCGCACTTCCTGTTTGAATGTGATCATGTGACCGCGGTCACATGATCGCATTCAAACAGGAAGAGCCGCGGGGAGGACGCCGGTATTAGAAGCCGCGCATGCAGACGGAGCAGCTGGAGGACCCGGGTGCCTGCAGACCGAGGGGGTGAGATTACCCTGCTGGGGGGCCTCTGTATACATGGGTCGGGCGGGAGACAGCGGGGGAGGCTATTTTGTGCAGGGGAGCAGCAATGTACTATGCGCTGCTCCCCATGCATAATTAATGAGCGGCACCACGTGACGTGCCGCTCATTCTGCAGCCTCCCCCCGCCGCCTCCTGCAGTGCCCGGACACAGCCCCCACCAGTATATACTCGTGTATAAGCCGAGGGGGGACTTTTCAGCCCACATTTTGGGCTGAAAAAGTCGGCTTATACACGAGTATATACGGTAGTTTTCTTGTTATAAGCACCTTCACACCCTGCAGATAGCTGGTACATTAGTCCTGTCCATTACTTTCAAATCTGATTAGCCCTGTTAAAGTGTTATTTAAATATTCACACCCATCCAAGCTGGTGTTCTGTCATTCCCCTCTGTGCTCAGAGCTGTATCTACACCTCCTCCCCCTTAATTTCTCCTCTGTCTGCATTCAATGATTCACACAACAGGAGAGCAGGACATGTAGTGATGCATTCCTTGGGAAGTGGGTAGCAGAGAATTCACTGTGATTGACAGATAACATTCATGTTTTATTTTGAAGCTTACAGAAGATAGGAGGGAAATATAAATCATAGAAATGCATGAATAGAGCGAGCTTACAGAAAGGAATTAGAAAATGATATCAATTACATATGGATTTTTGACTTGACAGATTCCCTTTAACTTTCAGATAAGCTTTTCCTATAAGGTATGTTAATATGAAGAAAAAGGAGCACTATTTTTTTCCCTGCCCTGGTCCATGCTGTTGCACTGGTGTTTGCTGTCATCTGTATCATATCGACATTGGTACAGCTGCTAAACTCAGTTATTGTTTTCAATCAGTGTTGCAGACAACAACAGAGTCCATGAGCAATGGTGGAGAATAAGGCCTAGACTCAGGAAAGAAAGCACATATTTAATCATCTGTAATGTTTGGTGCGCCATTAAGTGGTAGCTGAGATTTTGTAGGCAGCATGCTTATTATCGGAATGGGGTAAATGTGGCACTATTGTTTGTTATGACAAAAGCCTGACATACTTGTATGCACTTACATTTTGGCTTTTTCTATAGCGCTATGCTCTGGAAAAGAAATCCAGCCACATGGGCATAAAATATTCTTTATTAGTACATGTTAAAAGTCCAAACAACACATTTATTGGCTTAGAGTAATTAAAGAAAACCTCATTTTTTTCTGCTCCAATAGTCATGACTAGGGAGGGCTTAATGCACCAGAAATGCATCAGGGCAGAAAAGATGCCTATGCCCTTGGAGCTTAATTTCTTCTCCTTATTTTCAGTTTTCAGTGTTTTGGTAGCAACACTATCCATGATCGGAACAGATTTGGACACAGGCATTGTTGGTGAGTTGGGCTATATTTCTTCACTATTTTTAGGTGCCCTGTAGATGGTGTAATGGATGCCCCTCACACCTTTCGGGTGAGGCTGTCATCTTAAATGTCTGCCGCCAAATTGGATGCTTTGTCTAAGTGTGTGCACGCCACGAACAACCACGCTGACAGCCATGTCAATATAGAGCTTAATGACAAAGACCTTTATTTTAGGAGCGGTTAGCAGTTTTATTACCGTATATACTCGTGTATAAGCCGACCCGTGTATAAGCCGACCCCCCTACTTTTGCCCCCAAAACCTGGGAAAACCTATTGACTCGTGTATAAGCCGAGGGTGGACCTCAGCACAGGTATACAGCCCCCAGCAGTGTGGTATACAGGCCCCCCAGTGGTATATACAGGCCCCAGCAGTGTTACAGCAGCAGCCCCAGTGGTATACACAGCAGCAGCCCCAGGGGTATACACAGCAGCAGCCCCAGGGGTATACACAGCAGCAGCCCCAGGAGTATACATAGCAGCAGCCCCAGGAGTATACATAGCAGCAGCCCCAGGGGTATACACAGCAGCAGCCCCAGGAGTATACACAGCAGCAGCCCCAGGAGTATACACAGCAGCAGCCCCAGGGGTATACATGGCAGCAGCCCCAGGGGTATACATAGCAGCAGCCCCAGGGGTATACACAGCAGCAGCCCCAGGAGTATACACAGCAGCAGCCCCAGGAGTATACACAGCAGCAGCCCCAGGAGTATACATAGCAGCAGCCCCAGGGGTATACACAGCAGCAGCCCCAGGGGTATACATGGCAGCAGCCCCAGGAGTATACATAGCAGCAGCCCCAGGGGTATACATAGCAGCAGCCCCAGGGGTATACACAGCAGCAGCCCCAGGGGTATACATGGCAGCAGCCCCAGGGGTATACATAGCTGCAGCCCCAGGGGTATACATGGCAGCAGCCCCAGGGGTATACATGGCAGCAGCCCCAGGGGTATACATGGCAGCAGCCCCAGGGGTATACTTGGCAGCAGCCCCAGGGGTATACATGGCAGCAGCCCCAGGGGTATACATGGCAGCAGCCCCAGGGGTATACATGGCAGCAGCCCCAGGGGTATACATGGCAGCAGCCCCAGGGGTATACATGGCAGCAGCCCCAGGGGTATACATGGCAGCAGCCGCAGCGATATACCGGCCGCCCGCCACCATGAGTATACATGCGCCCCCCTCCCTATCAGTATCCAGGGCCCCCCCTTGCAGCCCACACCTGTAAAGGAAGATCCTTATACTTACACCTGCGCCCGCCGCCGTCCCCGCTCTGCACCGCGCTCCTCCATCTTCTTCCGTCTTCCTCCTCGGTCGCACAGGCAATGACTCGCACAGGCTGACGTCATTGCCTGTGCGACCGAGGAGGAAGACGGAAGAAGATGGAGGAGCGCGGTGCAGAGCGGGGCCGGCGGCGGGCGCAGGTGTAAGTATAAGGATCTTCCTTTACAGGTGTGGGCTGCAAGGGGGGGCCCTGGATATTGATGGGGGGGGGGGCGCATGTATACTCATGATGGCGGGCGGGCGGTTTGGCGGCACTTGCGTTGGTGTACTCGCGTATAAGCCGAGGGGTACTTTTCAGCCCAATTTTTGGGCTGAAAAACTCGGCTTATACGCGAGTATATACGGTACTTATCATTAAAGGGGCATTCCTTAGGGGTGGTTCTAGGTAATTGCATCATATTATGCTGAATGTACATTTTATTCTGAAAAAACATTCAATTATATCCTGTGTGATAATTAGTTTAAACTAGCCTTGAAGTGTACATTTAGAACCAGCTGATAAGAACTTCTTATACGGCTACCTCTAAGTCAAAACATTATATAAGGAGAGAGGGCTAGCTAGGGAAAAGAGCTATATTCTCCTCAGTTAACCTCTTCAGTGCCCTCACTCCTGCTGAGTATACCTAAGACGCTGTGAACATTTAACTCCGTCTGCACCGTATTGCTTCTATATTCTCCTCAGTTAACCTCTTCAGTGCCCTCACTCCTGCTGAGTATACCTAAGACGCTGTGAACATTTAACTCCGTCTGCACCTTATTGCTTCTATATTCTCCTTAGTTAACCTCTTCAGTGCCCTCACTCCTGCTGAGTATACCTAAGACGCTGTGAACATTTAACTCCATCTGCACTGTATTGCTTCTATATTCTCCTCAGTTAACCTCTTCAGTGCCCTCACTCCTGCTGAGTATACTTAAGACGCTGTGAACATTTAACTCCGTCTGTACCGTATTGCTTCTATATTCTCCTCAGTTAACCTCTTCAGTGCCCTCACTCCTGCTGAGTATACCTTTCTATAATTAAGACGCAGTGAACTAGCCCACGTATATAAGCTCTATCCTGTAGCACAGCTTTACAACTTACCCTTCTGATTTACGCCACCTGTACATAAGTACATACACATCCTTTCTGTCTGCATAACTGCAGGACCCCTTCTCTTACGCCTTATAACCCCCAACACTCTCACTCTCTACAATCTGCTCTCATACTCCCTTACCAGTCTCAACATGACTCCTCCCAAGAAGTATGCCACTGACACACAGCGGAAAAATACTTTGTCACTACGTCAAAGAAAACGCTGTGCTACTGAGACTCCTGAAGAAAAAGAACATCGCCTTGCCACCATGAAGGCTTATAAATGACAATGCCTCACACACGAGTCCCCTAAGTATAAATCCATTAGATTGGCACAAGCAGCCTCTGCTAGCCATCAACGCCGACAACCTACACCTTTGATGTCTACATTTTTATCACACTCACCACAATACAGACTTATATACATTGGTCTGCACAAGAGCTCTACTGCACCGTTAGGACCTGCTCTTCCACTACATGCTAAAGCATTCACCAATAATGAACGTACTATTATAGAACATAGCTGTGGTGCAATGAACCATGTGTGAACATTGCCAGGCTTTGCATTTTCTCCATGAGACACCTTCTCATAACAATTTTACCCTCTGCTGTCATAAGGGTAAAGTCCATGTTCCCAAACCACAATATCCAGGTGTCTTTACACGTTTGCTCAAAGGACAAAGTGAATATAGCAAAAATTTCATGGACAATATTAGAAGCATTAATAGTTCCTTTGCTTTTGCCTCCATGGGTGCCAATATTTCACCTCCATCTGGATATGGCCCATACTGTTTCCGCATACATGGCCAGATCTATCATCGAATGGGAACACTACATCCCTCTGACGACCAACTCTCAGCATTTGCCCAACTTTACATTCTTGATACTGTTACCGCTAACGAACAACGCTTACAATGTAAAGAAAATCAAAAATGTCATCCTACATTGATGAACGTTATTGCCCTTCAAATACAAGCAATCAATCCTTTTGTGGCAGCTTATCACATGTTATATGATGTGGAACAACAAGAACATATTAAAGCTCTACAAAACGGAACTGTCATGCCAAACATCACCATGGCTATTAAACAAGATCGTACTCAAGACCCTCGACGCTACAATAATCCCACTGTCAGTGAAGTCGCCGTCATCTTTCAAAATGACAATAGTGAGCTGCCATTCAATAGAGACATATTAATTCATTTAAAACCGGATCCACACAACCCTTTAGCTCCAAAAACACAACAAATCAGCATTCTCCATAGTAATTTGGATGCCCTCCTATATCCCATATTTTTCCCTTATGGAGACCAAGGGTGGCATGATGGACTCAAGCAACAAGTAAAGAGTTCACGCAGGATTAAACAACTCCGATACTATTGCTATATGTTATCTGTCAGAAATTATTTTAAACCACTTCTCAATGGTGGCAAGCTAACACAGCAATACTTTGTAGATGCTTATGTCAAAATGAAGGCTAATCGTTTACATTACATCCGAAAACACCAAAAAGATTTAAAAGTAAGTGGAGGATTACTGCCTACTTCAAGAACATTTACTCAAAAAATCTATTCAAAAGGGCATCACAATTTAAAAAAAACGTCATTTTACCATCTTCTTTTGAGGGCAGTCCCAAAAACATGCAACAGCGCTACCAGGATGCTATGGCTATTGTTACTAAGTATGGCCAACCGGATCTTTTTATCACCATGACATGTAATCCAAAGTGGAATGAAATTACTACACATTTAGAACCATGGCAGTGTGTTGAACACAGACCTGACTTGGTTGCACGCGTCTTTAAAATTAAACTGGAATCCCTCTTAAAAGACATTAGCAGTGGATTATTTGGAAATGTTACTGCAATGGTAAATGTCATTGAATTTCAAAAGCGTGGTCTCCCACACGCTCACATTTTAATTATTCTTGATAGCCTGTCTAAATTAAGGACTGAGGAGGACATAGACAATATCGTGTGGGCTGAAATCGCAGATGCTACTTACTACCCTCAGCTCCATAGCATTGTTCTTCAACGCATGATTCACTGTCCCTGTGGAGAACAAAACACGAATTCTCCCTGTGTGGATCTTGGAAAGTGTACCAAAGGTTTCCCTAAACAATTTCAACAGTCTACCATCACATCAAAGGACGGCTATCCTACTTACCGCAGACCCATTGGCACAACATATGAACACCAGTCTAAGACGATTGACAATTCCTGGGTAGTTCTGTATAACCCTTTTTTACTCATCAAATACAAGTGCCATATTAATGTCGAAATATGTGCTTCCATTCAAAGTATAAAATATTTATTCAAATACGTTTACAAAGGACATGATAAAGCCAATCTTGAAATTACCCAAACTAACATCCAACATGATGAAACAAACCAATTTGTCGAATCCAGATATGTTAGTGCTCCTGAAGCAGCGTGGCGAATATTTGCTTATCCTATGCATAAACAATCTCATACCATCATTCACCTAGTGGTACATCTGCCTCATTCTCAACCACTATATTTTCATGAGGATGACTCTGCCGCCAACATCCAACAAAAGCTCCATACCAATTCAACACTTATGGCGTACTTTAACAATAATAAGATCGACCTACATGCGCATAACTATTTCTACCGTGAAATTCCTGAATACTATGTTTGGAAAGAAGGCACATGGGAATGTAGAAAACGAGGGGGTCACACAGTTATTGGAAGAATGTATACTGTTAGTGTCAAAGACCAAGAACGATACCATTTACGTTTGTTGTTATTGCATGTAAAAGGTGCAACCAGTTTTGACAGCATTAAAACCGTTAATGGAGTTACGCATCAAACATTCAAAGAAGCTGCTTTAGCACTAGGATTATTATTCGATGATAGTGTGTGGAGAAGTACTTTAATGGATGCCTGCATTCTGAACATGCCTACCCAACTTCGCGACATGTTTGCTTACATCTGTATTTTTGGCACTCCCACAAATCCACTTGAGTTGTGGAATGAATTTAAGGAACACTTTTTACAAGACTAGTGTCATGCATACCACACCAATACTGAGGAGTGTGTCAATTGTGAAGGATATGCTATGAAAGATGTCCAAGATGTCCTCATAGTTCATGGAAAAACTTTTGCTGATTGCAATTTACCACGCCCAGCAAAGAAAACACAACAACTCCTACCACAGTATGATAAGGATTATGAGTTAAGAACAGCTGCGGAGATGAAAGAAACTCTAAATCAGGAGCAACGTTTTGCCTACGATGTCATTACTCAAGCTTTAAAAGACAGCAGTTTAACACCAAAGTGCTTTTTTATTGACAGTCCTGGTGGCAGTGGAAAAACCTACCTATACCATCTACTTATACATTATCTAAGAGGATAAGGAGACATTGTGTCACCTGCTGCCACTACAGGAATAGCGGCTAACTTGCTACAAGGAGGCCAAACTATCCACTCTCTGTATGGCATACCAATACCTATCAATGAAACATCCGTTTCCAGGATTAAAAACGAAACAGATGCAGGGTACCATTTGCAGAGTACAAAACGTTTTATTATTGATGAGTGCACAATGGTACAAAAATATGCATTGAATGTGATCGATAGACTTCTATGGGACATCATGACCATTAACAAATCACAAGGGCAGACCCTCAATCGAGTTGGCATTTTTCTACCTGAACCTGCATTTGCCCATGGTCAATTATATGTTGCATTCTCCAGAGTAAAGCAACGCTGCAATGTTAGGGTCAAAGTGGTGGATACACCACTTCAAAGAAAATTAATACCTAATAGTCCGAAAGTATTTACTCGAAATATTGTTTACAAAAATGTTTTACTTTAAAATAATTTAACTTCTTCACTAATGGACTTATAGATAGATATATCATATATCAATAATACCTGTATTTAACATTGATATAGATAATATTATACATAGTGTAATACATGTAATACATAGAGATTTGATAAGTTGATAGATATATTAGACATAAATAGTCTGTTTCATAGATATGTCAGATTTAGATATACATAAATAGAAACAAACATAGGTATATAGATACAAAAAAAAACAGAAAAAAAAATATATTAAAGCCACAGATATATAGATTTCAACTACATACATAGCAAAGAGCTATATAACATAGGTTATAATTATAATATTAATTTAATTATTTTATATAGCACTACTAATTCAATAGCACTTTACATACATCAGTAACTTCTTGAGCAGGGGTCTCAAACTCGGTTGGGTTGGTGGGCCGCACAGAAAAAAATTGATATTGGGGGGCCGCATTGCTTATAGGACTAAGTGACATTTTTAGTAATTCCAAATTTTTTTGTTCAATGTAGTAATGTCCAAATCCTGACCCCTTTCTTATAGTAATGTCCCCATCATGGTCCCTTTCTTGTTGTAATGTCCCCATCCTGGTCCCCCTCTTGTACTAATATCCTCAACCTGGTCCCCTTTTGCAGTAATGTTCCCCATGCTGGTCCCCTTTTGGAGAAATGTCCACATTCTGGCCCCTTTTGTAGTGATGTCCCCATCCTCGCCCACATAATGCAGTAATGTCCCCCATGCTGGACCCCTTTTTTAGTGATGTCCCTAACCTGGTCTGCCTTCTTTTTACACACACACACACACACACACACACACACACACACACACACACACACATTCACTCACAATCACACCCACTCACACATTAACTCACCTACTCACACATTAACTCACCCGCTCACACATTAACACTCACACACACACTAACTCACGCACACACTAACTCACGCACACACTAACTCACGCACACACTAACTCACACTCTCACACTCACTCACTCACAGTCACTCATGTGGAACAAAAAGGGGGGGGAGCACAACCAATGAGCGGTACCTGGTGGTCTAGTGGGGGCGACAATAACAGATATGGGGGTTCGCATCTCACCTTTGCAGGTTGTGCAACCATGCACAACCTTGGCGTATCGCAGTGGATGGCTCCGGACTTCAGCGGTCGGGGTTTCCTCCACGAGCAGCTTCTTCTTCCGGTCAGGTGACTCGAGCAAGCCAATCACCCGACCCTGTGACGTTCTCTGCTACGTCACCACAGGTCCTTTGGATTCCGTTAGCGGTGGCTCTGGTTCACAGCTGCTCCTGCTACAACCCTAGGATGGGGATATGATATTTGTACAGAATTGTCTGATTATAACAGAAGCGCTAGAGCACAGGAGGCACACGTTTAATTACCTTTGATATACCACAATGCATATCCACGGCGGTCCACCGTCTTTATCACGTAAATCCACCTGATGAAGACGGCGGACCGCCGTGGATATGCGTTGTGGTGTATCAAAGGTAATTAAACGTGTGCCTCCTGTGCTCTAGCGCTTCTGTTATAATCACACAATTCTGTACAAACTCACACTCACTCAGACCCTCACAGACACCAACACATTCACAGACACCAACACACTCGCAGACCCTCACACTCGCAGACCCTCACACTCGCAGACCCTCACACTCGCAGACCCTCACACACGCAGACCCTCACACACGCAGACCCTCACACTCGCAGACCCTCACACTCGCAGACCCTCACAGACACCAACACACTCGCAGACCCTCACACTCGCAGACCCTCACACTCGCAGACCCTCACACTCACAGACACTCACACACCCTCACACTCACAGACCCTCACACTCACAGACCCTCACACTCACAGACCCTCACACTCACAGACACCAACACACTCGCAGACCCTCACACTCACAGGCACTCACACTCACAGGCATTCGCACTCACAGGCATTCGTACTCACAGACACAGGCACTCACAGACACTCACAGGCACTCACAGACACAGGCACTCACAGACACTCTCAGGCACTCACTGTCACAGGCAATCACTCTCACAGTCACTCACTCTCACAGGCACTCACACTCACTCACAGTCACTCTCACAGGCACTCACTCTCACAGGCACTCACAGTCACTCACACTCACAGGCTGTCACAGGCACTCACACTCACAGACTCACACTCACAGGCACTCACACTCACAGGCACTCACAGGCACTCACACTCACAGGCACTCACAGGCACTCACACTCACAGACTCACACTCACAGGCACTCACTCTCACAGGCACTCACACTCAGGCACTCACACTCACAGGCACTCACACTCACAGGCACTCACAGTCACTCACTCTCACAGGCATTCACTCTCACAGGCACTCACAGTCACTCACTCTCACAGTCATTCACTCTCACAGGCACTCACTCTCACAGGCACTCACTCTCACAGGCACTCACACATTAACACACACACACTTTTGTTTTCCTAACCATTCTGGCGGCGGTCCAGTGCATGGGGCCGCCGCGGTCTCTGCTATAATGTTACTTCCGGCCGCTTCACTCTGCCGCTTGCTCTGCCTCTTCAATGCAAGCCGCTGTCAGCCAATGAGAGGCCCAGTGTATGACGTCACCTGCGGGCATCTCATTGGCTGACGGCTTGCATTGAACTTACAGAGGGGCAGAGCGAGCGTCAGGGAAGCGGCCGGAAGTAATATTATAGTGGAGACCGCGGCGGCCCCATGCACTGGACCGCCGCCAGCATGGTCAATTGTCCATGGTGCCGGGGGCCGCACAGGGAAGCCCCAGGGGCCGCATGCGGCCCGCGGGCCGCAAGTTTGAGACCCCTGCTCTTGAGGGTTACTATCTAAATATCTTATCTACATAAATACATAGGTGTGATACATTTACACATATTTCTAAATATAAGATTAACACACATTTAGTATAAGAGGGCAGATGTGTATCATCCAAATACTTTTATTTGGTGATATGAACCCGGATGTTAAGGTCCAGCAGCATAGCTGCTGAGAAATATTATTTTCTTTTACAACAGGGACGGGTTTTTGTGAACAGCTAAAGAGATGGGCGGGATGGCTGTTCACCACATCTCCATCTCAAGGTGTGCTGCTCTTACTGTCACACAAAACATCCTCAACATCACATCACCATCCTCCCGATGCGATAGCTTCGGACATTAATCTAGTAATTCCTATTCTCTTAGCGGCCAAAAATGTAATCGCAACAATGTGGAGAGACCCACAACCACCACTATTTAGCATACTCCTGGAGAGGCTGGCCACACACAAATGCCTATAAATTCTCTTTCTCTTTCCAAAATAAAACTTTACGAAAAATTCAAAAGAAAATGGCTGTACTGGAACATTTACTTTCCATCCCGAAACTCTCGACACTCCCAACTAGAATAATTATAACCTGGTTAGTCTATACCCTAAGCCAATAGGAGAAAGAAATTCTTACCTACCTCCCTCCATTTATCTCCCTCCCCCCCCCTCTAACTGTGTGATCTGCCTTAATTTTAATAGTTAAATTGTTAAATACTGCTTCTCATAACTGTATTTAGTTAAAGGGAACCAACCACCCCAAATGACCCACCCGGACTGTTAATATGTGTCCCTACACCCAGCACACACATTTGGGGCAATCGTTTTTGCTAAAAAAATTGTTTAGTAGAAGCTAAGATATATGTTTATAAAGTTTAAAAAATTGAGCCTAATGGGTGTTACCTAGCTTTGTCCTCCGTGCCTGTCAGCCTCCTCTCCCCTCCTCCCTTCAGTGAAGCCTTTCAGTGCAAGCCGAAAATGCCCCCCCTGTCTACTGCTGCCTGATAAATTATGCACGCCATCTCTGCATCTAAGAGCCTGGCCGCGTCATGAAAGGGGCGGGGCTAAATCGCGGCATGCCGGAGCCCCGCCCCGTTCATGCCGCGATTTAGCCCCGCCCCTTTCATGACGCGGCCAGGCTCTTAGGTGCAGAGATGGCGTGCATAATTTATCAGGCAGCAGTAGACAGGCAGGCCATTTTCGGCTTACACAGAACGGCTTCACTGAAGGGAGGAGGGGAGAGGAGGCTGACAGGCACGGAGGACAAAGCTAGGTAAGGGCCCTTTCACATCAGCGTTTTTCATAATTCGCGGCATTTGCGGTATTGACCGTTAATACCGCATTCATACCGCAACTGTCACTTGCGGTAAAATCCGCATGTAACCGCATTTGCCAGTTGCGGCACAAATGCGGTAAAATCCGCATTGCCGCAACTGGCGTTGAAATTTGTAAAAAAAACGCACTTGCCGCAAGTGCCGCAAGTCCCATAGGAAATGAATGGGGCTTGCCGCATTCTTGCCGCAAGTGTGCCGCAAGTGCGGCAAACGCGGTTTTTCCCGCACTTTAAGTACCCGCCCACAGGTATATAAAGAAATTTTTTTTTTTGTTGTCCAAGCATTCTTTGCCAGTTTTTGGAGTGGACACTGCTTGGATTGTGGACCTATTTTCCTTGGATTTCCGTGGATTGTCTTTTATTCCCTGGATTTTATTTCTTTTTAATTTTTTTTTTCTGCATTTTTGCATTTCCTGGACTTTCATCTTTCTCCGGAATTTTACTGCAAGATGGCGATGTCGTTCCGTGCATTGGATGCCCATTTTAAAAGAGCTTTCACAATTGCGCGCTTTGTGGGACTTGCATACCACAATGAGCGACGAAGACAAAGACTGCGACAGAGACGGCGGCGATTTTGGGTGCACCCCATCACATCAAGGCGAATGACTCGTGGTGTGTTCTGCACTTTATACGAAGAACTGCGGAACCATCCTGATAAATTCCGGGACTATCTTCGGATGACCATCGAAAGTTTTGACGAACTTCTTGGACGCGTTCGAGGACTCATCACCAAAGAAGACACCAGATTCCGGCGGGCGATTTCTGCAGAGGAGCGACTAATGGTGACTTTAAGGTAATGCAAGTTGATTTTTTTTTTTTTTTTTAAATGCTTATTGGCGTGTTTTTGTAGTTATTTTCACTTTTTTCTTTTTAAACAGAGCGCATTTTTTAAAATGTAGACTTTTTATGTTTGTTGTTATTCAGAGTAGAATTTTTTTTTTTTAATTAAATATTTTTTAAAAATATATATATATATATTTTTTTGGTAAACTGGTCCTAAGTTTATTTACAAAGAACAGATTTTTTTTATTGTACTGTGCGTTTGTGTGTATATATATTATTAATAATTTTTTTTTTTTTTTCATTGGCTTTATTTTTTTTTTTTTTTAAACTGCATTATTGTAAGTATTCATGGCTGTTATTCTTGTAGTCATGGTCTATGTATTGG
This sequence comes from Allobates femoralis, assembly GCA_033576535.1. Lineage (NCBI taxonomy): Eukaryota > Metazoa > Chordata > Amphibia > Anura > Aromobatidae > Allobates > Allobates femoralis. The sequence goes on from JARQOC010000002.1 coordinate 193,164,069, forward strand.
TCATTGACTGTAGATTTTTTTTTTTTTTTTTTTTTTTAAATCTTATGTTTTTATTCAAAACTGTTGATAAATAATGTTCTTGTGAACGAATGTGTTGTTTTTGGTGGCTATGGCCACTGTAATTTTTTTTTTTTTTTTTTTTTTAAATTCTCATAGTGCATTAAAATTTGACTGCTTATGTTGCAGCCACGCTTTTTGATTTTGTCATTCACCGTATAATTATCATTGATCAGTATGTTTGTTTCTATTTTTTTCTATATAAACTGTTGATAAATGTATTATGAATGTAGGTTTTGCTTTATGGTGCTGTTCACACTGGTTGTGGTTTTTGATTTTTTTTTTTTTAATTTGCATAGTGCAATATTTTTTTTTTTTTTTTGCAGACATACAATGTTTTATATCTATTGTTCATTCACTGCATAATTATTTGTCAGCTGTTTTTTTTTTTAAACAGTTGATAAATAATTATATTGTGAATGAACGTGTTGTTTTTGGCGCTGTGCACACTGGTTGTGTTTTGTGACTGTTTGCAGTGGTTATTTTTCTATAACTAAGGCTGCCTTCAGACTTGCAGATGCATCTGCAGCGTTTTGCAGATGCATCTGCAAGCATCTGCATGCAGACCGCGGCCCCTATGTTTATAATTGTGCGCACGGCGGTCTGATGATGCTTGCCGACCGCCGTGCGCTCTCATTGCCCGCCATTATTGATCTGTGCGCACGTGGATGCCTGTGCACAAATCACACAATCCTGGCCACACCATGGACCCGAGATGTCGTGTCCCTGGTGCAGGCGAGAGTGTGTGATTTGTGCGCAGGCATCTGCGTGCGCACAGATCAATAATGGCGGGCAATGAGAGCGCACGGCGGTCCGCAAGCATCTGCAGACCGCTGTGCGCACCATTATAAACATAGGGGCCGTGGTATGTATGCAGATGCATCTTCAAAAATCTGCAGATGCATCTTCAAGTCTGAAGCCAGCCTTAAAAATTCATGTTTTAAAACATGAAATGATGTTTTTTTTTTCTTGCAGTCATGCTCTGTGTTTTTTACATCTGCAGAAATATGATGTTTGTGTGAGAAGGTGGCGCTGCATTTGCTGTATAATGGCTGATTTGCATCACAGGCTCTATGCATTGTGTATGTTGCTTGCGGTCCTTTACGTCAAGTGTAGTTCTGGCAGGTGCTGCAGATGTGTCACAATTGTAGTTATAACAAAATGGAAATACCTTTGATTTTTTTTTTTTTTTTTTTTATGGACACAAGAGCTGCATCTGATGCACCTGCCAGAATGTGACTTGCTGTAAATGACCGCAGGCACCATACAAAATGTATGGGGCTTGCCGTATTCAGTCCATAAGTTGGGCATTATGTGTGTGGTCAGGCAGATGCAGCATCACCTCTTTTATTGGCCAAAAATATCACTGTGCTGCTGATGTGAAAAATTGCCTTTTACTGCATTAGCATTAATTTAAGGCGTCATGCACACTGTGGGTGGGACTCATGCTCCCCCCATAGTCTCCGTGCAAGTGACTGCATTAGTATTAATGTAAGGTGTCATGCACACTGTGGGTGGTACTCATGCTACCCCCATAGTGTCTGTGCAAGTGACTGCATTAGTATTAATGTAAGGTGTCATGCACACTGTGGGTGGGACTCATGCTACCCCCATAGTGTCCGTGCAAGTGACTGCATTAGTATTAATGTAAGGTGTCATGCACACTGTGGGTGGGACTCATGCTACCCCCATAGTGTCCGTGCAAGTGACTGCATTAGTATTAATGTAAGGCGACATGCACACTGTGGGTGGGACTCATGCTCCCCCCATAGTGTTCATGCAAGTGACTGCATTAGTATGGTTGCCTTCACATTAGCGTTCCCTTCCGCAGTGTTCAGCGGAGGGGAATCGCCATGTGTGCGCAGCGGCTGCAAGCTCCTATCTTTATAATGGGAGCGCACGGTGCTGCGCTTGACAGTGCATGACCGTGCGCACCCATTCACTCCCATATGTGATCTGTGCGCAGGCGGACGCCTGCGCACAGATCACACACTCTCGTCCACACCAGGGACACAACATGTTGCGTCCCTGGTGCGGAAGAGACTGTATGATTTGTGCGCAGGTATCCGCCTACGCACAGACAACATATTGGAGTGAATGGATGCACATGGTCATGCGCTGTCAAGCCCAGCACCGTGCACTCCCATTATAAAGATAGGAGCTTGGTGCCGCTGCGTTGACATTGCGGACCCCTCTGCAGAATGCTGCGTTTGGGTCCTCAAATGTGAACCCAGCCTTCTAATGTAAGGTGTCATGCACACTGTGGGTGGGACTCATGCTCCCCCCATAGTGTTCGTGCAAGTGACTGCATTTGTATTAATGTAAGGTCTTATGCACACTGTGGGTGGGACTCGTGCTCCCCCCATAGTGTTCGTGCAATTGGCCTTTTAACATCATTATCAAGGTGAATTTGTCTGCTGATCCGACATGTGGTGCTGCATTTTTGGAATTGGCTGCATAATGCCTGACGTGGGCTGGATGCATTAAGCGCCATGTGTTGTGTAGGTTACTTGTGTTCTTTTATGGCAGGCATGGTTGTGCTGGAAGATGTGGCTGATGTGTCTTTGTTGTAATTTAAAAATAAACAAAAAAAAAGAGATTTTAAATTTTTTTTTTCCGCCACAAGTGCATCCTCCGATGCACCCAGCATAACCACACTTGATGCAAAGGACTTCAAGCAACATACACAATGCATGGGGCTTGCTTCATGTAGCCCACAAGTCAGCTTTTATGCGGATGATCTGTATGATGCTGTGTCTCATTCTGGATCTGCATAAAACATCATCTTGCAGCTGTGTTCACTTCATTCACAGTACAATGTTTGACAACAGTAAAGAGTGGGTTCACACTTGTGTACCACTCCGCAGTGTTCTGCGTAAGAGTGCTCTGCAATGTGAGTGCAGCCACTGCAAGCCCCTATGTTTATAATGGGAGTGCACAGTGCTGCTCTTGACTGCGTGCACTCCCCTTGACTGCCATATGTGATTTGTGTGCAGATGTATGTTTGCGCACAAATCACACACTGTCGTCCGCAACAGGAATGTAACATGCGTTCCTGGTGTGGAAAAGACTATGTGATTTCTGCACAGGCATACATCACATATCAAAGCAGTCATGCGATCAGTGCCCCCCAGGTTGGTGGTGCGCAGATGCGGATGCATACGCAGAACTTTGCACAGGGGAGATGGCATGTGACCAATTATGTTTTAACACACTAAGTTGTGCTGCCTAGATTGGTTTTAAAACTTAAGATAATGTCAAATTTAATGTTTAAAACAAATTGAATTTTTGTTTAATTTATCTGTTTATAAATCCTTGTATTATGAGTGAAAGTGTTGGTATTTTGGGCTTTGAACACTGGTTGTGGAATGTGTCTTTTTATTGTATGTCAAAGTGCATTACTTTAAATTTTTTTTTTTTTTAATTGTTGCAGCTGTGCTGTTCTTTTTATATGGTGTTTTCCACATCTGCTTCAAGACGATGTTTGCTGCATATCTGCCATGTGGTGCTGCATTGCCCACATAACGCCCGAGTTGCATGCTGGATGTAGCAATACCCATGCTTTGTGTCTTGTGCTTGTGGTTCTTTGCATTAAGGACGTTTCTGACGGTTGCAGCAGATGAGTCACTTGCAAACTTAAATAAAAATCCTTTTTTTTTTGTGTTTTTTATTGCTTTAAGCAATTGCTGCTTCTGACGCATCTGCCAGAACCGCTTTTGCTGCAAAGGAGCGTAAGCAGCATAGACTATGCATGGGTCTTGTTGCATGTGACACAAATTTCGTCTGTTATGTTGATGATACAGCATGTGGCGCTGCATTGGTTTGATTGCCTCAAAACCTCATCTTGCTGCTGATGTAAAAAGTAACTTTCTGCTTTTTTATGAATTTCGTGTGTCATGCACACTGCGGGTGGGCCTCCTGCTCATTCAAAAATGTTTTATTGTGTCATTGTGCTTGAAGTAATCATTTTACATAGTATAGCAATATATTTATTTTTTAATATTTTTAAAATATTTTTCAAAAACTGTAGTGTGACTGAGTACTTCCTTTTGTTGCTTTTATGTAAACTGTGGTGTTGATCATGTATATTCCCATTCCCATGATAATTATTGTGTTTCACCTTTTTATTGTGTACGGTGTATTTCTCAAAAATGTTAATGTTGTGTGTCTTTTAACTTTCAAAGTATGATACTGTTGTGTTTTTGTTATTTTTCAGGTTTCTCGGAAGTGGAGAAAGCATGTCTTCACTTCACTTCCAATTCCGGCTTGGAATTTCAACGATTTCAGGAATTGTGAAGGAAACCTGCAAAGCACTGTGGGACGTGTTGCAGCCGGAATTCCTCCCTGAACCGACGATGGACCTGTGGATGTCATCTGCTGCCAAGTTTGAAGAGATCACCAATTTTCCAAACTGCGTTGGAGCTCTGGACGGCAAGCACATCCGGATTCTTAAACCTGCTGGGAGCAGTTCTGAATACTTTAATTATAAGAAATACTTTTCAATCGTACTGATGGCGATCGCGGATTCCCAATGTCGCTTTGTTGCCGTTGACATTGGGTCTTATGGACGATCAAATGACTCCCAGGTTTTTAAGCAATCTCCCATGGGACGCCGGATTTATAACAGCAACTTTTACATTCCACCACCAAGGCCTCTGCCGCACACAGATGGACCGCCTATGCCCTTCGTAATTGTAGCAGATGAGGCTTTTCAAATGTGCGAGAACCTATTGAAGCCTTATGCCAGCCGTGGATTGTGTCATGCAAAACGGATTTACAATTACAGACTCACAAGGGCAAGAAGAGTGGTGGAATGCGCTTTTGGACTGTTAACCGCAAAATGGCGCATTTTGGGAAAGGCCATACAAATGCAGCCAGAGTCTGTGGACGACATTGTGAAAGCCTGTGTGGTTCTGCATAACTATGTTTTGGCCAAAGAACAATTTCATTTGGACCGTGATGCCATTGCAGACACCACATTACAGGACTACCGAACACGTCGCGTAAGAACAACTCTGGCTGTTTCAGAAATTAGAGACAAATTTGCCCATTATTTTATGTCTGAGCAGGGAAGAGTGTCATGGCAGGATGAAATGGTTTAATTTGTTATAATTTCATGCCGGTTATGTTTATTGTACAAAATTCTGAATGTGTAATTATTTATTTGACATGTAGAAAGTGTTATTATTGTAAAGTTCAATGTTATAATAGCTGTACATAGTTATACATCTTTATGGTTGATGTTTAAAAATTTTCATTGTTACATGATAATTTAACATATTTTTAATTGTCATATTTATGTTTGAAATGTTTTAATTATTTTCAATATTTTAAAAAATAAAAACAAATTAAAAAAAAAAAAATTAAAAAAAAATACAAAATGTTATAGTTAAAAAAATTTGTTCTTAGGGTACCATTAGACGTTGCAACATTGCATGCAATTTCACCGTAAATTTGCTTGTGTCAGTGAAATCACGGACACATTTTTTTATTTTGTTGATGTGTACAAATAGAATAATGTGTTCATGATTTCACTGCAACTAGCAAATTTCAAGTGATGTTTTAAAATTTTCATTATTAAATGATAATTGAACATATTTTTAATTGTCATATTTATGTTTGAAATGTTTTAATTATTTTCAATATTTTAAAAAATAAAAACAAATAAAAAAAAAAAAAATTAAAAAAAAATACAAAATGTTATAATTAAAAAAATTTGTTTTAGGGTACCATTAGACGTTGCAACATTGCATGCAATTTCACTGTAAATTTGCTGGTGTCAGTGAAATCACGAACACATTTTATTATTTTGTTACTGTGTACAAATAGAATAATGTGTTCATGATTTCACTGCAACTAGCAAATTGCAAGTGAAATTGCATGCAATGTTGCGACGTGTAATGTGTATAATTAAAGTTTAATTAAAAATAATTTTTTTTACCTTTTTAAAATAACAAGATGGTGTGTTATTTGCAACGCATTGTGTATTACACAGCTCCTGCACCACCCTCTTTTGTCCAGGCTACAGTCACTCTGCTGTCTCCCTGCTTCCCCCCTTTCTTTCAGGCTACAGTCACTCTGCTGTCTCCCTGCTTCCCCCCTTTCTTTCAGGCTCCAGTCCTTCTCCTGCCTCTCTGCTTCCCTACTCTGCTGCATGTGCCAGTCCCCCTCGGGTGTCCCTGCTCTCCTCCTCTCCTGTATGCTGCATTCCCTTTATATTGAGCTTTCACAGTATACTTTTATTTTTTTTCTTTGTGATATGACAATTTTGTAGATTAATTTTTTTCATTTTATAAACTTGATAATGACAAATATTTAATATTGCTATAATATTTTGAATATTAACTGTTTGTATTTTTGAAATGTTAATGTTGATTATTTTTATTTTCCAATTAAATAAAATGTTTTTTGGTCTGTTTCTTCAACTGATGTGCTCTGTACCTCAACTATGTGGTAACACTACATATAGTGGAGGTACAGAGCAGCCACAATACACCTACATCAGGTACGGCGTTGCAGGTAACATACTTCAGGTTCAGAGCTGTAAAAGTACACATTGTACAACCTTGCTCAGAACATGACATGTTATTATTGTGCCTGAAGTAGGGGTATTGTTGTGTTATACACCTTAAAGGCCTGTTGCACACACACATAATTGTGCTGATATTGTTTTCAGATGTAGGATAGCATTGGAATCATAGTCACATTGCTCCATTTTGTGGCAGTGTACAACTGGAACAATGTGTCCATGATTTCACTCCAAGCAAAGATGTGAAAACAACCTCTGCACAATTATCTGTTGTGTAACAGGTTGTTAAAGGTTCTGTCACACATGTCAATGTCGACAGTGAACTAACCAACAAACGAGATTGCTGTGACATTGACGTTTGATTGCTGGTGATCTGTCATGGTACCTTTACACGCGGCAACATTTCTAGGGTGGCTACAGGTAACTTACTGGCTGCAGTGAAATCATGGAGACATTATTCCATTTGTACACAGCAACAAGATAGAACCTGTCTCCATGATTTCACTGCAGCCAGTAAGTTACCTGTTGACCACCCTAGAAATGTAGCCGCGTGTAAAGGTACCATTACACAGGCAGATTTTACCAGTAATCATGAGACCAGCGACATGGTTGAAACGATTTCCTCACACTCACAGCGCCTGTTAGCAAGCGCTGGTAGCTGTTAAACAAGGTGGCCTTTTCACACTTGCGTTTTTTTTCCTGATTTTGAAGATCTTGAAAACAAATGATTCTTACAGAATTCATTTTTTTGCCCATTCTCTTTAATGATTTCATTAAAAAAATGAATCTACAACATTCTACCTGACAAAATTAAACTGAATGGGCAAAATACTGTAAGAATCTGGTTTTGCCCGATCTTCCAAATCATTAAAAAAACACAATTGTAAAAGGCCCCTTCAATGTGTGTATGTAGCCAATGTGCCCTGCCATTATACTGATGTATTCCTTTTTCACCATCCTTGATACCAGCCGTTAAGCGTGAAAAGGCTGTTAACCAAGGTTTACATGGGGTATGTATCCAGCGCATGCTGCCTAGATCCCTGCATGTTACATTGGTTACCAACCTTTTCATGCTTAACAAGCGATAACAGCTTGTAAGTGGGAGAAGGCTGTTAATCAAGGTATACATTGGGTATGTAGGCACCGCGCGATGCCTACAAACATGATGTTCACCTTGGTTAACAGTCTTGTCTCACTTACAGGCTGTTATTGTTCGTTAAGCTGGCGAAGTCTGGTAACCAAGGTAGACATTGGGTGTCTAGGCAGCGTTCACTGTCTTCATACATGCAGTTTACCTTGTTTACCATGTCCCATCGCTTGTTTACAGGTGCTGTGACTTGCTGATCTCGTCTCCCCATGTGACACGCATTGATGCTGTGCGTCCAGCGGGTGACCATCGTCATGTCTTATAGATGCACGTAAAATTTTATGACCATCAAAAATAAATTTATGATTGATTTATGATTGACAATGCAATATCGCTGCTACATCATGTGCAGCAGCGATATTGAAAGTGATATTGATGTGTGTGACAGGCGTTTAAGACATAACTTAGGTATATAGTAGCCACAGTACACCTATGTCAGGTACAGATTTTCACATTAAACATAATTCCGGTTCACAGCAATGTACACAAAGGTGTACTTTTAAAGCTTAGAACCTGAACTTTCATGATTAGTGTGATCTGCACCTGAGGTAGGGGTATTGTCCTGCTTTGCACATCAACACGTACTTCAGGGATACAGCAGCCACAGCACACCTACATCAGGTACAGATTTGCACATGTCAGGTTCACAGCAATGTACACAAATGTGTACTTTAAAGCTAAACCTGAACTGTCTGGATTAGTGTGATCTGCACCTGAGGTAGGGGTATTGTTCTGCTTTGCACATCAACACGTACTTCAGGGATACAGCAGCCACAGCACACCTACATCAGGTACGGATTTGCACATGTCAGGTTCACAGCAATGTACACAAATGTGTACTTTTAAAGCATGAACCTGAACTGTCTGGATTAGTGTGATCTGCACCTGAGGTAGGGGTATTGTCCTGCTTTGCACATCAACACGTACTTCAGGGATACAGCAGCCACAGCACACCTACATCAGGTACGGATTTGCACATGTCAGGTTCACAGCAATGTACACAAATGTGTACTTTTAAAGCAATGAACCTGAACTGTCTGGATTAGTGTGATCTGCACCTGAGGTAGGGGTATTGTCCTGCTTTGCACATCAACACGTACTTCAGGGATACAGCAGCCACAGCACACCTACATCAGGTACGGATTTGCACATGTCAGGTTCACAGCAATGTACACAAATGTGTACTTAGAAACCTGAACTTTCTTGATTAGTGTGATCTGCACCTGAGGTAGGGGTATTGTCCTGCTTTGCACATCAACACGTACTTCAGGGATACAGCAGCCACAGCACACCTACATCAGGTACAGATTTGCACATGTCAGGTTCACAGCAATGTACACAAATGTGTACTTTTAAAGCAATGAACCTGAACTGTCTGGATTAGTGTGATCTGCACCTGAGGTAGGGGTATTGTCCTGCTTTGCACATCAACACGTACTTCAGGGATACAGCAGCCACAGCACACCTACATCAGGTACGATTTGCACATGTCAGGTTCACAGCAATGTACACAAATGTGTACTTTAAGAACCTGAACTGTCTTGATTAGTGTGATCTGCACCTGAGGTAGGGGTATTGTCCTGCTTTGCACATCAACACGTACTTCAGGGATACAGCAGCCACAGCACACCTACATCAGGTACGGATTTGCACATGTCAGGTTCACAGCAATGTACACAAATGTGTACTTTTAAAGCAATGAACCTGAACTGTCTGGATTAGTGTGATCTGCACCTGAGGTAGGGGTATTGTCCTGCTTTGCACATCAACACGTACTTCAGGGATACAGCAGCCACAGCACACCTACATCAGGTACGGATTTGCACATGTCAGGTTCACAGCAATGTACACAAATGTGTACTTTTAAAGCAATGAACCTGAACTGTCTGGATTAGTGTGATCTGCACCTGAGGTAGGGGTATTGTCCTGCTTTGCACATCAACACGTACTTCAGGGATACAGCAGCCACAGCACACCTACATCAGGTACAGATTTGCACATGTCAGGTTCACAGCAATGTACACAAATGTGTACTTTAAAGCAAACCTGAACTGTCTGGATTAGTGTGATCTGCACCTGAGGTAGGGGTATTGTCCTGCTTTGCACATCAACACGTACTTCAGGGATACAGCAGCCACAGCACACCTACATCAGGTACGGATTTGCACATGTCAGGTTCACAGCAATGTACACAAATGTGTACTTTAGCAAACCTGAACTTTCTGGATTAGTGTGATCTGCACCTGAGGTAGGGGTATTGTCCTGCTTTGCACATCAACACGTACTTCAGGGATACAGCAGCCACAGCACACCTACATCAGGTACGGATTTGCACATGTCAGGTTCACAGCAATGTACACAAATGTGTACTTTTAAAGCAATGAACCTGAACTGTCTGGATTAGTGTGATCTGCACCTGAGGTAGGGTATTGTCCTGCTTTGCACATCAACACGTACTTCAGGGATACAGCAGCCACAGCACACCTACATCAGGTACGATTTGCACATGTCAGGTTCACAGCAATGTACACAAATGTGTACTTTAAAGCATGAACCTGAACTGTCTGATTAGTGTGATCTGCACCTGAGGTAGGGGTATTGTCCTGCTTTGCACATCAACACGTACTTCAGGGATACAGCAGCCACAGCACACCTACATCAGGTACGGATTTGCACATGTCAGGTTCACAGCAATGTACACAAATGTGTACTTTAAAGCAATGAACCTGAACTTCTGATTAGTGTGATCTGCACCTGAGGTAGGGGTATTGTCCTGCTTTGCACATCAACACGTACTTCAGGGATACAGCAGCCACAGCACACCTACATCAGGTACAGATTTGCACATGTCAGGTTCACAGCAATGTACACAAATGTGTACTTTTAAAGCAATGAACCTGAACTGTCTGGATTAGTGTGATCTGCACCTGAGGTAGGGGTATTGTCCTGCTTTGCACATCAACACGTACTTCAGGGATACAGCAGCCACAGCACACCTACATCAGGTACGGATTTGCACATGTCAGGTTCACAGCAATGTACACAAATGTGTACTTTTAAAGCAATGAACCTGAACTGTCTGGATTAGTGTGATCTGCACCTGAGGTAGGGGTATTGTCCTGCTTTGCACATCAACACGTACTTCAGGGATACAGCAGCCACAGCACACCTACATCAGGTACAGATTTGCACATGTCAGGTTCACAGCAATGTACACAAATGTGTACTTTTAAAGCAATGAACCTGAACTGTCTGGATTAGTGTGATCTGCACCTGAGGTAGGGGTATTGTCCTGCTTTGCACATCAACACGTACTTCAGGGATACAGCAGCCACAGCACACCTACATCAGGTACGGATTTGCACATGTCAGGTTCACAGCAATGTACACAAATGTGTACTTTTAAAGCAATGAACCTGAACTTCTGGATTAGTGTGATCTGCACCTGAGGTAGGGGTATTGTCCTGCTTTGCACATCAACACGTACTTCAGGGATACAGCAGCCACAGCACACCTACATCAGGTACGGATTTGCACATGTCAGGTTCACAGCAATGTACACAAATGTGTACTTTTAAAGCATGAACCTGAACTGTCTGGATTAGTGTGATCTGCACCTGAGGTAGGGTATTGTCCTGCTTTGCACATCAACACGTACTTCAGGGATACAGCAGCCACAGCACACCTACATCAGGTACAGATTTGCACATGTCAGGTTCACAGCAATGTACACAAATGTGTACTTTTAAAGCAGAACCTGAACTGTCTGGATTAGTGTGATCTGCACCTGAGGTAGGGTATTGTCCTGCTTTGCACATCAACACGTACTTCAGGGATACAGCAGCCACAGCACACCTACATCAGGTACGGATTTGCACATGTCAGGTTCACAGCAATGTACACAAATGTGTACTTTTAAAGCAATGAACCTGAACTGTCTGGATTAGTGTGATCTGCACCTGAGGTAGGGGTATTGTCCTGCTTTGCACATCAACACGTACTTCAGGGATACAGCAGCCACAGCACACCTACATCAGGTACGATTTGCACATGTCAGGTTCACAGCAATGTACACAAATGTGTACTTTTAAAGCAATGAACCTGAACTGTCTGGATTAGTGTGATCTGCACCTGAGGTAGGGGTATTGTCCTGCTTTGCACATCAACACGTACTTCAGGATACAGCAGCCACAGCACACCTACATCAGGTACGATTTGCACATGTCAGTTCACAGCAATGTACACAAATGTGTACTTTTAAAGCAAGAACCTGAACTGTCTGATTAGTGTGATCTGCACCTGAGGTAGGGGTATTGTCCTGCTTTGCACATCAACACGTACTTCAGGGATACAGCAGCCACAGCACACCTACATCAGGTACGGATTTGCACATGTCAGTTCACAGCAATGTACACAAATGTGTACTTTTAAAGCAATGAACCTGAACTGTCTGGATTAGTGTGATCTGCACCTGAGGTAGGGGTATTGTCCTGCTTTGCACATCAACACGTACTTCAGGGATACAGCAGCCACAGCACACCTACATCAGGTACGGATTTGCACATGTCAGGTTCACAGCAATGTACACAAATGTGTACTTTTAAAGCAATGAACCTGAACTGTCTGGATTAGTGTGATCTGCACCTGAGGTAGGGGTATTGTCCTGCTTTGCACATCAACACGTACTTCAGGGATACAGCAGCCACAGCACACCTACATCAGGTACGGATTTGCACATGTCAGGTTCACAGCAATGTACACAAATGTGTACTTTAAAGCAATGAACCTGAACTGTCTGGATTAGTGTGATCTGCACCTGAGGTAGGGTATTGTCCTGCTTTGCACATCAACACGTACTTCAGGGATACAGCAGCCACAGCACACCTACATCAGGTACAGATTTGCACATGTCAGGTTCACAGCAATGTACACAAAGGTGTACTTTTAAAGCTTACAACCTGAACTGTCTGGATTAGTGTGATCTGCACCTGAGGTAGGGGTATTGTTCTGCTTTGGACATCAACACGTAGCAACACACACAGACAGACTCACCAGCGATCATTGGACTAGCGACATTGTTGAAATTATGTAAATATCTTTTCCACGATGTCTTGCTCCTGCTGCCCGCCTGCAGTTAGCGGGAGCAGGCTGGTATCCATGGTAAACTACGGGTATCTATGCAGCGCGCGCTGCCTAGTTACCCGATGTATACCTTGGTTACCAGCCTGCTCCCGCTAACTGGCTGTTATCCAAGGTAACAGCGGGTAACTAGGGACCCTAGTTACCTGCTGTTTACCTTGGATACCAGCCGGTGATCAAAGGCTGGTAACAAAGGTATACATCGGGTATCTAGGCAGCACGCGCTAACTAGATACCCGCAGTTTACTATGGGTTCCCAGCTCCCTGAACTTGATGAGAGGCGCTGGGAGCTGGCTGATTGCGCGTCTCCTTGTGTCACACGCAGCGATGCTGCGTGTCCACCGGGCGCCCATCGCCAGGTTTTCGGTCCTGTCTGAAAACCTGGCAACCATCAACCAGCGATTTACTCACGGCCAACGTTAACAGACAGTTCTCTGTCCTCCTCCTTCTAGACCTGTCCTCTGCATTCGACACAGACTCTCTCTTCCATTGGTATCACTGACCTGCTGACAGCGTTTTCCTGTGCACTGTTGAAAAGCAACTGTCCTGGAGCTCTGTGTGTGGCTGCATCCAAGGTAAACTATGGGTTTTCTATGGGAACCCCGTTGCGAGGAAGCTCTCGCCATTAACGGTGTCTGTTATTGCAGAAATTCCAACGTTGTTAGCGCTGCCTGGAAAAGTGGGTCCCAGCCCAAGTGTGACCCCAGTCTTAGGGCTTTGCACCATTTTCTCTTTAAAAGATTGTGCTGCTCCTTTTTTCTTAAAATAAAATAGATTATACATAGATATAGGGATAGATAAATAATATATAGAAGGAATAGACAATAGATAGCTAAGGCTAGGGCCATACTTAACAGTGCACCCACGTTAGCCAGATCACATAAACCCGCTGTCTACTATGGTTACAGCTTCATAGGAAGTCCCAGGCAGTGTGAAGCTGTAACCATAGCAAACAGCAGGTTTCTATGGTGCAGCATTCACAGGAAGCACCCGACATTAGTGGTCAGTGTTACAGCAGGCTGGGCTCTGCTCTAGCGTGATCCGGCTAACATGGGTGCACTGTTAAGTATGGCCCTAGCCTAATAGATAATAGGTAGAATAGATAGATAAATGATAGATAAATAGGTAGATAGATAAATGATAGAGAGATATACAGCACACAATACTGTACACACAAACGTATTCATAATACATTACAGATATCACACACACAGGCACACAGACACACTGGTATGCAGACAGGCACATACTGGCACACACACACACTGGCACACATACAGACAGACACAAACACACACAGACATGCACCCACATACACTGGCACACATACACACGCACACTGGCACACATACGCATACACAGACACACATTTGCAGACAGACACACACACTGGCATACATACACACACTGACACAAACACACACAGACATGCACACACACATACTGGCACACATACACACACAGACACACATACACACACACTTGAACACAGACACACACCCACTGTAACACTACACACACTGGCACAGACAAGCACACTGGCAAACATACACACACACAAAGGCATACATCATACATATTTGGCACGCACACACACACACACACACACTCTACACATTACCCTCACCTACATAGAGGACTTTTCTACTGTGACTCCTGGAGCTGGTGGGTAAGGTGTTTGTCAGCAGCTTCTCTGTTCGGGACACTGCAGGGCCCCTCCCCCTCCTGTCTGTTGAAGACAGGGCACAGGACATGGAGCACCAAGGGAGGGGAGGGCGCCAAGAGCACAGAGGATGTGCTCCCTACCTCTGAAACTTTACTCTCCTGTTGCATCCTGTACAGTTCGACAGGAGTAAAAAGTGAAAGTTGATGTTTCTCTGCGACGCCCCCTGTGAAGTCTGGTGGCAGGCGCCCTGTGCCCTCGCACAGGTCGCACATATGTAGAGCCGGCCATGAGTAGCCAGTATTGTTTTGAGATGCACATCTACTTATATAATCCGCAGTTGGGAATTCGGGCGTTGTCGCTGAATCCCAAAATGCTTTTCGGGACTGCGAGTGATGACGGGCATCGTCATCACGAGCCGCAGACCCGCACTACTGTAAAAAAAAAAAAAAAAAAAAGGTAATGCTCACCTCTCCCTGAGCCCCCGCCGTCTCCTGCTGTCTTCCTCCAAGCTTCCGGTGGCTGCCGCAGGGTCAGAGTGTCTGCAGAGCTCTTCTACTGCAGTCAAGGACCTGTGGTGATGTCACAGTCACGTGACACCAGGTTACTCCATGGTAACCTGGTGTCACGTGACTGTGACATCTCTGCAGGTCCTGAACTGCACTAAAACAGCTCTCAGAACTCCCTATCAAGGGCTCTTAGGTGAAAAATGAGAACAATTTCTATTTTTTAAGTGATCACTTTATTAGTATAAATTTACAACTTATTCCATAAAATTCATGTAAAATATTTTTACTCTAAATAAGGGTGTCCTGATAACAAAAATAACTCATGTCTGGGTCCAGGACTCAGACCAATTATATCACTATTTATACAGATTATATAGTAACTAGTGATACCAGGTGTATATAGGGGTACTATCTCTTTATTAATTTATCGCTTCAGGCATTCAGTAGTGCTTGGACATCCATACATTTCTCCCCTCTCTTAAGCAAAGGTCATAATACCATGCCACCTCAATATTTCAATTATGGGTGCCCACTGTCTTATGTCCAGATCGTGCACTCTGTATGCACAACTATGATCTAATGGTGCCCTTTCACTTCCTATTGGCACCTTGTGTGCTGCTGCCTTCTTAGTTCCCAGTGTCCCCTTACTTATATCGTACCTGGTCAGATAATAGTTTTGTAGTCACGGTCCTGGCACCCCCACCGCCTACGGCCGTTTCGTCTCCTTCCTCAGGGCGTGAGGAAGGAGACGAAACGGCCGTAGGCGGTGGGGGTGCCAGGACCGTGACTACAAAACTATTATCTGACCAGGTACGATATAAGTAAGGGGACACTGGGAACTAAGAAGGCAGCAGCACACAAGGTGCCAATAGGAAGTGAAAGGGCACCATTAGATCATAGTTGTGCATACAGAGTGCACGATCTGGACATAAGACAGTGGGCACCCATAATTGAAATATTGAGGTGGCATGGTATTATGACCTATGCTTAAGAGAGGGGAGAAATGTATGGATGTCCAAGCACTACTGAATGCCTGAAGCGATAAATTAATAAAGAGATAGTACCCCTATATACACCTGGTATCACTAGTTACTATATAATCTGTATAAATAGTGATATAATTGGTCTGAGTCCTGGACCCAGACATGAGTTATTTTTGTTATCAGGACACCCTTATTTAGAGTAAAAATATTTTACATGAATTTTATGGAATAAGTTGTAAATTTATACTAATAAAGTGATCACTTAAAAAATAGAAATTGTTCTCATTTTTCACCTAAGAGCCCTTGATAGGGAGTTCTGGGTGTTTTTGAAGTGATTGTGGTGCAAGGTGAGGCATTACAGGTTGTGGACATTTGAGATAATACTAAAACAGCTCTGCAGACACTGGGAGCATGCGGCAGCCACCGGAAGCTTGGAGGAAGACGGCAGGAGACGGCGGGGGCTCGTGGAGAGGTTTTTTTTTTTTAACCCCTGCCTTCCTGTTTGGAGACCTTTTACTGTACTGAGCATGCTCAGTACAGTAAATGTCTCCTCCAGCCTCACAGCCTCCACATCCTCACTGCCTCCTCCAGCCTCAGTCTCCTCCAGCCTCACAGCCTCCCCATCCTCACAGCCTCCTCCAGCCTCTCACCCTCCTCCATCCTCGGCCGCACTACCTGACACCGCTGCCATCCTGACAACCGTCGGCCCCGCTCCATTGCCACCGCCCTCGCGCCCTCCGCGAGGTCCATGCTGCCCGTATGCCGCCGGAGCCTTCCGCCCCTCGCCACTCTCTCACCGCTGGGCTCTCAATGTCGCCATGCTGGTGGAGTAGCGGTCTACGGGCTGTGGCCGGGTGCCGGGAGCCAGGGACGTCGTCCTGTGGCCGGCAACAGCCAATGGGAGTCAGCGGACCGTGTCAGCCTGCAAAGCCTGACACGCCCCGCTCACTCCCATTGCCTGCCACTGCAAGCGGATTGGGCGCTGTGTTGTACACACAGCACGCCCATCCCATTGCCCAGGACTTGGCGTCCTAGACCAATCGGATGACCGTCCTGTCTTTACCACACACCGCCCAATCCGCTCCTTCTGCTCAGGTCACATGTGTGACCTGAGGGCAAGAACTGATCCCTCTCTGCATCACCCAACCCGCCGCAGACGACAATGCCATGTGACTGGGGCTGCAATCAGCCCCAGCACGCAGCCACGTCCTGCCGCCGAGCGGTGATGTCACCCCTCCAGCCGCATCTCTCCTCACCCCTCCAGCCAGACCTCTCCTCACCACTCCAGCCTCTGCTCTCCTCACCACTCCAGCCTCTGCTCCCCTCACTCCTCCAGCCTCCCGCCACATCATACTCTGCTATCCACAGAGCCCCCTCTATACTCTCACACCCACAGAGCCGCCTGTATACTCTCCTACCCACACAGCCGCCTGTATACTCTCCTACCCACAGAGCTGCCTCTATACTCTGCTACCCACAGAGCCGCCTCTATACTCTGCTACCCACAGAGCCGCATGTATACTCTGCTACCCACAGAGCCTTCTCTATACTCTGCTACCCATAGAGCCTTCTCTATACTCTGCTACCCACAGAGCCTTCTCTATACTCTGCTACCCACAGAGCCGCCTGTATAATCTGCCAACCACAAACCCGCCTGTATACTCTGGTACCCACAGAGCCGCCTGTATACTTTTCTACCCAGAGAGCCGCCTGTATAATCTGCTACCCTCAGAGCAGTCTGTATACTCTGCTACCCACAGACCCGCCTGTATAGTCTGCTACCCACAGAGCCCCATGTATACTCTGCTAGCCACTCACCTGCCTGTATACACACAATTCATTTCACCGCGCTCCCGATGCAATTGCATCGGGCCTTTTTACTAGTGACCACATAATTGAGGGATACAGCACACCTACATCGTGTACGGTTGAACACACTACACATTATGTCTCTTCATATCTATGTACTACTATGTGTAATTTTAAAGTTTTCCTACAAACGACCACTTTGTTTTTAAGGGTGGCTTCACAATGCGTGTGATCCGATCCATAGCTGTCCGCTTCATGCAGACAGCCGCGGACCGTATGAGCACAAAGGTCTGGGTGGTTATTATGCTCTCCAATCCTGTGTTTAGCGCACGCAGTTCCTGCTGTTGATAGGTGATGACCGCTGGCGCCCCGGTTCTGACCTGTCATCGGCTGCAGCTGCGTGCGCTAAACACAGGATCGGAGGGCATAATAGCCACCCAGTCCTGTGTGCTTATATGGTTCGCGGCTGTCTGCCTGAAGCGGACAGCTACGGATCGGATCACACACACGAAGTGTGAAGCCGGCCTAAGTGTCTGTACAGCAATTTTCAGTGGGTAAGGTATGTTTCGAATTAAAATGGAAGTGTCCATTACACAATTAATTATTACATAGATGTGGGGCCCCATGCATTAGCATCTGTAAGACGGTATCATCCTGATCATTTCGTGCTATATCCGTCTCCATGTGTCCATTGTATTTGTCCCCTGCACTGTCTTTTTCACTCCTTACTCTATGCCCACTGTGCTGTCTTCTTCCTTCATGTTCTGTTCTCTCTTTGAGCGGTCTTCCAGGAAAAATCTACCCCTGTATGCGTTCTATTATTCAACTTGAACCCTGTACAGGTCCAACTCCAGGTTTCTGTTGGCCCAGTGCGAAAAAGTCTCAGTGGACCCCCTTTAGTACATATTGCGGACTAGAATATATATTTTGCTGCACACATTACCGCAAGCCCAATAGACAATGCATGTGGCTTGTGGCAAATGTGCAGCCGCTTGGCGGAAAATGTGGCAGATTCGGGGTTTTTTAGTACCACAACTGAAAAATTTTAAATAAAACGCCTATGCAAAGGAAGCCTTACATGAACAGTGACTGCCGAAAGCAGCAAGAGCTGTTTCTGACAGTTACTATATTACATGTTGTTATTAGCGGGCTAAAATGCATTTGCGTTACCTTGCGTTTTTTAAAAATAACCTTCAAATGCAAAATGTTGCATTTTTGTGCGTCTGAGGATGCTTTGTATATACACAAGCATCCTGAAGCGCCTATATAATGCAAGCAGATCAATGGAGCCACACTGCCATATGGGTGGCACCGCAGCCAAGTGGAGAGTGTCTGGCCATCCGGATATCTCTTTATCCTCACTTTTCTTCTCGCCGCTCCGGTCTACCCCGGTCACTCTGCACATATCAGCAGTCATGGCAACATCGTGCCCCCTATGCTGAGCTGCACAATGCAGACAGCGGCAGAAGAGAATATTTGGAAAAATGCTGCTGGCAAAGGTGGCTGGGACTATAGTAGCGGGAACGTAATCCACGGGGGATGGGGGGGGGGGCTACCACTGGTACACATACCTCGTACACACGCGGCTCTTCTCCAAACACCTCGTTTGCACGTGGCTCCGCTCTATACACCTCATACCCACGTGGCTCCGCGCCGTGAAACCTAGTACCCACATGGCTCCACTCCATAACGATGGTACACACATGGCTCCCCTCCGTACATCTCGTACACATACGGCTCCGCGCCGTACACCTAGTACACACTCAGCTGCGCTACGTACACCTAGTACACACCCACTTCTGCTACATTCACACTGTAATGGCCACTTTACACACACCAACTTATCTGTCCAACTTCTGACCAACTTACTGGTTGCAGTGAAATCATGGACACAGTTCCATTTGTACACAGCCACAAAATGGAGCAATGTGTCCATGATTTCACTGCAACTAGTAAGTTGGTCAGATAATTTGGTGTGTGTAAAGTGGCCTTTAATTCCTCCAGACCCCACACAAACTTCACCTAGTTGAGCATCATGATGAGCAGCACAGCAGAGTCCTGAATACACTGAGGAGATGATCATGTGACCCATGACTTCACCCTCCATTGACATCATCACAGGTCCTGTAAGGCCAGAGTGTGCAGCTCTGTTTGCTCCCACAGAGGAGGGAGGAGGGAGACCTTTGACGCTGCAAGAGGCTGAAAATGACCTCCATGCAAAGGACACCCCAGCTGCCCCATGGATATGGCCCTGGCTATGGGTGCAGTGTGCTCAGGGGCTCATGAGGGCTAGTGTCACACTTGCATTGTGACCCTAGCCTGATGCAATTATTTTAAGCTGCAGCGCATAGCTTTTAATGCTATGTGCTGGAGCCCATAAAAACACGATGTTTACCTTTCCAAACAGTGCTTGTCAATGTAAACATCAGGTTTCTATGGGCTCCGTTGCTGGATGCGCATAGCATTAAACGCTCAGCGTTGCAGCGGACAATACTTGCGTCAGGCTAGGGTCACAATGCAAGTGTGAACCTAGCCCTGGGGCACCCTACAAGCAGTCGGGCACCAGCACTTGCCCGGGTGATGACACAAGGCCTGACCCTGTTTATTTTCTGCCTAGTGCGCTATGTGTCTTTCACACCTTGTATGTACTCTTTCCCCCTTGTGTGTTTTTTAGCGCGCTGTGTCTTTACCCTTGTGTTGTCAAGCAACATTTCATTTTGTTCTGCATTCAATACTCTCAAATTACATGTCAAATGAATACAAATGTATTAAAAAAAATTATTGTTATGCTTACCCTACGGCGAGTGTTAGTTAATCGGGAGCAGGCAGTGTCCTGCTAGGACCTTGCATGATGTGAAAATGACATTTGCATTCGGTGCAGTCATGTGTCCGCTTGCACTGATGCAATATTTTACGCACATAACACATCACGGCGACTGGCCCAATCACAGCGCCTAACGCCAATCTAATTCTAACATCATGCAAGGTCCTAGCAGGACAATGACTACTCCTGTTTAACAAACACTTTGAAGAGGGTGTGTTTCATTACCTGAACCTGGCCAGGGCAGGAGGAGCGGAGTGTTTTAGCCGAGATATGCAAGGCTGTCAAATTTATATTTGAAGCGCTGCACAGCTCTTTTGCATACTGGCCACTTCTGCCTGTGGCGCACAATTTATCAATTACACAAAAGTGGACATTACACAGTTATATAGTAAATGTCTCTCCAAAACGGAAATCCATTGTCAATTATTGTTTAAATAGGAATTAAAACATTAATAGACAATGTATTTCCATTTCAGACAGCCATACACTATATGTTTTATTATGACTACATAATAATGGGTACTAACACATTCTTCTATATTAAAAATATAATCTTATATTAAATAATGGAAACAAATTTTTGAATTTAAAAAAGTTTATTTTATAACATACAATAAATTAATTAAATAACATTTATTTTGCATAGGTATTTAGTGTTAGTTGATTCCAGGTAGGCAGCTTCTTTTCGTCGTGTAGGTAATCATCGTTAGCTTCAGCCATGGAAGGTATGGTTAAGTAGTTTGAGCCAGGTAGGCAAGTGTATTCATCCGGCTATTCTGTGAAGTAGAGAAAGAGAAAGTACATTAGTATATTCTGAAGTTACATACATGAACAAGTTCAGAACAGTGTGTTAATACTCACATTAGGTAGGTCGTGGTATCTCCATCCAGGTAGACAGCTTGCTTGCGTCAGGTAGTTATTGTTAGCTTGAGCCATGGAAGGTATGGTTAAGTACTTCAGCCAGGTAGGTTAAGTAGGTGGATCATGCAGCTATTCTGTGAAGTAGAAAAAGAGAAAGTACATTAGTATATTCTGAAGTTACATACATGAACAATTCAGAACAGTGTGTTAATACTCACATTAGGTAATTGTGGTATCTCCATCCAGGTAGACAGCTTCTTGCGTCAGGTAGGTTATGTTAGCTTGAGCCATGGAAGGTATGGTTAAGTAGCTTCAGCCAGGTAGGTAAGTAGGTGGATCATGCAGCTATTCTGTGAAGTAGAAAAAGAGAAAGTACATAGTATTCTGAAGTACAGTACATGAACAAGTTCAGAAACAGTGTGTTAATACTCACATTAGGTAGATCGTGGTATCTCCATCCAGGTAGACAGCTTGCTTGCGTCAGGTAGGTATTGTTAGCTTGAGCCATGGAAGGTATGGTTAAGTAGCTTCAGCAGGTAGTAAGTAGGTGGATTCATGCAGCTATTCTGTGAAGTAGAAAAGAGAAAGTACATTAGTATTTCTGAAGTTACATACATGAACAAGTTCAGAACAGTGTGTTAATACTCACATTAGGTAATGTGGTATCTCCATCCAGGTAGACAGCTTGCTTGCGTCAGGTAGGTATTGTTAGCTTGAGCCATGGAAGGTATGGTTAAGTAGCTTCAGCCAGGTAGGTAAGTAGGTGGATTCATGCAGCTATTCTGTGAAGTAGAAAAAGAGAAAGTACATTAGTATTCTGAAGTTACATACATGAACATTTTCAGAACAGTGTGTTAATACTCACATTAGGTAGATTGTGGTATCTCCATCCAGGTAGACAGTCATTGCGTCAGGTAGGTATTGTTAGCTTGAGCCATGGAAGGTAGGTTAGTAGCTTCAGCCAGGTAGGTAAGTAGGTGGTTCAGCAGCTATTCTGTGAAGTAGAAAAAGAGAAAGTACATTAGTATCTGAAGTACAGTACATGAACATTTCAGAACAGTGTGTTAATACTCACATTAGGTAGGTTTGGTATTTCCATCCAGGTAGACAGCTTGTTGCGTCAGGTAGGTATTGTTAGCTTGAGCCATGGAAGGTATGGTTAAGTAGCTTCAGCCAGGTAGGTAAGTAGGTGGATTCAGCAGCTATTCTGTGAAGTAGAAAAGAGAAAGTACATTAGTATTCTGAAGTTAATACATGAACATTTTCAGAACAGTGTGTTAATACTCACATTAGGTAGATTGTGGTATCTCCATCCAGGTAGACAGCTTGCGTCAGGTAGGTATTGTTAGCTTGAGCCATGGAAGGTATGGTTAAGTAGCTTCAGCCAGGTGAGTAAGTAGGTGGATTCATGCAGCTATTCTGTGAAGTAGAAAAGAGAAAGTACATTAGTATTCTGAAGTTACATACATGAACATTTCAGAACAGTGTGTTAATACTCACATTAGGTAGATTGTGGTATCTCCATCCAGGTAGACAGCTTTGCGTCAGGTAGGTATTGTTAGCTTGAGCCATGGAAGGTATGGTTAAGTAGGCTTCAGCCAGGTAGTAAGTAGGTGTATTATGCAGCTATTCTGTGAAGTAGAAAAAGAGAAAGTACATTAGTATTCTGAAGTTACATACATGAACATTTTCAGAACAGTGTGTTAATACTCACATTAGGTAGATTGTGGTATCTCCATCCAGGTAGACAGCTTGCGCTCAGGTAGTTTTGTTAGCTTGAGCCATGGAAGGTATGGTAAGTAGCTTCAGCAGGTAGGTAAGTAGTGGATTCAGCAGCTATCTGTGAAGTAGAGGAAGAGAAAGTAGCATTCAGTATTCTGAGTTAATACATGAACATTTCAGACAGTGTGTAATACTCACATAGGTAGATTGGGATCTCCACCAGGTAGAGCTTGCGTCAGTAGGTATTGTTAGCTTGAGCCAGGAAGGTATGGTAAGTAGCTTCAGCCAGGTAGGTTAGGTGATTCATGCAGCTATTCTGTAAGTAGGAAAGAAAGTACATTAGTATCGAAGTTACATATGAACATTTTCAGACAGTGTGTAATACTCACATAGGTAGATTGTGGTATCTCCATCCAGGTAGACAGTTGGTCAGTGTGTTGCTGCCAGGAAGGTTGGTTAGTTAGCTTCAGCCAGGTAGGTTGGCAAGTGCAGCTATTCTGACAGTGGTATGTATTCTGTTAGGCTTCAGCAGGAACTGTTGGGCAAGTGGTTAGCCAGTAGGTTGGCAAGTGGCTTCAGCCAGGTAGGTGGACAGTGCTTCAGTCAGGTAGGTATTGTTAAGTGGCTTCAGCCAGGAGGTATGGAAGTGCTTCAGCCAGGTAGGTAGTATGTAGGTGGTTTCATGCCAGCAGTTGGTAGAGAGATGTGCATCAGTATCTGGTTCATCAGGTGACAAGTTCAGCAGTGGTTATACTCAGCATAGGTATGTGGTAGTGCTTCAGGTAGACAGCTGGTCAGGTTGGTATTGTGGCTTCAGCCAGGTAGGTTGGCAAGTGGCTTCAGCCAGGTAGGTAGGTAGTGGCTTCAGCCAGGTATGGTGGAAGTAGAGAGTGACTTCAGTACCAGGAAGGTTGCAAGCTGGCTTTTCAGCCAGGTTGGTGGTAATCTCACTAGGTAGTTGCGTGGCTTCAGCCAGCAGGTAGACAGTGGCTTCAGCATGGTAGGTATTCGTAGCTTCAGCCAGGTAGGTTGGCATTAAGATAGCTTCAGCCAGGTAGGTGGTATTTATGTGGCTTCAGCCAGGTAGGTTGGCAAGTGGCTTCAGCCAGTAGGTTGGCAAGTGCTTCAGCAGGTAGGTGGAAGTGGCTTCAGCCAGGTAGGTTGGCAGTGGCTTCACCAGGTAGGTTGGCAAGTGCTTCAGCCAGGTAGGTTGGTAGTGGCTTCAGCCAGGTAGGTTGGCAAGTGGCTTCAGCCAGGTAGGTTGGCAAGTGGCTTCAGCCAGGTAGGTTGAGTCAAGTGCTTAGCAGTAGTTGGCAAGTGGCTTCAGGCAGGTTGGTGATGTGGCTTCACAGGTAGGTTGGCAAGTGGCTTCAGCCAGGTAGGTTGGCAAGTGGCTTCAGCAGGTAGGTGATGCTTCAGCCAGGTAGGTTGGAAGTGGCTTCAGCCAGGTAGGTTGGCAAGTGGCTTCAGCAGGTTGGTAGGTAGGGCTTCAGCCAGGTAGTTGGCAAGTGGGCTTCAGCCAGGTAGGTTGAAGTGGCTTCAGCAGGTAGTTGGTCAAGTGGCTTCAGCAGGTGAGGTTAGTGGCTTAGGTAGTATGTAGTGGCTTCAGCCAGGTAGGTTGGCAAGTGGCTTCAGCCAGTGGTAGGTAGTGGCTTCAGCAGGTAGGTTGGCAATGGTTCAGGCCAGGTAGGTAGGCTATGTGGCTTCAGCCAGGTAGGTATGGCAAGTGGCTTCAGCAGGTAGGTTGGAGTTCATGAGTAGTTGCTTCAGCCAGGTAGGTTGGCAAGTGGCTTCAGCCAGGTAGGTTGGCAAGTGGCTTCAGCAGGTTGTGGTAGGTAATGTGGCTTCAGCCAGGTAGGTGGCAAGTGGCTTCAGCCAGGTAGGTTGGCAAGTGGCTTCAGCCAGGTTTAGGTAGGAAAGTGGCTTCAGCCAGGTAGGTTGCAGTGGCTTCAGGCATAAGTAGGTAAGTTGGCTTCAGCCAGGTTGGTTGGCAAGTGGCTTACAGCCATGGTAGTTGGACAAGTCGGCTTCAGCAGTTGTATGTGCAGGTAGGTTGAAGTGGCTTCAGCCAGGTAGGTTGGCAAGTGCTTCAGCAGGTAGGTAGGTATGTGGCTTCAGCCAGGTAGGTTGGCAAGTGGCTTCAGCCAGGTAGGTTGGCAAGTGGCTTCAGCCAGGTAGGTTGGCAAGTGGCTTCAGCCAGGTAGGTTGGCAAGTGGCTTCAGCCAGGTTGGTAGGTATTGCTTGCATGTGCAAGTGGCTTCAGCCAGGTAGGTTAGGCTAGTTGTTGGGGCTTCAGCCAGGTAGGTTGGCAAGTGGCTTCAGCCAGGTAGGTTGGCAAGTTGGCTTCAGCCAGGTAGTGTTGGCAAGTGGCTTCAGC
Source organism: Allobates femoralis (assembly GCA_033576535.1). Classification (NCBI taxonomy): domain Eukaryota; kingdom Metazoa; phylum Chordata; class Amphibia; order Anura; family Aromobatidae; genus Allobates; species Allobates femoralis. The sequence continues at coordinate 193,189,689 of JARQOC010000002.1, forward strand.
CAGGTAGGTTGGCAGTGCTAGCAGTTGTTGGTGGCTTCAGCCAGGTAGGTTGGCAAGTGGCTTCAGCCAGGTAGGTTGGCAAGTGGCTTCAGCCAGGTTAGGTATGTTGCAAGTGGCTTCAGCCAGGTAGGTTGGCAATGCTTCAGCAGGTTTTGGCAAGTGGCTTCAGCCAGGTAGGTTGGCAAGTGGCTTCAGCCAGGTAGGTTGGCAAGTGGCTTCAGCCAGGTAGGTTGGCAAGTGGCTTCAGCCAGGTAGGTTGGCAAGTGGCTTCTGCCAGTAGGTTGGCTAATGGCTTCATGCCAGGTAGGTTGGCTAATGGCTTCAGCCACGTAGTTGGCTAATGGCTTCAGCCACGTAGGTTGGCTAATGGCTTCAGCCACGTAGGTTGGATAATGGCTTCAGCCACGTAGGTTGGATAATGGCTTCAGCCACGTAGGTTGGATAATGGCTTCAGCCACGTAGGTTGGATAATGGCTTCAGCCACGTAGGTTGGATAATGGCTTCAGCCACGTAGGTTGGATAATGGCTTCAGCCACGTAGGTTGGATAATGGCTTCAGCCACGTAGGTTGGATAATGGCTTCAGCCACGTAGGTTGGATAAATGGCTTCAGCCACGTAGGTTGGATGTGCATTACATGCCTGGTAATGTTCTTCCACCTGTGGAGCTACTTGGTGGTGGTCGTAGTCGTGGTCGTGGTCGTAGTCGTGGTCGGGCTGCCTGGACTATTGGATGGGGTGCTGGTCAGATGGATGACCGGACTTATGGGGCTTAAGGGAACAGTTGTGAGAGGAGGATCTTCAGCTGGACGAGACACCTGTCTGTTTATTGGTGTATCCAGCATGCTCAATCGAAAACCTAAGCTAGAAGTGTTGCTTAGGTCTCCAACGTTTTGCCACATCCTTGATGACAAATCAAGATCAGCAGTGGGACGAGTAGATAGGCGACCATACCCAGAGCCCTGGGTAGCCAACTGGTGATGACTACTACCTCGTCCTCGCTGCTGTCTTGGTCTGCTTTGATCTCTCCAGTATCGAAAATCCTCCGACTCCCAGTCTTCGTATCTTGGCCGCCGTGTTGCTGGCTCATCTCCTGACTGGAAGTCTCTCCACTGTGGTCCCTGTGGCCGATGGTGTGGCTCATATTGCCCATAATCCTGGTCATGTCTCATCCGACGATCTTCCAGCTCCCTGTCCCGTGAACGATCACGCCGGTATTCCAGGTCCCTCTGCCGTGAACGATCCTGATATTCCGGGTCCCTCTCCCGTGAACGAACACAAGAAGTAGCCCCACGACTTTCTTCAGACCTTGGCTGAGCAGGTCTGCTGGCCAACTCTGTCTCAACCTCAGGAACTGGTTGCTGATGGTCCGTCTCCGACTCTTGCTGCCCACTGATATGCATGTGGTCTAGCGCATACTTTAGCGCTTCTTCACAGCTCTGCATGACATACAGCTGACCAGGTCCAGTCAGATTTTCCATCCGGGTCAAAACTGTTTGAAAATACATATTTCTCATTTGAGAAGTATTATCTATCCGGAGTTTTTGGAATTCGTTTATTATTTTTTCAAATCCAGCTTCAAATGTTTTATTTAATAAGGAAACGCATTCCTCAAAAACTCCAGAAAGATGCATGTATTCCGGAATAGGATTCCTATTGACAGCACTCTGGCGCTGTCGAACTGAACGAGAAGCTGGTTGAGGCAGTTCGGTAGCAACAGAGGGCTGTGATAGGTTGGAAACAGTTTGATGGACTGGTCTGTCAGAGGGCTGTGAAGATGCCGCAGCGCCATCACCAGTGTCCAGAGTTGGCTCATCATCATGGACCGCTGCAGGAAGGCTACTTGCAGTAGTTGGTGGTTCAACATTTCCAACAGTACTGTGGGAATAAAAAAAGAGATTAAGTATCATAACATATAACAGCGTCCATTCAAGATACAAAAAAAAATAAAATATATATTTTACCTACGGCTTTCCAACGCTGGCCTTAAAAAGGATAGCTGGTAGTAATACCTATATTTCTTACTACCAGCCGCAGAACCACTGGGGGCAAGCCTCTCTGCTTTGTAGTCCTTCCCGTAGCGGTCTTTAATGATCGCCAGCGTTCCTTCACCTTTTTCACTGTTAAACAAATAGAGTGGTTAATGAATGTATAAATATTAAAAATTATATTTAAAAAATTTATTCAATTATATATTATAAAAAAATACTTACGGCAAGCAGCTTGAGTCGGAGCATTGAGGTCACTCCAACCATCCACGATCTCAACACAGATTTCTTCCCACAGTCGTAGTGTCAAGTCACTATCCCAGTGGCGGCTGTGCCTTTTGTCCCACAATACAGGTCGCTCTTGGACCAAGTGGATCAGCTGATCACCATTTATACAGAAATCAACTTCTTCCACTCGTTCCTGTGAGGACCTGCTTGACCTTTGGGAACCCTAAAAACATAAACAATTTTTAATATTAAAATTAATAATCAAAAACATAAAAATTATAAATGTTATAATGTTTTAATATTCTTACACCACGACCACGACGACCGCGACTTCCACCACGACGCTGGGAAGAGGTTGGAGGACCTCTAGGACGGACATCAGCAGCCTACAAAATTAAAACAAAAAGAATATACATTGAGTTTAAAAATTTATTTTTTAAGTACAAAAAAAATTATACATGAAAAATATTATGTTAAATAACTGGATAAAGTTTTAAAAAATTACTTTGGGACAAGCATGATTATTAAGTACTTACAGTCCCTGGCTCAGCATCAGGCACAACGACGTCCTGCACTGCTCCACTGTCAGCAGAACCACGAGCCTTTAATCAGATTTAATTAAGATATTAGTATTCACAATAGGCAAAACACATGAGGACATACACATTAGTTACATGAGGCACTTACCACCCTGTTTGGGGAATCCGATCCCTCACTGTGGGAGGAGTTATCAGCCATCCCAATCAATCAGACACTGCAGGACAGGGAGGAAAGTCAGAACATATAAATGAAATACAAATATTTACATTGTAAAAAAAAAAAAAAAAAATACAATACAAATACTCACAATCAAAAGTGTCTATAGCAACAAAGAATATCCCGAGCAGCCGCAAACAGGAGTATTCAGCAAGCTGCCAGATAAACTAATATTACATAGAAAAAAAAAAAAATTAGTAGTCACACACTGTTCATTGACACCATTAATTAATAATAATGCAGTCACTTGCACGGACACTATGGGGGGAGCATGAGTCCCACCCACAGTGTGCATGACACCTTACATTAATATGAATGCAGTCACTTGCACGGACACTATGGGGGGAGCATGAGTCCCACACCACAGTGTGCATGACACCTTAAATTAATAATAATGCAGTCACTTGCACAGACACTATGGGGGGAGCACGAGTCCCACCAACAGTGTGCATGACAAAAAAAAAATATAAAAAATTCAGTAAGGCAAATTTCACATCAGCAGAACGCTAATGTTTTTGGACAATACCATAGGTGGCGCTGCATCTGCTTGAACACACACATAATGCCCAAATTATGGCTTGAATACGGCAAGCCCAATACATTTGGTATGGTGCTTGCGGTCATTTGCAGCAAGTCACATTCTGCCAGGTGCATCAGATGCTGCACTTGTGTTCAATAAAAAAAAAAAAAAAAATTTGCATTTTGACCTAAAATTGTGACACATCTGCAGCACCTGCCAGAACTGCACTTGACGCAAAGGCCTGCAAGCAACATACACAATGCATACAGCCTGGGACGCAAGTCAGCCATTAAACAGCAAATGCAGCGACACCTTAGCCTACTTTCACATTACAATTTTGAAGGGAGCCGGTGCTGTCCCATGAATTCGGACATTTTCGGGTCGATTCTGATGCCTGGAATCGGTTGCCAAATAGGCATCCGAGTCCGCCATAACATTGTAGCCTCTGGTTTGAGAAAAAAAATAAATAAATTTAAAAATAAATAAATAAATAAATTATGCTCACCTATCCACTTAGCTCCCGGTGTCTGCTGAGGTCTTCTACTGCAGTATAGGACCTGCCCTGATGTTACAGTCGCGTGACCGCAGGTAACACATGGTAACCTGCAGTCACGTGACTGACATCACGGCAGGTCCTGTAATGCAGTAGAAGACCTCTGCAGACACTGGGAGCCGGCAGGAGACGGTGGGGGCTCGGGTATAGGTGAGCATACATTTTTATTTTTTAAGCCCTGACTTAAAGTTTGGAGCATTTCTACTGTACTGAGCATGCTCAGTACAGTAAAATCGGGTCCAAGGAGACATCAGATGTTTCCTTTGACCTTACTACATAGGGCCCCATGCTAAATTGATCGGAGAAAATCAGATGTGCACTAAATGGCATCCGATTTGATACGATCCAATTTTGACCAATTTAATTTTTGGTGCAAAAATCGGAGCATGCTCCAAGTTTTGCACCAATAAAAAAATTTTAAAAAAAAACAAGAAAATGGGACAGAATCGGATCAGACAAAAACAGATGCCATTTAGTGCAAATTTGATTCGGTCTGATGCCCAAAAGGGCTGCATGGGGCACAAAATCGGTCTGATGCTGTCCGATTTTTATCGGACAGCATCGGATTTAAAACATCCATAGTGTGAAGGCAGCCTTACAGATCTCACAAAAATTAACAAGCATATGGCATATTTTTTAAAAAACTACAACAACACAAGGCATCTTTGCTAAATCAAATAAAACCCTCAACATTTTAAATAATGCACAATGCAAAAAAAAAATAATAAAAAAACCAGCACCAAAAAACACATTCATTTACAATAATTATTTTTCAGCATTTTTGAAGAAAAATACAAAAAAATGCTGAAAAATAATTACAGTACATGAACAATACACACACATGGCTTTTTTTTGCAAACATTTACCATGCACATGAAAGTTTTGCTAACTTTTACAAAAGCACAAATGCACATAACAGCATGAACATTTTCAATAATGCACAATGCAAAAATCAAAAAAATAAAAAAAAATCCTGCACCAAAAAAACCATTCATTTACAATAATTATTTTTCAGAATTTTTTAAGAAAAATACCAAAAAATTCAGAAAAATAATTACAGTACATGAACAATACACACACATGGCTTTATTTTGCAAAAATTTACCGAAGCACATGGTTTTTTTTTGTAAACATTTACCATGCACATGAAAGTTTTGCAAACTTTTACCACAAAGCACAAAGGCACATAACAGCATGAACATTTTAAATAATGCACAATGCAAAAATCAAAAAAATAAAAAAAAATCCTGCACCAAAAAAACCATTCATTTACAATAATTATTTTTCAGCATTTTTGAAGAAAAATACCAAAAAATGCTGAAAAATAATTACAGTACATGAACAATACACACACATGGCTTTATTTTGCAAAAATTTACCGAAGCACATGGTGTTTTTTTTGCAAACATTTACCATGCACATGAAAGTTTTGCAAACTTTTACCACAAAGCACAAAGGCACATAACAGCATGAACATTTTAAATAATGCACAATGCAAAAATCAAAAAAACTAAAAAAAAATCCTGCACCAAAAAAACCATTCATTTACAATAATTATTTTTCAGCATTTTTGAAGAAAAATACCAAAAAATGCTGAAAAATAATTACAGTACATGAACAATACACACACATGGCTTTATTTTGCAAAAATTTACCAAAGCACATGGTTTTTTTTTGCAAACATTTACCATGCACATGAAAGTTTTCCAAACTTTTACCACAAAGCACAAAGGCACATAACAGTATGAACATTTTAAATAATGCACAATGCAAAAATCAAAAAAATAAAAAAAAATCCTGCACCAAAAAAACCATTCATTTACAATAATTATTTTTCAGCATTTTTGAAGAAAAATACCAAAAAATGCAGAAAAATAATTACAGTACATGAACAATACACACACATGGCTTTATTTTGCAAAAATTTACCAAAGCACATGGTTTTTTTTTGCAAACATTTACCATGCACATGAAAGTTTTGCAAACTTTTACCACAAAGCACAAAGGCACATAACAGCATGAACATTTTAAATAATGCACAATGCAAAAATCAAAAAAACTAAAAAAAAATCCTGCACCAAAAAAACCATTCATTTACAATAATTATTTTTCAGCATTTTTGAAGAAAAATACCAAAAAATGCTGAAAAATAATTACAGTACATGAACAATACACACACATGGCTTTATTTTGCAAAAATTTACCAAAGCACATGGTTTTTTTTTGCAAACATTTACCATGCACATGAAAGTTTTCCAAACTTTTACCACAAAGCACAAAGTCACATAACAGTATGAACATTTTAAATAATGCACAATGCAAAAATCAAAAAAATAAAAAAAAATCCTGCACCAAAAAAACCATTCATTTACAATAATTATTTTTCAGCATTTTTGAAGAAAAATACCAAAAAATGCAGAAAAATAATTACAGTACATGAACAATACACACACATGGCTTTATTTTGCAAAAATTTACCAAAGCACATGGTTTTTTTTTTGCAAACATTTACCATGCACATGAAAGTTTTGCAAACTTTTACCACAAAGCACAAAGGCACATAACAACATGAACATTTTAAATAATGCACAATGCAAAAATCAAAAAAATAAAAAAAAATCCTGCACCAAAAAAAACATTCATTTACAATAATTATTTTTCAGCATTTTTGATTAAAAATAAAAAAAAAATTGCTCAAAAATAATTACAGTAAATGAATACACACACATGGCTTTTTTTTGCAAAAATTTAACAAAGGACATGGTATTTGTGCAAAAAAATTGGCAAACAACAAATACAATAAACATATTCTGAATGAAAATTGTATGTACTTACCAAAAGATGCAGAAGATGAAGCACAGAAATGTCCAGTCACAAAAGCTTCTGGGTCCACTTCAGAGCAGCAAACAGGTTTGCACAGCATGTGCAAACCTGCTCCTCTTTTTATATCAGTGAGGGGGGGGGCTGGGAGCACTTGGAGCAGGCTCAGTACGCGTGCCGCATCCAGCCAATCCACTTGCGGCAGATGCGGCAGGTGCGGCAGACGCGGTTGCCATTGACTCTCATTATAAAAATACCGCAATGTACATTGCGGCACAAGTGCGGTACACTTGCGGTATACTTGCGGCGACAAAAAACCGCGGCATGTTGCGGTTTTAAGACATGCCGCAAATGCCGCATTTACCGCAAGTGGCGTTGATATTTGGAAAAACCGCACTTGCCGCAAGTGCCGCAAGTCCCATAGGAAATGAATGGGGCCTGCCGCATTCGTGCCGCAAGTGCGGCAAATGCGGCAAGTGCGGTTTTTCAACCGCAACTGCCGCAAATTCAAAAAACGCTGATGTGAAAGGGCCCTAACACCCATTCGGCTCAATTTATTAAACTTTATAAACATATATCTTAGCTTCTACTAAACAGTTTTTTTAGCAAAAACGATTGCCCCAAATGTGTGTGCTGGGTGTAGGGACACATATTAACAGTCCGGGGGGGTCATTTGGGGTGGTTGGTTCCCTTTAAGTATGTTATATAAGACATTTTGACTTAAACCTTTAATTCTAGATTTGATCCGAATCTGCTATTTACTCAATTCTTACCACATTCAATCTCTACTATTGCTTGATAATTGCACTGTATATAATTTACTAATGTGATTATACAATTTACAGATATGTTACCATTTTGATATTCAAAACCCAATAAAATATTTTGAACAATCTGTGCCTCTTATCTCGGAATTTTGATTTTACCTTCCCAGCTCCTCTTCCCCTCCCAAGACTGACTCTGCTTTACGTCACCTGTTGTATTTACTGCTGCATCCCACCCTGCTTATGTACATATGTGTGTGTCTTCAGAATTTGTGTCATTATCAGCCTAAAGAAGGGGCCATAGTGTCTCACAAGCTTGCTTTATTCACCATTTTTTCAGCTAGCCATTAAGGTATCAACCACTGAGGACACTCAGATTCTAATATTTTTGAAGAAGAGATAAACCATTTGTGCTATCCAGTTAACAGTTTGAACTGTTCATATCAAGATCTGGTCTGGCTTTTTTCTACCTACCTACCACATCAAGACATACCCTGAGAACAGGTCTTGAGCACCTTGAAGCAGGTAGGAGCACAAAGAGACCCCAAACTGTACAACACCGCGGAAAACCCACACCATTGCTTGGCATCTACATCTGTGCCAAATAGTATTACATATACTTTCTAAGAGAAAGGGCCACTACAAAATGTTCTGCATCTGCAAAAACCTTTTGACAGTGAAGGTAATTAGCGAGTGGAACAGGTTGCCACTAGAGGTGATGAGATGCCCTTTCATGTAAGTCTTCAAACTGACGCTGGACAGACATCTGTAGGAGATGATTTAGTGAATCCTGCTTTGAGCAGTGGGTTAGACAAGATGACCCAGGAGGTCCCCTCCAACTCTACCATTCTATGATTCCTCCACCACTAATGTTACATTACCTGTATCCTCCCCGCAGTACCTTAATATTCCTCAGGACACTTCCATACATGCACCCATGATTAAATACTCCCTCAGTAAAGACCTTGTTCTAGACCTTCATATTCCTTCATCCCATTACCTTACCCCATCTCCTGTACTATACTAATCTCATCCTTTATGTCCTTCTTCTCATAATACATTGGCCATGCTATATTCTGACCTCCATATAGTCATTACACACTCTTTGGTAGCCGCATCATTGCACATTCCACCGCAATGCCAACATTTACACCATTTACCATTCCCATGGTAATCACCTCCTGTGGTGACACGGCATATAAATCACATCTGGGCTCAGGCACACCTCCCTATCTCACACCACAATACAATCACCAGAGTCACATATCTCCCCAGAAATGCCTATGTCACATCCAATGGTGACCCAACATGTATATCACTTCCAGATTGGGGCAGATGTATCATAGCATGCTCTCTCTGACAATATTTAAACATTACCTTCCCTATATTTATCTCTCATATGCCTTAATGCATCATACACCCAACTTATGTAAAGCTATAGGATGTTGGGCCTTTATGCCACTCTAATGGATTGTGTTTCTGACCTCACATAATACACTATTTCTTTATGTAATAAACTCTTCATAATGTATATTACTCCAGTCCCATATGTATAAAAGAAACCTCATACTGCTAACACCGGTCCTTGGTCTAGCTGGGAACACACTATTACTAGTGGCCACTGAATTGGTGCAGTCTATTCACACAATTTTTCTCTCACTCATTCACAACAGCTGATAGAAATGTTATAATTTGGCTGCCAGTCTTGATATATGAGAATGACATTTCACAGGTAGTGACTGTTAAGTCCAATTTCAAGTGTCCATAACATCTTAACAGTACCTAGTGACGGAGGAGCTTCAGTATACTTCACCCAATATTCCAAGTCTCACCCATCAGTGAGATGTGCTTCACACTTTGAAAACTCCTGCTGTAAACTATGGAAAAAATCATAGTTCTGTAAAAAAAAATAAATAGAGGAGTATTTGGTTTTGAAGTTCTCACAAAAAAGTAGTCAAATGTACAGATCAGGTATGGAAAATTGCAGTCACAATTAATTACAAATATAATGGATACATGCTAAAACCCGTTCATTCTATAAAACTTTAGACCTATAAAGAAGTAAGCCAAGGATACCGTACTAAACAGGAATTTCTGAGTGATCTTTTGTAATAAAAGAAGAGCTGTACAATGAGAACAATGCCTCCAGTTTCTTTAGTGTGATGTTCTGTGGCATTGTGTAACACGCATTCTCATTCTTAGCATCATATATTGAGACATAGTAGAGTATTTTAAAGATGTAAAGCTTCAAACCAATAAATGCATGACTCACTCAGCTATTGATATTTGATTGATAATACTATTATGTCTCTTAAAAGCCCTTTAAATGTCGTTATCTTGTCATGTATTATATTGATTGTACCATTTTATTATGCTCTAGATAGGAGAGAAATGTCAGTTTAATGGTTTCAGTGGGTTTTATCTCCCCAAGTCCTTATTTTCTCTAGTTTGTTAAAGCACCTGTATGCATGATTTTGTAAAGATAATCATAATGGATTCAGGTAAAAGCACAAATGTGCATGTATTAATCTTGTTATTTTCACTTATAGTACATTTTATGCTATTCAATGAGTTGGGACATCGGGTACCAGACGTCTATGGCTTTAGAACATGGTAAATTAGTCTCTGATTGTGGCCGAAAAACACCTTTGGGTGCGTGCACACGATAAGTGTATGCAGTGTTTTGGACGCAGTGTCTTGCCGCTGTGTCCAAAGCGCTGCGTAGTACAGTGCTAGCATAGTGGATGGGATTTCAAGAAATCCCATCCTCACTATGCTTAACCCGCCCGCAGCGTGTTTGGAGCATGTTTATTTCTTGCTGCGGAGTTGGAAGCGGCTCCCATCAGGTGACTGCAGGGAGAAGCCGCCCCTCAGGTCCGGAAGAGCTGCGTTCAACACGCAGCTCCTCTGGACCTTGTGCATGCACCCTTAAAGTAGAGATGAGCGAGTAGTGAAATATTCGGACTCACTATACTCGTAACGAGTAGGTCCTAATATTCAGGTATTCGTTACGAGTAGCGATGCCAATGTAAGTCAATGGGGAATGCGAGTAATTTTCTGCTGGATCCTACAAAGCGGTCTGGGAAGTGAGGAAGAGGATGAAATGGGAGCATGATTGTTTCAAATTGTATACTAATATGGCGCTAGCGGCCGCCATCTTTTGTTCTGTCTCTTTCTGTGTACAGAAATCGCACGCTAGCGCTGATTGGTCCGCCCGGCCAGCCGGACCATTCAGCGCTAGTGCGGGATTTCCGTGACAGACAAAGAACATTAGACGATTACATAGTAGAAGCCGGCGGTAAAAAGCCGAAGCCCAAGTGATGAGTATGCTAATATGGCTCCGGTTAGCGGTGGTACCGACATCCTCCACCGACGCCCCACACGCTGACTACCGCCTGCAGCACCCCGCATGCAACCACCCTCCCCCCCCACCATCGCCGCAGCACCTCGCACGCCCGCTGCTCCTACGATGGCCTCTACAGATACAGGACCTGCAATGATGTCACAGTCATGTGATTAGTCACATGACAATCACAACACGACAGTTCCGAGACTGCAGCAACAGACTGCAGCCAGGTTGAAGTGCGGAGAGGAGGGGCCAGAATGACTATGGCGGGGGGGTAGAAAAAGTCTACAAAGAGTACAGGGGGGCAGAAAGTCTATAGGGGGGCACAAAGAGTACAGGGGGGCAGAAAAAGAATGAGGGGGGGCCAGAAAGAGTACTGGGGGAGCTGAAAAAGTACAGGGATGCCACAAAGAGTACCAGGGGGCAGAAAAAGAACACAGGGCAGAATGTCTACAGGGGGCAAAAAGAGTACGGGGGTGACAGAAAAATTACAGGGGGGGCAGATACAGTACAGGGGGCCAGAAAGAGTACAGGAGGGGGCCAGGAAGATTACATGGGGGGGGCAAAAAGGGTAGAGAGGGAGGCAGAAAGAGTACAGGGTGGTCAGAGAGCGCACAGTGAGGTAGAAAGAGAGTAAAGGGGGACTGTAAACTGTGGAAGAGAGCGTCTGGAGGGTGAGGGAGTGTACGGATGGAGAGAGCATGCATGGATGGGGAGAGCGCAAGCATGGAGGAAGAGAATGTGCACTGATGGAGAGAGTGCATGGAGGGGGAGAGAGTACGCACGGAGGTAGACAGTGTGCACGAAGGAGTAGAGCGCGTGCACGGAGGAGGAAAGAGCACGCATTCAGAGAGAGCACACAGAGGGAGAGAGCACACATGGAGCGGAGAGAGCGCACACATGGAGGTAGAGAGAATGTACAGAGGAGGCGAGAACACATGCACCTAGGGAGAGAGCACGGCGGTACAGAGCGCGCACGGAGGTACAGAGCACGCACAGAGGGAGAGAAAGTGCATGGAGGGGGAGAGAGTGCATGCATAAAGGTAGAGAGCATGCACAGAAGGAGAGAGCACATGCACAGAGGTAGAGAGCGTGCACGGAGGGGGAGATATTGCGCACGGAGTGAGGTAGAGAACATGCATGGAGTGAACACGTACAGAGGGGGGAGAGCACACGTACAGAGGTAGAGAGTTAGAAAGCATGCACAGAGGTGCAGAAAGTGTGGACAGAGGGAGAGAGCATGCACGGAGGGAGAGAGCGCGCATGGAGGAGGAGAGAGAGTGCATGGAAGGGGAGAGAGAGCGCATGAAAGGGGAGAGAGAGCATGCAATGTCCACACGATATGAGGAATTCACAAGGGTAAACTTTAACTGTATTTTATTCTTTTTTTCCATCTTTCTCCATCATCTACTATATAATCGTCTAATGTTCTCTGTCACTGAAATTGCGTGTGATTTCTTTACACAGAAAGAGACAGAACAAAAGATGGAGGCTGCTAGCGCTGTCGCAGAGAACTCCCACAGCAGCCTCACCACAGCCTCATGGACACTAACCCCCAGGGACCGGTGACACCAGGGACCGGTGGCTGCCGGGGTCGGGGCTTCCAGGGTGCAGGGAGCAACGGGAGCTCGCTGCCAGCAGGGGCCCTGCTGCACTGACAGGAGGCTGCTGACACCCTGGATCATCGTGCACACTGCCGCCTCTGCGCCCGCCTCCTCCACACCTACTCTCTGCAGGACAATGCGCTCTGCACCAGGGACATGAGGGCCAGCACTGGGACCGCCAGGGGACGGAGAGGTGAGAGCCCGTGTGTGTGTGTGTGTCGCTGTGAGTATGAGTCTGTGTGTGTCTGTGTCTGGGTGTGTGTGTCTGGCTGAGGGTGTGAGTCTGTGTGTGTATGTGTGTGGGTGTGAGTCTGTGTCTAGGTGTGACTCTGTGTGTGGATGTGAGTCTGCTCCTTCCTCCCCCTGTCTGTGCCGCTTCGTCCTCCATCCTCCTTCCCCCGCTGCTCTGTGCTCCGTCCTCCCCCTGCCGCTCCATCCTCCCCCTGCCTGTGCCGCTCCATCCTCCCCCACCCCACCGCTTCCTCCTCCTTCCTTTGTCCTCCTTCCCTCCACCACTCCATTCTCTGTCCTCCCCCTGCCAGTTCTTCAGCTTTGTCCTCCGTCCTCCCCCTGCCGCTCCGTCCTTCCCCTGACTGTGCCGCTTATCCTCCCCCACCGCACCGCTTCCTCCTCCTTCCTTAGTCCTCCTCCCCTCTGCCACTCCATCCTCCGTCCTCCCCCTGCCAGTTCTCCAGCATTGTCCTCCGTCCTCCCCCTGCCGTTCCGTCCTCCATCCTCCCTCCTCCCCCCGCTACTCCGTCCTCTCCCTACCTGTGCCGCTCCTTCCTCCATTCCCCCCCCCCACTGCCACGCCATCCTCAAAGTCCCTCCCTATTCAGCCCTCACCGCCTTTACCATGCAATCCCTATTTCTATATTATAGAATACCCGATGCGTTAGAATCGGGCCACCATCTAGTTTTTAAATAATCAGCTGTTGCACGCTCCCTTGCCCAGTGCTTTGCTCCCCACCGCCTGGGTCCTTCGCTCTCCGCTCCCTGGTTCTGTGTTCCCTGCCTTGTCTTAAGTTAGGATTGGGTAGGGAGGTGGTGGAGGAGCAAAGAACTGGGCAGCAGGGAGGGGAGGATCGGTCGGTGGAGCGAGTCAGTGGGGAGGGAAGCACTGGGCTGGAAAGCTGGCAGTGAAGTCTTTTCACCGCCAGCTTTCCCACCGGCTATTTCAAATGAACAGCTCATGGATCAGCTGTTCATTTGAAATAGGCAGCGGGAAAGCCGTCGGTAAAGTCTTTTCAACACTGGCTTTCACGCCTACTATTTAAAACAAACAGCTGATGCATCAGCTGTTCCTTTGAAATTTCTGGCGGTGCTGTCGCAGGATTCATCGGAGTTCATGCTTGACAGCATGAACTCAGATGAACTTTCCCACGGCCGGGTTCTCAGCTACAGAGAGATGTAGCTACCAGAGATCTCTACCAGAGATGTAGCTGAGCCAAAGAAGAAGACTCCTTTGCTCTACATTGGATGGGAAGGTTTTTATTAAATAAAGACATCCAGCCAGGTACAACTAGGCAGCTGGGGGCTGGTATCTGCAGCGCAGGGTGGCCCAAGCTTTCTACTTCCCTGCTGTGAATTGCAGTCCACAGCCACCCCAGAAAATGGCACATTTATAAAAGCGCCATCTTCTGGCGCCATATCAGAGTATTCCAATGGCCCTGGTGCTAGGTGGTTTGCTGGGTAATAATGGGGTTAAGGCCAACTTTGCACTTTCAGCTCGCCCTAAGCCCGAAATTCATTTCACGCCAATTTTCGACATGACCACCATGACTCTCTAGTAAAGAGTTAAAAAAAACACAACACATTAGGGACTCCAACTTTATCCAAGAAAAGCCTCCTCCCTCCGACATAGTCCAAAGGAGTCCTCTTCTTTACCTCAGCTACATCTATGGTAGAGATGTAGCTGAGTACCCGGCCATGGGAAAGTTTTTCTGAGTTAATGCTGTCAAGCATGAACTAAGATGAACCCTGCGATGGCACCGCCAGCTATTTCAAAAGAACAGCTGATGCATCAGCTATCAATTTGAAATAGTGGGCGGGAAATCCAGCGATGAAAAAACTTCACCGTCAGCTTTCCTGCCGCCTATTTCAAAAGAACAGCTGATACATCAGCTGTTCATTTTAGGCGGCTAGAATGCCGTCAATGACAATACTTCACCACCGGCTTTTCAGCCCAGTGCTTCCCTTCCCGCTTTCTCACTCCTCCGACCAGTGCTTCCCTCCCCACCACCCATTGCTTTGCTCCCCTCCACCTCCCCGCCCAATCCTAAGTTAGGACCAGGCGAGGAGCACAGCACAAGGGAGCGGGGAAGCGAAGGACCTGGGTGGTGGGGAGCAAAGCACCGAGTGGAGGAGCGTGCATCAGCAGATTGTTTTAAAAAACCAACGGCTTTTTACAGCCAGCTTTTAACCAATCATGCACCCCTTTAAAACCTTTCTAAGCCCCCAGACCTCTTTGTAGGGTCCAGCACAGAAATTACTGGCATTACTCACATTTCCCATTGACTTAAATTGGACTCGCTACTCCTAACGTGTAATAACAAGGAAACTTGCGGAGTAATGCGGAGTAATGAGTACCCCGAACACCGTACTATTTGGCGAGAAGAGGAACGAGTATACTCGCTCATCCCTACTTTAAAGCCATCAGAAAAGAACAAAAAAATCTTGTCAAACCTTGTACATATGAAATACAAGAGGGGGACTTTGATCACAGGCAACTTTGGGGTGTCGTATCTAAGACATCTGCCCCCCCATATCTGTATTTATTGTCTAAAATAAAAGGTTTTTTTATTGAATTTATTTTATGAAATATCAATATTATTTATTTTTTAGCAATGAATTTGTCTTTTTTTAATACTAGCATGCAAATACGGAATGTGTTAAGTAAAAGTTGACTGTGCTTTAACAAAATGAGACACATTGAAGCACAATGACTTTTCTGTTGGACAGGTAGAAGCAAAGTCTGATAACGATCCTTTTTTTACAAGTGACAGAAGACAAATCAGTCTTACTTTTATCCAAAAACCAAGAAATATATTCAGAGCTGAATGCAGAACATTGAACTGCTGTTATCTACGACAATGTCACAATCTATCAAAACAGCTGAAAACATTAATTATTGCTTGGCATTGGGCAATGTTTTGAAAGAACAATAAGATGGAATTGTTTGAATATTTGTAAAACATAAAAAGGGTTGTTCTATTACAGAAACATTTCAACCTCACACTGATGTAGTTATTAAAACACAAATTGAGTATTGCTTATCTTCCCTAGGGTTTAGTATAGACTCTCTAATGCTTAACAGGTATCTGATTTGTGGCTGCAGTAGTGACGTCATGTCAATTAGCTGCAGCTAATCATTGAGCTCAGAGGTTTGTGCTGTCTAAATGGTAAGAGATGCTAAGCTCTATGATTGGCTGCAGTGCTGTTGACGTTATGTCAATTTTGCAGAGACCAGGGCAGCAATGGATATCTGAAAAACCCCTGAAGAGGGTAGCGAACACTCAGTTTGTTTGTTTTTTAAAACAATATCAGCACACAGAAAAATGTTTCTAATAGTGGACCATCACTGCAAGTGTTAACTTTCCTACACAATTAAAAAATAAAATACAGTTCTCAGCATTAATGAGTACACAACCTTTAATAATATTTACCTAATGCTATTAATTCCATAGCACTTTACAAACACTTGCAACCAGGGGCTGGCTGGCGAGTTTTACCAGTCCACTGTGTCCAGAGGCCAAATGAGGAAAGGGGGGTGCTATCGCTTCATCAAGCCTCCCCACCACAGACTAAGTGAAGAGCGGGATGCACCTGAATTAGGGTGCTGCAGCTTCCACTCCGGTCCCGAGTCTCTGTCAGCCGCCCCGCTGGTTCCCGTGGCCCGCCTGCTGCCCCCCGGGTCCCACTGCCAATCAGATGAGTGCAGCAGCTCCGGCCGCACTGTGCCAACATGTGGCCACTTTCACTGTCAGGGCGGCCCTGAACCTTCATTAAACCACCGGCCTGGGGGGAAAATGCCTTCCTGTCACCTGAGCCAGTCTGCCCCTGCTTGCAACACTGTCCCAATAATGGGGCTCACAATGTAAACATCCTACCAGTATGTCTTTGAAATGTGGGAGGAAACTAGAGTGTCTGGAGGAAACTCACACAAGCACAGGGAGAACATACAGACTCCTTGTAGATGTTGTCCTTGGTGGGTATTGAACCCAGGACCCCAATACTGCAAGGCTGCAGTGATAGCCACTTAGCCACCATGCTACGCAGCAGTAACTCATTTAAAACAATAGTAATTTCTAGAAAGTGAATTCTAGAATTCTACTATAGAATAGGTAGAAAATGTGTGTACCGTGTTAGCCAGTAGATAGAAAAATATTGGAATCTGAGAGTCCTCAGTGGTTGATACCTTTTAATGGCTAACTGAAAAAATGGTAAACATAGCAAGCTTTCGGGACACTGTGGTCCCTTCATCAGGCAAATAATGACGCAGATTCTGAAGACACATACATATATATATAAGCAAATGAAACAAGAAAAAAAAAAGAAAGAAAAAAACAACACCAACAGTTTTAGATGTTATAGTAAATGCGACAGGTGACGTAAACTAGCCTGACTCTGGTTTACGTCACCTGTCGCATTTACTATAACATCTAACACTGTTGTTGTTTTTTTTTCGTTGTTTCATTTGCTTGTGTATATACAGTCAAATGAAAAAGTTTGGGCACCCCTCTTAATCGTACTCATTTTTTTGGGTTTAAAATTGGGTTTTTGCAACAGCTATTTCAGTGTGATACATGTAATAACTGACGAACACAGTAATATTTCAAGATTGAAATGAGGTTTATTGCACTAACCGAAAATGTGAAATATGCATTATTTCAAAATTGCAAAAGTATGGGCACCCTTCTGATTTTCATGATTTGAATACTTCTAACTACTTTTTACTGACTTACTGAAGCACTAAATTGGTTTGGTAACCTCATTGAGCTTTGCACTTCATAGCCCGGTGTATCCAATCATGAGTAAAGCTATTTCAGGTGTCCACTTGCAAGTTGTTCTCCTATTTGCATCTTCTCTGAGGAGTGGCATCATGAGCTCCTCAAAACAGCTCTCAAATGATCTTAAAAAAAAGATTGTTCAACATAGTTGTTCAGGGCAAGGATACAAAAAGTTGTCTCTGAGATTTAACCTGTCAGTTTCCACTGTGAGGAACATAGTAAGGAAATGGAAGACCACAGGGACAGTTCTTGTAAAGGCCAGAAGTGGCAGGCCAACAAAAATAGCAGAAAGGCAGAGAAGAAGAATGGTGAGAACAGTCAAGAACAATCCACAGACCACCTCCAAAGACCTGCAGCATCATGTTGTTGCAGATGGTGTCACTGTGCATCGGTCAACAATACAGTGCACACTGCACAAGGAGAAGCTGTATGGGAGAGTGATGCGAAAGAAGCCGTTTCTGCATGCACGCCACAAACAGAGTCACCTGAGGTATGCAAAAGCACATTTGGACAAGCCAGTTTCATTTTGGAAGAAGGTCCTGTGGACTGATGAAACAAAGATTGAGTAGTTTGGTCATACAACAAGGCGTTATGCATGGCGCCAGAAAAACACAGCTTTCCAAGAAAAACACTTGCTACCCACTGTCAAATTTGGGGGAGGGTCCATTATGCTTTGGGGCTGTGTGGCCAATGACGGCACCGGGAATCTTGTTAAAGTTGAGGGTCGCATGGATTCCATTCAGTATCAGCAGATTCTTGAGAATAATGTTCAAGAATCAGTGTCAAAGTTGAAGTTACGGTGGGGATGGATCTTTCAGCAAGACAATGATCCAAAACACCGCTCCAAATCTACTCAGGCATTCATGCAGAGGAACAATTACAATGTTCTGGAATGGCCATCCCAGTCCCCAGACCTGAATATCATTGAACATCTGTGGGATGTTTTGAAGCGGGCTGTTCATGTTCGGCGACCATCAAACATAACTGAACTATAATTGTTTTGTAAAGAGGAATGGTCAAAAATACCTTCATCCAGGATCCAGGAACTCATTAACAGCTACAAGAAATGACTAGAGGCTGTTATTTTTGCAAAAGGTGGATCTACTAAATATTAATGTCACTTTTCTGTTGAGGTGCCCATACTTTTGCACCTGTCAAATTTTGAAATAATGCATATTTCACATTTTCGGTTAGTACAATAAACCTCATTTCAATCCTGAAATATTACTGTGTCCTTTGGTTATTATATATATCACACTGAAATAGCTGTTGCAAACACCCAATTTTAAACAAAAAAAAATGAGTAAGATTAAGAGGGTGCCCAAACTTTTTCATATGACTGTATGTATGTGTCTTCAGAATCTGTGTCATTATTTGCCTGATGAAAGGACCACAGTGTCCCGAAAGCTTGCTTTGTTTACCATCTTTTCAGTTAGCCATTAAAAGGTAATATAGAATAGTAAGTTTTAAAAAATATTTGCTTATCCCATTACATCAAAGTATGGCTATTAAATATTATAACTTTCATTACAAAATTGTCACTTTTACTTAAATTAGTTGATGCAAAAAGTGATACAGTCCAGATTAAAAACTACTACATATAGTATTTTTCAAGACTTCCATGATATTTAAGAACAGAACCAAGTCTTCTAGGCATGGAATTAACAAATTGGCAACATAATACAACATATTCTTTTTACATTTTCCACAAAGGACCGCTTTTATAGCTTGGATGTTGGATTGCAATTGATGTTCAACTTGTCTCTTCAGAATTTTCCGTAGGTGTTTCAGTTAAATTTAGATCAGAAGACACTTGGTCACTAAATCACTTCCTCACTGTTCCTCTTCAGAAATTCAACAGATGTGGGGATTGGATCATTGTCCTGTTGGAAAGTGTATGTCTACCCAGGGCAGTAGTGATAGTATCTTATCGTTTATCAGAGAGCATTACGCATGTGAGTTTATCTCATCAATGAAATATAGCTTGTCTTTGAGAACAAAAGTAATAGCATGTTGAAATCCAATTTCCTGATCTCTATGAAGTGCTCTGCAGTGTTTAAATGTGTTAATTTCTGATTGATTAAGGAACAATACAGAAATGGTGGTATTTAGAATATGAGCGCTACACAAGGACACTGCACTGATCAGCATTACCTTTAGATCTTTATTGGATATTAACAAATGTGAGTCCTCGCCACAACATGTTTCGACACCAATGCGTCTTCCTCAAGTGGATCACTTGAGGAAGACGCATTGGTGTCGAAACATGTTGTGGCGAGGACTCACATTTGTTAATATCCAATAAAGATCTAAAGGTAATACTGATCAGTGCAGTGTCCTTGTGTAGCGCTCATATTCTAAATACCACCATCTCTGTATTGTTCCTTAATTTATCCTCCCTTTTGGGAGTGTGGTGGAAGAGAGTAGCTCTGCACACAAGGACCTGGCTGGTAAAACAGACATGTGATTGATCTCGGGACCCGGAGAAGCAAGTTGGAGCTGGACAATTAGTTTGGAACCAGAAACCGGCGAGTAAAGGTCTCGGATCCCTTCCTCACCACTAAGCCTACAATTTGGTTGTGCAGAGACGGCACAACCAGTTAAGGTGAGTGAGGAATCAGTGTAACGGAGAATTTAATCTGCCTTTAGTAAACAGTGTGGCGCAACTGAAAAATTTCTGCTTTATAATTTCTGATTGATACCTTTGGGGATAACGTCAGTAACTATAGCAGTATTGCTGTCCATGTCTGGCTGTGTCACTCCAGTTGTAGGTAATTGCTGCTGGATTTGTCAGCTGATGTAGTTGTCCACTCCTCCAGTCTTTAAATAAAACCATTTTACCTCAGGTGATGCCACTAATTAAGTTTTCACCCTGCAAAGACCATGAGCTGTACTTATACCAAGTACTGTTCTGCTGGAACTACCCTGCTGTGTAGCTTTGTGGAGACTGCCATATTGTAGGAATTGCTGTGCTTAACACGGTCCCTTTGAGGGGGCAAAAGGGTTATAGCCTAGTGCTGGTCAGGAGCAGGGCAAAGTTGGTGACCTAGACATCCTCACCTTTACTTCTTTACTTCCGAGAACAGAGTTAATCAGGGACCCCCAGGTTAAAGGTCAGACTAGTTCTCCTGATCACCTTTGCCCGTGCCTTCCATCCTACTACCCTAACCCCTTCATCCGTTACCACCACCTATGATACTACCTCTTTCCAAAATTAATTGTTGGATAAAAGTACTTTGATACACATTTGGAGCATTACACAGAACCAGCAGTCTGTATTGTTCAGATGTAAAGCAAATTACAACAGCATAGATAATGTTTACTTTAATAAAGGTGATTATTTAAAATAATTTATTAAACAAAAATGAAAATAATTATCCTGATGTTCAGGTAGCATATTAGCTTTAAAACTAATATCAATAAATATTTCAAGAGATCATGTTCTTTTAGAACACACCTACTTTTAAACTGAAGAACTAAAACAATGGAGTAAAACAAAAACCTACTAAGGAGGCACCACTAAGTATGATGAGAATTAGTGCCTAAGAACCGAAATAAGGAGATATTTTGAAATTCAAGTTTGTAAACTATACAGAATTTTCCACAAAAACTTAATTTGCAGTAAATGCTTGCATATCTCAATACTGGAATGCTTGCATTTGCTCAGAAAATACAATTGGGGGAGAGTAGAGAAAACATGAGCGAGATGCCAGATTATTTTAAGAGTTTACACTCTACAGGAAAGAGAGAGAGAAAGAGATAGGGATCTGCTGACTGTAAGGGTACCGTCACACGGGGAGATATCGCCGGCAATGTTGCAGGGAACACAGGGGCGTGGCCTAGTTGTGTCGACATCGCCGGCGAATTGCCGCGTGTGACAGGACGATAATCAGGCGATGAATCGCCTGAGCAACATCGCCAGGTTTCCCAACAATGTTGGGAAACCTGGCGATGTTGCTGAGGCGATCATGCCTGATCGCCCTGTGTAACGCGGCAACCTGCAATGTTGCGGGCGACACCGCCTATCTCCAACATTGCGAGTTACCGCTCGCTCGGTTGCTGGGCAACCCAGCGAGCGATAGCCGTGGCAACTAGCCGGCGACATCGCCGGTAAGTTGCTCCGTGTGACATCTCCCCGGCGATGTTGCCAGGGATGCGCGCTCCCGTGCATTGCCGGCATGATCGCCGCAACCGTCGCCCCGTGTGACGGTCCCCCAAGAGTTTACACTCTACAGGAGGGTGACATTAACCTAGTGACTCTGGAGATGGAAAATACTCTGCCATACAAACTCTGCTCCTATGGAAACTGGTGATCTCACATGGCCAATGTACTGATCCCTCCATTCAAGGTGTGATAATCTGTAAAATTTAATCTGTAATCTGTCATAACTACAAGGATTTATGGGGCGGCATGCACAGCTTCACAAAGAAGAGGTCAAACATATCTTATGCAATCCCCAAAAATTATTTAAAATTTGAAACCTATCAACTAGTGCACCCTGATCAAATTATTATTATTACTTTTTTTAGCACTATTGATTTCATGGTGCTGTACATGAGAAAAGGTTACATACACAATTCAAATTTAAATTTCAATGAATGAACTAACAATGATAGACTGGTGCAGAAACGATAGGGCCCTGCACTTGCATGCTTACAGCCTACAGGATTATGGGTAAAGGGACAGTAGATTGGGGGCTTGTGGCCTTCTGGTGGGTTACGACAGGTTGTAAGCTTTTTTAGGGACATGGGTCAAGTTCCATCTGAAAGTTCCAAATGTGATGGATAATTGGATTTGTTGGGGCACAGAATTACAAAGGATGGGGGATGCTCGGGAGAAGTCTTGGAGATGAATTGGTAAGGAACATACGAGTGGGGAGTAGTGAGGGAGATCTTGGGAAAACCAGAGATTACTACTGGAAAGCTATCTGAAAATTAGTTCAGAGATATATGAAGGCGAGAATGATGGATGGCTTTACAGGTCCATGTTAGTAGTTCGGCATGGATATATTGGTGAATTTGGAGCCAATAAAGGCATTTGCAGAGGGGAGTAGTAGAGGAAGTAAGGAGAAGAGAGATATGTTAGTCAGGTAGCAGATTAAAGGGCAGATTGGAGATACAGTATTTTGGAATGTTAGCAGGAAGGCCACACAGGAATTTATTGCAGTAGTCGAGTCAGAGGATTAGGAGGAAAAGCACTAGCATATTAATAAATTAAGTGTTGAGGAAATAATGGATTCTAGACATATTTTTGAGTTCAAGGCAGCAGGAAGAGGTTTAAGCTTGGATGTGTGGTCGGAAGGACAAAACAGAGTAGAAGGTTTCTCTGAGGGTACAAACTTCCAGTATAGAGGAAAGCGTGGTGTCATTTATCGTGATAGATCAGGTGGGGAGTTAGGTGAGATAGAAGAAGCCATGATCATCCATGATCTCATTCATATCCTGAAATGTCCGGTTGACAGAAAAATTTAAAATCTGCATCAATGATTATATTATTCATAGGATTTTAAATCCTTAACCCCTTAACAACATAGCACATACAGGTATACCATAGGTCACCTACCTCCCTTTGATGCTAGCTCACATGCTGAGCTCACATCATTTCCTGCACACGTCATCTGACCTGATCAGTTGATATGTGCAGCTAAAAATTGCAGGTAAACTGAAGAGCCAGTCTTGATTGTTAACCAATAAAATTATGTTGTTAAACGTTGACAATGTGATCGCCAGGATCACATTATTCCCCACTGCTATCAGCAAGCCCATGACACGATCCCAGGGAGTCAATGTGATGCCATTACAGCAAGGATTCAGATGATGGCCCTAGTTGCTGTCATGACTCACTTTCTGTGAGCACTGGCCACGCGATGGCATTCACAGGAGGTGATTATTTATGCAGTACAGAGCTTTGCATCAGCACGGCTCTGTACTGCCAAACCGATCACACTGTGTAGTGTTGTAGTGCCCTTAAGGGCAAGGTAAAATAATTTAAAAGTGTAAAAAAAGTTTTAAAAAACATGAAATAAAACCCATTGCCCCATTGTAAATAAAACTATTATGGTACCTTTGCACACCGCCACAGAGGGCAGCAACAGGCAGGCACCGCACGTGCACGCGCGCGGTTGCAACGGTGCCTAATGATCCCTGATGCCGCATATACACGCCGCCACAAAGTGCTCCACAGAAGGTATTTGCGTTCCCCGGAAGTGCCGATCGGTGCCGCGGGTTACCTTCTGTGGAGTACCTTCCCAGATTTACACACTGCTAGCACAAGGGAATATGGGCGTACATATTGTGCACCATAACTACATAGGCTTGACAGAGTTGTGTATTACGTGGCACTCGTACGGTGATTGGACAATGCAATACCATCATGATTGGCCAGCCAGCGCAGGAAGGCTGGCTAATACATGACGCTATAGCAAATGTGTAGTGTGACTGGTCAGCTCGTTGAATATGACGCCCTGTGCAGGGACAACCAATGGTTACACAGCAGCCCCCACCAATAATAGCTGATGGGGCGTGGTATACATGACGCTGTGGCACACCCCAGGGAATTCACTAGGGAACGCAAATACCTTGCCTGTGCCCGGATTACACGCTGCCACCATAGGGATTATGCCTGCCTGTTTTTGAGCACGGCTCAAACACAGGTATCCGAAGACACAGGAAGGAACTTCCTGAATTACACGTCGCCACTTCGCGGTCTTTTCAAGGCATCAGGCACAATTGTGTCCGATGCCTGGCGGTTTCTACCTTCCTGTGGCGGCGTGTAAAGGGACCATTAAATAAAATACTCATATTTGGTACGTCTACATTCAGAAATACCTAATCTATGAAAATATAAAATAAATTAATCTGATTGATAAAAGGCGTAATGGAAAAAAAGGTAAAAATGCCAAAATTATGCAACATTGCAATAAAATGAAATAACAGGTGATGAAAACAGCGCATCTACCCAAAAATGGTATGATTAAACATGACAGCTCAAGACACAAAAAATAAGTTGGCACACAGACCCAGATCCTAAAACACTACAAACTTCAACATTTTTTTTTACCACCATACCATAGTTTTACCATATACAGTTGTGGCCAAAAGTATTGACACCCCTGCAATTCTGTCAGATAATACTCAGTTTCTTCCTGAAAATTATTGCAATCACAAAATATTTGGTATTATTATCTTCATTTAATTTGTCTTCAATGAATAAACACAAAGAGAATTGTCCTAAATCCAAATTGGATATAATTCCACACCAAACATAAAAAAGGGGGTGGACAAAAGTATTGACCTGTAACTTACCTGTGGAACCTAACAGGTGTTGGAAATAACTAAATCACACTTGCAGCCAGTTGACATGGATTAAAGTTAACTCAACCTCTGTCCTGTGTCCTTGTGTGTACTACATTGAGCATGGAGAAAAGAAAGAAGACCAAAGAACTGTCTGAGGACTTTAGAAACCAAATTGTGAGGAAGCATGAGCAATCTCAAGGCTACAAGTCCATCTCCAAAGACCTGAATGTTCCTGTGTCTACCGTGCGCAGTGTCATCAAGAAGTTTAAAGCCCATGGCACTGTGGCTAACCTCCCTAGATGTGGATGGAAAAGAAAAATTGATGAGAGATTTCAACGCAAGATTGTGTGGATGGTGGATAAAGAACTCGACTAACATCCAAACAAGTTCAAGCTGCCCTGCAGTACGAGAGTACAACAGTGTCAACCTGTACTATCCGTCGGCATCTGAATGAAAAGGGACTGTATGGTAGGATACCCAGGAAGACCCCACTTCTTACCCCGAGACATAAAAAAGCCAGGCTGGAGTTTACTTGAGAAAGCCTAAAACGTTTTGGAAGAATGTTCTCTGGTCAGATGAGACAAAAGTAGAGTTTTTTGGGCAAAAGCATCTACATAGTTTACAGGAGAAAAAAAGAGGCATTCAAAGAAAAGAACACGGTCCCTACAGTCAAACATGGCGGAGGTTCCCTGATGTTTTGGGGTTGCTTTGCTGCCTCTGGCACTGGACTGCTTGACCGTGTGCATGGCATTATGAAGTCTGAAGATTACCAACAAATTTTGCAGCATAATGTAGGACACAGTGACAAAGCTGGGTCTCCCTCAGAGGTCATGGGTCTTCCAGCAGGACAATGACCCAAAACACACTTCATAAAGCACTAGAAAATGGTTTGCGAGAAAGCACTGGAGACTTCTAAGGTGGCCAGCAATGAGTCCAGACCTGAATCCCATAGAACACCTGTGAAGAGATCTAAAAATGGCAGTTTGGAGAAGGCACCCTTCAAATATCAGGGAGCCGGTTTGCAAAAGAAGAATGGTCTAAAATTCCAGCAGAGCATTGTAAGAAACTCATTGCTGGTTACCGCAGTTATGTTGTGCAAACAAGTATTAGGCTGAGGGTGCAAATACTTATGTCTAGCCCATTTTTGGAGTTTTGTGTGAAATGATCAATGTTTTGCTTTTTGCTTCATTCTCTTTTGTCATCATTTTCAGGAAGAAACTGAGTATTATCTGACAGAATTGCAGGGGTGTCAATACTTTTGGCCACAACTGTAGCTAAAGTGCTAAATACAAAACCCAAAAATCACTTCTTGTGTTTGCACTTTTTTTTGCAATTTCGCAACACATGACATTTTTTCCCCTTTTTCTAGTGCACTATATGGTAAAATAAATGATGTCATTCAAAAGTACAACTAGTCCCACAAAAAAAAAACATGGTCTCATATGCTTATATTGATGAAAAAAAACGTTACGGCTCTTAGAAGAAGAGAAGGAACAACGTAAATGAAAAATGAAAAATTGCCAGGACAATATTACATTTTTGCCCTTTAGTTTTTTTTCTACCCTAATTGCTACAGCCGTATTTTTTTCTTTGTTCTTTTGATATAGCTATGTGAGGGCTTGGCTTTTCTAGGGATGAGTTGTACTTTTAAATGGCTTCATTCATTTTATCAAATGATGCAATCGTGAAAAAAATTCCAAGTGAGGCGGAATAGCAAACACAGTGAAGTTCTGCAATTGTTTTTTGGTTTATTATTTTCCAGAGTTCATTTTACAACGAAACTGACCTGGCAGTATTATTCTCAGGTGAGTAAAATTAAGTTGATCGTTGATACCAAATATGTACAGTTTTTGCTTTATTTAAGTGTCGAAAAAAATCTGAATATTTTAAAAATGTTTAAACTTTTCTAGAGCTGTAAAATTTTCAATTTTGGGATATGGAGCTCAACACTTGTTTTTTAAGCCTCAGGTTGATGTTTATTTGAATATTGTTTTGGAGTATATATGTCACTACACCCTAATGATCCTCCCTGATCTCTCCGCTGCTTTTGATACTGTTCATCACCAGCTCCTTCTCTCTACGCTCTGCTCTGCTGGGCTAAAGGACACCGCTCTCTCCTGGTTCTCCTCATACCTCTCTGACCACTCCTTTACTGTATCTTTCGCTGGCTCCTCTTCCACTTCTCTTCCCCTCACTGATGGGCTTCCTCAGGGTTCAGTCCTAGGTCTACTTCTCTTCTCACTATACATTACTTCCACTGGATAAACCATCAGTACATTTGTTTTTCAATACCATCTCTATGCTGATGACACCCAGTTATACACCTCTTCTCCTTGCATCACCCCCACATTACTACAAAATACCAGTAATTGCTGTCTGCTGCCTCTAACATCATGTCCTCTCTACCTTAAACTTAATTTGTCAAAACTGAACTTATTGTGTTTCCTCCATCTACTGACCTTCCTAATCTTGCCATTTCTGTATGTGGTTCTACCATGACTCCTCAGCAGTATGCCGGCTGTCTTGGGGTTATATTTGAAATATCTTTAAACAAATCAAAAATATCTCTAGAATTCAGCCTTTTCCTACTGTTAACTCTGCAAAAACTCTAATTGTTGTCCTTATTCAATCTCTTCAGGATTACTGCAATTCTTTACTAATCAGTCTCCCTCTTACTAAACTCTCTCCTCCCCAATGCATCCTGAATGCAGTAGCCAAGATCATATTCCTCTCCAACCTCTCCATTGATGCTTCTATCCTGTGCCAGTAATTTCACTAGTTGACTATCCGCTATAGAGTACAATATAAAATTATCACTCTGACCCACAAGGCACCTCCACAGTTCTGCACCGTCCTACATCTCCTCTCTAATCTCTGTCTATCGCCCTACAGTGCCCTCCATTCCGCAAGTGACCTAAGACTGACATCATCTACAATTCGAACTCTCACCGCCATCTCCTAAGACTTCTCATGAGCTGCACCCATTCTCTGGAACAGATTACCAAGTACAATTCAATTAATTCCAAATATCCATAGTTTTAAGTGAACCTTAAAAACACATCTCTTTAGACTAGCCTACCACCTCACCTCATCTATGTAAGTATTCCCATTCTTTCCTTCTCCAAATCTGGCCTCTTGTATCATCTCTCTACACCCCTAGGCATTATATAGCATTTTACTATCAAAATTCTAGAGTCCTAATAGTACACATTATTTTCTAAGCCGCATAATCTCACTATACAACCATGTATTCAGATAAAGATTACGGCAATTTCAACACAATGTCATATTAAATGCAGTTATTTTATTAATTAATTGAAAACATCACACATAATAAAATCCTTCCCTCCTGACGAAGCGAGAGCGGAAACAGTGAGGTGCTGGCAGTGTGGTGCGGTTATGAACACTTCCACTTTGGGGATTTGCATATTGAGAGGGCAATACTTGCACATGTGGATATTTTGTGTAACCTGTCTCCTAGACAAGCCAGGTCATAATAGATACAATGGTGATTCTAAATATATCCCTTTCTATGCAGACCAAATTATGTTAGTGTTGATGATGGTACATAAACCGTAACTGTGAACAATATATGTATACTTGCACTCACACTGTCTGGGGTGCTTTTATGGGGAAGGATTTTATTATGTGAAGATGTTTTTTCCAATTAATTAATAAAAATAACTGCATTTATATATGAACATTATATAGCATTTTATCTGTACTTGTACTGATCCCGGCTGGTGACCGGTTCATGCAGCATTGTGTGAATCCCCTATTTAAAGTATTATATTGATGGCTGGACCATATATGATGGCACTTTTTACCACTTACCTTTCGTGCCTCCCCTATTTCCTCATAGATTGTAAGATTGCGGGCAGGGACCTCACTCCTAATGGCTTCAGAAATGTATTTATTTTATGTCTCACATTGTCTGTATTGTATTTATCATATTATTGTATTGTATATTATTATATAGTATTATTGCATTGTATTGTATCATTTACCCTCTGAATTGTAAAGTTCTGCAGAATATGTTGGTGCTACATAAATAAAATTATTATTATATTATTATTATTATTATTATTATTATTATGAACAGTGTTTTGATCATCTGGTATTATATTTTTTTCTTTTGCAGCACCGAAATCTGCAATTCTGCTGTTTTTTTTTTTTTTTCTTTACAGATCAGAATAATTTATTTAACATTTTATAAATATGAATTTGACGAATGCAGAGATACTAAATATGTATATTTTTATTTTTTTTCTACTTCTTAAATTTTTTATGTGGTAAAAAGCGGTAATTTGAACTTTTATATATTTTTTTAGTTTTGTCTTAACTATTAAAACCTTTTCTTCCGTATATTGTACTTAATTGGTCCCCTTGGAGGAATTTAACTGATGAGCCTACAAGACTAGGGGACTCAGACACTGGGCCAGGGTGTGCTGTTGGTATCATGGTGATGTGGCTCCGACTTGCATTAATACAGTATAAAATTGATGGAGAAAAATAAAATAAAATTAGAAATATTAAGAGTTTGTGACACCAGTTGAAGGTATCCAGCCATTAGGTGGCTAGCACTGCATATATAATCCCAAGGGATAGTTGTTATGAGAGCGTGATGGTAATATCCCCCTCCAGCACGGAGAAGGCCCTTGAGAAGTGTGGATGATGGTGGTAGTAGTCAGAGGTGGAGAGGAGAGGTGCAGCATGGAATAAGGCACAGTAGTCAATTCTTAGTTCTTTACCTTTTACTGTACAGTAGTTGGTACAGACAGGACACATACTACAGATTAAGGCATGGCCTGTCCAGAGAAATGAGTCCACACTGCTGGAATAAGGTATATCAGCCTTCCTGCTGACTTCTAGTCCCAGATCACTTGTTCTTCTTTGCGTCCCTTAGCTTTCTCTGGTATGTAGTTACCCTCCAACCAGGCAAGTAATGTGAGCCCTGCAAGCGACTATTTCAGTCCTCTGGCTCTCTTTGCCACTTTGACCTGGAAGGGCCTACAAGGGTGGTACCAGGTAGGAAATCTGATAGCCTCCAGGTTCTGTGGCCAGGTCCTACAACCTGGACTCGTAGTGCCAGGTTCCCTTCTGCAGCTTGGTTACTCTGCCCAGCCACTGATCGCTAGCAGCACATCTGAGTAGTCAGCCTCATGGCCTGACATCAGGTCTAGAACAACTCCTTTGCCTATCTCTTCCCTGTCCTAACGCCTCCCTTCAGCCAGAATTGGAGTCTTCCCTATGGTGTGTCACTTCTGCCCTGCACCTTTTGATAGGAGTTTGGAAATATTGGATGTGTAGGGGAATTCTAGCAAAGTGATCCTAACCTCTCTCCAGATGTGACATTACAAGATGTTACATGCATTATTACTTTTGGTAGCAAGACCGCCGGGGTGCCACATAATCATAGTCTGCCAGTGTCTTTCTGTGTACAGAAAAAATCATAGTCTTCACTAGCTGTTGGCTGGCTTTCATAGGAGTACTGTGATGACAGACACATGGATCATCATCAGCTAACCCCGACTGTCAGGATAAATCAGTCAAATTGTGCAGGGAAAGACGCTCCACCTGCGAGCCCAAATCAATGGCAGGCAGGCGACCCATGATTGATATAGTATGTCATGCATTGTTAAGGGGTTTAGGCTGTTAATAAATACTTTAACATGTATACAATATATATTACAAATACATTGATGCTGAAAAGTTATTAAATGGTTAAGCACCAACTATGAACACAGAACTTTCTCTTGAGTTTGTGCAGTTCTCTGTAACTTGTCAAACTTGACACATGAATTTATACATTGTAATACTAACATAAACATACTTTCCAAGTCCATCACTTACCACAGACTTGTCATCTAATGTGTTTGGAGACAGACAGAAATGTATATTGAATGGTTAATATTGGCTTTAGCAAGCAATCAACTGCAGTTTTATGTGCAGGAGTGAATCAATCCTCCTGTTATCAACTTTTATTTGATTTTTGCATTCATTCTGACTTTTACAAATATGCAGTGGGCTCATAGCTATGTTATACTTCAGAACCAAACCTTTCTACTGATTAAGGTGAATAAAACTAGCAGATATGCAATTGGATTCTGTTTAGTATTTAGCTGCAGGGTTTTGGAAAAAATCTTTCTCTAAAGCTCCTTTCACATCACCGGTATTGCAATTTTGCGGTAGATCCGGCAGATATCTCCGCACCTGCCGGATCTAACGGCACACTTGCGGCACCGATCCAGCAAGGCCCATTGATTCTCTATAGGTCTTGCGGTCGGGCGCGGCAAGTGCGGTATTGCCGAATGCAGCACTTGCAGCATCGCAAAAAATAATGCTGCTGTAAAGTTCTGGACCCGTACCGAACAATTTGTGTTTGTGGACAAGGTCCCGAACACGGGTATCCATGGGAAACTCATGTTACAGTTCGGGTCCAGTTCTGATCCAGGGGCTGGAAAAAAGAGCACATTATTAATAAACATTATAATTTTACTTACCGGCCAGCAATGTGTCCTCCCGTCCTGCTGAATCCCGGCTGCTTCTGCTTCTGGGGCCACTCATCAACTCATCAACTTTCGACGGTATTCACTGCACTGCTGTCACTCGGCTGTCTTTGGCTTTTACTGGCTGTGTTCGTGCGGTGACGTAAGGGTTCACCCAAGTTCATAGCATGAGCCATGAACCCGGGTGAACTTTGACTGTCACTGTCAGTCTCAGCCTGCTTCTTGCTCTGTATAGATGCTTGTCTATACAGAGCGATGTAGCAGAGCTGTCCTGTGGACTATGTCATGGCTCGGGCCATGAACTCAGGTGAATCCTGATGTCACCGTGCGAACACTGCTGACGCCGACTGGAAATTGATTAGCGCTGAGCAGAGAAGTGAATATAGGCGGAAGTTAATGAGCAGCCCCAGAAGTAGATGCGGCTGGGAGACAACGAGACGGGAGGACGTGTTGTGGGACCAATAAGAATTATCATAATGTTTATTATTAATTATATGCCTTATTTTACATCACCCCCTGCCCCATCCCATATCTGTAAAGTACAAGCTCGGGTTCGGACACAAGTTCGAATTATCTCTGGCCCCGAGCTCGAACTTTACAAAACGTTCATTTGAGTCTCCCGAGCCAGAGCATCGTGGGGTTTGCCCATCACTACTATTGGGGTATCCAGGATCATGAGGAAGGTAAAAGATTAGCCTAAATCTACATCAGGGAACTTTTTAATGATCTCAAGGCAGCTGGGACCACGGTCACGAAGAAAACCATTGGTAACACATTACACCATAATGGATTAAAATCCTGCAGTGCTCGTAAAGTCCCACTGCTCAAGAAGGCACATGTGCAGGCCCATCTGAAGTTTGCTAATGAACACCTTGATGCCTGTGAGAATGATTGAGGGAAGGAGCTGTGGTCAGATGAGACAAAAATTGAACTCTTTAGCATTAACTCTGCTCAACATGTTTGGAGGAAGAAAAATGCTTCTTATGACCCAAAGAACACTGTCCCCACAGTCAAGCATGTTGTTGGAAACATTATGTTTTGGGGGGTTTCTCTGCTAAGTTACAGGACTACTTCACTGCATCAATGGGATAATTGATGGAGCCATGTACCATACAATGCTGAGTGACAACCTCCTTCCCTCAACCAAGAGGTTAAAAATGGCTTGTGGCTGGGTCTTCCAACACTACAATGACCCAAAACATACAGCTAAGGCAGTAAAGGAGTGGCTCAAAAATTATTACGTTAAGGTCATGGAGTAGCTTAGCCAGTGTCCAGACCTTAATAAATACCGTAAAAAACGCATGGAGGAGCTGAATCTTGAAGTTACCAATTGAATGCCTCAAAATCTTAATAATTTAGGCATGATCTGCAAAGAGGAGTGGAACAAAATTCCTCCTGAAGTGTGCAAAATTCATCATCAACTACAAAAAGTGTCTGACTGCTGTGCTTGCCAACAAGGGTTTTGCCACCAAGTATCAAGTCTTGTTTGCCAGAGGGATCAAATATTTATTTTTATCTGCAAAATGCAAATAACTTTATATACTTTAGGTTATTTGATTTTCTGGATTTATTTTTTAATATTCTCTCACTCACTGTAAAAATTAACCTACCCCTAAAATTTTAGACTGTTCATGTCTTTGTCTGTGAGGAAACCTACAAAATCTGCAAGGGATCAAATATGGTGTGGTTCACTGTAGATATTTGAGATAATGAGGAAGATTTGGTGAGTTACTGCTCCAAAAACTCAGTTTAGGTTAGCATGTGTTTGCAATATTTTATTTTGGTGCAGTAACTCTTCAAATCCTCCTTAAATACTCAAAAATTGGCTCTGGTGATGTACTAAAGTACTGATGGTGGTTCTGATAACCAAGCCCTCCACAGTTCTGCACTGCCCTACACCTCCTCCCTCATCTCTGTCTATAGCCCTACATGTGCCCTCCATTCTGCAAGTGACCTAAGACTGACATCATCTACAATCTAACCCTTCTATTCCTGTCTCCAAGACTTCTCAGAAGCAGCACCAATTCTCTGGAACAGACTACTAAGAACAATTCAATGAATTCCCAATACCCATAGTTAGTGGATCCACTTGAGAAAGACGCCGATTTGTGTGTCAAAACGCATTGTAGTCGCACCCTGCAGCTTTCTGTAATAAACCTAAGGTAAATCTATGAAGGCTTGATCTTATGTTACCTAGCACCGCATTCTAACACCGCTCCTTTTATCATTCGTACTTATTCTCCCTTCGGGGAGCGCGGTGTAGCGAGCTGCTTGGACAAGTCCACAGGACTTGGCAGTACATCATCCAAAGTCCACCTGTGTCCATCACATGATCAGCCGGCTCTGAGGAGAGAAGCAAGTGATTTCTACAAACTGACACCCCCACTGACATCACCCAAGATCCTCTCCTAACATTAGGGCTGGTGAAATTTTACTGATCCTGGGCACCAGAGCTGCAGGAGCCTGATCAAACCATGAGGCCATGTGGGCATCAGAGGTCGGAAGACACCGACTTTCATGACGCTTAAGTGGAATCACAGATCGGAAGGTTTTAAGAAATAAGTGGTAGATAAAGAAAAAAATAGACACTATAAAAAGTTAAAGCTTTAAAATGCTAGTTGCATTAAAAAAAGAGTCAGTCAGAACAGAATGACTGACAAGTACAAACCTTTGTGCACCCTTGGCATAACCAATCATTATGGTGCACTTTTTGACTTACTTTTTGTTGCTCTGTATTCACCCCCCATCTCTTTAATAGCTCTGGCTTTGGGATTCGCTCCAATTTGTGTTTAAACTCAGCAAGCACAATCCGATAAGACATCAGGTTGCACTCGCAAAAAGGCTAAACTATAGCACAATACCCATCTGCAAGTTTTTCCCTAGCAAGAAACGTGCTGAGGAAAAATGTGCAGCATGCTGTGTATGGCAGCGTATATCACTAAGATTCCCCCAATGTAAGTGAATGAGTGCGATAAAAAAAATTGAACAGCACACAGACGGTGTCTTTAGCATGGTCTTTCCCATGCTGTAAAATGTTCTAATACCTAATGAGGGTTGTAAATGTGTGTTATCTCTAATAAAGAACTTTTCTCTGTGTATGTGAGTATTTATAAACTCTTCAGTTACTGGATTGGTAATGGGAGGGTATCAGAATACACCTGACATTACCAATCCAGCGCTTAATGACAAGCTGTCAACACTCAGCTGTCATTGTCATAATGGAAATCTCGTTTTTACATGCCATATCAATGTTTATTTAATATCAAATCATCCATGGATATATCTGTGCTTGAGTAACCTATACGCTTCTGATCTTGGGAATCCATAAAAACATATTATTAACCTTAATATTCACAATATATTAGTTGTTCTTGTGTGTCTAGGTGGCAAACGTTTACTCGAAATAAGACAGTCTTAATATTTCTCTAACACACAAATTCGAAAAATGCTTTTGCACCTATTTCTATGCATACAATTTGCCATTTGCCACTCTCACCTAAGCAGGAGACCAGGTGAGGGGTGTGTACATAATTATGATCCAGAAAAATTCATAGATCAAGAAGAGACAATGTGAATTGTAGGACTGACCAAGTTACTGTGATGAATTCCAAGAAAAATGGATTGCTCACTGATCTGATCATTAAGGGCTTTCTTTACTTACAACTTTTAGTTTTTTATTGATTTTGCCTTGCATTTTTGTCTTTTTGTTATTTTATCTTGTGGTAACTTTTTAAACATTGCAACTTTTTATTATATATTAAATTGAAAATTCAATAAGTTTGTTCCTTGCAACTCTAAAGTTACCCACATCCTCAAAGATGGCAAGTATAATTTAGCTATGTTAGCCTGTGGATGTCAAAGTGCTAGAAGTATACATGACAGGTTCTTGGGTAAACTAACAGGATGTGCTAATTAGAGATGGGAGAACACGCAGATGATTCGGTTGAGTGGATCCGGCTGGACTTTTTTTAAAGTCCAGGTTCAGGACCAGACTCGACCTGAACTTAAGCCTGAACCCTGACACTGGACTTTACAATTATGAAATGGTGGCAGTAAGGACTGGTGTCTGTAAAAAAAGCTAAATGATGATTAAACAGCAGCTTTATATGTACAGAGTCTCTGGCGGCTGCAGGCACCCCACTCTTGTGTCGCACTCATTGACTCAATCTTTATTCAATGCACTGGCATCAACCGCCAATCACAGACATCCACTCTCTGTGACAGCATCTGTGATCGGCTGTTGTGCTCCCAACCAATGTGCCATCGTCTATGATTGGTTGTCATTGGCAACAAATGCCATAATAGGGATGTAAAAATAAATAATCTAAAAAATTGTGTAGGGTTCCACCATGTTTTTAATTTTCAGAGCAAATAAAACAGCCAGCAAAGAGCTGCCACACCCAGCTGCATGGTTTTTCATTGGCTGGCAAAGAAAAATACAGGGGAGCCCCTTTTTTAAATTATTTAAATAAATAATTAAAAAAGTGTGGGCACTACTCTATTTTTGATTGCCAATCAAGATTAAACCAGGCAGCTGGGGATTAGTATTCTCAGCCCATAGTTATTAGTCCCCCAGGCTACAGAATAGCAGCCCACAGCTGTTGCAGAAAATGAAAGATTCATTAGAAGTGACAATTCCTGTTGCCTTATCAGGCTCTTTCCGATGACCTCATTCCGTGGAATTGGGGTGAAAAAAGGGATTAATTACAGATTCAGGTTTACTCATCACTAGTGCTAATTACACTTTGCAGACATCACTCTTGTCCCATAAAATGGCAGGTGGTGACAATGAAAATGTGATGTGGATGCATGTGTTAGGTCCCCTGGCACCGCTCCCCAGCTCACCTCTCCTGGCCTGCATCCTCTGCTTCTCTGCAGATCAAGCATCCAGCATCCAGGCGTGCTGTGTCTCAGAGTAAGACCTTCATGGACAGGGTAAGAGGAAGAAGGTCCTGTCATGGGGACACTCGTTGAGAATTGTCAACCATGGTGGAGTTAAAAAATGTCTCTCTCTTTGATCTCTCGTCACTATTGATGGCTACTATCCGTCAAGACGTCCACGATTTTGTTGCTTCATTTCCGTTTGTGTTAGAAATAAGGTGTCCAGAAAGTTGCCAGCTTAACGTCTACTGTCTCTCCCAGTTCCATCGCTCCTAGGCAACACATTGCCATGGATTTCATTACGGATCTTCCCTGCTCCTCCGGCTGTATGGGCATATGGGTAGTTGTGGATCGATTCTCTAAAATGGCCCACTTCGTTCCTTTACCCTGTCTACCATCTGCTCCTAAGTTGGCCAAGATATTCATGAACACATCTTCTGGCTCCATGATTTCCTCGTCATATCGTGTCCAATAGGGGAGTCCAGTTCACTTCCCAGTTCTGGAGGGCACTGTGCAAGCATATGGATATCACGTTGGACTACTCCTATTACTATCATCCTCAGTCCAATGGGCAGGTGGAGTGCATTAAGCAAGTCATCACCACCTATCTTCGGCACTCATCACAGTAACTGGACTTGTCTTCTACCTTGGGCGGAATTCACTTACAACAATCACTCTAGTGAGTCGTCAGTTAAATCTCCTTTTGTTGTGGTATTCGTGCAACATCCTGGTTTGCCTCTTCCGATCTCCTCAGCGTCCGGCAACCCAGTGGCTGATGCATTGTCCACGGACTTCTACAAGATCTGGAGAGAGACCAGAGAACGCTCTTAAACAAGCTTCCGGCAGGATGAAGAGACATGCCAATAAGAGACGCCTGGATTCTCCATCTTTCCTCCCAGGCGATAAAGTGTGGCTTTCTTTCGTTAGGCTGAAGGTGCCATCCTACAAGTTAGTTCCGTGTTATATCAGTCCCTTCGAAATCCTGAGACGCATCAATGATGTTGCATACAAGCTGAGACTGCCTGCCTCGCTTCGCATTCCTAACTCCTTTCATGTTTCGATATTGAAACCAGTGGTGCTTAATAGCTTTCATCCATCCTCCAGCACTGCGCCACGGCCTCTCAGCTCCGAGAACATCTATGAAGTCAGGGACATCCTTGCCATGAAGAAGAGTAGAAGTAAAACCCTCTTCCTAATTGACTGGATTGGCTTCGGTTCTGAGGAGAGATCCTGGGAGCCACGGGAGAACATTGATGCGCCACACGTTCTGGCGAGGTTCTTAGAACGCCTTTGGAGGAGTGGCCGTGAGGGAGGGTTTACTGTTAAGTCCCCAGGCACCGCTCCCCAGCTCACCTCTCCTGGGTCTGCATCCTCTGCTCCTCTGCCAATCGGGCATCCAGCGTCCAGGCGTGCTGTGTCTTGGAGCCATCGCCGGGTCTCCTTCCTGTCACCGGGCTCACACACCAGGACACTACAATGGTCGGAGTCATGAATGTAATGAGCGGTGCACTAGGCACGACTGCTCTCTGCCCCTGTGAATCTAGGGGCCGGTACGGTCAACTGACACTCCCATTGACCAATAGCTGTCAATCCTCCAGTATATCAGGCCACCTCCACTGATGGGAGGTGCCTGATTCATTGAGTTAGTAATCTTCTGCTTCTCTGGCTGTAAGTCAGGCCCTCCTTGTGCTCTCCTCCGGTAGACCCATTCTTTCTCTCCTAGCCTCGGTGCTCTGATTCCCTTGAATCCCTACGAGCCGCCCCCCTGGTACTAGCAGCTGTGATATTTAAACCCCCTTGCCTTGCCCCTGACAACCCTGTATAGGGGTTGGTTAAATTAGGACCAGCTCACCCAGGGGAGTTCGGTACCACGGCCCAGAGGGTCCACTCTAGGGCACCTTCTCCCGAAGCGTGACAGCATGGAAAGGTTGTGCCTAGCTCACGGTCAGGCAATTACAATTGGTAATTCTGAGAAGCAGATACCCTTTACAG
This sequence comes from Allobates femoralis, assembly GCA_033576535.1. NCBI lineage: Eukaryota > Metazoa > Chordata > Amphibia > Anura > Aromobatidae > Allobates > Allobates femoralis. The sequence continues at coordinate 193,227,952 of JARQOC010000002.1, forward strand.
TCATATCCCAGTCACGTGTAGAGCAAAAGGGCGCTGTTCAAGATAAATGTAATGTAGTAACATAGTAACATAGTTTTTAAGGTTGACGGAAGACTTTTAGTCCATTTGGTTCAACCCATAGCCTTACATGCTGATCCAGAGAAAGGCAAAAAAAAAACATGTGGCTACAATAAGCTCCACATTGAGGAAAAAAATCTTTCCTGACTCCACATAATGCAATCAGATTAGTTCCCTGGATCAATGACCTATCAAGGAATCTAGTATGTATAACCTGTAATATTATACTTTTCAAGAAAGTCATCCAGGCCATTCTTGAATATTAGTAATGAATCACTCATTACAGCATCATTCGTCAGAGATTTCCATAATCTCACTGCTCTTACAATAAAGAGTCCACGTCTGTGAATATGATTAAACCTTTTTTCCTCCAGATGTAGAGGATGGCCCCTTGTCTCAGTCTAAGGCCTAAGAGTAAAAAGATCATTAGAAAGTTTTCTGCACTGTCCCCTCATATATTTATACATTATTATAATATCCCCTAAGCCTTCATTTTTCCAAATGAAATAATCCCAAATAACGAAATAACGCCAAGTTTAATAACCTGTCTTGGTATTGCAGACCCCTCAGTCATCTAATAACCTTGGTCGCTCTTCTCTGCACCCGCTCTAGTTCAGCTATGTCTTTCTTATATACATCAGAATTGTACACAATATTGTAAGTGTGGTCGCACTAGTAACTTGTATAGAGGTAAAATTATGTTCTCGTCATAAGCATTTATGCCACTTTCAATGCATCCCATTATTTTAATTGCCATTGCAGAAGCTACCTGACACTGGCTACTAAATGTGAGTTTGTCTTCCACCCGTACACCCAGGACATTTTCAGTAATAGTTTTGCCCAGTGTTTTACAATTAAGGACATAATCATACATTTCATTTCCTTTGCCCAAGTGCATGACCTTACATTTATCCCCCTTAAAGCTCATTTGCCATTTATCAGGCATTTTACATAAATCCTCCTGTAGTATAAAATTGTCCTCCTCTGTATTGATTACCCTGCAGAGTTTAGTGTCATCTGCAAATATTGAAATTCTATTCTGGACAGGGCCGGGACGACAGCTAGGCGACCCTAGGCAATCGCCTAGGGCACCATCTTGTGGAGGGCGCATTCCCGCCTCTCTCCACTGCTCCTCCATTTGCCGCCGCCCGCCCGCCCACAGAGTGAGCCGCTGACGGCTGACACCGGGCGGAGCAGAGGATCCGCCGTCCGCCCGCCCGCAGAGTGAGCCGCTGACGGCTGACACCGGGCGGAGCAGAGGATCCGCCGCCCGCCCGTCCGCAGAGTGAGCCGCTGACACTGGGGAAGAGGAGAGTACAGTAAGAGGAGCTAACTGAGGGGGGGAGAGGGGGGGAAGTATGGAGGCAGTTTTAGGAACAAGTATGGGGGGAATTATGGGGACAATATTATAAAGGGACACACATGGGCATATGGGGGCAGTATGAGGAATAAATCTGGGGGGTATATGGGCGCTGTGGGTGGAGTATGGGGTCAGTAATAGGAACAAACGTGGGGGAGTGTGGGGGCAGTATGAGGAACAAACATGTGGGGGCGGGGTAGTATGAGAAACTAACAGGGGGAGAGTATGGGGGCAGTATTAGGAACAAACATGTGGGGCAGTATGAGAAACAAACAGGGGGAGAGTATGGGGGCAGTATGAGGAACAAACAGGGGGAGAGTATGTGGGCAGTATAAGGAACAAACGGGGAGTATGGGGCAGTATGAGGAACAAATGGGGAGTATGGGGCAGTATGAGGAACAAACGGGGAGTATGGGGCAGTATGAGGAACAAACGGGGAGTATGGGGCAGTATGAGGAACAAACTGGGGGAGTATGGAGGCAATATTAGGAACAAACACGGGGGGGAGTATTGTGCGGCAGTATTAGGAACAAATGTGGGGGGGTATGGGGGCAGTATGAGGAACAAACAGGGAGTATGGGGCAGTATGAGGAACAAACGGGGATTCCAAGGAGGCAGTATTAGGAACAAACATGGGGGGAGTATGGCGGCAGTATGAGAAACTAACAGCGTGGGAGTATGGGGGATGTATGAGGAATAAACATGATGGGGAGTATGGGAACAGTTTGAGGAACAAACGTGGGGGGGTGGATTATGGGGGCTGTATGAGGAACAAACATGGGGGGAGTATGGGGCAGTATAATGGACAAACGTGGAGGGAGGGATGATTGGGGTTATATGAGGAACAAACATTGGGGAGGGAGGATAGGTGCAGCATAAGGAACAAACATGAGGGGGAGTATGGGGGCTGTATGAGGAACAAATGGATTGGCAGTAAGGGGGCTGTATGTGGAGCAAACGTGTGGGGAGGAGGATGGGGGCTGTATGAGGAGAAAACGGGAGGATTAGGGCTGTGTGAGGAGCAAATGAGGGAGAGGGTGGAGGCTATATGAGGAGCAAACAGGGGAGGGGAGAGGGGCTGTATGAGGAGCAAATGGGGGGAGAGGGTGTGGGCTGTATGAGGACCAAATCGGGAGGGGAGAGAAGGGCTGTATGAGCAGCAAATAAGGGAAAGAGGTTGGGGGGAGTGTATGTAGATGCAGTATGCAGCGCAAGCAGGGGGGATTTGAGAACACAGAAAACGGAGTGAGGGGTTGATAAGTATGGACATAGTATGAGTTGGACAGTATGGGAAACAATGGGGTAAGTTTGAGGATCCAGTATAAATAGTGAGAGGGAGATGGCTGCTGAACAGTATGTGGAGTAAAGGGGGATGGGTGTGGATACAGTATAACGAGTGAGGACGGGATGGCTGCCACACAGTATGTGGAGTGAGGGGGCATGGCTACGACACAGTATGTGGAATGAGGGGGGATGAATGTAGACACAGTATGTGGTATGAGTGGGAGATAGGTGTGAACACAGTATGTGGAGTGAGGGGAGGGAAGTAGTGAAGAAACTTTAGGGCATGAGAAAAATGTAAGGGGGCACAGAATAGAGAGTGAGTAGTGTGGGGCTGTATGGAGAGGCGGCAGCATGCGGGGACAGTGTGAGGCCACAGCCAGGAGAGGGAGTGTGATAAGGGAGGACAGTATAAACAGTGGGCAGAATTGGAGGACACAGTGTGAGAGGACAGTGTGACCAGGGAGTTCACTATGGAAGGAGAGGGCAGTGTGATGAGGGGCAGTGTGGAAGACATGTACAGAAAGAGGGACAGTGTGTAAATCATATTTTGCGCAGGAAACAGTGAGGAAGTACAATTATTATTCCGGGGTCAGTGTAGGGCAGATATTTTTGCTTTGGAGAATTTTGATCATTTTGCTATTTTTAAGGGTATCGTGTCGGGATGGGCTGAAGACTGGAAAAGATGGACGTCTCCAGAGACGAGCTGTGGATGTGAAGTCATTATGGCATCTGGACAAGATGAAGAAAAGAAAAAGGCGACCCCGATCAGAGACAAGGTCATCTATAAGGTACCTGGATGTAAATGGTTGTGATACTAATTCTCATTAGTGCTGTAGTTCCTGTGTCGTCTGATGATGATTGAACAACTCCCAGCACCTCCTTACCATTGTTAAGGATGTAGTAGGAGTTGTAGGTTCATGCAGCACAAATATGTATGGGTCTGATCTGACATTATAATTGTTTTACCATGTACTGATGGGGTTCTGATGATGATTTTTTTTTTTTGCTAGATGAGGGTTGTGATGCTGTACTTATGTACTGATAAGGGTTATATGTACGTATGTATTTCTGTACCTCTGGTGGTTCTGGTCATGTATCCCTGTACTGATGAGAGTTTTAATGCTGTGTTTCTATACTGATGAGGGTTCCATGGATGTATTTCTGTACCTCTTTTTTATTCCTAGACATATTTCGGGGGGGGGGCGCCGTTTGCCTTACCCGCCTAGGGCACCAAAATGCCTTGTCCCGGCACTGATTCTGGATGCCCCCTGCATGGACATCAATAAATATGTTAAAAAGAAGCGGGCCCAACACTGACCCCTGTGGTACCCCACTGTTAACTGTGACCCAGTCTGGGTGTGTTCCATTAATTACCACACTTTGTTTCTGTGGCGCCCCTGCGACCAGGGTGGCCACAGGTAAGAACTGCAGCCAGGAAGGTGGAGACGGTTTTGAACAAACACCTTCACAACACACGCACAGACACAAGACCCAACCCGGAGGCCGGGACTCTAGGCGGGCAAGGTGATGGACCAGGTACATAAGGGGAACACCAGGAAGTATTAGTCAGTAGGCCAAAGTGAGCTGAACAGTAAAGACCGAGTAGGTCAGTGGGTGCCGAGCAGCAAAGACCAAGAGTAAAGAACAGCAGAGTGAGCAGGAAGATACTTTTATGAAAGTTTCAGGTTCCCTGGAGGCGCAGAATCCTGCGAGGCCTAAGCCTCTGGAGAGAAAGCCCGCTACACAGCTCGTAAGCAAATGGAAGGGGAAATACCGGACCAGTGGAGCTGGGTCAGAGGAAAATGGCAGTGGTGACAGAGAACAACTGACAGGAGGGATCCCCTGATGTACGCCGTAGTCACACGGGTAGGAAAGAGCCCGGTGATCTCCTGCAACATAGGGACACTGAAAGCTAGGCTGGGACCAGAGAGTCGGCTCTGAGGTGACCGTAGCTACATGCCGTATCACAGACACACCGACGGGGAGCTCAGATTCCATGTCTGATCTCCTAACACACGTGCAGGAGGTACAGCAACATAGTGGACCCAAGCTTGCTACCCACACACAGGGGGAAGCCAAAGAAGTATCCGAGTTGTCTACCATACAGCACATCGGGAGAAGAGAAGTGTAGAAAAGCCTTAATGGTAGAGAGAAAGAGAATGGTCTTAAGGCAGGAACCTGGCTGCAGTGGGGTCAACCAAATGGTGAAAGCTTGGAGTTAAATTGTGGACTAACTTTGTGAATTGTACTGCGGAAGAACTTGAAGTAAAATATAATAATAATAATAATAATAATACTTTATTTATATAGCGCCAACATATTCCGCAGCGCTTTACAATGTAGGGTTAGAGTACAGAAAATACAGTAAGTAATTACAATAGAGAACAAATAAAGTACAATAATTGGATACAAAACAATAGGTATAGAATCAATGTGAAAAAAAAATACAATAAATAAAGCAAGAAATGAAGGTGACCCTGCTCAAAAGAGCTTACAATCTACAACGGGATAGGGGTTGCACAAGGTGACGGGGCTTATTGCACTGGTGGTCCAGGCATCTTGAGGAAATGGGGTATAGGGCTAAGCTTACATGGATGGTCATTGTACAGTCTGTGTAGACCTTTATGGTTTGGTGGAGTTTGTAGAAGAGTAATGTCCAGAGGGATAGCCCCTTCACTGTCTACAGTACAATGGACTTATTAGGGAGTATGATAGGCCGCCTTAAAAAGATACGTTTTTAGGGATCGTCTGAAGCCATGCAAGTTGTGGATAGTCCTGATTTCTTTGGGTAAAGCATTCCAGAGGTTTGGTGCAGCTCTGGAAAAGTCTTGGAGCCGGGAGTGGGAGGATCGGATTAGTGCAGATGTTAGTCGAAGGTCATTTGAGGAACGTAGAGAGCGGGTGGGGTGATAGACAGAGATGAGGGAGGAGAGGTAGGGGGAGCGGCACTGTGAAGAGCTTTGTGGGTGAGAACAAGCAATTTGAATTTGATCCTGTAATATAGGGGCAGCCAGTGCAATGACTGGCACAGAGCAGAGGCATCTGAGTAACAATTGGCCAGATGGGTGATCCTGGCTGCTGCATTAAGGATGGACTGGAGAGGAGAAAGTCTGGTGAGGGGGAGGCCGCTTAATAGAGAGTTGCAATAGTCAAGGCGGGAGTGGATTAGGGCCACGGTGAGGGTTTTTGTTGTTTCCAGGGTGAGAAAGGGGCGGACTCTAGAGATATTCTTCAGGTGTAAGCGACAGGAGCGGACGAGAGATTGCGTGTGGGAGGAGAAGGAGAGATCGGTGTCAAACATAACACCCAGACAGCGAGCCTGCTGCCTAGGCATTATCATAGTGCCGCATACTGAGAGAGAGATGTCCAATTTAGGGAGGTTAGTGGATGGGGGGAGCAGAAGAAGTTCAGTTTTGGAAAGGTTTAGTTTCAAGTAGAGAGTGGACATGATATTGGTAACTGCAGCTAGACAGTCATTGGTGTTCTTTACTACCGCAGGGGTAAGGTCAGGGGCGGAAGTGTATAGTTGTGTGTCATCAGCATAAAGATGGTACTGAAAGCCAAATCTGCTGATGGTCTGTCCAATCGGAGCCATGTAGAGAGAGAAGAGGAGAGGGCCAAGGACTGAACCCTGAGGGACTCCAATAGTGAGGGGAAGGGGGGAAGAAGTGGAGCCAGCAAAAGATACCCGGTGAACCCTGCCAGTGTCTCCAGTGTGTGATTCCCTGCATGTTGAACTGTTATATTCATCCTATCAGGAGCAGTCTGATCCATGGCGGGCTCATCCATCCGGCTGCAGCACCAACTGATGCCCTGATGACGGTGTCCGGAGTGGTACTGAAACGCGGAGGTGGAAATAAAGAAGGGGGGTCTTTCATTTAAAGACCTTTGACTGATTATTCCAAGCGGCGCGGACCGTCTATACACCATCCCTGGATCTGGATATTCTTACATGTGTTACCTGGCGGTGGAGGTCCTGCAGCAGCTTCTAACTACATGCCATCAAAACTAGTTGTGGGTGCACACAACTAGATCAGGTGAGTGCACCTCTTTGTGATCTGTGTGCACAATCAGTGTCATATTGACGGGCACTATTGCACCTCGTTTTGTCTCCTTTTAGCTTTTCCATGTATTATAAGGGTATGTGCCCACATAGTGGTTTAGTGATGTTCAAACCGTCAGTAAACTGGTGGAAATTTGCAGGAGCCTAGAGTTCTGAGCTCTGAAGTCTCCAGCTGTTTTCCACCGGTTTCCCAGCGGTTCCCCAGCATTTTTTTCAGCGTGTGCACAGCGTTTTTCAGTCGGTTTTCCCAGCGGTTTTAAAAGCGGTTTTCTATGGAGGATTTTGTTCATGGAAACGATCAAAAACCGCCGAGAAGAATTGACATGTTGTATGCTCCTAAACCGCTAGGAAACCGCTCAACCTCTGGCAGATCCGCTCACTTAAACCAATTATGTGTGCACAGCATTTTCTAAATTACATAGGGTTACTTGTAAGTCCTAATGCTGCTTAAGATTTACATAAATTTAAATAAAACCTATGCTAAACCGCCGGCGGTTTTCGCTACTAAACCGAAGTTAAACCACTATGTGGGCACATACCCTAAGCCTGACATTTATTGACTAGTAGAGTCCTAATGAGGAACATTCTGCTTTACATAGGCAAACTCAGGGCTTAATTTTGTTCATAAAGACATACCTGCAAAGGTGCTCCTAACTAGGGATGAGCGAGCATGCTCGCCAGTGCCCGGGGCTCACCCTAGCATCTCAGTACTCGGAATGCTCGAAGCTCGTCGAATACCAGCGAGATGCTCGGGCACATGCTCGGCTCCCCCTCCATTCATGTTGGCGCTCTCTACAGAGCCAGCCCACATGCAGGGATTGGCTGCCACATACTGTAATGCCACAGCCATGTTGGTTGCGGCATTACAGTGACTGACTGGCCGCACAGCATCATCAGGTCTATATAAAACCTGACGGCGCTGTCCTCGTCACTCTGCTCCACAGTCAGCTACTGTAGGGAGAGGTGCTGATGAGCTAAGGACAGATTTAGTGTGTGTCTTAGGTAGTGTAGCTACTAGGTAGGATACACAATCCATCTAAACAAACAATCTTTTCCAGGACTAATGTATTGGCAGGGTATATAGCAATCTTTGGTGCATTCAGCAGAGGAGGTTCCATTCCACTCACTCTGGTGCTTCTGTAGCCTGTTACACAGATCCATCTCTAAAAAAACCAGTCCTATAAGTCTGCTGATACCCTGCCTATATACACTGTGTGTATACAGCTAGGCCTCATTAAATAATGTATGTTCACATTATTAGGAAGTGGGTCTCCCATAGTGTTGCATTTTGCAGGGCTACCAAAAATTGGGAGGCACTCCCATGCCCCTTGGAAGAGACATGGAGGAGGGCCTCATTAAATAATGTTCCCATTATTAGGAAGTGGGTCTCCCATAGTGTTGCCATTTGCAAGGCTGCCAAAAATTGGGAGGCACTCCAATGCCCTTTGGAAGAGATGTGGAGGAGGGCCTCATTGAAAAATGTATGTTCCCATTATTAGGAAGGAAATGGGTCTCCTATAATGTTGCTCTATGCAGGGGAGACAGCCTCATTAACCAATTCATTCCCCATGGAAATCCAAGGCAGGTGCGATGCAGTACCATGAAGGTCTGTCAAAGTCTCATCCTCCTATCATATGTGGGGAACTTTCAGAGGACACACCTCCCATAAGCTGGGAGAGCAGACGCTGCCTAACTCCCAGAATTTTGTATTAACATCACTAAGGTTGTCCCGCTGGTATGAACTGCACTAACCTTACTGACACCACCGCACGTTACACTCGCTGTCTCTCATGTTATATTGCAGGTATCACAAGACAGCAAGTGTGACATGCAGTGATGTGTAAGCTTACAACAGGTAAGGGTGGCACATTGTATAGCTGTTGTACCTCTATCTATTTTTTCCATCTAGCTATCTACTTTATATACCTATCTGTCTATCTATCCTTTCTTTCTATCTATTCTTTCTATTCCTTCTTTCTATTCTATATATCTCTATCTTTCTCTCTGTCTATCATCATTTATCATCTATTATATAATTGTCTAAGGCGTCTGTTGGTCACAGAAATCGCGCCCCAGATAGATACGTGTCACATATCACATGACCGCGAGCGGGCCAATCAGATGACGTCATGCAAGGTCCTAGCAGGATACTACCTGCTACTGCTCCCGGTTACTGAGCACTCCATCCTGCCCCCCCCTGGCACCATCCTACCCCCCCAGCTCCATCCTGCCACCCCCGCCAGCTCTATCCTGCCCCACCTTCAGGCTCCATCCTGCCCCCCGCTCCATCCTGCCCCCCCGCTATATTCTGCCCCGCCGGCTCTATCCTGCCCCCCAGGCTCCAACCTGCCCTGATTGCTTTATCCAGCCCCCCAGGCTCCATCCTGCCCCCCCCAGCTCCATCCTGCCCCCCCCGACGGCTCCATCCTGCCACCCCCCCCCCGGCTCCATCCTGCCCCCTCCCCGGCTCCATCCTTACCCCCCCCGCCTCCATTCTGCCCCGCTGGCTCCATCCTGCCCCGCTGGCTCCGTCTTGCCCTGATCACTCCAACCTTCCCCCAGCTCCTTCCTGCCCCCCCCGCCGGCTCCTTCCTGCCCCCCTTCCCCGCCGGCTCCATTCTGCTTCCCGATGGCTCCATCCTGCCCCCCCCCAGCTCCATCCTGCCTCCCTGGCTCCATTTTGCCCTGCCGGCTCCATCCTGCCCCCCCTCCCCGGCTCCATCCTGCACCTCTCGCTCCATCCTGCCTTGCCCACTCCATCTTGCCCCACTCGCTACAAGCTGCCCCCCCGCCACCATCCTGCCCCCCCTTCACCATCCTGCCCCCTATCACCATCCTGCCCCCCCATCACCATCTTGCCCCCCCATCACCATCCTGCTCCATCCTGCCACCTCGGCAGTTAGCGGTCATGTGACCGATTAGCTGATCGGTTTCCCAGGCAACGACAGGTTCTAAAGGCCTGTAGGACCTAGAAGACGGAGGTGTAGCGAGCCGGCGGACAGGTGAGTATCCTCATTGAGGATATTTTTAGACCCGCTAAATACTAGCAGCGGAGATGTGTCAACATGGCCAGAGCATGATGCTGCCACCATCGTGTGTTACTATTGCGATTGTATTTGCCACGTGATGAGCAGTGCCTGGTTTTCTCCACACATACTATTGAGAATTATCACCAAAAGTTCTATCTTTATCTCATCAGACCAGAGAATCTTATTTCTCATGGTCTAGAAGTCCTTCATGTGTTTTTTGTGCAAACTCTAAACTCTATGCGGGCTTTCATAAGTCTTGCACTGAGGACAAGGCTTCAGTCGGCCATTTTGCCTTAAAGGTGGAGGGCTACAGAGATAGTTGACTTTGTGGAACTTTCTCCCATTTCCCTACTGCATTTCTGGAGCTTAGCCACAGTGATTCTTCATTACTTCTCTCACCAAGGTTCTTCTCCCACGATTGCTCAGTTTGACTTGATGGCCAGATCTAGGAAGACTTTTGGTGGTCCCAAATGTCTCCCGTTTAAGGATTATAGAGGCCACTGTGCTCTTAGGAACCTTGAGTACTGCAGAAATTAATTTGTAACCTTGGCCAGATCTGTGCCTTGCCAAAATTCTGTCTCTTAGCTCCTTGGGCAGTTCCTTTGATCTCATAATTCTCATTTGGCCTGACATGCACTGTGAGCTGTGAGGTTTTATATAGCCAGGAGTGTGCCTTTTAAATCAAGTCCCATGATTTAAATTAAACACAACTGGACTCCAGTGAAGGAGTAGAACCATCTCAATGAGGATCACAAAGAAAACGGACATAAAATAGTTGGAGCGCACATAGAGTGATATCCTCTTAATTTAGCCACCAGGTGTCCCCCTTCTATGGAAAGACTCACCTGGTCAGGTTGTATGAGTCACAACCAACTTTGACAGCTCTCTCCTCAGGTCGCAGCAGTGCTCAGCAGGGGAAGATAAGATAAACAAACAGAAAGCACTCAGTTGAAAGAAATCACCGCGCTGACCTTCAATAATGACAAACAGAGTAATGGTGTATACTCTGTTTATTTAGCCTCTTGCCTACGCGTTTAGTTGTGTAAATACAACTTCATCAGGGCATCTTGGTCCTGTAACCATTAACATTAGGTCTATGGGCAGTGCACCGCCATAGACCTAATGTTAATGGTTACAGAACCCTCAACAGCGGCTGATACTATACGTACATTACGTACAGTATCTCCTGTACTGTCAGGGCAGCCACGGCTTCATTCAGAAATTTGTACAAAGCCGACAAAAGTCGGCTATACTATAAAGGGCTTATTTACCCCTCACCTGCTGACAGGAGTGGACAGCATGTCTCTAGGGAGGGTGGGCACCCCCTAGAGACAGGTTGCCCACAGCTGATATTAATATTTCATGTTTTAATAACATTTAACACTTTGCTCATCCCTGCAGCAGCTGGGATGAACAAAGTATACGATAACTGCATTGCTCTGGATTACACACCCGGGGCAATCCGGTTACCGCATTGCGGTTGACAGAACAAAAATTTGTGTGAAGGCAATTGCGTTAACTGCATCCAGATCTGGATGCGGTCAACACAATTGCCTTGCCAAATGTGACCCCAGTCTTAACCATTATGCTAGATTTTTGCAGTCCAAACTATTTAAAAAGGAGTAGTTGTCTATATTTGTAAATAATAGTATGGGGCAAATATTTGCTTTGTAATCTTTAACCCCTTCTCACAAATAAAAGTAAGGCTAGGGTCACATTAACATTAATAGTGGCTTGTGTTAAAAACGTAGAATTTGACAGCATAAACGAGGTGCCAACGCTATGTTAGCGCTGTATTAACGCTGTCAATATTACCCTATGGTGATGTGGCCCATAGCGCAGCTCCAACGCGGCCATCTGATTGAAATCTCGCGTTATTTCCTAACGCAGAGAAAAGACGTTTTTGAAAGCGTCTTTCATTGCGTTAGGAAAAAACGCGAGATTTCAATCAGATGGCCGCGTAGGAGCTTCGTTACAGGTTGCGTCTCTCTAGGGTAATATTGACAGCGATAACGTAGCGCTAACATGGCAGTAGCACCGCGTTTATGCTGCCATTAACGCAAGCCACTATTAATGTTAATGTGACCCTAGCCTAACTGTATGTTTAGAATGCAGGTGAGTTTCCGCAATCGTATACATTCATATCAGATGGATAGCACGGGCTGAGGATTTATACCTATTCCATCCACAGCAAAAGATGGTTGTAATGCACAACTAAGCTACTGACTCTTCATACAGCCAGGGTCGCTCTACATATGCTTAGATTGGTCATAGCACAGATCTCAGCACCTTAGTCCCTCAGTAGTGAGGAGTTTGACAAAGAAGATCACTTTGTACATCCTAAGTATATGTTCTCCCTGCGTTTACATGGGTTTCCGGTTTCGTCCAACACTCCAAAAACATATTGATGTTTAGATTGTGAGCGGCAATGGGGACAGTGATGATGATCTCAGTAAGGTGCTGTGGAATAAATTGCGTTTAGTAAGTGCGGTAAGTAAAATAAATAAAATCATAGCCATTTTAATGTATTACAGTATTTATCTCCCTAGATAAACTAAATGTGATTTGCTGTTGGGTATTTAGAAATGAATTCATAATGCCACATTTTTCTTTTCTTCTGTCTCTCTTTCCTTCTTTATTTCCTTCCTTCTGTCTTTCTTTTCTTTATTTCTTTCCATCTTTTTTTCCTTTTTCTTTTCTTTGAGTAACTATTTAATTGTCATACATTTGGGGCATATGTTTGGCATAACCTTTAAAAATAATCAAGCACAATCTACTATATAATTGCTTAATCATGTCTGTCTGAGGCCGAGATCGCGCACCAGCGCTCATTGGTCGCCGGCAGCTAAAGAGTCGCGTGGAGGTCAGTGGCGAGCCAGCCGGGAGATGACCGGCGTCAGCGGCTACCTGCCGCACAGAGGTCTGCGGCAAAGCCGCTGCCCGATCAATCCCCCCGCCTGTCACCACTGTCCTCTGCTGCCCAATCAATCCCCCCTGCCTGTCACCGCTGTCCCCCGCTACCCTGTCACTCCCCCACCTGTCACCACTGATCCCCCGCTGCGCGATCACTCCCCCCGCCTGTCACTGCTGCTCTCCCGCTGCCCGATCACTCCCCCACCTGTGATCGCTGCTACCCCACTGCCCGATCACGCCACCTGCCTGTCTCTGCTGCTCCCTCGCTGTCCCATTACTCTCCCCGCCTGTCACCGCTGTCCCCCACCATTACCACTCTTCCTGTTGGTCCTCGCTGCACCTGCAAGCACAAATGAGTGCTTCAGGACTATGATGACATCACGATGATGGGTGTTGTCACAGATGACATGATCGTGACATCATCAAAGGTCCTCTGCCAATCTACCCTGCTCTATCCACTGACCCCCTGCTGTGCCCACTGACACACTGCTGTGCCCACTAACCCCCTTCTGTGCCCACTGACCATGCTCACTGACCCCCTACTTTGCCCACTGACCCCCCCGCTGTGCCCACTGACCCCCCCGCTGTGCCCACTGACCCCTGCTTTGCCCACTGACCCTTGCTCTGCCCTCTTACTGTGCCCACTAACCCCCGCTGTGCCCACTGACCCCTGCTCTGCCCACTGACCATGCCCACTGACCCTCGTTCTGCCCACTGACCCTGCTGTGCCCACTGAGCCCTGTTGTGCCCACTGACCCCCTGCTGTGCCCCCTCACCACCCGCTGTGCCCACTGACCCCCTCGCCCGCTGTGCCCACTGACCCTCCCCACTGTGCCCACTGACCCCTGCTCTGCACACTAACCCTCGCTCTGCCCATTCACTGTGCCCAATATACTACAGGATTAACTCTTTTTCGGTAGTTTTATTATGTATTAAAATGTCCTGTGTGAACTGCTGTCACAGTGTTCAGTGTAAAACATACAAATTACATATAACCCTCCCCCACACCCAAGAAAAACACATTATCTATTGTATTATGGGAGAAATGGTGATTCCATAAATGTTACCCACACAGTACTGGTGTCACACTTAATTCCTATTGGGTTGCCTGGATACAGAGTCTCCAGACTTAAGACCCAATAGGTATTAATGGTCCATCTGTCAACTTCAGTCACTGTTGGTTCATATCACATGCGGAGTCCCCTAATTAGAATGTATAAGGTCAGGTCTCCAAGTGATCAATAAACATCTATTATCATACATTTAACATCCCCTTTGTACAATAGACGATGTATAAACATATATGACCACAGGTTGTGGTCTTTTATCGTGTGACGTGTTTCGCCTTTCTCGTTACTTAAAGGCTCTTCAGGGGCTTATGCATCAGGATATATGGTAAAATACATCAAATGATGAACGGGTTCCTTATGATAATCGGGTCGCCCGTATTGTGAGTTCTAGTCCCAGGTTATTTCCCTTGTCTCCAATGGAGTAGTATGGCTTTTGACTGTTGATCTTATATGTGTATGTGAAGGTCTCACACCCACAGGGGGTCCTTTCTGTGAACAGTAGGAGAAAAAGAGACCAAAATTGTCATATTACATGAAGTCTCACCCCCATATTTTAATTATGAAGATAATATGGACAGGTTTACACAGAAACCGCCACCAGTGAGAAAAATTGAAGTTGGTTATATTCATCTATATAAAAGATCCACTGTGCTAGTATTACGTGTAATATAGAATACAAAAGCTCAGGCATCAGTGAAGATTGATACATGTCATATGACCATACCCCACCTTTCGTTTCCAATGAATGATCAGTTCAGATCTTGATGAGTCTCAGGGAAACGAATTAACAAAAAGAAAGGGGGGGGGGGGTTTCTGAAGTAAATTCATAATCAAAAAAGGAAGGGGGGAGAGAAAGAGGGGGGGAGGAATGTATGTATATGTGTATTCACATAGTTATATCTGTGCAATACATACCCTCCAGATGTCTCAACAGTCCCCCAAAGTCCAAGCTCCTACTGTCATAACCTCTATTGTCCTAAAACAATACACATATATGTGGTATATCACATATTAGGGGTAGATTATTAATCAAAGTTTTATCCCATATACGACAGGATCTAAGAGCCTACCTTAGAAAGATGGTTTTATGTCCCATAGTAGAAATAGATGGTCTCAATGTCACTTTAGATAGTTATCTGATGTGGTCAAAAGAAGCCCCAGTTGTCTTCTTTTATCTAGGACCTATTAGCCTTCTTGTATCAAGGCCAAATAGTTTTTGTCCCTGTGAACAAATCACTACATTTAGTAACCTCCTTTACTATATCCTCATCCTATTTCCATGATCTCATGGTTGGTGTTTACCTTTTCTGTGGAGACTTCTGTCCTGGGTAGCCAGCTTCAGAGCGCAGCCTGTGGCGCGGTCAACATCTTCACCTCCAGTGATAGATGTGAACTGCCGCCAAATCCCCGGATTAACATAGTCCTCCCCCCTATTGGCACATACGCCACCTCTGGGCGCTCATTAGCATGCGGCCAGCGCGTGCGTTCCAGGGCTGGAACGCACGCTACCTAACTGCGCCTGCGCCTGCCCTCCTCCCCTAGTGATGCGTTGCCAAACTGTCTTCATGCGGCACACGTCACTATATAGGCGGGACACTTAGCGCATTTGCGCATGCGCATAAGTAGTTACGCCGTTACTTGTAAACACGGCGGCAGATTTCTTAGTGACCAGGGAGATGTCTATTCAGGCCGCACATATTACGTTCTCCATAGTTAAGAGTGACGGGGGCTGGATGGTAGTTAGGGACAAAGAGGATCAGAATAATTTACTATATAGGCTTGGGGACAGTGTTCAGTAGTGTTTTGGACGTAGTATTTTTGATAGCACTTTGCCTGGGTTAGTTACTCCCAGTCCCTAACACTTTTTATATGTTTTTTATATATCTTATATTAAAGGAGAGTACGTAAGGGGGGGTTCTAAAAAGGATGGGGACATGTGGATTACTAGAGCACTATGATTAGTAAGCATGGTGGCCACAATTCAGCCATAGAGGGGGGGGCATATATTTTTGTTACCAAAAGCAGCCTCATTAGGGAAAATGATTATAATCTACTCGTCCTAAGTTTATTACTTACTCCTTCTGGTTGGTAGATAGTCGTTTTAGCCTGGTGACCCTCGTTGTGAGAAGGGTCTATACTTAATGATATATAAAATGGTTAAGTCACCACAGGGGCGGACCCAGACTGTAGTGGGCCCTGGTGCAAGAAATTTTTCGGGGCCCCCCCCTCTCGCAACTCAGTGCCAGAACAGTGCCGCGGGTGTGCAGCACAGCTGACACCCGACGGCACCCCCCCCCCCCCTGGAACTCAGTGCCAGAATAGTGCTGAGGGTGTGCAGCACAGCCAGCGGCGTAGCAACTGTTTGTGGCTCCCGGGGCGGTCGAAAAATTTGCTGCCCCTTTGGTTGTTGATAATCTGGAAGTATACATATTATACACTGTCTGCCCCTATATACAAGAATATAACTACTGTATTAAAACACAAAGAGAAGGGGTGCAGTTGCCACCTCTGCACAACCCCAGTGCATGGCAACAAGCAGGACTCAAGGAGGGCCCGGGGCCGGAGCAATTTTCGCCGCCGTGCTGTGGAGTTCATAATGCAATATAAATGCAAAAAACCTTTATTCTTAATATGATGTCACAATACCGGGATCTGAGGATCTTCTATTTCGAGGTCAGGGGCTCTCTGATGCCATGTTGCTGTCTGTCTCGTTGTCTTCCTCTTTTGACACTGCAGTGCGGTGGACAAGACAGCATTAACTGGTTAATAACAAGAAGTATGGAGTGTACTAACTGAGCCATAAATCCTCCCCATACCAGTAGGATTACTATATGGATTTTATTATTAGGGTACGGACACACTGGCGTGAAGCTCTGATGAGTGCAATGTGTGGTTTTCTCACATTGCAATCAATCTCTGAGAGCACACTGGTGAGTGTCGGACGCTTTTTTCTCATCCAGATTCAGGATGAGAAAAAAGTTGCAACATGCTGTGACAGTCTGCGATTCACGTGCGAGACTCACCAATGCAAGTCTATGGGTCCGACAAAAATCACTGACCGCACACGAACCATTCGAGAGGCATCTGTTTTTTTTCACGGATACATTCTCATTCTGCAGCTGAGAACACTGCAAAATGTTCCTGTAAATGATTCTACAGTAAATAGCTGCTGAGGAAAGAACAGATTGCACACGGATGTGATCTGAGAGAAATGTCGGACACTCGCACAGCAGTTGCCAAATGGACCAAAAAACAGATGCCACTCATCCGACTCTCCTGGATGGGAAACAGACCGATTTTAAGGTGGCGGGAGACAGTGTACCACCATGTCCTCAGCTCCCTGCTGTGCACAGACAGCGTACGGTACACTGTCTGTGCACAGCACGGGGCTGAGGACATCCCAGAAGAGGCACAATAACCACAGACAGGCGGCGGGAGAACATTGAGCCCGCCCAGGAGAACTACAACTCCCAGCACCCAACAGACTACCCAGAAACCATACAATAACTCCCGAACAGGTAGGAGAACTACAATTCCCAGCATGCAACTCCCTGCCAACACAGGAAGGTGGGGCTGCCGCATGGAGGCAGAGACACCTGGTACAGCCGCCATTATCACCACACACTGCCCCACTCCTCCTGCCCCCCTGTCCTCCTCTCCTCTGTCCCTCCTGCTGCCCCCCCTGTCCTCTTCTCCAGTCCCCCTGTTCCTGTCCTCTTCTCCTGTCCTTCTGCCCCCCTGTCCTCTTCACCTCTGTATGCTGTATATAGTATATGGCCCATATGCAGACTAATATATGTGTGTGTGTGTGTATATATCTATTATATAATCACGAATGGGTTTTTTGCCCCTTTTGAGACCCGCTCGCGCTGCGAGTCAATGTCGTCATGTGGATACGACCGAAGCATTGGCCGCGCAGCGGCCATTGCGAGCAGTTCTAAGGCGACTCGCTATGCCCGCGCAGCGGGCATGGCGACTCGCCTTAGCAGCGCGAAGCATTGGCCGCGAAGCGGCCATTGCGAGTCACAGACTCGCTCTTCTAGAATCCCGATGCATCTGCATCGGGCACCCAGCTAGTATATATATATATGTATATACATATATACACACACACACACATACACACACCCTTCTCCCACAGATATAATCCCTCTTATTCAGTCTCTCCCCCCCACGTGTACCGTCTCTCCCACCCTGTGCCTGTCACCCCATGCACTCTCTCCCCTCCTGTCTATGTCTCCCCTGTGTGCAGTCTCTCACCCTCTGTTCACTCTCCCCCCTGCACCCATTTTCCCCCTGTGCACTGTGTCTCCCCGAGTGTTGCTGTGCACTTATCCTGTGACAGGGGGGCCCCTGTGTGATGAGCCCCTGTGTGATGTGCCCCTGTGTGATGTGCCCCTGTGTGATGTGCCCCTGACCTGACAGGGGGGGCCCCTGTGTGATGTGCTCCTTGCTATGGTCCTCTTAGCGCCGTTTTTCCACCCTTTTTCTCTCCCTAGTAATCTGAGCCGAGCAGCAGCAGCTGATTTCTGACTCTGTCTCCTGCATCATTGCTGTGCAGGAAATAGAGATCTGCTGCTGACGCTCGGCTCAGATTAACAGGGAAAGGATGGGGGCAGTGCTCAGGAGCCCCTGCAAGGGGAGAAACACATACAGAGCTACCAGGGGGGGCCTACCTGCCAGACCAGGGCCCCCGGTGGCGAGTGCTGACGACTGGAGCACATGGAGAGTGAATGATCTTCCTGCTCCTGCTCCACTGTAGACCGCAATAGAAGAGAAATGGAGGAGGCGGAGCAGGGGCGCTTTACTATGCGTTCCAACAGTGGTAAGCACAAAGATAGCAGAAATGACGCGCCGGAAGCGGGGGCGGAGCGAGGGCTCACTGGGCTGGCGGCTAGCCGGCCACTGGTTTTAAAGTAGCCACCGTACCGCGCTGCCGGTACAATAGCAATACCCGGGCGGGCCCCCGACGCCGGCCCTGGACAGAATAGTGCCGCGGGTGTGACACCCGACAGCACTTCCCCCCCCCACCAAGAACTCAGTGCCGCGGGAGTGACAGGGGAACGTACTTGCCGCTGGAGGCCCAGGGGCCCCCTAGCTGGTCGGGGCCCTGGTGCAGCTGCACCAGCTGCACCACGGTAGTTCCGCCCCTGAGTCACCATACATATTTTGGATTTTTCTCTTACACACATTTGGGTCAATGAGAATAGGGCTGGTTTCATGCCAGTAATGTAAGGGGCATTTTTTGGATGATGCCTCTTTGTGAGGTTGACACTGACCCCCTGCTGTGCCCACTAACCCCTGCTATGCCCACTGACCCTCGATGTGCCCACTGACACCCTGCTGTGCCCACTGACCCCTGCTATGCCCACTGACCCCCGCTGTGCCCACTGACCCCCTGCTGTGTCCACTGACCCCACACTGTGCCCACTGACCCTGCTGTGCCCACTGACCCCCTCCTGTGCTCCCTCACCACCCGCTGTGCCCACTGACCCCTTCGCCCGCTTTGCCCACAGACCCCCCCACTGTGTCCACTGACCACTGCTCTGCACACTAACCCTCGCTGTGCCCACTCACTGTGCCCACTGACCCCCCTGCTGTGCCCACTGAGCCCCTGCTGTGCCCACTGACCATGCCCACTGACCCTCGCTCTGCCCACTAACCCTGCTGTGCCCACTGACCCCCTGCTGTTCCTCTCACCCCCCACTGTGCCCACTGACCCCCCACTGTGCCCACTGACCCCTACTCTGCCCACTGACCCTCGCTCTGCCCACTCACTGTGCCCATTGACCCCCTGCTGTGCCCACTGAGCCCCTGCTGTGCCCACTGACCCTTGCTCTGCCCACTGACTATGCCCACTGACCCTCTTCTGTGCCCACTGACCCCCTGCTGTGCCCACTGACCCTTGCTCTGCCCACTGACTGTGCCCACTGACCCTCTTCTGTGCCCACCGACCCCCTGCTGTGCCCACTGACCATGCCCACTGACCCCTTGCTGGGCCCACTGACCCCCTGCTGTGCCCACTGACCCCCTGCTGTGCCCACTAACCCCCCGCTGTGCCCACTGACCCCGAGTCTACCCACTGACCCTCGCTCTGTCCACAGACCCCCTGCTCTGCCCACTGACAATGCCCACTAACCCTCGCTCTGCCCTCTGACCCCTGATGTGCCCTCTGACCCCCTGCTGCGCCCACTGACCCCCTGCTGTGCCCACTGACCCCCTGCTCTACCCACTCACCCCCAGTCTGCCTACCGACCCTCGCTCTGCCCACTGACTGTGCCCACTGACCCTCTTCTGTGCCCACTGACCTACTGCTGTGCCCACTAACCATGTCCACTGACTCCCTGCTGTGCCCACTGACCCCTGATGTGCCCACTGACCCCCTGCTGTACCCACTGACCCCCCGCTGTGCCAACTGACCCTGCTCTGCCCACTGACCCCTGCTCTGCCCACTGACCATGCCCACTGACCCACTGCTCTTCCTGCTTACCCTGCTCTGCCCACTGACCCCCTGCTCTGCCCACTGACCCTTGCTCTGCCCACTGATCCTCGCTCTGCCCACTCACTGTGCCCACTGACCCCCTGCTGTGCCCACTGACAATGCCCACTGATACCATGCTGTGCCCACTGACCCCCTGCTGTGCGCACTGACCCCCCGCTGTGCCCTCTGAACCCCAGCTGTGTCCACTGACCCCCCGCTGTGCCAACTGATTCTGCTCTGCCCACTGACCCCTGCTCTGCCCACTGACCATGCCCACTGACCCACTACTTTGCCCACTAAACCCCTCTGTGCTCACTGACCCCTGCTGTCCCCACTGATCCCTCGCTGTCCCACTAACCCCCTCTGTGCCCACTGCCCCTGCTCTGCCCACTGAGCATGCCCACTGACCCTCGCTTTGCCCACTGAAACTGCTGTGCCCACTGACCCCTGCTGTGCCCACTGACCCCCGCTGTGCCCACTGACTGTGCCCACTGACCCTTGCACTTCCCACCTACCCCCGCTGACCCCTGTTTTTGCCACCATATACAGTGCTAATCACTGAGCCACTATATACAGTGCTAACCACTGAGCCACTACATACAGTTCTAACCACTGAGCCACCATATACAGTTCTAACCACTGAGCCACCATACAGTGCTATCCACTGAACCACCATACAGTGCTAACCACTGAGCCACAGTATACAGTGCTAACTACTTAGCCACCGTATACAGTGCTAACCACTGAGCCACAGTATACAGTGCGGGCCCACCCTGTCACATGACCGCTTCACTGAACGCCAGGCACAGGTGAAAATAGAGGGGGCGACGGGGGAATCCGGCCAGGGGTGAGAATAGAGGGGGGCGCCTGCACTCTATTCTGCCACACTCCATCCTGCTCCCACTCCATCTTGCCCCCACTGATTGGTCACGCCCGACCACTGAACGCTGACACCGCCGCACACCAACACCACCGCACAACACTAATACTACTGTACACTTACACTGCTGCACACTGACATCACCGCACATTGACACCGCTGCATAACACCGACACTGCTGTACACTGACACTGCTGTACACCGACACTGCTGTACACCGACACTGCTGCACACCGACACTGCTGCACACTGACACTGCTGAATATCAGCATTGCTGAAGACCGACACTGCTACACACTGATACCGCTGCACAACACTGACACTGCTGCACACTGACACTGCTGAATACCGGCATTGCTGAACACCGACACCGCCACACACTGACACCGCTGCACAACACTGATACTCAATACTATGTCCCTTTTCCTTAGATAGCTTTCCTCATCAAAGTTATATAACACAGGTGTGGAGTAACCTCCACCCTTAGGAAAGATTACACAAAGATTTTCCAAATTACTTAGTTAATCTTTATTGTACACAATAACATAGTATAACATAAAATTAGAGCATTCCCTCCGGAGAGATTCACAAGAAACACTACAGACTGTTCAGCAAAAATCGAAATAGTATAAAAACAACAAACAAGCAATTATTGTTCATATAGGCAGGTCAATAAATAATATATAAAATATAAGACCTAAATCCTATAGTGCAAAGCCAATGTTATAGCCACAGACGCTAATCCAGGTTTATATACTAGTCAACCCGAGTCACCATCACTTGTTAATACTAGGGTGATTAAATCCTGGTTATAGCATAAAAACATACCTTGCAAGCAAGGAGAGACTCAGTAACCGTCCCAATCGCTACAAAGATGTCATTTCTGAGCTAAATATGGTACTATTGTGTTTAATACCTTCTCAGCCGAGGTGTCCGTGTGCGCTCGTGCTCCCTCCTCCCCTACGACCGTTTCGCTTCCCGCTTCTTCCGGGGGGCGTCACTGCTGTACACCGACACTGCTGCACACCGACACTGCTGCACACTGACACTGCTGAATATCAGCATTGCTGAACACCGACACTGCTACACACTGATACCGCTGCACAACACTGACACTGCTGCACACTGACACTGCTGAATACCGGCATTGCTGAACACCGACACCGCCACACACTGACACCGCTGCACAACACTGATACTACTGTACACTGACACCGCTATAAATCAGCACTGCTGAACTCCGACACAGCCGCACACTGACACCGCCACATACCGACACTGCCACACACTGATACCATCGCACACTGACCACCACCAACAACACTGATACTACTGTACACTTACACTGCTGCACACCGACACTGCTGCACACTGACACCGCCACACACTGACACCGCTGCACAACACTGATACTACTGTACACCGACACTGCTGTACAACGACACTGATGAACACCGACACTGCTGCACACAGACACTGCTGCACACAGACACTGCTGCACACTGACACTGATGCACACTGACACTACTGCACACAGACACTGCTGTACACTGACACTGCTGCACACTGACACTATTGAACACTGCTGAATACCGACATCGCCGCACACTGACACCATCGCACACTGACACCGCCGCACACTGACACCGCCGCACACTGACACCACTGCACAACACTGATACCACTGTACACCTACACTGCTACACACCGACACTGCTGCACACTGAAACCACCACACACTGACACCGCTGCATAACACTGATACTACTGTACACCGACTCTGCTGTACACCGACACTGCTGCACACAGACACTGCTGTACACAGTCACTGCTGCACACTGACACTGCTTCACACTGACACTGTTGAACACTGACACTACTGAACACCAACACCGCCGCACACTGACACCGCTGCACAACACTGATATTACTATACACTGACACCGCTGTACAACACTGTTGAACTCCGTCACCGCCGCACACCGACACCGCCGTGCACCGACACTGCTGAACTGCGACACTGCTGCACACCGCATTGCTGCACACTGACACTGTTGCACACTCACACTGCTGCACACCTATACTGCTGAACACCGACGCTGCTGAACACTTACACTGCTGAACACCAACACTGCCGTAGGTATCTACTACATAATCATCTAATTCTGTCTGTTTGTCTGTAATGGAAATCCTGCGTCGCTGATTGGTCGCGCCAGCTGCCCGCGACCAATCAGCAATATTGGCACAGGATTTAAACCCAGCTTTGCATTGTATTATTCTTAAATCTTCATAAATAAACTACATACATATTCTAGAATAACCGATGCGTTAGAATCAGGCCACCATCCAGTGTAATTTATAAATTGCAGTATGCACCTAGCCTAAGGATCTGCTTAAGGTAAGGACTCCTCATAGAACATCATGTATTGCTGCATGCCATAATTTCTTTGGTGTGTATTTAAAAAATTTGATAAAAGAGTCAAGTTACATGCTTAATAAAAAGAAACAAGCTATCTTCTGGTAGTGCTGTCTTATTTATTTCTTTTTGTTACATACTTGATAGTTAGCTATAAACTGGTAAAGGAACATTTGAACTGTTCGTTCTTCATTTGTTATTATAAGTTTCATTATTCATGCAATGGTGATGTATAGTTTAATATGATTCTATTATAAAATGTAGTGCATAGAGTGCATGAATCCAGAAAGACTAAATTATGTAATCACTTTAAACTTTACATGAAAAGAGACTTGGTCAAAGAATGTCAAATGGAGGACACGTTGTTTTTCAGAAAGTTACAATACATTTTTGATTGCTAGAAATCTTTATTTCATTTAAAGCATAGCCGCCGTTTACATTTTTATTTAATAATAATGTAGAGCAAGTGATTATTAAAAACATTTAAATATGTTTTAATAAAATTTGAATGAAAACAATTCATAAACCTTCCACAAGGTGTCCCCACTACACTGTGTGTGAATCGCATTCTCTGTGAGATCCGTCCTTACGCTGAATGTGGACACATAAGGAAGGGGTGTGGCCTACACTGGTTCCCACAGCTGATCACTACATCACACTACTTTGGACACAGGGAGCTCAGCCTGCGATGACGCAATTGCAAGCGCAGTGCATGCAGAGCCCAGTGCAGGCAAGCGCATAGGCGCATAGATGCATAGCCCTTTCGTTCACCTGCGCTCCCCGGCCATTACCTGCTATGGCCAAGCACAGGAGACCGCAGGAGCCTGAAACCCAGAAGCACAAGTGTGACTGTACTGACGTCACCTGCGCATGTGCTTGTCCAGACACACCCAGAGACATCACACTACACGTTTCCGGGTGCGTCTGGACAAGCACATGCGCGGTGAACATCGACACAGTCACACTTGCGCTTCTGGGTTTCGGCTCCTGAGCACAAGGCTGTACGTTATGCTCTTATGCGCTTGCCTGCACGGGCTGTGCATGCACCTGCGCTTGCAATTGCGCCAGTGCAGTGCAGGAAAATGCAGGGCACATCTATGTGAAACGGCCCTTAAATAAAAACTTAAACTGCCGTTATGTGCACCCCACTGGTCGGGACGCCACAGAGGGGTACTGCACCCAGACCAGAGTGTTTAGTATTATCCCTGTGTGTCAATAGGGGACCCGCACCACACACATCCACACACCTTAGGTCATGGGACCAATAGGTTAATCTGTTGCTAGGAAACCAGTCCCAGTGGGAGGAGCTTAGGTGGTATAGTGGAGAGCGATAAAGTTAGTCAGGGAGAAAATCGTTGGAGGGGAACCCTGCGATAAATGCAGTGGAGGGCACCACAGAAGAGGTGGCCCAGGAATGAAGGTGATCTTAGGGTGTTGAAGTGCACCCGAATCCATGCCAGTACATCTCCCAGAGGGAGGGATCCAGAGGGATCCAGGGAGGGAGGACCGCTCCGAGGCAACACCAGCATAATGACCTTAAGGTGTAGGGTCAAGGAGGCCCAGAGAGCTATAGACTCCAAGAGGAGGCCCAGAGGTGATAAACTCCAAGAGGAGACCCAGAGGTGATATACTCCCAATGAGGATCCGAGGACATTAAACTCCAGAAGGATCCATGGGACCGGCGGTGGGCTCTGTGCGTGGGAGCATAAGGAGGGAAAGAGGTGAGCACAGTAAGGAATGATGAGAGGAAAAGCAGGCACATCACAGAGGATCCCCAGTGAAACGTCCTAATCCCCTGCTGACTACCCTGGCCAGCAATACCCATGGGTTGTGTAAAGAACTGTTTTATGACAAAGTCACCAGTAAAACCCCGTCCAGAGACTAAGACTGTGTGGTATTTATTAGCCATACTCCTGCTTACAGAGATGTTAGCCTGCAGCTCCGCCTGCTAAGCCGCCTCCCTGTGTAGTTCTCCATTCTTCCATTACTGCCCTGGGGCCCCCTACTGGGAGCGTTACCAACTAGCTGCCACAACATCATCCCTGGAGGCCTGCAGCAGCACCAGTCCTCATTACCGGATACTGTGGGTGGCATCATAAACTTTTTATTTTTGTTTTAACCCCTTTTTAGCGACCACCAGGGCCACGGGTCCGGGCACTGGCCGCACGTAACATCCCCAAGTACATCAACGCCCGGAACTGGGTACCCCACGGCCCTGGGGTGGGTCAGCTTCACTTTAAGTTCTTTTCATATTCTCATACAATAGGGAATATTTTTATTATCTAAACAATGTAAAATAAGATTATTCTTTTAGGTAACAGTAAAGCATTTTAATTTAATAGTACAGTATTATAACACATGTCTATAGCTTCTAATGCTATTTTGGCAAATTAGCAACATTTGCAATGAGTTGTAAAACAATCTCTATATGTAATTGCAAAGTCGCTCATCCACTTCAGTTTGAATGTCTACCTATGTCACATCCGGTGGCGCCATATTTCCACACCCAAGTCATAGGTATGGAAATATGTGGCAACAGCCCGCTACATGCTCTCTCCGCCAACTCCCAGCAGTCCGCCTGATCACTCCTGCTCTGTTCCCGCATTACTCCCACTAACCCGATGCCGCAGCCTCCCACCATCTACCCTCCAGGCCGATAAGCCGGGACTTACAGAACCTGTCGTGATGTCACTATAATGGGTGGAGCCCAGTTACATGACCATGACATCACCACAGCATCTTAAGCAGAATGGAGAGGGAGCAGAGAGCAGCCAGATAATGTAATCCAGCTGCAGCCCACTCTCACTCAACACTCAGCCCACATCACACTCAGCCCACTCCACAATCAGCCTATACCACTCTCAGCCCACACCACACACAGCTCACACCACACTCAGCTCACACCACACTCAGCCCACACTACACTCAGCTCACATGACACACAGCCCACACCCCACTTACCTACACACCACTCTCAATTCTACACACTCAGCTGCACCACACTAAGTTTACACCACACCCAGCCTGCACCACACTCACCCCCGCTC
The DNA here is from genome assembly GCA_033576535.1 of Allobates femoralis. Classification (NCBI taxonomy): domain Eukaryota; kingdom Metazoa; phylum Chordata; class Amphibia; order Anura; family Aromobatidae; genus Allobates; species Allobates femoralis. The sequence goes on from JARQOC010000002.1 coordinate 193,254,552, forward strand.
CACACTCAGCCCCACACCATACTCAGCCCTCACCACACTCAGCCCTCGCCACACTCAGCCCTCGCCACACTCAGCCCTCCCACACTCAGCCCTCGCCACACTCAACCCCTCACCACACTCTCGCTTGCACCACACTTATGCCCACACCACAATCATGCCTGCACCACACTCAGCTCTGCACCACGCTAAGCCCCACACCAGACTCAGGCCCTGCACTCACTCTGCCCCAGCACTCACCCTACATTAACTCTCCCCCCAATGCTCTGCATAACACCCCTGTGTTCTGCACTCCCTCCTGCGCTCTGCTATCCACCACTCCATGCTTTGCTATCTCCAACTCTGTGCTCTGCACTCTCTCCACTCTCCACTGCCCCCTCATGCTCTGAACTACCCACCCTTTTAAACCCCCTGCGCTCCCCTCACTCCTCTGCAGGGATAGTGCCCCCATGCTCTCCTGCTCTCTCCCCTTCACTTTGCCTGCTCTCTCCCCTGTGCTCTGCCCACCACTCTCTCCCCCCGCACCCTGCCCACTCCCCCCCCCCGCGCTCTGCCAGCTCTCTCCCCCCACTCTCTGACGCTCTATCACCCCATACCCTGCCCACTCTGTCCCCTGAAATCTGCCTGCTCTCTTCCCCCACACTCTGCCCGCTTTCTCACCCTTGCGCTCTTATGACTCTCTCCCCTGCACTCTTCATTCCGCACCCTGCCCACTCCCTTCCCCGCCCACTCTGCAGTCCTCACGCCCCCACCTGCTCTGCCAGTCCTCTCACCCTCTTCATCCACTCTGCCAGTCCTCACACTCCTTCCTGCTCTGCCAGGCCACACATCCCACTGCCCGCTCTGCCAGTCTTCACACCCCTCCACCCACTCTGCCAGTCCTCGCACCCCACTCATCCTGCAGCCTGCCAAAAGGGAAGAAATGTTCCAGTTCCTCATGGCGTCAACATCTTTTTCATGCCCTGCCGCATGAGGGCATCATGGGGGCTGAAAACAACACGGCGAGGCGCTGAGACATCAAGGAGGGTAGCAAGGTAGCTCAGGGGGCAGAGAGCATGCACGGGGGGCAGAGAGCCACCACATGGGGTAGAAAGTCACCACGGGGGCAGAGAGTGACCAAAAGGAGGAGACAGAGAGCGAGGGGGAAAAACAGTGAACAGGGAGAAATAGCACAGGGGGAAGAGACGCTGCCACCCCTAATGCCATAGAGCCCGCCCCTATTGAGATGTTACCGCCCACCCGATGCAATAGCATTGGGCTCCCATCTGGTATTAATTATAATCTCAATAACCTTATTTTCAAAAGAGCAGTATGACTTCAATGTTCTAGCCAGGGTAATAACATTTACTATCACTGTGTTCTTTTAAATTTTTCTGACTTTAAAGAGGACCTGACACCCATCCCCCAAGGATTTCAATCTAAATGCAGCACTGAATACAGCATGTCAGCTGCATTCAGGTAAGGGGTTCCCCATGTATCTGTGTGGCTGCAACCCCAAAATATAGGATTATAAATGCACGCACAAGCACGCGCCGATGATTAGTGATGTTGCAAACTTCAGCTACGAAAACTATGTAGTGAGATTCATATAGCTAAAAGCGTACGGCTGTAATACAGCCGAATGTACGCTGTTTTACTAACAGTAGCGGCTGCTGTTCAGAGCGGAGCCGAGCTGTTACAGCCATACCCCTGGCACGATCACAGCCAAGGGGGGCCAAGGGACCAGGGGAGACACAGCAATAGGGTGAGGGGGTATCAAGGTAGAGATTGCTGCAGCACCAGATTCCCGCTCAGTTGTAATTATACAGCATAACACGGAACAGGGTAGGAATCTGTTGCTGACATCAGAGCAGGAGGCGGGATAGGCAAGGATTGATTGACACACATGAGGCAAGAGGTGTGAAATGCCCCACGGGCTACGAGCTGGCTGCAGCATAAGGGCCCGCCTCCATGGATTTTTACTGCAAGTTTTTATAAGCCTATATTCTGGGGTTGCAGCCACACAGACACATGGGGGACCCCTTGCCTGAATGCAGCTGACATGCTGCATTCAGTGCTGCATTTAGATTGAAATCCTTGGAGGGTGTGACAGGTCCTATGTAAGTCAAGGCTTAATATAACTACATTTTGACTATTGAAAGACCCTTGTGTATTGACAATTCTACAGCATGCCATATATTGTGATATACTATAAAATAATGCTTATAATTATTTTTATTTTTGTAGAAGAATAAATGCAATTTTTTTGTACATATTTATTATTCACAAAATTAGTGTATGTAGTGGAAGGTCAAGTTATAAAGGGAATCTGTCGCAAGATTTTTGCTCTGTAATCTGGACAACAAAAGAAAGGGGCTAAAGCATAGATTTTAGCAATGTGTCATTTATTAAGCTCTGTCCTGTTGTTTAGTTACAATGAAATTTTATCACTAGGACATTATCATGGCTGGGACTAGCATCCTCATGACAAGTCATCTGACTATGCCTCCTCCTCTGCTAAATCCATTTTATTTTTTTGTAACCACGTAACACAAGTGGTTTGTGGATCCTGCAGCAGCCATTACACATGATGCAAACTGGTTGTGTGTCACACAACTTAACCAAGATGAGCAGCGACATCAGTGTGTATATAATATGTCACAAAGATAAGACCCTATTTGCACTTTTTGTATTCTCCATAGTTTGTTCCTCCTCTGATAAGCAGCTCACTGTTAATAAACAATGTACATAGAGAGCTGTAGTGTGGACGAACATAACTTTCTTCCAACTGCTACTTTCTGTGTCTAAACTGCTGCACTCAGTAAACTAAGTGATGCATTGCTGGAATCAGAATCTCTTCTCCTAAATTGTCCTGCTTTCAGATTAGATAGTAATATGAACAAAACAAAAGTTCACCTACTAAGATTTAGAAATTAAAATCATTTTAGCCATTGTCATTATCTAGAAGTTTGTATTTAATCATTGTCTAGAAGTCTGTATTTAATATTTTTTCCAATATTTCCTAATATATGAAAGTTCATTCTGTAAAAGAATGGTACCAAAATAATGTCCATCATCCATTTGGTGTCATTATTCATGTATGGCCAGTTTAAATGTAACAGCCAAAAAGCTTTCACCAATTGTACAACCATCAACCTTTTTCTTTTTAACTTGTAAGACCATTTAATTTTTTTATATTTATGTATGTACATAAGATGACATGTATGTAAGACATGTATGTATACATGTCACCAGTGGCGGACCTTGCATCCCAGGGGCCCTGGTGCTGCAGCAGATGATGGTGAGGAGCGGGGGGGGGAGGAAATTGGGAGGGGATTTGGGGGGGGTGCTATCGGACGGTCGGCGAGGACTGCCGGGGGGGCTTATGGGTGGGTGCTGCCAGGCAACGGCGGTGAGCGGGGCTGTGTGCGCCTTCTCCTACCTGCGTCCTGCGAGCTGCGCTGGGAGCCGCGCTAGGAGCCGAGGCGGCAGAGGAAAGGAGGGCGGGCTCAGCCAGGCGAAGCAGGAAGCTTCCCTCGGTTAACCCCCTCTCCTCTGTCACACTGGCACAGGGTCATGGGGGTCAGCTGGGGGCCCCTGCAGGCTTGAGGGGCCCCCTAGCAGCTCGGGGCCCTGGTGCAGTTGCTCCAGCTGCCCCACGGTAGGTCCGTCCCTGCATGTCACGTATACAATGTTTATTAGAGAACTAGCTGTGAGCCCGATGCGATTGCATCGGGATTCTAGAATCTGTGTATAGGGCATTGCTCGGGCTGCTGCAACGACTCACAACGCCCCCTTCGCGGGCATTGCGAGTGAGTCGCGTGGGCGATGCGCGTCCACGAACAAAACCACGGAGGTAGCGGCGTGTGCGAGGAAAGTCGCTACAGCAATTATATAATAGATTATCAGTATGTAATATATAATTTCCCTAACGCACTTCCGTAAGTTTCGGCGCTGTTTCCGTCGTTGTGGGCGTGGGCGCAGCGCCCACGCGACCTGTGAAGCATTGCCGGCGCCACTGATTCGCAAAGCCTCACTCGCAATGTCCGCCAAGCGGCCGTTGCGAGTCCTTGCAGAATAGGCGCGACTCACTAATTTATACATAATCACATACATAATACTGATAATTCCTATATAATCACATATATATATATATATATAGATGGCGGGCCGATTCGAAAGAATCGGGTAGTCTAGAATCCATATATAGTATATTTACTAATAGTTAGGGGAGTGGGGTGAAAATAATTGTGTGTATACAGGTGGCTCAGTGGTTAGCAGTGAGTGGGGTGGCTCAGTGGTTAGCAGTGAGTGCGGTGGCTCAGTGGTTAGCAGCGAGTGCGGTGGCTCAGTGGTTAGCAGTGAGTGCGGTGGCTCAGTGGTTAGCAGTGAGTGCGGTAAGATTGGTGAGCACAGTGGCGTGGGCAGAGTGCTGAGTGCAGCGCTGTGGGCAGAGTGGTCAGCACACACACAGACACTTCACTATAGTTAGCACCGACCCTGCGTCTTCCCTGCCGGCTGGATCCTGAGTTGACATGTCGGCGTCCGCGGACGACTGGATCCAATATGGCGTCCGGGAAGTTTGGCGAGACTTTTTGGACGCGATATTTGATAGAGTAGTTCGGGGGCGGCGACATGTCGGTGATACAGGGCCGGTGGTAAGTATAGCGGTGTATGTGTGTGTGTGTGTGTATGTGTGCGGACAAAGTGAGTGAAGTGCGGAGAAAGTGAGGTGTGGTGATGTGGCCCCTGGCCGGGTGCATCACATGGGTTATCAATGCAGGTCTGTGTTCACATGGGCCGGTTTTCCTGATTGTGTTTGGTGTGTGAAACCTGTCCGATGTACAGGGGTTAACAGCTGAAGGGTTTTCATGAGCTGAGTAAAACAGCTGAGTGTGAGTGCTGAGGATCCGATACATTCATGAGCCTAATGAGCGGCTGAACCTGTGGGGATGAGTGCTTTGCTGGGCTAAACCTGAATGGTGCACAGGGGGTTAATCACATCTCAGGTCTGTGTGTGAGTGAAGATGTGCTGATTGACTCACTGGGTTGCATCTGTGAGTGAGCAGGCTGGATAGGAACCTGCCAGGTGTCTGAGTGAGGAGAGGACGATGGGATTCAGAAGTCCAGAGCACTGCCATGTGAGGAGGTGCTGGAAGTGATCCGTCCCCAGTGGGTAAGTGATGGGAGCCTGCCAGCTCCATGCTAGTGCACCTGATGTGTGCATGGCAGCCAGTGTCCACGGGCCAGGCGGTCAGATGTGCGGTGTGAGAGACCGAGTACGGCTCCAGGGCCAGGTGGTCACAGCTGACTTTGGGACTGACTGTGTTCTTGTTACTATATGATGTCTTATGTAAAAATGCCATGTGTGATGACTCATGTGCAATAGGATGGGTGGTGGTGGTGGTGGTTGTTTATTGCTCGCAATGCCCGCTTCGCGGCCATTGCTTCGCGGGACAGAGTCCTGGAGAAAGTTCCGAGCTACGCGAACAAAGCCACAGGAAGTAGCGCCGGTCGCGACGGAAGTCGCTACGGCAATTATATAATAGATGATTTCTTACTGTAAAACTGCTACAACAGCTTTACAATCTCTAGCCCATACAGTGGTGACATTTACAACTGTTAAAAAGATATGAATTGTCTTATTTGCCTGTCGTATATCCCACTGCCTTTGTCATTAAACATTTACATCATGTGTCGTGATTAAAGGACCAATTGACCTAAGTTAGGTTTTGTCTAAGAAGAATTTAGGACAAGAACAACCAATTCTTTAAACTGAACTTTACTAAATTTATGAATTAAATACATTTCCATATTTGCTGAAGCACTTTGGAATACTTGAGATAAAACATTTCAAAATATCTGCCCTTTAATAGATCTTTGATTACCCTTGTACATTTATTTCATTTTTTAAACTTTATAAATGTCAGAAGCTGTAAATGGCTATTCTGAAATAAGTCCATAAAAAGGCATTTTGCCATGATTCTTTCTTAAACCAAAAGTTTAATAGTTTTTTTAATCTCTAATGGTACCTTTACACGCCGCGACGGCAGGCTGGATACATCCCGCTACAGGCTACAAATGTAGCTTGTAGCGCCAATGTAGCTCGTCGTAGCGGCGTCTGAAGACGTGACGCTACAGCCGGCAACAGATACATCTGTTTCCTAGGTCTGCTCGAAAACTGATGGCTACAACGCCGATGGTAGCGAGCTGTATCGGCGTGTAAAGAGGCAACGGAAGGGAACTCGGGACAGCCTGCGATGTAGCTAAGGCGTGACCCTGGCTCCGTGTTACCGCGCCCCATGTGCGATCATTGGTGGAAGATGGTGCGTTGCGATTGGTTGTCGCCGCACAGGGCGGCATATTTAAGGAGCTGACGAGTCACACTACACAATTGCTCGGGCGTCACGTATTACTCAGCCTCCTGCGATGCCTGCCCAATCAGGATGTTATGGCTTTGTCCTATCAGCGTACGGACGGCTCGTAATCCACAATTGGAGCACGCCTATGTGCTGTCCCTGCTGCACCAGGTACGCCCATAGTAGCTGGTTGTAGCGGTTTGTAAATGAGCTACAGCTGGCTACTTGAGACACCCGGCGATGTAGCTAGCTATAGATGTAGCGTCGCGTAGCGCATCTTGTCGCGGCGTCTAAAGGTGATGCGTTGAGCGTTTGTAGCCGTTTGAGCGTGCTCGTGCACATGAAGTCGCGGGATGTATCCAGCCTGCCGTCGCGGCGTGTAAAGGTACCTTAAGTGATGGAGCCAATTTCCACCCTAATGACTAGACCAGTTTGCAATTCTGAACAGTGTCACTTCTTAAATCTATATCTCTGGAAAACTTCAACAGATCCCAGTGATTCCAAGACTGATTTTAGTGACATATTGGACTTCACGGTAGAGGTAAATTTAGAATGAGGGGCACTGCAGCCACAGTTAGGATGCTGCCCCCTGACTGCTGGGCCCTCCTTTTGGATGATGGAGGACTCTCATAGGATGATGTATGGTCGGAAGGAGCCTCCTCCTGGAGCGGGTCCTCACCCATGATATATAATTCCTGCCCAACAGATCCCGGCTTCTCTTTCAAGTACCCGGACCTGTTTCCTGCCATCCCTCCTGGTTTCAGGTTATTTTAAGTCACAGCAGCAGAAGGGGTTAAAGAAAATTGGTGGTGAGACACCCGCACCAGACAGCCGGAAGGTGGAGAATCTCCCCAAACCCAGGTTTTGGACGGCACAAGTACTTCATAGAATTTAATAAAAATAGGTTTTGGTATTGAAAATTTAAAATTTTTCACAAAGGTGTTGCATTAGCACCAGATTTTTCACTTTTACAAGAGGTAACACCAAAAAGTGAACCACACAATTTGTTACCCACATTGAGAGCGGCAATACCTTCCCATATAGTCAGAAAGTTCTGTTTGGAAAAATGAAAAGGCTCAGAACAGATGGATTCAACACAAAGTCCTCATTAAAAATAGCTTTCCTCAAAAACTATCAACTCTCACATTAAGGGTGCTCAACACACCCAAGGAAAGATTCATTCATAAAGATTTAGTTAACCAAAGAATCTTTATTATATTCCATAAAATCTTAAAAGACATCAATTTTCAGAGCATTCCCTCCGGGGGACACACAAGAAAAACATCCACATTTAATAGTGTGATACAATAGTATATCATGCAACATCCATATATTACTTATAACAAGTTACAACAGTGTGAGATCCAATCATATTGATAAAAAATCTGCCCCATATCTACTGAACTCTTCATGCAACCTGTCACTTGCTTACAGCCTTAGTCCACCAATTTCCTATCACTGCAGCCCAGTATATAAGTGCAGTTTGCAAAAATTCAGTCAGCATGGATGTGCTTCATACCTGATCCACTGATGGATGTGAATGCGCCCGTGCTCCCTCCTCCCCTACAGTCGTTTCACTTCTGCTTCTTCCGGGGGCATCTGTTTCAGAACAGATGGAGCAATATTTGAATTTTGGAAAGCAAATTTGGCTGAAATTGACAATGGGCACCATCTCGCATATCCAGGACCCCTAAAGTACCTAAACTGCAGAACCCCCCCCCACAAGTGACCCCATTTTGGAAATTAGAGCCCTCCAGAATTATATTTAGTGGTACAGTGAGCGTTTTGTACCCACAGGTACTTCACAGACTTTGATTACAATAGGTCATCATATTGAAAAAAATGTTTTTTCACAAATGTACTAAATTAGCACCACATTTTCACTTTTACAAGAGGTAACACCAAAAAGTGCACCCTACAATTTGTTACCCACATTCTTATGAGTGCAACAATACCCCACGTAGACAGGAAATCCTGTTTAGATAAATGGGAGGGATCAGAAGGGGACGAGCAATATTTGAATTTTGGAAAAGCTGAAATAGATTTAGGGCACCATGTCACATTTGCAAGGCTGCTAGGTTGTTTAAACAGCAAAAAAACACATAAATAACCGCAGTTTGGAAACTATTCCCCTTAAGGTTTTTATAAAGGGGTACAGTAAGCCACAGGTACTTCACTTAATTTGATAACAATAGGTCAACATTAGGGATGAGCGAGTATATTCACAAGTATTCGTATTCAGTGAGTAATGCGGTACTCGCAGTACTCGAAACATAGATATTTCACTACTCCCTCGCAATATTCGGATCTCCCTCCCAATATTTGCCAATCACAGCAATGCCACAGCCACTTGGTTGTGGCATTACTATGATTGGCAGGCTGCCCAGCATCATACATGAGTCATAGCCTATGACTCATAGGCTCTATATAAGTCCTGCCGCCCCATTTTCTTCACAATGCATGCAGAACACAGCTAGTGTAGGGGAGTGTGAGCAGCTTCTAGGGAGAGTTGTGCTCATGCAAATCATCGAGAAATCATCTTTAAGACCCAAATACTCTTGTGAGAGCTAACAGTATTGCAGTACTAGGTAACTGTAGTGCAGGGAGACAGGCAGGAGCATTACAATACCACATAGTACAGTCAGCAATATTACAGCTCTTCTTAGAGCTGAAATATAAGGTCAGGGAGTAGTGACAGTTTTCCCAGCCATTTTTGGGATCACATTTACCCCTGCAGGCCAATTTTTTTGCCATTGTGGTGATGCGTTCACACCAATAGCACACACGGTACTGCACAAGTGATCAGCCAGCACCGCTGTCTTGTGTGGTGACTGATTTTGTGTAATTTTTAGCCTTAAACCTCAGGGCAATTTTTTTGTGCCGTTGCTGTGCTGCGTTCACTCCCGAATAGCACACACAGTACTGCACAAGTGACATGCAGCCAGCATCGCTAATCTTTTGTAGTGACTGGTTTGGCGTAATATTTAGCCTTAAACCTCAAGGAAATTTTTTTGTGCCTTTGCAGTGCTATTCACAGCGAATAGCATGCACGGTGCATGCACAAGTGACACACAGCCAACACTGCTGTCTCGTGTGGTGATTGGTTTTCCGTAATATTTAGCCTTAAACCTCAGGGCAATTTTTTTGTGCCATTGCAGTGCTGTGTTCACACCGAATAGCATGCACTTGTTACTGCACAAGTGTCACACAGCCAGCACTGCTGTCTTGTGTGGTGACTGGTTTTGCGTAATATTGAGCCTTAAACCTCAGGGCACCGTTGTGGTGCTGTGTGTAAAACACAAAGCAGTACTAGGCTGTAGTGCTACCTTCCACAAAGCACTAACTGCTCCTTGTTCCCCAATATCTGCATCTGAACATCTGCAGTACTCGACCCAAATCTAGAAAGGTGTGTGAAGACAGGACATGGATGTGGACGTCGGTTGGGGTTGTCATGGTGCCACAGGTACAGAGTCTGGGAGACAGAAGATGGTTGATGCATCTATGTTCCTGATGAAATTTCCCGTTTCTGGAACGTAAATAGGTCTGGAAGCCAGAAGAGCAAGAGTAGATACTATCTTGGATGGCTGAATAAGGACTCCACAAAATTTTCTTACACCACCCAATGTCCACAATTACACAGTCTCCTAGCATAGTTTTTGCAGTGCCCAATGTGCAAGCATAGCCATATTGTCTCAAAAATTAGCCCAAGGGGCTGTACCATGGTTGAATGAAGGAAGGTGGGTCTCATCATAAGTGACTCTGATGGGAAATATAAATTAACGGAACATTGTTTTTAGCTTATTGACCATGAGGTACATGTGACAGAACCAGGAATTGAAAACAAGTGTAAGAAGAAGAAAAGGGTTTTGTATCGGAAGGGATGGACGTGATCACCAGTTGCCTAAAATAACATTTTGGGTGACTTTAGGTTGGGATGCTGTCATCAGGAGGGATTAAATACTTTGCGAAATCCAATCCTTGTTAAATTTTATCAGAGTCAGCCTGTCTCATTCTCTGTTGTCATCCGTGTGTATGTATCTGTGATGATTGCCCCAGCGGCACTGAAAACAAGCCCTGACATCAGTCTATCAGCAGGGCAGGCCAACACCTCCAAAGCATATAGGGAGAAGTCTGGCCAAGTATGCAGCTTGGATACCAGTAATTAAACAGACCAGAAGCATCAGGAAGGACGCAGCTATGGTCACTTAGATAGTCATTGACCATCTTGTGCAACTTCTCTCTCCTTGACATTGTTACCGGTCCAGCTAGCCCTTGCTGATGAACTGGTTGAAGATGGCCCAGTTTGTGGACATTTTACCACCACCTCTTTGGACCTGCTGCGCATGCCTCTCCCCATTAATGCATGCTGTTGCACAGAGCTGGTACCTCTGCTAAAAGCGGTGTATGAGGGTGATGTTGCCATGAAATGATCGAAAATGGCCCTCTTGAAGGATCGAATTGTAAAACCCCTTGATGACTGGAGCAGTAGTGTAGGAAAGTTGTCCTTGTACCGTGGGTCTAAAAAGGCTGCCAACCAGTATAGGTTGCTCTTGAAAATGTGGATCAGAGAGTCTTGGCACAGACAGTTAGATATGAAGTGTGCCATGTGTGCCAAGCTGTAAGAGGCAAATGTTTAGTGACTTTCGAAGGAGGAAAAATACCCATGGTCTCCTCACACTAACTCTCCTCCTTCACCCCCTCCTCTCCAGCCCACCCTTGCTGGACAGACATGAAGCTAGGGTTGGGAGTCCCCTCTGTAGCTTGAGGGGTCCCCTTGGTACCACTGAAAAAGAAGTTTCTCCCTCCTCGTCTTCCTCATCGTCTTCATCCCCTAATCTTGCCTGATAAGATTGCCTGGGCTAGGTAGGATTACCCATTGTGAAATATTGCTCCATACCCAGCTGCTGGGCACTCAAAGATTCCAATTTTGGATTATGCAGCAAACATAGCATAGGGATGGTTACGCTAATAATAACATGATCACCGCTAACAAGCTTGTTGCACCACTCAATATTATCAAGCACCTCACAAATGTCTCCCCTCTCGTATCTGTAAGACTTAATTGTCCATATATACTGTATTTGTTCTTTTTCTCCCCACTTCATATTTAAAGCGCCATAGAATCTACTGGTGCTATATAAATAAATAATAATAAATATCAGCGATCCACACCCACTCAACAGTTGTCATGTGCCTTGGCTGAGTCTCAGTTTGACAGCCTTTGTTCAAGCTGGTGTTCAGCAAGTGCTGTTTGCTGCTCACTTATCCTTGCCAACATATGATAAGCTGAGTTCCACTGTTTTGTCAGGTAGCAAATGAGTCGGTGGTTTGGCAAATTAAATTGCTTTTGAAGCACTGCAAGACCGGCAACAGCGGTTGAGGAATGTCAAAAATGGGCGCAAATACGGCGCACCTTATCAAGTAGGTTCAACACATGAGCCATGTATGTCACATGTACCATCTTCCTGAGCCTTAACTCCACCACCATGTTACGCCAATTATCGCAGGCAACCAGACCGGGTTGGAGTTGCAGTGGGGAGAACCACTGATTGGTCTGTTGTTTTATTCCTTGCCAGAGCTCTGCTGCAGTGTGTGGTGTTTCACCAAAGCAGATGAGCTTCAGCAGAGCATGATGCTGCTTTGCCAATGCGCTGCTGCACAACTCCCAACCTGGAATTGATGTGGAGGGTAATTCAGCATAGGATGATGAGGCGGAGGAGAAGGAGGAAGAGTGGAGACAGGATGCATATGAAGAGGCGGAAATCCTGATTGAGGTTGGGCTCGCTATCCGTGGCGTGGGTAGGATATGTGATGGTCCAGTTTGAGACTTTGTCCCACCCACCACCAGGTTGAGCCAGTATGCCGTGACAGAGATGTATCGTCTGTCACGGTCGCGCTCGCGACCCATGAGGTAAGGGGAATGTGGACCCACTGGACCACAGGGGGGACCCGGACCTGCCCAGACTAGGGAAGAACAGCAACCGGGTTCTGTGGCAGCTGAGCATGTGGGCTAGGTGGTAACCTGCAGGACAAGACGACACCGCACACTTCAGGTATAGTAAAATGTAACGTTTACTGAACAAGAACACACATCAAGGACACGGAACATCATGGACACGGAACATCACGGACACGGAACATCACGGACACCAGGCGAGAATCTCAGGGTCGTCTTGGACACCAGGCGGGAACCTCAGGGTCGTCTCGGACACCAGGCGGGAACCTCAGGGTCGTCTCGGACACCAGGCGGGAACCCCAGGGTCGTCTCGGACACCAGGCGGGAACCCCAGGGTCGTCTCGGACACCAGGTGGGAACCTCAGGGTCGTCTCGGACACCAGGCGGGAACCTCAGGGTCGTCTCGGACACCAGGCGGGAACCTCAGGGTCGTCTCGGACACCAGGCGGGAACCTCAGGGTCGTCTCGGACACCAGGCGGGAACCTCAGGGTCGTCTCGGACACCAGGCGGGAACCTCAGGGTCGTCTCGGACACCAGGCGGGAACCTCAGGGTCGTCTCGGACACCAGGCGGGAACCTCAGGGTCGTCTCGGACACCAGGCGGGAACCTCAGGGTCGTCTCGGACACCAGGCGGGAACCTCAGGGTCGTCTCGGACACCAGGCGGGAACCTCAGGGTCGTCTCGGACACCAGGCGGGAACCTCAGGGTCGTCTCGGACACCAGGCGGGAACCTCAGGGTCGTCTCGGACACCAGGCGGGAACCATAGGGTCGTCTCGGACACCAGGCGGGAACCTCAGGGTCGTCTCGGACACCAGGCGGGAACCTCAGGGTCGTCTCGAACACCAGGCGGGAACCTCAGGGTCGTCTCGGACACCAGGCGGGAACCTCAGGGTCGTCTCGGACACCAGGCGGGAACCTCAGGGTCATCTCGGACACAAGGCAGGCAAGACATCGGGGTCATCTCGGACACAAGGCAAGACATCGGGGTCATCTCGGACTCAAGGCAAGACATCGGGGTCATCTCGGACACAAGTCAAGACAACGGGGTCATCTCGGACACAAGGCAAGACATCCTCAGGCAGGACCTCAGGACCATCTCGGACACCAGGCGGAACCTCGGGGTCATCTCGGACACCAGGCATGGACACCAGGCAGAACCTCAGGTCCATCTTGGTCACCGACAGTCAGGACGTCTGGACTCCATGCAACGGACACGGCTCCAGACAGGGAACAGCAAGACACAAGCAGGAACAAGACAAGGACGTTGGCACCAACACAGATAAGACAGGTCCAGGGACACAGACATCAGCTTTTCCAGAACTGATTGCAGGCAGAACAGGAGCTGTAGACAAGGCAGACCAGGAGCAGCATGTTGGACCAAACACACAGGGCTAGGTTAAGCAACCTAATGAGAGGCTCTGGCGATGCCCAACAGGGAAGAGGAACTTTAAATAGGAGCTGACCCTCAGCTATAGGCTGGGGACAGCAATTCAAGCGCACACCCTCCATCTTACAAAACTGGGGAAGGTGTGGCGGCGCGCACCCTAGGCACAGTCAGAACCCATACAGCATAGCCAGCACAGGAACCGTTGCCCAGAGCACCTGGCAGCGGCTGCAAGCCTAGACACACGTGGAAAGTCATGCACCAGCTGCAAAGGACCTCACAACCCGCGGATAGCTTCCACAGCGGGAGCCAGGGTCCACACATGAGAGGTAAACAGCGGAGCACTGACAATACAACACATGTGCGGCTACGCAGCGGAGCTGGGAACTGAGCAGAATCCTATCCAGGTAACATACTACAGTGTCCCAGCTGGTCAGGAGGGAAGGAGCATTGGGTAAAAGCGCAGTAACGCCGAGGGAACCAAGACACCAGACCACCGGCGTTACATTGTCCCTGTCCGCAAGTACTTGTCCATGTGTCTGTTGTAAGGTGGACCTTCCTGGTTATAGCGTTGGTGAGAGCACGCTTTAGATCGTTTAAGTCATGCTGGTGTAACGCGGGGATGGCACACTGGGAAAAATAGTGCCAGCTGGGAACCGAGTATCATGGGGCAGCCACAGCCAACAGATCATGGAAAGACTTTGTCCCCACAAGTCTAAATGGTAACATCACCACAGCTAGCAAGTTGGCAATGTGTGAGTTCAGTATTTGTGCTTGTGGGTGCGTGGCTTGGTATTTACACCTCCTTTCATAGATCCGAAGCACGGACAACTGGATGGTTGGCTAGTACAAACAAGTAGATGAGCTTGTTGTGTCCTGCATCTGTGCAACTGGAGCTTGTAAGCAAGAGGCATGATCACCTGCTTCCTGCCCAGCAGATTGGGAAGGTCAGATCACAGGCGACATGGCAGTGGTTTGACCCGCAGACACCAACTTGGTACCCTGTTGTTCCGCCCACCGACTAGAGTGCTTGGCTACCATGTGATTCCGCATACTGGTGGTGCTTTGGTTGCCTTTGCCCTGGCCTTTGCTCAACTTCACATGGCAGATGCTACAGATGACAACATTTGGTTCAGAAGAACTATCTGTAAAAAATTTCCAGACAGCGGCTGAACGCACCCTTGCCTTAACTTGGGGCACAGAGGGAATGCTTTTGTCAACAATTGACACACTTCACACTCTGCTCAAACCAGTAGCCCTTGGTGCCTTTTGGTTGTGCTATGTATTCACTTTCTTCCTCTGTGCTGCTGTGTTGGCTATGGGTGCCAGCTGTCCAGGTCGGATCGGTGATCTCAACATCGACCACCTCATCATTCATGTCATCCTCCTTCCGTGTTGATATTGTCAGCTGGAAAGATGGCAATTGTGTGTCATCATCATCAGCCTCCACTTGTTCACCCGGTATATCACATGGATGAAAGTGGATTTCTTCTGGCCATGGGTTTTCAAATATTTGGACATTCACATAAAATACCTCCTCACGTTCCTCTTCCATGTCGCACGGTGAGAGGCCACAGGCAATGAAAGGAAATGGACCAAAAAAATCCTCAGATTGGCCAAGGTTGGGGTCAAATGTTTCCTGTGACTCCTGACGTGGTCATGAACTAGAAACAGGTTGAGAATAGGAAGACCCAGCGTTCTCTGCCCATACATTGGCTACTTTTTAGAGACACAATGGCTATGCCGGACATTGGGCACTGCAACTACTGTGCTAGTGTCCTAGCTTCATAATTCTTTGGCCCTGAGGCCTGCTTCATTCATCAACCATGATACAGCCCTTGGCTACTTTTGGAGACACTATGGCTATGCTGGACATGGGGCACTGCAACTACTGTGCTAGTAGTCCTAGGCTAGCTTCATAATTGTTTGGCCTTTGAGGCCTGCTTCTTCATCAACCATAATACTGCTCTTGGGCTACTTTCTGGAGACATTATGGCTAAGCCTGGACATTGGGCACTGCAACTACTGTGCTAGTAGTCCTAGGCCAGCTTCATAATTGTTTGATTCTTGAGGTCTGCTGCCTTCATCAACCATGATACAACCCCTTGGGCTACTTTTGGAGACACTATGGGTATGTCTGGACATTGGGCACTGCAACTACTGTGCTAGTAGTCTAGGCTAGCTTCATAATTGTTTGGCCCTTGAGGCCTCCTTCCTTCATCAACCATAATATGCTCCTTGGGCTACTTTTGGAGACATTATGGCTAAGCCTGGACATTGGGCACTGCAACTACTGTGCTAGTAGTGCTAGGCCAGCTTCATAATTGTTTGATTCTTGAGGCCTGCTTCCTTCATCACCATGATACAGCCCCTGGAGCTAATTTTGGAGACACTATGCCTGAACTTGTACAGTGGCAGTGGAACAATAATGCCAGTAGTCCAAGCTTTTATTGTGAAGCCCTTTTGATGATGATGATTGGTGGCTTCTTCTTGCGTTAACCATCACACAGCCCCTAGGGCAGATCGCTCTCTTTACACCACTTACACACTGAGCTGTCATAAGATCTTCTCCATCATAACTCTCTCTTACTAAATCATGCACCCCTTTCAGCCTTTTCCTCAGCCCCCAGACCACATTTTTGGGTCCAGCAGACAATTACTCGCATTTTTCATTGACTAACATTGGACTCGCTACTCGCATTGAATACCCGAGTATTATAGCGAGTCCGAATATTTGACTACTTGCTCATCCCTAGTCAACATATTAAAATTTTTCTTTTTTTTCACAATAGTGTTGCTTTAGAAAGAAAGATTCACTTTTACAAGAGGTAATGGCAAATGTGGACCACATAGTTTGTTACACACTTTCCTGTGAGCGCAACAATACCCCACATGTACACAAAAAGTTCCATTTAGACAATTTGGAGGGGTCAGCAGGGAAAAGCATTATTTGAATTTTGGAAAAGCTGAAACAGATTATAGGCACTGTCGCATCTGCAGGGACACTAGGGTGCCTAAACAGCAGAACCTCGCAAACAAATGACTGCATTTTCGAAACTAGACATCATAAGGATTTTATCCAGCGGTATAGTGAGCATTTTGAACCTACAGGTGCTTCATAGAATTTGATAACAACAGGTTATCAAATTGAACATTTTCTTTTTTTCACACAAACATTTCTCACTTTTAGGGTATGTGCACATGATTCAGAGACACTGCGTCCTGGATTTAGTGTCTCCGTTCCTGCAGGGGTGCCAGCGATCTCCACGGATGAACACGGCCACCCGTGCCCACGGTCAGCATTCGGGGCATGGTGACATTTCCCTGCATTCACCCACTGAGATCACCTCCAACTCCACAGCGCCACGGAAAGCTGCCCCACAATTCAATTCACTTGGCAGAGAAAACAAGAAGAGTGGGCAGACGATTTCTGTAAATGCCATCCGCTATGCTTGTATTGTACAGCGTGCTGAATTAGACGTAGTGATAACATGTTGTGTCCAAACTAATGGAAATACTGGTTGTGTGAACATACCCTTAAACTACTTGCTGACTAGAAAATAGTGGTGCAGATTTTGTGCTTTCAGAAATCCATACCTGCAGAAAAAAATGCAGCAGAAAATGGCTGTGCCAATGGTGCGTTTATGCAGCATTTTTTTTCATGCACATTTTGCTGCTTTTTAGCAATTTTCACTGTTGTGACGCTGCATAATGCTAGGTTAGGCTAAGTAAAAAAAAAGGTTTCATAGATATTATAATGTAACCTGGGGCTTTGCTGAATTTTTGGTCACCAGCCCAGGTACAGCAGGCAGGTACAGGATGCCAACTCACCCCCACCTGCCAATTTTTACCTGGCTAATAATCAAATATACATTTTTTAATTAAGATTTCTTTATTAGATTTTTAAAACAAATGACATGGGGCTTTGCCATACTTCAGGTTCCCACCCACGCCCAGCTATTTTATGGCACTGTACCCAGATTCTTCCAGCTGCAGTGCAGCAGTGGCAGACTGGGTAATATATGGCTTCGCCATACAAAAATATGGTGAAGCCCACGTAATTTTTTTTAGTTTTTTGTAAGAAAAATAAAAAAAAAGGACTTCCATGGATTTCATTGCCTGAAGGTAACACCAAGCACCGGGATTAGCAGACAGTAGCTGCTTGGGTACCCTTAGCTGGCAGAGAAAATGCAGCAAGAGCCCACGCATTTATTTTTACCCTTAACCCTAATCCTAGGGTTAGGGTTATGTGTTAGGGTTTTTATTGATCCTTTTTTAAATTTTTTTATGAATTTAAAAAGAAAATTGACGTGGACTTCGCCATATTTCTGAATGCCAGCCAGGTACAGAAGGCAGGTTAGGGGCTGCACCCAACCACCAACTGCCTATTTGTACCTGACTGGGAACCAAAATTATAGGGAAGACTTTTTTCTAAATCATTTCATGAATTTCATGAAATAATTAAAAAAACAACGTGGGATTCTCCTTATTTTTGCATCCAGCCACGTACAACTAGGCAGCTGGGGGCAAAAATCCGCAGCGCATGTGGCCAAAGCTTTCTGGGCCCCCCAAAGCAAATTGCAGCCTGCAGCCGCACCAGAAAATGGCGTGTTCAGAAAAGCACTATTTTCTGGCGCTGTATCCGAATCTTCCAGTGACCCTGGTGCCAGATGGCTCACTGGGTAATAATGGGGTTAGGGCCAGCTTTGTATTATCTGCTGGCCCTAAGCCCGAAATTCATGATGTCATGCCAAAATTAGTCATGGCCACCATGAATTTCTAGTACAGAAAAAAAAATACAACTCAGAGAAAAATATTTTTATTAGAAATAAAACGCAACACAATTAGTGAATCCATCCTTATTGAAGAAATAAACCTCCCTCTTCCAATGTAGTCCAAAGGAGAAGATCTTCTTTTCCAGCTCTGCTACATCTTTACCAGCACAAACACGTTTGCTGGTAGAGATGTAGCTGAGCACCAGGCCGTGGAAAAGTTCATCTAAGTTTATGCTGAATCAAGCGCAAACTCTGTTGAACCCAGCGACTGCACTGCAATCACTGCCAGAAGTCATGTGAGAGACTCACTCCCTTCTGGAAGTGTTGACAGTGACATCAGAGCTGGGGTTACCCCAGTCCCTGCTGACTCAGCCTGTGTCTGCTTGTCTGATGTCACTGCCAACACTGTCGTAAGTGAGCGCTTCTCTCACCTCACTTCTGGCAGTGATTGCGGTACCATTGCTGGATTCATCAGAGTTCATGCTTGATTCGGCATGAACTCAGATGAATTCTCCCATGGCCGTGTGCTCAGCTACATCTCTACCAGCAAACGTGCGAGTGCTGGTAGAGATGTAGCAGAGCTGAAGAAGATCTTCTCCTTTGGGCTACGTTGGAGGGGAGAGGTTTTTTTCTGCAATAAAAATGGAGTCACTAATTGTGTTGTGGTTTATTTTTAATAAAAATATTTTTCTCTCTGTTGTGTTTTTTTTTTCTTTACTAGAAATTCATGGTAGCCATGTCTAATTCATGAATTTTGGGCTTAGTGTCAGCTGGTAATACAAATCTGACCCTAACCCCATTATTACTCAGTATGCCACAGCCCTCAGGGCAGCTGGATGAGCCAGGTGAAGCACTGGAAATGGTGCTAAGAAACAATGTGTCATTTCCAGGGGCAGCTACAGACTGTGGTTTTTAACGTGGGGGGCCTAGAATGCTTGGGCATTACCATGCTGAGAATCCCAGCCCCCAGCTGCCTGGTTTTACATTGCTGATGATCAAAATACGGCGAGAGCCCACACATTTTTTTTTAATTTTTTTTAGAATTAAAAATAAATATTGGGCTTCCATGTATTTTGATTGTGAGCCAAGGTAAAGCTAAGCAGCTGGGGTGGCAGCCCGTAGCTGTCCACTTTATTTGTGCTAAGAATCAAAAATACAGCAGAGCGTTAGGTCATTTTCAAAATTATTTATTGATTTTTACACTATTATATGTGTGAGGGACCTAACAGCCAATCACAGATGCAGTCACGCAAAATATGCATCTGTGATTGGCTGTTGGAGTAACCTGTAATCTATCCATATATTCTAGATGATAGAAAGTATGAGCTGGAAATCGCATTAATCATAGCACCATTTCCAGGAGCTTTACCCAGCTCATTTAGCGGCCCTGTTGGGGGTGGCATGCTGGGTACTAATGGGGTTAATTCGAGCTTTGTATTCACAGCTGGTACTAATCCCAAAATTCATGGAGTCACGCCAAATTAGACACGGCCACCATGAATTTCTAGTAAACAGTGAAAAAAAAAAACACAGAAAATTATTTTTTTAACAAATAAAACAAAAAACACATATAGAGACTCCATCTGTATTTTAAAAAAATCTTCAGTCTGATATAGTCCACAGGCGAGAACAATGTCAGCTCTACTTCATCGCTCTGTACAAACAAGCATCTGTACAGAGCGAGAACAAGGCTGACACTGACAGTGACAGTCAGAGTTCAATCGTGTTCATGGTTGACCCATGAACTCGGGTGAACTCTGACGTCACCGCAAACATATGTGTGAACATGGTGACGGCAGCCAGTCGAAAACTGCCAGTTGACGCGAGCATCGAATAACCCTGGAAGTTAATGAGCGACACCGGAAGTAGAAATGGCCGGGACAGCAGGACGGCAGGATGCATCACAGGAGCGGTAAGAATAATGACTGTGTTTAGTATTAACTATATTCTTTCTTTTACAGCTCCCCCCACCCCATCCCATTACTGTAAAGTCCAAACTCGGGGTTCGGACGCAAGTTCGTGTCATGTTCGGCCCCGAGCTCAAACTTTATAAAGAGACTGTGTGAACTTGCCGATCCCAAGCATCGATGGGTTCATCCATCACTATTCTCAAACAAAGCGTCATCAGTCTAGAAGTAGTAAAAAAAAAAGTAGATAGTGTAATTAATAATTTGCTGCTTTATTAGAAATTAGTGTATATTGGATCAATAAATAGATTGAGATTTAGATAAAAATTTCTTCAGCCTCCTGACCACTCCTACAATTCCTGAAAAGCCTTTTTTTTTTAAATATGTTTGATTGCACTACATGGAAAAAGAAAACAAATGTATAAATCTGTTGGAGAAATGCTAATTAAAGTCAAACTAATCACTGGGTAATTGGTTTCCCCATACTATTGACCCAACAAATTATGTGGGTGTGATAACATGATTTGGAAGAACCAAAATCACTGCCTGTCTTTTGGAAATGTTGCCCATAAACTCAACTTTTCTCCTTCCATATCAGTGCATAATATAGCTGGTGTATGTTCTCTACTACTTGGCACACTGTGCATGTTCAGACACCTCATTATGACTGCATGATCTGCAATCCATGTTGGAGCCAAAGACAATGTTGAGAAAAAGAAAACAGTAAGTATGATGTTGCTGCTTGGACATGCAAAATACACCTGAAGATCAAGGTAATGAATACCTGTCTTCATTGCACACCAACATGAAAAGATCAAAATCAATAGCAGAAAGTTGGTGGCTTCTAAATGTAATAATGCTCATGAGAGGATGGCAGCTGGCATCACATGGCAGTGACATCATTTGTCATTATAGCAGGCATGCAGATGTTAGCTGTCGGCCTCTGAGTGGGCTACAGATAAGTACACCAAGCATCGTGGGAGTGAATGAAGGGGAATAGAATGTTTTTTGTTTTTCTATGTGTTAGAGGCAGAATGGCGATATGTAATACCAAGATATATACCAGGATGGGAGACATACATACTAGTATAGGGACACATATACTTGTATAGGGGATATATATACCAGGAAGGGGCCTAGAATGATGGACATTTATACCAGGATGGGGGACTTATATTCCAGGTTAAGGCTCATATACAGGATAAAAAACATGTATGTTGCCCAGGATGGGGTACATATACACCAGGATGGGAAAGACAGATACCAGGAATGGATAAATATATGTGTGGAAGTAGCCTTGGATAGGGGGCATATGTTCCAGGACATATATACAATAATGGGGGATATATATACCTGAAAGGGGGCCAGTGGGGGACATTACTACATATTGAGGGGCGCACATATGTGTTTATATGATCTAGAACACTAGAACTCATATAGCTGACCACCATGAACATTTTGCACCAGGGCACATCAGACTTCGATTATGCCACTGCTCTTACACATATAATGTTTGCATTAAGTTGATGTTGTAAAGTCTAGTTTCCTCACCAATAAAATGAGGACCCATCAAGCAAGTCAATTCAAACCTTAATCCCACTATTAAAATGTAAGGAAACAAGCAGTTTTATTATATTTCCTTTTGTAACAGCAAGTGATCACACACATATTGTATTTGAGCAACCCATACAAGACCATATAGGATAAACCAGTTAATGGCTCATTATGAGATTCCCTAAAATGAAAAATAATTTTTAGTTAGCATTCTTATTTATAGATGTGTTCTCTAATTCATTCTCAATTGGATGTTGAAAATTATTCTACCAAAGTATTGGTTATTGTCTGGATAAAATTCTGATAAACAACCATTAAAAATAACCTTTCAGGAACTGCTGGACACAATTTTTTTTAGTCCCATGGATCAAACTGTAATTTCCTTTCTTTCACATGTTTTTGGGACAGGTAACTCTAGTGCTGGCCCAACTCACATGTATGAGGTTGAGTGTAGTTCCCTTCACAGATGGCGCCACTGCACAGGGTAAAATCAGGAGATTTGACGTTTGACGTTACAACCCTGCTACATGCCTTTCATTGGCATATGCTTTATCATAAAGTGAAAAAATGGAATATCCTAAAGTAAGATTTTACTGTAGCTAGTATACCTCAATAACTATTGATGTGCTTATGAATTATTGCCAGTTTCTCTCTGCCTTGAGATGTTTGTTTTATTTAAGAAACACTATATGACTTTCCAGGGAATCTGAAATGAAGTATAATGTTATAAACATGCAGTTTTGTTTATTCAATGTGAAACATAATAGATGGTATGTAATTTAATAAACTGTAATATATATATTAGCTTAAGTGGTTGGATGAATAGTGGGATGCAAAATATGTTTTAGACATAGGAGTTGATGCCTTGTTTAAAATGAAACCTAGAAAGCCTTTGTATTGTGTGTAATATGTGAATTGATAATATATTTCACTAACTGAAAGTTACTAGACACCACTCACTACATAGAATGCAGGTTATAAGGCTACAGGTATCTAGAAAGATAGGAGATAATTGGGCAATAGAATAGTATAGACATTATATTACCGTAATTAGGGGAAGATACTGGCACTAGGCTTCTGTGCAAAAAGTGAAACATACTACACATATATCAATGACACATTGTATTCTGTCAAAGATGTTTTTGTAAAATATTATACATGCTGAACCTATGTGCCAAGTTCCTTGAATAATGAATAAATTAAGCAAAGCTGTTGCCATAGCTTCAAGAAAACCTGTCACCTCCAAAAATGCAATTTATAGGTAGACAGAAGCCCAATTTATCAAGACAAAAATTTTCTCACTGTTCTTGATGGGAGAGGTTGAGTCAGATGCTCCTGATCCATGAAAAGATATCTGCCTAAGGCTGGGGTCACACACACAGATATCTGTGCAGATATTGTTCACAGATCTCTGGTTGAAGTGAAATCATGGACAAATTGGTCTATTTGTATATGGCCACAAAATGGAACCATGTATCGATGATTTCACTGCAACCAGAGATCTGTGAACAATATCTGCCCAGATATCTGTGTGTGTGACCCCAGCCTAATAAAGAGGAACTCTATGGAAATAAAAATGTTTAGCACTGTCCCTGCCCTCCTATATGATGAAGCAGAGCTTGGCACTACAGTTCTAGGATCTTTAAATTGCTTATAAATCAATAAAATTATATCTGCTCTTCAGCTTTCACCCCTCCCTTAGGGGACAGAGAAATTCAGTGATGCTGCAGCAGAGATCAGGAGGTGTGTTAGGGGCATAGACCATGGAGGCTTCAGGTTTATCTTACATTTTGAAATGGATCCATTAAACGGAAAACACAAGCGCAATGTGAACCTAGTCTAATGGAGTATCTTTCCTGCTCTCTATATGCAAGATAAATATTGTACAGACTTACTTACAATTATATCAATTGATCCGCCAGATTATAGCTAACTCCCTGCTAAGACACGGTTTGTGATCAGTACTGTAATGTGAGATGTTTAGTTGCTCACCAATGTGGTGTAAATGTGTATACCTATGTCCATATCAGTGTGCCTGTTATAAATATATGTATTTACTGTAAATTATGTTGATTTTTGGCCACCAGAGGCCGCTTTTCGATAGCACATCCAAAAGACTACTGGAGATATGCGTGCCATATAAATTCTATTATATAATCGCGAATCGTTTTTTTGCCCCTTTCGGCGCTACTTCCGGCGTGGTCATGTGGATACGCGCGAAGCATTGGCCGCGAAGCGGCCATTGCGAGCAGTGAACTACTACTACTACTACTACTACTACTACTTCCCAAGGTCAGCTGTGACCGCCTGGCCCTTGGACACGGGCTGCCATGCACACATCAGGTGCACTAGCATGGAGCTGGTAGGCTCCCATCACTTACCCACTGAGGACGGATCACTTCCAGCACCTCTTCACATGGCAGTGCTCTGAACTTCTGAATCGTCCTCTCCTCACTCAGACACCTGGCAGGTTCCTATCCAGCCTACACACTCCCAGCTGCAACCCAGTGAGTCAATCAGCACATCTTCACTCACACACAGACCTGAGATGTGATTAACCCCCTGTGCACCATTCAGGTTTAGCCCAGCAAAGCACTCATCCCCACAGGTTCAGCCGCTCATTAGGCTCATGAATGTATCGGATCTTCAGCACTCACACTCAGCTTTTTTACTCAGCTCATGAAAACCCTTCAGCTGTTAACCCCCTGTACATCGGACCGGTTTCACACACCACACACAATCAGGAAAACCAGGCCCATGTGAACACAGACCTGCATTGATAACCCGTGTGATGCACCCGGCCAGGGGCCACATCACCACACCTCACTTTCTCCGCACAGCAAAGCACTCATCCCCACATGTTCAGCCGCTCATTAGGCTCATGAATGTATCGGATCTTCAGCACTCACAATCAGCTGTTTTACTCAGCTCATGAAAACCCTTCAGCTGTTAACCCCCTGTACATCGGACAGGTTTCACACACCACACACAATCAGGAAAACCGGCCCATGTGAACACAGACCTGCATTGATAACCCGTGTGATGCACCCGGCCAGGGGCCACATCACCACACCTCACTTTCTCCGCACAGCAAAGCACTCATCCCCACAGGTTCAGCCGCTCATTAGGCTCATTAATGTATCGGATCTTCAGCACTCACACTCAGCTTTTTTACTCAGCTCATGAAAACCCTTAAGCTGTTAACCCCCTGGACATCGGACAGGTTTCACACACCACACACAATCAGGAAAACCAGGCCCATGTGAACACAGACCTGCATTGATAACCCGTGTGATGCACCCGGGGAGGGGCCACATCACCACACCTCACTTTCTCCGCACAGCAAAGCACTCATCCCCACAGGTTCAGCCGCTCATTAGGCTCATGAATGTATCGGATCTTCAGCACTCACAATCAGCTGTTTTACTCAGCTCATGAAAACCCTTCAGCTGTTAACCCCCTGTACATCGGACAGGTTTCACACACCACACACAATCAGGAAAACCGGCCCATGTGAACACAGACCTGCATTGAAAACCCGTGTGATGCACCCGGGGAGGGGCCACATCACCACACCTCACTTTCTCCGCACAGCAAAGCACTCATCCCCACAGGTTCAGCCGCTCATTAGGCTCATTAATGTATCGGATCTTCAGCACTCACACTCAGCTTTTTTACTCAGCTCATGAAAACCCTTCAGCTGTTAACCCCCTGTACATCGGACAGGTTTCACACACCACACACAATCAGGAAAACCAGGCCCATGTGAACACAGACCTGCATTGATAACCCGTGTGATGCACCCGCCCAGGGGCCACATCACCACACCTCACTTTCTCCGCACTTCACTCACTTTCTCCGCACACATACACACACACACACATACTCCGCTATACTTACCGCCGGCCCTGCATCACCGACATGTCGCCGCCCCTGAACTACTCGATCAAATATCGCGTCCAATAAGTCTCGCCAAACTTGCCGGACCCCATATTGGATCCAGTCGTCCGCGGGCGCCGACATGTCAACTCAGGATCCAGCCGGCAGGGAAGACGTAGGGTCGGTGCTAACTATAGCGAAGTGTCTGTGTGTGTGTGTGTGTATGTATGTATGTGTGTGCTGACCACTCTGCCCACAGCACTGCACTCAGCACTCTGCCCACGCCACTGTGCTCACCAATCTCACCACACTCACTGCTAACCACTGAGCCACCGCACTCACTGCTAACCCCCGAGCCACCGCACTCGCTGCTAACCACTGAGCCACAGCACTCACTGCTAACCACTGAGCCACCGCACTCACTGCTAACCACTGAGCCATTGCACTCACTGCTAACCACTGAGCCACCACACTCACTGCTAACCACTGAGCCACCTGTATACACACAATTAATTTCACCCCACTCCCCTAACTATTAGTAAATATACTATATATGGATTCTAGACTACCCGATTCTTTCGAATCGGCCCGCCATCTATATATATATATGTGATTATATAGGAATTATCAGTATTATGTATGTGGTTATGTATACATTAGTGAGTCGCGCCTATTCTGCAAGGACTCACAACGGCCGCTTGGCGGCCATTGCGAGTGAGGCTTTGCGAATCAGTGGCGCTGGCAATGCTTCACAGGTCGCGCCCCACGCCACAACGACGGAAACAGGGCCGAAACTTACGGAAGTGCGTTAGGGAAATTATATATTACATACTGATAATCTATTATATAATTACTGTAGCGACTTCCCTCGCACACGCCACTACCTCTGTGGCTTTGTTCGTGGACGCGCATCGCCCACGCGACTCACTCGCAATGCCCGCAAAGGGGGCGTTGGGAGTCGTTGCAGCAGCCTGAGCAATGCCCTATACACAGATTCTAGAATCCCGATGCAATCGCATCGGGCTCACAGCTAGTACAAAATAATATTCAAACAAGAAAGAATTTGATATTACATTATACTGTTTGGTTCCACATTAAATTTAATTTGCGATGATGCCCATAAACTGATATTTTAAGTAGGTTATGCACAGCTTGAAATGGAGGCAGAGCTACAAGCTGGAGTAAATATTGAAGAGTAGAACAGTGGCTATCTTGAGTGCAGTTTCACATCATTGAAGTAAGAAATAGGATGTGCTGAAAGGAGGTACAAATACATCCACAAGTGGAAGATACCTAGAAAACTAAGGGAGCCACAGAGTGCAGCTGAGCATGTCAATAACCAAATCCTGTTTAGATGGGAGCAGTTGTACATCGCCTATTGGAAGGGGCTGAAGAGCTATTCTTGTTGATCGCTTGCTAGTGTGGAGTCGGTAAAACAATTAAGGTCACCTGTACCTTAACGATGGGTAACTGTGCACACAATTCAGTACAATTTGGTGTCCAAAATATCTAAGACTGAAATAGAGGCAATAGTTAGTTAGGCTAGGGTCACACTTGACATGCGTTTTTTAAGGTGCTTTTTCCCAGCATGGTTTTTTGCATGCGTTTTTGCACTTAGGTGTGGGGCAGCCTTAAAAAAATGCATGCAAAAATGCATGTGGAAACGCATGGTATCATTTAGTGCCATTCAAAAATGCATGTGTTTCCCATAAGGCCCCATGTTAAAAAAAGCATGCGTTTTTGAAAACACACCAAAAAATGCATCCTGCAGTATTTTTTGGTGCTGAGCCAAAAACGCATCCAAAAAACGTATGGCCCTTTAGACATGCGTTTTTGGAATTGGGACATGCATTTTTAACATGGGGGTCTATGGATGCGTTTTTTCCATGCGTTTTTCACAAAAGTCACGTGTGAAATATGCATGGAAAATCTGAAAGTGTGACTCTAGCATTAGATAGGTATTTTAACTGTGTCAGGCCACAGCAATTGTCAAATTCTGAATACAAAGTTTCCGGCTGCACTTTGACATGTTATTTTGTTCAGTTAGGAAGGAATCATCCATGCTTAAGTGTCAACTTGGCACATTACAGACTGCAGGCCCATTTGATCTTTTGCCCAGGGAGAGTTTCTGAGAACATTTTAACATTAGACAACTACAAAGGTGTATTAGACTGCATTTCCGGCTAAACTGCTGCAGAAGTCGTATGAAAGTAGCAGAAAGAACAACACTCAGGTGGATGAAGTGCAATTGCAGCTTTATTAATTATAGATCCATGAGGTGAACAAGCAGGGAGTAAAGGAGGTGCAGGACGATGGTGACCGTTTCACGCTGACTGGTGCATCTACAGGTCACTGTCGTCCTGCACCTCCTTTCCTCCCTGCTTGTTCACCTCATGGATCTATAATTAATAAAGCTGCAACTGCACTTCATCCACCTGAGTGCTGCTCTTTCTGCTACTTTAATAGATCTTCAATCTTAGCAGTACACCGCTGGAGGAGGACGCCACTGTCTGGATCTGTGCAACACACCACCGCACCACAGATCAGTGCCCGGTTTCTTTCTTATTGCACATGCTGCAGAAGTCAGTTTGTTGACTAAACATTTATGGCATAATTTTGTATGGACAATTCCTCTAAATTTTCTTAAGGTACATTGATGCAGGAGGGGGATATTTGGCTGGGCACTGGAGATAATTAGTTTGTACGATTGTTGAACCGCAGGGTGACTTGTATTTTACACTCATATATACGCTCCAGTTTCAAAGGTGTTCTCAGGTAACAGGTTTAGAAAGGCGCACTAGTAGGTACATTTATAGAGATTATTTTAGGTATATATTCTTGGAGCGCACGCTTCCCAGCACAATAGTCTCAGTCTCCAGGTTAAGTGTGTAAAGTCAGCTTTACATGTCACGATATGCAACGCAACTACGATAAAAAGTCACGTGGTACGGGCGTTGCAGTCGACATCGTTCGCGTGTTGTGTTATGTGAATGGGCAATGCGACTCAAAAACGATGCAACTACGATATCGTTTTTGGATTGTGCATGCTCTTCAACCGTGCAATATTGGCTAGGCTATGTGGCAGGATCGGGTTGTGTGACAGCCAACTACGATTTGGAGCGCAACTTCCCCAATTCACTCCAATGTTAATTGGTCGTTCCCTGAGTTGCTCAGACACAGTGTGAAAACGGGCCGTACGACATCGTAGTTGCGTTGCCTTCCGATATCTCCCTGTGTAACATCTACTATGCGATCTTGGACAAGTGGCAAAAATGTTTGCGCTCCCGTGAAATCGTATGCAATATGGGAACGATATTGTGACCTGTAAAGCGGCCTTAAGGGTTTGATTGTTCCACTTATTTGTTGATTGAGTATTCATTTAAATTGATGTCACAGTTGGTAAATTTGTCCATAGGCTCACTGTATCCCAAGGAACACACCCGGTACACAGCTTGCAGTTACGAGTATTGACCCCAACAAGAGTCCAAAATAAGTACAGGCCATTAGTACAGTTCATAGTTGTATGCATCTGAGCTCACGCATGTTGGACTGATGTTAGGGACATACTATGTCAATTTCCTGGCCCCATTTGAAAAGACAGTAGCTTTTATTTTTAATTATCTCCTTTTCTTTCTTCCTCTACATTGTTTCATTACATTTACTCAAGATAGGTTTGTATGTATGTCAAGTTAACATTATATGTTTATTATTTTGATTATTTTGATATATTCATTTTACTCATTGGGTTCTGTTTCCATTGTGGAATGTGGTATTTTCATTGCATTATTACAATGGACTCAGTTATTCCTTCATACACATATATTGCACATTAGTATTTTTATTACCGTATGTGATTTGTTTTATTTAATTGTATGTTTCAGTAGGTTTTTGAAACTTAAAGGGAACCTGTCAGGTTTCTTATGCCCTTCAACCAAGCAATATTCATATGTGCATCCCAAAATGCACTGCCTAATCATCCCTTTTTAATGATTTTTGATAAGCATTAGCATCATTGCTGCTCCTGGATGTATTGCGCATGCGCATGACTCTTTTTTGCAGTGTTAATGCCTCTCTGAAACTGAATGTATGCATCCCAGCTTCAGAGAGGCGCACTGCATGTGCAGTTCACCTCTCTGAAGCCAGGACGTCTGTTTACCAATAGCTGTGTAGACAAAGAAAACTAGATGTATTAACTTTAAGTATCTCTTTAGAATGATGCATTGATAAGACCAAATAAATAAGACAAATACTGGACCACAATGCTCGGGCTGTCCGTGCGCTTCCATGCTCAAGGATGCCAACTGCATACAGCGCATAAGAGAGAGACTGTGCACAGGGGGGAGAAATATGTACAGTATGTAGTTGAATTCTCTGATGTCCATCAGATGAATTTCAGATCATATCCATCTCAACACCCATGCAATAAAAAACATACAATAAAATAACATACCACAGATCCCTCAGACTATTATTATAATAAAAGTGCTTATTCATAAAACTCAAAGGTTCCAGCCGCCTTGTGGTAAACCCTGATATGTAGCCTCCAATTTTCAGCCACCTTGTGACAAATGGTGATTGGTAGCCCCCAAAGCTTAATCATTTTGTAGCAGATTCTCATATGTAGGCCATAAGGTTCATCCATTTTGTGGCACAAGCTAATCTAATGTCCTCTGTAGCAATAGGACTGAATGATAAACCTGAAAACAATGATGAAGAACTCTGTACCAACAATTTAACCCATATTATTACATCTATAATTAAATAAATACGGATTTTGGGAAAGAAAAAAACCCAGCATGCATCATTTTTTATAAGAGCTTTATCCCCTATAATATGTTGTGGCAAGTTTGTGCTCTAATTCTGTGATCATAGAGACTATTTAAGGGAAAAGCAATTGGAACAATTATTTAGAGACTCTTGAGTTTTCACTGGAAGGAACATTAGATGTTAATTTCGTTCCTTTCTTAGAGGAGAAGAACCTTTATTTATTTTTAGATTTTCCTATACATTGCTGCTTATTTCTTATACTTTTGTTTAGAATGTGTTGGGTTGGTAACATTACGCGGTAACTGTTGTTTGAAGTAATGTTTCATCTATAACTTATACACTACAGATGTTTACATTCTTCAGGGCAACAAAGCAAAGCTATCGCACATGAGTAGAAGTAATAGCATGCTCAGAGCCCTTAGTTGAATTATTGAATTTCAACCCCAACAAAAGCCAGACCACTACACTTTTAGCAGTATAGTCACCTTGGGAATCAGTTTGGCCTTTTCCAAGACCTGTCTATGTAGCATAGTTTGGTGAGCTGATCAAACTTTTATTACTTGGCATATATCAATAATTTAGGCTTTAATAAGTGAACATACAGTGCAAAAATAGTTACAAAAACAAAAGGGCGAAAGATAGAAAAATACATTACTTTAAATTTCTTGTGGTACATATATTTCCTTCTCACAGGGATAGTTACATAAAATGTATACAAAAATCCAATTAGATTTGGTGCCGGTCTCACCTGAATTTGAATGAACCGTTATTTCTTTATGCTACAACAGTGGGACAGGGCTGGAGGAATCACCATTCTTCCTTAGTCAGTTCATGGGAAACAAGAATTATACAAGTACAACCCAGCATTCTTATAATTGTTATTGTTAACAGTCTTAAGATCAATCTTGAGTCATTGAGACTTGATGGATGAACGCATTTTAGGAAGATCAATCTTGTGCAAGATAGGTCCATCAGGATATTTTCTGCCACTGTCTTGTTTGTATCATGCCTTGAGGCTGCTGGTCTCCTTCTTTGCCTTTCTTTTTCTATTCTTTCATCCATTATGTAATTTTCTCTTCGTATGTTGTGTCCAATGTAGACAAGTCCATGCTTGCTGATCCTTGTTTTGAGTGACATGTCATGCCTGATTTGTTCCAAAATTGATTTGTTTGTTCTTCTTGCAAATCCATGATATTGATAACATTCTTCTTCAGCACCACATTCTGAAAGGGTTTATTCTTCTTTTGTATTTTTACTTTATCATCCCTATTTTGCATCTATATGTTACTGCAGAGAAGACCAGACTACAAATTATTCCTCTCTTTATCACCTGTGAAATGTTCCTCAATAATATGAAGAGATTGTCCAGTGGCTTCATTGTTGATTTGCCAAAAGCTAGTCTCCTATTGATTTCCAATGACGTCGCTTCATCTTGAGTCATCATTGATCCAAGTAGATTGAAGTACATTAAGTCCTCTGCAACTTCTAGTTTGTTGCTGTCCAGTTCAAATGTGTCCAGGTCTAAACCAGCAGTAGTCAATATTAGCGATGGACGAACTCAAAATGTAAAGTTCAGGATCATACAGAAAAGTGTGTGTTTGAGCACATATCCGAGAACAAATTTTCTTGGAAAGTCTGTGCTATAGTTTGCTGGGTTCAGGTGCAGGGGGGGCTGTAAAAATAAAGCATGTAGTTATTAAATAGCATCACCATACTTACCGGTATTACTGGGTCCCACCATCCCGCCTTCGCACTGTCCTGCTGGTTGTACTTCAGGGGCAATTCTTTAAGTTCTGGGATATTCTGTTGTCACAGAGAAAGGGTGTCTGTGATTGGCTGCTGGAGTAAGCTGAAATCAGCCAATAAATTCAAATGAGCAGATTCCATACTTCCCCAAAAGGCAATAACAGATGCCCATTCTCTGTGCTGGTGTCTGTGATTGCCTGACATCACAGTACTGTAAAAATAAATATATAATTTTAAAAAATGACAAGGCGTTTTTGATTCTCAGCTCAAACAAACGAACGACTACAGGCTGCCACCCCCAGTTGCCTGGCTTTAAAAAATGGCCATCCGAGGCAATCAAAATACAGGGAAGCTCAATATGTGTCCAATTATTTAAATGAATATTTAACAAAAAAAATTGCATGGTCACCCACCATATTTTTATCGTCAGCCAGATATAACTCAGGCAGTTGGGGATTGGGATTCTCGGCGTGGTAAATCCCAAGTGTTTTGGGCCTCCCACACTAAAAGCCGCAGCCACCTCTGAAAATGGGGCATTGTTCTTAGCGCTATTTCACGGAACTTTACTCGGGTTGTCCAGTGGCCCTGATGGCGGTGGCACTCTGGGTAATAATGGGGCTAGGGCTAGCTTTGTATTATCAGCAATCACTAAGCTTGAAATTCATGGGATCAGGCCAATATTAAACCCAGCCACAATGAATTTCTAGAGATTAATAAAATAAAACACAACATAAAGAAAAAAATATATATTTTATTAGAAATAAAACAGCAGACATTTAGGACTCCAGCTTTATTACAAAAAAAAACCCCTCCCTCCGAGGTAATCCACAGACGAGCATCTTCTCTTCAGCTCTGCTACATCTGTGTGAGGAGACACATGCAGGTTTGCTCATGCAGATAAGCAGGCACAGACTGAGCTGGGTGCTGTCAGAGAGTTCACTTGAGTTCACAGCTGAACCCGGTCAGTTGAGTTGGGTAACCCCAACTCAAATGTCACCGCTTTCACTGCCGACTACTGCTTACTTTACGGCAGTGTTGCATTGACGTTAGTCAAGGGTACCCGTGGACACAGCAGACCTGACTCAGCTGTGCACTTGTGTGAACTCTATGACAGCACCCAGCTCAGTCTGTGCCTGCTCATAGGGATAAGTGAACCCGAATAGTAAAGTACGAAGTTCGTACCAGACACCTACGTGTCTCAAATTCAAACATTCAAAAAAAGATATCCAACTGAAATACAAAAAAAGGGGGACGAAGTGTGCACGATCTGCACTGCTGAAATGAGAATGCTGAACCAAGGGTTGAAGCAATGATGATCTTTATTCCTTCTCCAACACGTTTCGGATAGTGATGGGCGAATCTACTCGCTAGGACTCGTTACTCGGCGAGTAGTAAGGGACTCGCAGGACTCGCTACTCTGCGAGTTTCCCAGCGAGGACTCGCAAAGTAGCGAGTCCAATGCAAGTAAATGGCAATCCTAGTTTTACTAGCGAGACTCGCTATATCACATCGCTATGTAGCTTGAATCTCCCCCAAATCGTTTGGAGAATCGCACCGCTTCACGGATACCCGCTGTAAGCAGCGATTCCGAGCGAGTCTTAGCGATTCCTAGCGATTCCTAGCGAGTCTACGAATCCGAGTCCTGTATTCTGTATTCGGGACTCGCGAATACAGAATCTGTTATGTTCCGACAAATCTTCCGAGACAGCCTAGCGTGTTAGGTCAGACAAACTTGTGAAGATGGACAAGGATGTTAGCCAATCTTATTCAGTAATGCCACAGCCCTCTTCGTTGTGGAATTACTATGATTGGCTGCTGTCCATCGTGATGGCTATGTCATCGATGACAGGCAAGGCTGTATATAAGCCTTGCCACCGCCATTTTGAGCACATTTCTCTGAAGATCTGAGCTAGAGTAGGGTGAGGTAGATTCTGGAGCAGATCATAGGGATTGTCAGTGAGTGTAGGGAACTTCAAGATTCCTTATATTAACCCCAAACAGCTCTTGTGAGAGCTAGCAGGAGGACAGAGGAGTACAGTGTACTGTGACACTGTAGGCAGGCAGGGAAGCAGGGAGCTGCAGCCTTTACAGTGTTCACAGGAGCGACCTCATAGCTTCGCTCACTCACTCAGCTGTTCTAATAGCTGAAGTGAGAGGCTTAGCTGAGGTACTATTTACAATTTTTTGCCAGCTGATAGATTTTGGGTCCTAAAAACCCCTTCAGCGTTATTTTGTCTGTGGCAGATCAGTGCGTTGCTGCTCTCCTAGCTGCAAATAGCACGTACGCCACCTACTTGTGCGACTACTTGTGCGCACTTAATAATTTTTTTCAGGGAATAGTGTGCTGCTTCACTGCCAAGTGTTAGCACACACTTAACCCGCCAGTAAGTGACACCTGCAGCAACACCAAACTCCATCTCGGTGGCTGTGCGCACTTTCTAATTTTTTCAGGGACTAGTGTGGTGCTTCACTGTCAAGTGTTAGCACACACTTAACCCGCCAGTAAGTGACGCCTGCAGCAACACCAAACTCCATCTCGGTGGCTGTGCGCACTTTCTAATTTTTTCAGGGACTAGTGTGGTGCTTCACTGTCAAGTGTTAGCACACACTTAACCCGCCAGTAAGTGACGCCTGCAGCAACACCAAACTCCATCTCGGTGGCTGTGCGCACTTTCTAATTTTTTCAGGGACTAGTGTGGTGCTTCACTGTCAAGTGTTAGCACACACTTAACCCGCCAGTAAGTGACGCCTGCAGCAACACCAAACTCCATCTCGGTGGCTGTGCGCACTTTCTAATTTTTTCAGGGAATAGTGTGCTGCTTCACTGCCAAGTGTTAGCACACACTTAACCCGCCAGTAAGTGACGCCTACAGCAACACCAAACTCCATCTCGGTGGCTGTGCGCACTTTCTAATTTTTTAAGGGACTAGTGTGCTGCTTCACTGCCAAGTGTTAGCACACACTTAACCCGCCAGTAAGTGACGCCTACAGCAACACCAAACTCCATCTCGGTGGCTGTGCGCACTTTCTAATTTTTTCAGGGAATAGTGTGCTGCTTCACTGCCAAGTGTTAGCACACACTTAACCCGCCAGTAAGTGACGCCTACAGCAACACCAAACTCCATCTCGGTGGCTGTGCGCACTTTCTAATTTTTTAAGGGACTAGTGTGCTGCTTCACTGCCAAGTGTTAGCACACACTTAACCCGCCAGTAAGTGACGCCTGCAGCAACACCAAACTCCATCTCGGTGGCTGTGCGCACTTCCTAATTTTTTCAGGGACTAGTGTGGTGCTTCACTGTCAAGTGTTAGCACACACTTAACCCGCCAGTAAGTGACGCCTGCATCAACACCTAACTCCATCTCGGTGGCTGTGCATTTGTCAACAATGTCCCAAAAACACCAAATTCCCAAAAACCAGTCTGCAAAGGGACAGGGACGAGGTCGGGGCCCTAGCAGTCGTGAACAACAAGGCACTGGTAGAAGTAGACAGACAAGGATTGATCGATCCACCTTCCTGCTGTCTAAATTTCCCAGTACTCAACCGAAACGTGTCTTGAGGCCGGAAGATCAAGACCAAATAACATCTTGGATGGCTGACAAGACCTCAACCACGGGTTCTGGCAGCACACAATCATCCTTGACACCATATTCAAGTGCCGCTACTGACAACGCGGGGTCATCTAATCCACAAAATCTTCCTATTTCCTCAAGCCATCGCCAGACGGAGGAAAATTTAGACCGCGAACTTGGACATTCGGAAGATTTATTTGGTTCTTATCAGCCATTCAGACAACCTGACCTTTCTTTGTCACTGCCTGAACAGATACTTGAACCAGACGTACATTCCATCTATGGACAAAGTTTGGATTCACCTCGTCCTGAAGAACGTCCCTTTCAACAAAGGCATAGACCGTCTCAGGAGGTGGAGGATGATGATGATGATGAGACACACATCTCATCTGGCCAGCCTGACCAGTCACGTTATCCAGATGACTTTGAGGAGGAGGGGGTGGATGATGAGACCACTGATCCAACCTGGACACTTGACATGCAGAGCCAACAGAGCAGCCAGGAGGAGGAAAGTGGTTATGTACCACCGCCTAAAGCACCCAGGCTTACTCCTTTATCCAGAATCCAAGCTGTGACAACAGTAGCCCAAATTGTGTCAACTGTTGCACAAACTGTACCAACTGTTGCCCCAACTTTAAGAACAGTTGGCCAAAATGTGTCTACAGTTTGTGTTGGCCAGACTCATCCTTCAGTTCTTACACCACAACCTAAAGGACGAACATCCATTGTCTGGAAATTTTTTAAAGATAGCCCATCAGTACCAAATGTGGTTATATGTAACATCTGCTATGCCAGGCTGAGCAGAGGCCAGGGCAAAGTAAACTTGAGCACCAGCAGTATGCGAAAACACATGACTCTTAAGCACCCAAGTCAGTGGTTGGCCCATCAGGGTTCGACATCAGGGCCTTCTGACCTCAACACCGTTATGCCACCTCCGAATCGTCCTTCACCATCTACTGTTCATGCAGCAGCTCCTACTCATACGATCTCCTCACAAGCTGCGTTAGACCAGAGATATGACAGTAGTCAAGTGACTTGTGAGTCTGCGCCAATTGTCCAGTTGTCTGTTCCACAGCTGTATGAGAGGCAGCGGAAGCACCCATCCACACACCCTTTTTCTCGACAAATGACAGCGCAAATTTCTAAGCTGTTAGCTGTAGAAATGCTGCCATTTAGGCTTGTGGATACTGAGGCTTTTAGGGAGTTGTTGGCTGTGGCAGCACCACGATACACTGTCCCCAGTCGCAATTTTTTTTCACGTACTGCCATACCCGCGCTACATCAGCACGTGGTTAACAACTTGAAGCGTGCACTGACAAATGCTGTGAGCGGAAAAGTTCACCTGACAACTGATACCTGGACAAGTAGTTGTGGACAGGGCAGATACATATCCCTAACAGCTCACTGGATCAACCTTGTCGAGAGTGTCCCAAAGTGTAATAGTGGAATATCTGCGATCCTACCAACTCCACGAATAGCGGGCACAGCATCATTCTGGGTGTCCGCGTCCTCATATACTTCTACAACACAATGTGCGTCTTCTACTTCCTTGACCACTGCTGATTTGTCCGCCACATCACGTCAAAGTTGGGAGCTTTGCAGTACTGCATCAGCCAGGCGACAACAGGCTCTTCTTAAGCTCATCTGTCTAGGTGACACACCTCACACTGCAAACGAGCTGTGGAAAGGTGTTAAGCAACAGACAGATGAGTGGCTGGCCCCACTGCAACTACAAGCAGGTCTTGTTGTCAGTGATAACGGACGAAACCTTGTTGCAGCAATAAAGCTCGGTAAACTTCAACACGTGCCTTGCATGGCTCACGTACTGAATCTTGTAGTTCAGAAATTCTTGGAAAATTACCCAGAGTTATCTGATCTACTAGAGAAGGTGCGTAGAAATTGCGGACATTTCCGACATTCATCAACGGCACTTGCAAGTCTATCTGCCCTTCAACAGCAATTTAATTTGCCCAAACACAGATTAATTTGCGACATGCCCACACGATGGAATTCTACATTCCATATGTTGGCTAGGTTCAATGAGCAGCAGAGGGCTATAGCGGAATATCAGCTGCAACATGCCCGTCACCCAGGAAGTAATACAAGACACATTGGTACGATGGAGTGGGTCTGGATCGCTGACCTTTGCGAGGTTCTAGAGAACTTCGATTACTGCACAAAACTGGTCAGCGGTGATGAGTCCATTATTAGTCTCACCATCCCCATGCTCTGTTTGCTTAAAGATTCTCTCCTGAATCTTAAAACAGAATCATTGAGGGCACAGCAGAGGGCTATGGATCCACATTTTAACATCCAGGATCAGAGCCAGCAAAGCCAATTTCAGCCGGCAACATTGGCTGCAGAACAAAACAGTGATGAGGAAGATGAAGACGATTTATTTCTCCATGGTACTGAGGTGCACCCTGATGGAACTCCCAACCCCAGTTTTATGTCGGTACAGCATGGGTGGGCTGAAGAGCAGGAGGCGGAGACCGATTTTGAGACCCTGATGCCTATTGTTCATCAGTCAGGTGACACAGAAGACATGAGTCTTTGTAGCCTAGCACACATGTCTGACTTCATGTCTCAATGTCTGTCCCAGGATCCACGCGTCATTAACATCTATGACAGCGACCTCTACTGGTTGTCAACATTCCTTGACCCACGCTACAAAGACAAGTTTCCATCGCTGCTGTTGCAGTCACCAAGGGGCTTAACGATGGATCATTTCAAAAGTGTGGTGGTTGACAATTTAATGTCAATTTCACCATCTGACTCCGCTATACCACGAACAAGCAGCTCTTTGCCACAGCAGCCTTTGGTTCGAACACAAACTGCCACATTGTCAAGAAGAGGTGGTGGTAAGATGTCCACCAACTGGGCGATGTTCAACAGACCTTCCAATCTGCAACGGATTGTGCCTACGGTCCCCTTGTCTAGGAGACAAACATTGTCAAACATGTTGAACGAGTATGTGTGTGACACTACCAGCTTCTTAACCGACCCCTCTGTACCCTTTAATTACTGGGTTTCCAAGCTTCACACTTGGACTGAGCTGTCTTTGTATGCCTTGGAGTTGCTGGCCTGCCCAGCTGCTAGTGTGACATCAGAGCGTGTTTTTAGTGCCGCTGGGGGAATTGTCACTGATAGAAGGTCACGGCTGACTACAGAAAACGCCGACAGACTCACTCTCATTAAGTTTAACAAGGACTGGATATCATCAAAGTTCTTAACCCCTTCAGACGACAGTACCCAAACCTAGAGGGACATTTTCAAATTTGTTACGTTTGGCTGAGTGCGGTTTAAACATTATGTCCTCTTCTGACACAAAGGATAAACAATGTCCCTCTGCTAAGAAGATTGGATAAATAATGTTCCTGCTACACTTGCTGCATGACAACAAAACTACACAATCAGTGTCAGTAATGTTACTTTAATAATGCATGCACTTGTGATGATTTATGACCGTTGAATTATGTCAGACAATCCAATACAGTCTCTTGGCTGAATTTTTTAAGGCAACAAGCCTATGCCTGCATTGTGGGCATTTCTCAAACTGAAATAAAACATATAGTTTGGCTCAAGTGCCTTGCATAAATTTTAAAAATGTTGATCCCGCCCCTTGGCTAATTTTTTGAGGCAACAAGCCTAGACCTGCATCGAATACGTTGCTTGTACTATGCTCTCAGGACAAGCAAATAGTATGGGCCACGCGCCCTCCTCAACTTCAAAATAGAGTTGATCTCGCCCCTTGGGCTAATTTTTTGAGGCAACAAGCCTATACCTGCATCGAATACGTTGCTTGTACTATGCTCTCAGGACAAGCAAATAGTATGGGCCACGCGCCCTCCTCAACTTCAAAATAGAGTTGATCTCGCCCCTTGGGCTAATTTTTTGAGGCAACAAGCCTATACCTGCATCGAATACGTTGCTTGTACTATGCTCTCAGGACAAGCAAGACTATATTATGGGCCACGCTCCCTCCTCTATATCTAAACAGAGTTCATCAAGCCCCTTGGGCTAATTTTTTGAGGCAACAAGCCTATACCTGCATCGAATACGTTGCTTGTACTATGCTCTCAGGACAAGCAAATAGTATGGGCCACGCGCCCTCCTCAACTTCAAAATAGAGTTGATCTCGCCACTTGGGCTAATTTTTTGAGGCAACAAGCCTATACCTGCATCGAATACGTTGCTTGTACTATGCTCTCAGGACAAGCAAGACTATATTATGGGCCACGCTCCCTCCTCTATATCTAAACAGAGTTCATCAAGCCCCTTGGGCTAATTTTTTGAGGCAACAAGCCTATACCTGCATCGAATACGTTGCTTGTACTATGCTCTCAGGACAAGCAAATAGTATGGGCCACGCGCCCTCCTCAACTTCAAAATAGAGTTGATCTCGCCCCTTGGGCTAATTTTTTGTGGCAACAGGCCTATGCCTGCATCGAAAACGTGGCTTGTACTAAGATCCTGCTGGAGCATGGCGAAGGGTCCCACTGTACGCTACGGAGATAACGCGTAGACGCGCTCTGTTGCAAGTAGACGTCCCAGCCTATCGCATCTGTGTTCCCAGTGTTGTTGCCATACCGAGTCATTAAGTAACCCCCCACAAACACAGGCACTATTTATTTGTCAGCAACATTTGTATGTGCAGTCATGATTTTCCACATAATAACCAAGGTGCCTTCATGCGCCATGCGGGCCGTAAAGTACTTGCTAATGATGATGACTTTAAGCCCACCCACAAAAAAAACCTACACATCCATTCCCTGAAAAAAGACAGACACAAAGCAGTTTTTGTCAACTGGGTATTATTTCGCCATAATGGCAAAGATGTCAGAATTTTTTTTTTTTTTTTTTTTTGGTTTAAACTTTGTAAAAACAAATAATAACATAACAAAGAAATTGTGCAATGCACAGGAACAAAAAATAAACAAAAAAAAAAAAGGGGTCTACAGCTGGTGGTAGGTTGCCGCATCCTCCGGGCTTGCCTGTAACGTGGCACCATCACCCTGGTCGTTGAGTAGGTCCAGGGCCCCATGCAGTACCTCACCCAGTGGTTGGAAGCCTGTAGGCTGGGGCATCTGGGCCGGTTGGCCTTGGCTTGGTAGGCCCTTGATTGTTGGACACCACCTCTGGGTCGCCACATACCTGTCCCGGGGTGTGGCCCTGTCCAGGATGTTTGATCTGCTGAGCCGCCACTCCTCCAAAAAATCAAACACCTGCCCAGGGTGGTTTGGGGGCCTACACGCATCGAGGACAATGTGTATTGCTGACCATGCAAAGTCAGCACTACACTGTCCTCTGCGGTCTTGTGGTGCCCTCGGGATCAGAGCAGGGCTGCTGGGGTTCCAGTGACTACCCACACTGCTGCTGGCAGTCGGCACTGGAGGGCGCTGGTGTGGCCCTTCATCCTCCTCTTCTTGTATCTGCGGCCCCAAAGGTGGTGGTGGTGGTGGCGGCGGCGGTGGTGGTGGTGGTGGTGGTGGCGGTGGTGGTGGTGGTGGCGGTGGTGGTGCTACTCCCTCCTCCTCATCTGGTGGGGGTTGAGGGGCCTCCCTCCCCTCCTCAGGCAGCTGTGGTGGCGGGTTCCAACGCCGCCTCCGAAAGTGAGCAGCTCCGTGGGTAAATATAAAAAACATTTGGTGAATGGGTTGCGTTTGGAAACAAAACCATAGGCCAAACATAACATGTGCACGCTTTTTTGACTCAGTGTATCTGTGTATTCTGTGTCTTTTCATTGTTGCCCTTAAGATGGAATTGCAGCAAATAAATTAATGACATTTTTGGCTCATGCCTCAAACTATATTGTATGTGTGGGTAGTGTTGCTCCACGATTTTTTGCCATTACATTACAAATTTTAAAATTAGTCTGCACTATTACACTGTGCCCTGACTTAGGCAGGACAGCTATGTAGTCACTTGAAGACATATTAGTGGCCACAACTATTGTTTAGACTTTTTGTGGAAACTTTATGTGGACAAAGCTATAGCCTGACACTGTGAGGCAAACACATTATTCAGGGTTGTTTGCCATCAGATGGACACAAAAACACACAGTGTGGACGGCCTTGGTCTCAATGCACATAACCCAGATCTATAGGGCAGGTGAGCAAGACAGGAAATGGAGTCCTGCAGCATAGGTGACACTTAAACATTTGGCGTTAGTGGCCTACACTCCTTGTTGCTGCCATGTATGCTAATCAGGAATGTCTTGGTAAATAAAACACACCAAACAGATGGCTTGGGATTTGAAACGACTGTAATGGACATAGAGTATGGGGTTGTCTTTGAGCAGCAGGTCACACATCGTTGGTGCCAAACAAGGTGGTATGCACAGATGGACAGTTTTAGTTATTCCAACGGGGCCGAACAAAAAACCGGGAGCAGCAAGGACAAACCTCGGGTTTCCTAAAGGACCTTGGACATAAAAGGCTGTTGCACTTAAAATATGGCCCTCTTTAGTTTGATTTAATACAGCATTAATACGCTATGTTTTCCGGAGGATTCGTAATGTGGCCATGAGTTAACAACAAAAAAACTAAAATTCACATGTGGGCCCTAATATCTACACCATCACCTTGCAGCCCCAAATAAACCCATGGGAAAACTGAACCACACATATTTGTAGTGATACAGGGTATGTTCTGAAATGTGTGTGAATGTGTCAGCAATCTGGGATGGTGTACAAACAGTTTAGTGCAAAAGGGGTATATCCTTGCAACGTTATTTAGCCGAAAAAAACACCCACAACTAAATGTGTAGGGATGTATGTGGCCCTTATGCAAGTCGAGGCCATTAGGAACTGATACAAATGAGGCTTATGACAGGCAAACCAGACAGGGCCACACACCTTAGAGGCCATTGCAGGGAAGAA
The DNA here is from genome assembly GCA_033576535.1 of Allobates femoralis. Lineage (NCBI taxonomy): Eukaryota > Metazoa > Chordata > Amphibia > Anura > Aromobatidae > Allobates > Allobates femoralis. Next base: position 193,297,308 of record JARQOC010000002.1, read on the forward strand.
CATGGCTTTGTTCCACAAACATGGCAACAATAATAGCTAATTGTGAGGTCACGGAACATTGTGTCTGACCACCCTGCAGAACATTGCTTATTTGTCCAAACGTCACAATGTGACTATAAATGTGTATGTCCTGGATCATTGCCAAAGGTAATAGAATTGTGTTGCACCATGGCAGAAGCAAACCCCAGTGTGGGTATGTAAACCAGCACACTCATTATAGAGCTTCATACGTACATTGTGTGCCCTCGTGGACAGGGTCCTCTCCTCTTGTACCTGTATGACCTGATTGTCTTCATGTACTGTTTTTTGTCGTTAACCCTTATCCTCATGTAAAGTGCCATGGAACCTAATGGCGCTATATAAATAAATAATAATAACAATAATAGTAAACAACAGTGCGGCAGACACATACCTTGGCATACGGGCCACCGGTTCCAGAAATGACAGCCGTTCATAGTGGCAATATATTATCCCGTGACCAGCTTCCGGGCCCCCCTCCATGATCCTCCGGTGTTGCCGCTTGAATTGGTCGCGGCAGCTCCTCCATCGCTTCATAATGTGGTCAACTGTGAAATGATTTCAAACCGGGTTTAGACCTCTTTAACATTTGAAACACTAAAAGTATGTGTACAAATCAACAATAACATTTTAATCATGTTGTGTGTGAAATGTGTATACAAGGCACATGGAAACGACAGTGTGGAACATCATCAACAGCATTACGGACATTGAGCTCACGTGGCCACAATCACAAATGGGGCAGGGCACATGTCAACGCATAGAGAATGTAATAGTGCGGGCACCAGACTCCGCTCATTAGTGGTATTTATATACACCCAACCCCCTGGCCTTCAGAGCCAGGAGGAACAGCCCTTAAACTAAGTGTACTATTGTGAACCCATCCAAATATAGGCAACCATGCGACGGCGCATTATAACACATTGAGGGCCCTGTATACCCTACTATGGGGGCCCTGTATACCCACGGGGGCCCTGTATACCCACTGCTGGGGTCTTGTATACCCACGGGGGGGTTGTAGACCCTACTATGAGGGCCCTGTATAACCACTGGGGGCCATGTATACCCAGTGCTGGGGGACCTGTGTACCCACGGGGGGGCTGTATACCCTAATATCGGTGGCATATATACACACTGGGGGGGCCTGTATACTCTGCAGGTGGAGCTGTATACTCTGCTGGGGGGATGTCTAACTGTGATAGCCGCTGTATACAAGGATGGCGGTCAATATGGTTTCCCACTTTTTTGGGGCTAAAGTAGGGGGGCCGGCTTATACACGGGTCGGCTTATACACGACTATATACGGTAAATGCAATATAACGTGTGAACACATTTAACTCACCCATATTGCTCTGCACATCATGGCCACAACGATGAAACGTTGGGAAAACGCCCTGTGCGATCTCCCTCCAGGCCGTAGTCCGCTGGACATTATCCCCATACGCAGGGTCAGTGGGCAGCCAAAGCAGGGGCCGAGCCTCCACCAGAGCAATTAATTGCAGGGTGTCGACAGGAGCCATGCTTCCTCGCTGTGACTTTCTGCGCGTCCAGCCAGGAAGCTCGAGTCGGCTTATTTCCTGTTTGCACAAAGCATGGGGTTTGCTGCAGAAAATCGCTTGCCTCGCCTCAAACACATGCGACTTTGGCCTTGGAGACAGCAGCAAAATACAGTTGCCAGTGGGGCTTCCGACACGGCAATGCGAGCGCTTTCCGACACACATCTGCGATTTTTAAATCACACATTACTCGCTATTACTCGCTTCCCCATTCATTAACATTGCACTCGCTAGACTCGCAACGAGTAGCGAGTCCCGGGCTCGGACTCGCTAGAGTCAAGCGAGTCCGAGTAATTTAGGATTCGCCCATCACTAGTTTCGGAGCATGCTATGCTCTTTCCTCAGGGATATTGCTAATCCCTGAGGAAGGAGCATAGCAGGCTCTGAAACGCGGTGGAGAAGGAATAAAGAGCATCATTGCATCAACTCTTGGTTCAGCATTCTCATTTCAGCAGCACTGATCATGTACACTTCGTCCCCTTTTTTTGTATTTCAGTTGGATATCGTTTACACGTGGAGTGTGGATCCTGCAGCAGCTGTATACACGCGTATCACCAGGTTGTGGGGCACACAACCTTTCCAGGAGATCACCCAATACTATAGCAATAGCCCAGCTATCACTGAGATAAGACCCTATTGCGCATTGTTGTCTCCTATTATTCAAATTCAAATATGAATTTCTAAGGGAACTCAGCATTCAAGTTCGGCATTTGAAGGCCAAACAGTACTTCTTTTTAATTTAAATTTAGGGCTGGGGAAAAAAATTTGTGAAATGGTAGAAAATAGCTCCTAAATGAATGGGAATAGTAAAGAACATGCTATTCACATTTGTCGGGTACTGACTACAACGCTCAACACTGTGCTTGATGCAGCTTTGATGTGAGTTTTGTTGTCTACCACCTGACCGATTTCCCTGTTCTTCCCATCCCTTAATTTAAATATAAAAAAAGATATGGGGTCCCCCCTATTTTGATAAACACGAAAGATAAAGCAAACAGCTGGGGCCTGATATCAGGCTGGAAAGGTGACAAAAGAAATGGGCTTTACCTTGACTGTTTAGCAAAAGTTGAAGGGACCCCACATCTTAAATAAATAATATTTCTTAAAAAATGGTGGGGGTCCCCATATTTTTGATAACCAGCCAAGGAAAAACAGACAGCTCGAAGCAGGTATTATTGGGTTAGAAAGGTCCCCAGGAGTGCAGCATCACATTAATTGTGATGATAATAGCGTCTTTCACAGCTCTTCCCATTGCCCGGGTGTAGTGAGAATGGGGTAATAGTTTTATAAACTTGGCTGGATATAAAAAACAGGGGGACCCCACATAGTTTTTTTCAATTATTGGTTTACTTAAGATATGGTGTCTCCCCTGTTTTTGCTAAATAGCCAAGGTAAAGCAGACATCTGCAGGCTGGTATTATCAGGCAGAAAATGTCCTTGGATATTGGCCCTTCCCAGTCTGATGTGAGCTCCCAGCTAAACCTTTGACAAGTTAGAAAATAAGGGTGGACCCCATGAAAGTTTGTTTTTTAAACGCTACACTTGCAGATATCATGTTCGAAGTATGAGTGGCTTCAGACTTGCATTCACCTTCGCTGCATCTTGCGGCGGGCGAATGCAAGCTGAGCGCAAGCACCGCCCATCCCTATGTAGCATTCAGGGACGAGAATGTATGATTTGTACGCAAGCATCCACATGGGTACAAATCACACACGGAAGTCAATGGGTGCGCACGGCAATCCGCAGCCGAGTGCATCACCGTGCGTCCCCATGATAAACATAGGGATGGGCGGTGCTTGCGCTCAGCTTACGTTCGCCCACCACAAGACGCGGCGGAAGCAAGCACAAGTCTGAAGCCAGCCTATGAGAGCAGAATTTTTTTAAACAGGAAGGGGACAGGCATTCTAGCCTCACTGCTGTCTTATTTTTCGGGAAACATGGTATGCATAATTGTTTTGCTCCTACCCCCATTTTCTTCCTTTTACTGGTCCCATAGCATTTGCTATAACCATTTTCCAGCCATTTTATTGCACAGACGTTTGGGTCCCCAATTACTTGTATACGGTTTGGTGTCCAGTGGGAAGTGCGAATCCCAAAACAAACTTATCTTTTAAGTCCAGCTTAGCGAACCAGATTATCCACGTGTCTACTCATCAATAATCTTTTGGGGCTTTTCTGTTAACTATGGCTGTAGTGGTCCATTCTGCCTCTTCTTTATTGTCTTTCTGGCTTAGGCTAGGGTCACACATGCCAATCTGATTTTTAAAGCCCTTAGAAAAACGGATCTGTTTTATTAAGGGTGCCAATAGTGCCCCCTGTGGTCCTGGGCTTTTTTTAAATTTTTTTGGACTTAGGCCGGCTTCACACCATGGTGAAATCTGATCCGGGCTGTCAGGGGTGAACCTGACAGCCCCAGACCGGATTTAAGCCCCATAGTATGTTGTAGCGCTGGATGAAGCCGGATGGCAGCTATCTGCCATCCGGCTTCCATCTGTCCGGACACAAAAAATGTTGCATGCAGCATTTTTGTGTCCAGGGGAAAAAAGCTGATCCTCTCGGATGCTCCCAGATCCTCCTGGTCCTGTGTGATCCGGCGCCTCCTTACATGGGTGTCTATGGGGCCGGATCGCACCGGAGCCACACCCGGGAACCAGACACCGGGTGCTGAAGTTCAGCGCCAGCCGGCGCTGAACTTCAGCACCACCAGCTGTCCCCTGCTGACTGTTTAGGACCGTGGCTAGATCCCTGCTACCCGTAATCTTGAATTATCAGCAGCTGCACACCGGACTGGAGGACATAATTGGCCCTCCGGCTCTGTGTCCAGATCCTGTCCGGGGCTGTCAGGTTCACCCCTGACAGCCCCGGATAGGATTTCACCATGGTGTGAAGCCAACCTTAGTAATTTTTTCACGAAAAATGCATATGCGTTAACGCATGGTGACTATATGTACCATATACACTATATGGTAAAATAAATTATTGCATATGAAAGTACAACTCGTCCCGCAAAAAACAAGCCGTCATATGTCTATATTGACAGAAAAATAAAAAAGTTATGGCTCTTGGAAGCAGGGGAGCAAAAAACGAAAATTAAAAATTAAAAATTCCCAGGTCATAAAGGGGTTAAAAAGATGTGTTTTTAGTGAGCGTCTGAAGCTATGTAAGTTGTGGATAGTCCTAATTTCTTGGGATAGAACATTCCAGAGAATTGGTGCAGCTTGGGAGAAATCTTGGAGCCAGGAGTGGGAGTTTCGGATTAATGCAGATGTTAGTCGAAGGTCATTTGTAGAACGTAGAAAACGGGTAAGGTGATAGACGAAGATGAGGGAGGAGATGTAAGGAGGTGCTGCACTGTGAAGAGCTTTGTGGGTGACAACAAGCAGTTTGAATTTGATCCTGTAGTGTATAGACAACCAGTGCAGTGACTGGCACAGAGGGAAGGCATCTGAGTAACTATTGGCTAGATAGATGATCCTGGCTGCTGCATTAAGTATGGACTGGAGAGGGGAAAATCTAGTGAGGGGGAGGCCAATTAATAGAGAATTGCAGTAATCAAGGCGGGAATGTATTAGGGCCATGGTGAGGGTTTCCATATTGAGAAAGGGGCGAACTCTAGAGATGTTCTTCAGGTGCAGGCGACAAGGAGCGGGAGAGAGATTGTATATAGGAGGTGAAGGAGAGAGCAGTTTCAAACATAACACCAAGAACGCGAGCCTGCTGCCAAGGCATTTTTATGGTGCCGCACACTGAGAGGGAGATGTCAGATTTAGAGAGGTTAGTGGAGGGCGGGAGCAGAGGAAGTTCAGTTTTGGAAAGGTTGAGGTTCAAAAAAAGAGCATGATGTTGAAAAAACTGCAGCTAGACAGTCATTGGTGTTTTTTAGTACTGCAGGGGTAAGGTCAGGGCTGAAGTGTATAATTGTGTGTCATCAGCATAGAGATGGTACTGGAAGCCAAATCTGCTGATGGTCTGTCCAATAGGGGTTGTGTAGAAAGAGAAGAGAAGAGGACCAAGGAATGAACCCTGAGGGACCCCAATAGTGAGAGGAAGAGGAGAGGAATGAAGCCAGTGAATGATACACTGAAAGAGCAGTCAAGAAGATAGGACGAAAACCAGAAAAGAGCAGTGTCCTTTATGCCGATTAAGTGCAGCATAGAGAGTAGGTTATGGTGGTTGACTGTGCCAAAAGCTGCAGAGAGGACAAGAAGAATAAACAGAGAGTGGTCACCATTACTTTTGCCATCAGAAGGTCATTGGTCACTTTGATGTGGGCAGTTTCTGTAGAGTGTAGGGGGTGGAAACCACACTGTAATGGATCTAAAAGAGAATGAGTTGAGAGGTAATGGATGAGGTGGGTGTAAACCAGGCACTCCAAGAGTTTAGAGATGAAGGGGAGATTGGAGACTGGTCTGTAGTTATTAATGCAGGATGGGTTAAGAGATAAAATGTCTTTAATAAATAAGTAATGATAGAATGTTTGAAGGAGGAGGGGAAGATTCCAGAAGAGAGGCAGAGATTGAAGATTTTGGTTTGGTGAGTAGTGATAACCGGAGAGAGGGACTGGAATAGGTGTGAGGGAATGGGGTCAGTGGTGCATGTAGCCTATAGTGATCATGGGCTTATTGTCTGCTTCCCTAATTAGTGTTTTCTTTGATTGGGATGTCAGTTTAAGTGTTTTCTAGGAATTCCTTCCATTTTTTAATAATAAAGGGAACAATGTTCCAGGCGAGTTCAGAGTTTATGGTGTTTTCAGAGTTTAAGGTGTTTATATGACCCAACCCCACTTGTCTCTAATCCACAACTTTATATCTGACCTGTCTAGTGTGTACCTGGGTTTTCATGATGCTGTTTCATTTCTAATGTTCTCAAACAAACCTTTGAGGCCTTCACAGTACAGCTGTTATACTGAGAATAAATGACACACAGATGGACTCAATTTAATAAGTAGGTTAATTTTAGACACTACTGTCCTAGCTGAATTTTATTTAAGACTATCAGACTACAAAGGTTCAAATTGCAAATGAAAGTCACAATTATCAGATTTATATGTTTCAGAAATTTATACAAACATATATTATTTCCTTTATGCTTTATAAATATTTGCAACTTTGGGATGGTATATCACACAAAATCCCAATAAAATACATTTGTTTGTGGATGTAACTTACTAATTGCTATTTTAAGGCATTTATATATTATTATTAGTATTATTATTATTATTAGGGATATTCGGGAGAAGTCTGGGAAGCAATTAGGTGAGGAACCAATAAGTATGGAGGACAGAAGTAGGTCTTTGCAGGAGCAGAGATGATAAGGGGGAAGCTATTGATAGTTTAGTTTGGAGATATAGGGAGGGGACAGGTTATGGATGACTTTGTAGGTCAGTGTTATTAGTTTGAATTTAATTCATGGGAGATTGGCTGCCAATGGAGAGATTTGAAAAATGGAGAAGTGGGGGAGTAGCAAGGAGAGAGGTTGATTAGCTGTGCAGCAAAGTTAAGGACAGATTGGAGAGGTGCGAGAGTGTTAGCAGGTAGGCAACAGAGAAGGATGTTGTAGTAGTCGAGTGTAATGTTTTTATACAAATCTATGATCATCAAAAAAAATCTGCAAGGGTACATTTTTTGGAGTGGGGCATATACCCAAATGATTAACTCTTGTGTTTCACTTACCGTGCCAATGTCCTTGGTTTCCTCAAGACTTTTCGTGGTCACATATTTTTCCTAACTTCAAATCATTGATAGTTCCTGCAGTAGCTAGTTTTGTCCTGATATAATATGCAAAGTGAATCTTCTAGGTTTTACAATAGTCTGATTTTACAGAAATGATAGAGGTGATGGAAGTCATCTTGCAAATGTATTTTCTAACATATTCTATATGTTCCATAATGGCTCTCTCACATGTTTTCAGATATCCAGGTCAAAAGAATTCCTAGCAATGCCTGCAACATTTTACACCATCTTGTAATATAAATCCACTTTAGTTTGCTTTTTATAAAGTATAATGTTATATCAATCTCGGGATCCTGCATAATTTCGCAAAGTAAACTGACGCTTATATTTTTATGTATAACACTATATCCACATGTTAAATTTAATTTAATCCAAATGTAAATTGAGTGAAAATTCAAAGAGTACATGGCAATCTATCCAAGACAACAATAAATATGGAATGAATTTATGTTCATCTTTAGCCTACAATGACATGGACTGAACTTTACTGAATGGAATCTTTGTCTACTGTGGTCACGTGATATTCCTGCAATTTGAACATTTCCATCATGAAACAAACCCACTGATCTTTTGTATTCAATGAAGCAATGCCTGGGGCCACAGAGATCATCTGGCTTTAGTTTTCACCGAGAAAGGACAATTTGTCTACTGCTTTTCTATATCAACCACATTAATATCCTGCATGCCTAGAGGAACCATGCTACATTAGGGTATTATACCAACAGCAATAAATCTTTCAAACAACTCAACAGTTAAATAAAATGAATGCTGCCAAACTGAAAAGGCTGCTTATCAGCAAAGTATGTTCTGCAAAAAAGGCAATGCAAATATTCCAGATTAACTCTTTGGTTTTCTTTTTCATCAAATAATTTTACTGTATATAATGGTCCCTTTACACTCGGCCACAGGAAGGTACACACCGGCAGGCATCGGACACAATTGTGCCTGTTGCCTTGAAAAGACCACGATGTGGCTGCCTGTAATTCAGGACTTTCCTTCCTGTGTCTTCCCTGAAGGAAGGAAAGTCCTGAATTTCATGCAGCCACTTCGAGGTCTTTTCAAGGCAACAGGCACAATTTGTGTCCGATGCCTGCCTGTGTGTACCTTCCTGTGGCCGCGTGTAAATGTACCATTACAGGAAAGGTGTAGATTTATTTTAAAAGCATAATTCACACAAATGTAAGTAGCGTGATGCAGTAGAAACTCTAAGAGGAGATCTCATAGACCAGTTAAAAAGTAGATAATCCAATAGTAAGGCCATGTTCACACATTTCTGCTGCTAGTATTTAGCGGATCTCCGCTAAATACTTAGCTTTTTTCAGTGAAGCGGAGATGCGTGAGCACCGCCACTTCCTAGTGTCGCAGCCCCTGGTTACCCGATGTTGATTGTGGTAACCACTTCTTATACAAGGCTGCCTAGTGTCCGCTTAAGCCGAGCGGACAGGGAAACGCTGCTAGCAGAGGAGATGTGTGAACATGCCCTAAGTGACATCTCAGATAAATGTTGGCAGCTCCAAAGTGCTTACAGATCCAGAGTGCACATTTCTTTGGAATTGCACAAACTTAAAGCAAATCAGTTAGCAGGTTTTTGCTATGTAATGTGAGGACAGTACGTTGTAGGGGTTAAAACACTGAATTTAATGATGTCTCACTCATCAGGATGTGTGATGATGTTTACTTACAATCAAGGTTTTATCATTATTACATTATCATTGCTGAGACTAGCTAGCTTCATATTAAGTTTTGTGCCAAGTAGTCTGACTACGTCCCTTCCTCTGATAAACAGTTCAATGTCAATAGACAATGTACATAAAGATCATAGGGTAGGCATAGTTAGCTTTCTAAGTTCTGCTACATGTAATGGTACCTTTACACGCCGCTACAGGATGGTGGAAACAACCGGGTGCTTCACGTGCACGCACAAACGGTTGAAAACGGTACCCGCATCGCCTTTACACGCCGCAACAAGGTACGCTACAGTAGGTTACATCTATCTCTGGATACACCGCCGGGTGCCACAAGTTACCTTCTGTAGCTCACCTTACCTCATTTACACGCCGCTATAACAAGGTAATATGGGCGGAACAAAGGCAGCAGGGACAACACATAGGCGTGCCACAATTGTGGATTACGAGAATTCCGTACGCTGATAGGACAAAGCAATAACATCATGATTGGGCAGCCAGCGCAGGAGGCTGACTAATACATGACGCTTGAGAAATTGTGTAGTGTGACTGGTCAGCTCCTTAAATATGTCGCCCTATGCAGCGTATACCAATCGTAACGCAGGAGCTTCCACCAATGATCGCTGATGGGGCGCGGTATCCCGGAGCCTGTGTCACGCCCCAGGTAGATAGCAAGGTGTCGAAACAACCCTCCTGTTCCTTATTTACATGCAGATACAGGCCGTAACAATCGCCTTGAAATCAACCTGTTTTTGAGCTCTGCTCTGAAACAGGTGCCTCAAGTGAGGGGTGGCAACAACCGTCTTTACATGCCGCAACCGCGGGTTGATTTAGCGGTGCAAGATACATTTGTCTTATCTACCCGGTTGTTTCCACCATCCTGTAGCGGCGTGTAAAGGTACCATTACATCTAAGAACTCTGATTGTGTCACAACTGCTGCACCCAGTAAACTATGTGATACATCGCTGGAATCAAGGTTCTCTTATCCTACTTTATGATGCTATCAGATGGATATATTGCAGTTTTTTTTGCAATTTGACATCATACCAGATTCTTTCTTTAATTTTAGCTTCTGGATAAATATATTTTTGCTCCTCACTGGACAGGTGCTGCCTCATCATTAATATGATTATTATTATTAATATTATTATTACCATTCATTAATATAGAACCATTTATTCCATGGCGCTTTACATGTGAAAATGGACATACATAGACAAGTACAATAAACCTGAGCCATAAAAGGCACACACAAGTACAGAAGGAGAGAGGACACTGCCCATGAGGGCTCACAGTCTACAATATAAATGAATAAGAATAAGGATAGGGTCAGGCTAGGGTCACACATAAGCCCTTAGTCCGTTTTTGGCATTAGTTTTTGCATTTTTTTTCTAAGTCCAAAAACTGATAGAAACACAGATTATGGGTAGGGTCACATTTAAAACAAGAATTGCATTCACCGCATCCGGATCCGGATGCGGTGAACGCAATGCCGGGCACACACATTTTTGTTCACAAATGTGTGCAGAATACTGCTCTGCGGTAACCGGATGGCTCAGGATGTGTAATCCTGAGCCATCCGGTAACTGCATAGGTTGCAGATCCCGGCTATTGCCGGGATCAGCAAACTTATTAAAGAGTTAAATTGATTACCTAAAGGACTGTTTGAGGTCGGTAGGGGGGCTTAGACCCCCTACAGACCGGCCGTCCACTTCAATAGCCTTCTTCTACAATTTCCCACCTGGCACGGGCTCCTCGGAGCTCCGTGCATGTAAACCAAAGTCCCCCGTGCCCCCCCCGTATCACTATAGAGGGGTGCATACACCCCTCTATTCCAGTTATGCTTTAATTATGTGTACTACATAAAGGATTATTACAGTCGCCATGTAAGTTCATACTTACATGCTCTCGTAGGCGGAGTCCAGGGATTTCCATGGGCGGGGCTGTGTGCAGCAGCCTCCGCCCACTCATTCTTGATGGCCGCCCCCTCTGGCCTTAATCCAGTGTTGTGAGGGCGGCCGCGTCATGAAAGGGGCGTGGCTAACCGCGGCACATAGTTAGCCACACCCCTTTCATGACGCGGCCGCCCTCACAACACTGGATTAAGGCCAGAGGGGGCGGCCATCAAGAATGAGCGGGCGGAGGCTGCTGCACACAGCCCCGCCCATGGAAATCCCTGGACTCCGCCTACGAGAGCATGTAAGTATGAACTTACATGGTGACTGTAATAATCCTTTATGTAGTACACATAATTAAAGCATAACTGGAATAGAGGGGTGTATGCACCCCTCTATAGTGATACGGGAGGGCACGGGGAACTTTGGTTTACATGCACGGAGCTCCGAGGAGCCCGTGCCAGGTGGGAAATTGTAGAAGAAGGCTATTGAAGTGGCCGGCCGGTCTGTAGGGGGGTCTAAGCCCCCTACAGACCTCAAACAGTCCTTTAGGTAATCAATTTAACTCTTAATAAGTTTGCTGATCCCGGCAATAGCCGGGATCCGCAACCTATGCAGTTACCGGATGGCTCAGGATTACACATCCTGAGCCATCCGGTTACTGCAGTGCGGTACAGGGAAACGCTGCGAAAACTGCTGCCTGCATGATTTTTAACGCAGGCAGCAGTGCCGGATACGGCCACCGGATGGCTTGTGAAGCCATCCGGTGTTTTGCATAGGCTCCTATGAGGAGCGTTTCCTGGTCCGGTTTTGAGCTTTTTGAAAGCTCAAAACCGGATCAGGATTCTAAAAAAAAACCTGAAATGTGACCCTACCCTATATGTACTAAACACCCTATCTGTTTTTTTCTGCACCCAAAAACTTTGCTAGGAGCGTTTTTTACCCAAAAACATTGCTTGCAACGTTTTTGGGTGCCTTAAAAAAACAGATCCGTTTTTTTAACATGGGGCCCTATGGAAAAACAGATCTGTTTTTTTAGCATTTTTTGGCAAAAAATGATTAAGTCCAAAACCGTTCAGGGGCACAGGAGTCTCAAAAAGCACCCAAAAAAAACGGATTGGTCATGGAAATCACTTCCAAAAACGGATTGCTATGTGTGACCCTAGCCTAAGATTAAATGCAGAGCCTCAACAGGGCTCTCAGTAGCGTCACAACTGTTGAATTCTTAACAACTTGGCCTTTTATATGATTCTTCTGGATCTAAGTAATCCCCATGGTGTGAGATGGTATGTACATGCAATAATAAAGGTCCTGTTATTACACGTATTCCGTTCTTGTGTGTTACATTCAACAGTCTTGGAAATTTGTGATATTTAAATTTCTTTTATTTTCTTTTGAATGTTCATTTAGATTGTTACACATTTTGTTTAATTGTATATTCATGGACATGCTGTGGAGGTCTAATGGTACATAGCGGCCACAGGAAGGTAGGGACATGCAGGCATCGGACACAATTGTGCCTGTTGGCTTGAAAAGACCACGATGTGACTGTGTGTAATTCAGGACTTTCCTTCAAGGGAAGACACAGGAAGGAAAGTCCTGAATTACACGCAGCCACATCGTGGTCTTTTCAAGGCAACAGGCACAATTGTGTCCGATGCCTGCCGGTGTGTACCTTCCTGTGGCCGCGTGTAAAGGGACCATTACAGTATTGACAATTTTTTATGGAAAATTCAACATAAAAATAAAATTGTTTTTTGCAACAGGTAATGGAATTCTATATGGAATAAAATACAAACATAACATACTCCACCCTGTGCAATCTGCTTTTTTGTTGATTCCCCTCCGGTCTCTGCTTACTTCTTGCTGTAATTACTGTTACTACTAATGTATAGAAGTAATAGAATCATTCTGGAAATAAGGCAATTGTCTCCAATATAGCCGCCATAAAATGTTTACACAATGCCTAAAGCACACTGCCAGTCATATAACAAAGTTCCTTATTTCATTTTACCTTCAAATCCATATGATCAGCACAGATTTGTTTTGCTCCATAAATTATGGAAGTAAAATTCAGCTACTCTATAGCAATATTATTTAGTCACTCTATGGCAATTTTGATTTATTATTTTCAGTGGTGGTATTTTGTCAGTTAATAAAAATTATGCAATATTATCAATCTTCTGACGTGCTATTATTATGTAAGGATTTTGAGGTATTCACTTGTTATGTGGCAGGGGGACGGCTCATGACATACATAGCAAGTCATGTGTCATTAAGTAAAGAAGTTGTCCGCTAGTTTACCATTGATAGCCTATCCTTCGAATAGGGCATTAACATCTGATCGGTGGGTTTCTGACACTCCGCATGCCCGCTGATCAGCTGTTATCTGTGTCAGCACCAGCAGGAACTGTACAATTATTGAGCTGCACAGCCCAGCTCTGTCTACTGTATAGTGTCCCCTATTTTAATCAATGAATCAATAATATCTAATCAATAAAGAAAGAATGCATGAAATACTCCTTGGGAATAAATTAATGTATGACACAGTAATGGTATTCTTGAGTGGAAAAAAAACTGAGTGATATTATGTTACTACGGTAGTAAAAAGGCCCGATGCAATTGCATCGGGAGTGCGGTGAAATGAATTGTGTGTATAGAGGCGGGTCAGTGGGTAGCAGAGTATAGAGGGGGCTCTGTGGGTAGTAGAGTATACAGGCGGGTGTGTGGGTAGCAGAGTATACAGACGGGTGTGTGGGTAGCAGATTATACAGGCGGGTGTGTGTGGTAGCAGAGTATACAGGCGTGTCTGTGGGTAGCAGAGTATACAGGCGTGTCTGTGGGTAGCAGAGTATACAGGCGGGTCTGTGGGTAGCAGAGTATACAGGCGGGTCTGTGGGTAGCAGAGTACACAGGCGGGTCTGTGGGTAGCAAAGTATACAGGCAGCTTTGTGGGTAGCAGAGTATACAGAAGGCTGTGTGGGTAGCAGATTATACAGGGGGCTCTGTGGGTAGCATAGTATAGATGCGGCTCTGTGGGTAGCAGAGTATACAGGCGGGTCTGTGGGTAGCAGAGTATAGAGGCGGCTCTGTGGGTAGCAGAGTATCCAGGCGGCTCTGTGGGTAGCAGAGTATCCAGGCGGCTCTTCAGTGTTTCTGTTTTCCCTTCAGTGTTTCTGCTACCTCGTTATTTCTGTGTCCCCCCTTTCAGTGTTTATGGTCCCCTTTATGTTTCTCTGCTCCTCTTGAGTATTTCTGCTCCCTTGGTATGTCTTTCAGGCCCCTTCCCTGTCAGCTTCCCCCTTTTGTCTTTATGGTCCCCCTTTATATCTCTGTGGCCCCCTTGAGTGTTTATTGTCCCCCTTATGTGTGTTAGCTTACCTTAATTATTTCTGGGCTCTCTTCCATCTTTGCTGCGGGCCTTTTGTCTGTATGTTGGGCCCTTTAATTTATCTGCCCTCCCTTCAGTCTTTCTGGTAATTGGCATTGTTTCTTAGCCTCCCCCTTTAGGGTTTGTGGTCCTCCTTATGTCTCTCAGCTGCCGTAGAGTATTTCAGGTCCCCCTTATGCGTCTCTGGTCCCCTTAAATATTTATTCCCCCCCCCTTAATCTCTATGCCCCCCCTACCATCTGTATTTCCCCCCCCCTCATCTCTCTGGCTGTCTTCAGTCTTTGTGGTCCTGCTTATGTCTCTGTGCCGCCCCTTTATCTGTCTGCCCCCCTTCAGTGTTTCTGGTGGCCCCTTATGTCTCTGTGCCCCCTCCCTTTTTGTGTGTATGTTAGCCCCTTAATCTGTCTGGCCCCCTTCAGTATTTATGGTCCCCCCTTATGTGTCAGTGCCCCCCATTTCGTGTGTATGTTAGCCCCTTCATGTATCTGCCCCCCTTCAGGTTTTCTGGTCCCCCTTATGCCTCTCTGCTCCCCTTCAGTCATTCAGGTCACCTCTTATGTCTCTCTGGCCCCCTTCAGTGTTTCTGGTCCCCCCTTACTTCTCTATGCCCCCCTTCAGTCATTCTGGTCCCCCATAAGACTCTCTGTCCACCTTGAGTCATTGTGGTCACCCCTTATGTGTCTGTGGCTCCCCTTCAGTCTTTCTGGATCCCTTTATGTGTCTCTGGCTCACATCCTTCTCTGCTCCCCCTCTTTCATCTTTCTGCAGTCCCCTTCCCTCTGTCTGTCCTCTGTTTCGGTTTTCTGGTGTTCCCTTATGTGTCTGTGGTCCCCCTATTTCTGCAGCAGTCTTGTGTCTCTTCATTTTTTCAGCTCCCGTTATGTCTCAGTTTCCTCTCTAGTGTTTGAGCAACCCCCTTCGGCTTCTCTGTCTCCCCTTCCCTCCTTCCCAGCTGTGACAGCTCCTTGTCATACCTGGGAAGCAGTGTAGAATGCAGGAGGCGGAGCTATGGTGATGTACGGTCATGTGACTGATCACATGACTGTGACATCACCAAAGGTCCTATCCGAATAGGTAAGTAATTTCTCGGGGGCCTGGGGGCGCCGAAGGGAGTGCGGGGGTGTACTGCGGGGTGTGGGGGGCCGGAAGGAGGGGTGGTGGCTCTATTGCGAGGGGGCTGCGGGCAGCAAAAGGGGGGGTGGTGGTGCGAGGGTGTACTGATGGGGTGTGTGAATGCCAGAGTAGTATGGGGGTGTGTGGACACCGGAGGAGGGGTGTACTGCAGGTGGTGTTTGGACGGTGTGCGGGGTCAGCGGCAGGCGGTGTGGGCTTGTGTAATGCCGCTCCCCGTGTGCTGCCGCTGGAGACTCAGGGCTGACACTCTCCAATGGACGGTGCGGCCCTGGCGGCGGGGGAGCGCGGGCATTGGTGGGGGCAGCTGGTGTCCGGCGACAGCCTTTTTGCGCTTCCGGTCAGCGCGTGATAGCAGCACAGTGACCAGAAGCGCAAAACTGCTGATTATGTATATAGATGTACCTAAAAAAATAAAGTTAACAATATTTAATAATGGCAGCTTCCATGCTGTAGAATAAATCAAGTTCTAGGAATTAATCTGCAATATGGAGAAAATACGAGGCACATAAGGAGGGAGCAACACCAAACAAATTGGATGTGTAGCAAACAAACAGTGCAGGGAAAGTTAAAAATGTTTAAAAACACATAGGGGCGCCCTGGTGACATGGCGGCAAGAGTTTATACAGAAATAACAATGGCAAATGGTGAATATACAAAGTTGCTGTGTGAACAGGCTTGTAACAAGGAGCAAACAAAATTGGTAATTGGTAATTATTTCATGCTCTCATAAAAGAGACGTGTTCAGTGAGCACAGTAATCATCAGTGGGGGCTTGCTGACTACAAAAATGGCAGGTACCCTGATCAGTGGATTAATAGAAACCTGACATACATCAATAGTGTATAATGCTGTAATATATACATAAATGAATAACACAGCCAGGTGGTGGTCAAGCCCAGGATATGGTATAAAACCTATTTGTATCCAATGATATATATATAGCTAAGGTGGAGCCACCCTTAATTTATATCACATGAACAGGGTGTGCTTCAGGTAGCGAGCCCAACAAGAAGGGTATATTAGGGATGGGCGAGTCTACTCACTAGGACTCGTTACTCGGCGAGTAGTAAGGGACTCGCATGACTCGGTACTCTGCGAGTTTCCCAGCGAATACTCGCACAGTAACGAGTCCAATGCAAGTCAATGGCAATCCTAGTTTTGTCAGAGTTTACTTTTTCTCACTCGCTAGACTCGCTATATCACATCGCTATGTAGCTTGAGTCTCCCCAAATCGTTTAAACAATCGCACCGCTTCACGGATACCCGCTGTCAGCAGCGAGTCTGAGCGAGTCTACGAATCCGAGACCTGTATACTGTATTCGGGACTCGCGAATACAGAATCTGTTATGTTCCGACAAAGCTTCCGAGACAGCCTAGCGTGTTAGGTCAGAAAACTTGTGAAGATGGACAAGCATGTTAGCCAATCATATTCAGTAATGCCACAGCCATGTTGGTTGTGGCAGGACTATGATTGGCTTCTGTCCATCGTGATGCCTATATCATGTATGAGAGGCGAGGCTGTATATAAGCCTTGCCACCGCCATTTTGGGCACATTCCTGTGAAGATCTGAGCTAGAGCAAGGTGAGGTAGATGCTGGAGAAGATCATAGGGAGTGTCAGTCAGTGTAGGGAAACTAAAAAGATTCCTTATATTTAACCCAAACAGCTCTGCTGAGAGCTACCAGGAG
This sequence comes from Allobates femoralis, assembly GCA_033576535.1. NCBI lineage: Eukaryota > Metazoa > Chordata > Amphibia > Anura > Aromobatidae > Allobates > Allobates femoralis. Next base: position 193,314,407 of record JARQOC010000002.1, read on the forward strand.
GACAGAGGAGTACTGTGTAGAGGACTGTAGGCAGGCAGGCAGGCAGGGAGGTGCAGCCTTACAGTGCACACAGGACCGACCTCATAGCTTAGCTTACTCACTCAGCTGTCCTAATAGCTGAAGTCAGAGGCTTAGCTGAGGTACTATTTCCTATTTTTTTGCACCTGATCGATTTTGGGTCATAATAACCCCTTCAGTTTTCTATTCTCTGTGGCAGACCAGTGCGTTGCTGCTCTCCTAGCTGCAAATAGCATGTACGCCACCTACTTGTGCGACTACTTGTGCGCACTTAATAATTTTTGCAGGGACTAGTGTGCTGCTACATAGACACGGACACATTTCTTACTTAAGGTGCACTTTTAAAATATAACCTTTAATAAGTATTTGTTAAAATAACAAAAAAGTGTTCTCCCACACCTAGTGTTTATAAAACACACATTACAGACAGGGATGGGACAATATCCCTATTAAACCCTGTCTCTTGTTCTCTTGTTATCATATAATTTGGATAAAAACCACAGACACGGACACAGCAGCAAAAAACTGTTGCGAGTGGGGTTTCCAAAACGGCAATGCGAGCGCTTTCCGAGACATCTGCGATTTGTAAATTGCACATTACTCGCTATTACTCGCTTCCCCATTCATTAACATTGGACTCGCTAGACTCGCAACGAGTAGCAAGTCCCGGGCTCGGACTCGCTAGAGTCAAGCGATTCCGAGTAATTTAGGACTCGCCCATCACTAGTGTATATACAGTATAAGCACCACATATGATGGGTAACAAATGTGAAAAATATGCAATTGGAGGCTCCGATGTTACCCAGCAATGGAATAGGTATGATCGACGCACATTAAACAACCCAGGTTGTACACAATTAGTAAGGGACAGTTACCTATGTAACAAAGGAACCAGATGCTAATACACCAAATCTATGCTCGTATACACCTTACAAATAGGTAGGCTGAGAGCCCATAATCAGAATATTGCTAAGTCACCAGTAACGCACCTGTATACACACTGTATATTTCATATAATGATAACCAATGAAAATATCCGTGGGTCACACATGACATGTGTATAGATCAATGTATGTCATATATATATAAGGAGATATATGACCCCAATGTAGATATCACAGAAGGATAGTTCTGCATACAATGCGTGGTGCAGGTGCACCTAAACAGATGATAGAAATGATCCTTGCCCCTAAATGTGCCACATGTAGAGGAGGGTTTGTCACCAATAAAATTTGATAGTACCTAAACCAGTCAATAGTCACCACAGACCATGGGTCCTAGGTCAATCAGAGATGCCGTGGACAGCCATGTATTAGAATGCCAGCATAGCCAAAGGGGCACCCAAGCCCAATGCGTTACGCTGCTTTGGTGCAGCTTCGTCAGGGGAGGTGGTGAACTGTATAATTAAAATCGCTCTATATAACTTGTCCATCAGGAGTTAAACTGTAGCAGCTGTGTGCCAGAGCTCCGAAAAAGAGGAAGTGCATCAGCTGTCACACGATCATCGTTATAACAACCGCTGAAACAACCTGGCAACCACTTCCGATGTAAGACAGGAAGTCGTCATAGTGGTGCTGGTCGTCATGGTGAACAGCCCAGCACGACGTTGCAGTATATAGTGGGCATACTGAGCATGACTGTGTTGTAGTGAGGGGCACAACAAATGACGAATCTATACATTATAACACACTACTTATGTAATCACCCTGGTATGCACAATATAGGGATAAAAATATTGTATCACAAAATAGCCCACACGGCAGTTGAATTCAGGTATGTGAAATCAGAAATTTTCAAATATAAGATAGAGTGGTGTGACAAGGCACCGTATTACACAAATATGGATTAGGGATGAGCAAGTACTACAATACTCAGACTCTCTTGACTCGTAAGGAGTAGGTCCCGATACTCTGTACTAGTTGTGAGTCTAGCGAGTCCAATGTAAGTCAATGGGGAAGCGAGTAATTGCGAGTAATTCCTCTGCTGCTGGACCCTATAAAGAGGTCTTGCAGCAGAGGAAAAACCTGTAATTCCCATTTCATTGTTTAAAAGCCAGCGGTAAAAAGCCGCCGGCTTTAAACAATGCTGACAGCCACTGACAGCTTCCCTGCCACCTGACAGCAGGATCCTCCACTCCCCCCACCGCCTCCCCACTCTATCCTAAGTTAGGATCGGGTGGGGAAGCTGCGGGGGGGAGCAGGGGATCCTGCTGTCAGCATTGGCTGACTGTCACTATTGTGCGGGGGAGAGGAGCCGGTTTAATCAAGGTCCTCCGCGTCCGCCGTCTTCTTTTGTGTGTTTGCTTTGCAATAGCAGCCGCATAGAACGGCAGCCGCCGCAAAGCACGGCCGCTATCACAGCATTTAGTGAAAACCGGATTCTCCCAGGTTGCCCCGGTCCGGAGCAATCCGGGACCATAGAGCCCCATGTTATGGGGTGCCAGATTGCACATAACGGGTACAATCCGGGAGAGAAATGAAAACAGTCAGGGTTCACCTCAGGTCATAGCTCAGGCTATGACTTGAGGTGAACCCTGCTGTCAAAACCGAACTCTGCCGACGGCCGCCGGAGATTACCGATCGCCGGCAGAGCAGTGAATAAACCAGAAGTTAATGACTTCCGGTTTATTCATTGCTCTGCCGGCAGTCGGCAATCTCCGACGGCCGGCAGCAGCAGTATAGCTCTGACAGCAGGGTTCACCTCAGGTCATAGCCAGAGCTATGACCTGAGGTGAACCCTGACTGTTTTTATTTCTCAGCCTGAAATCACTCTGCATAGACATGTGTGTCTATGCAGAGTGACGTAGCAGTGCTGAGATTGTCCTTTCGGGACTACGACGGAAGAGGATTTCTTTTAAATAAAGATGGAGTCCCTAAGTGTCTTTTTGTTTTTTTTTCAAATAATAATATTTTTTCTATGTGTTGTGTTTTTTTAAAAAAAATCACTAGAAATTCATGGCGGTAATGTCTACTATTGGCGTGACCGCCATGAATTTCGGGCTTAGGGCCAGCTGATAATACAAAGCTGGCCCTTACCCCTTTATTACCCAGTGAGTCACCACACCAGGGCCCTGGAAGAGTTGCGTTCAGTGCCAGAAAAATGCGCTTCAATGAACGCGCCATTTTCTGGGGTGGCTGCGGGCTGCCATTCGCATGGCATTATTTCATGAAATAATAAAAAATAAATGCGTGGGGCTCCAATTTCTATGTCCAGCCAGGTCCAGCTAGGTGGCTGGGGGCTGGAATCCGCAGCGCAGGGAGGCCCAAGCTTTCTGGGCACCCCCCGCTGTGAATGGCAGCCCGCAGCCGCCCCAGAAAATGAAGCGTTCATTGAAGCGCCATTTTCTGGCGTTGACCCCAACTCCTCCAGGGCCCTGGTGCCATGGCTCACTGGGTAATAAAGGGGTTAGGGCCAGCTTTGTATTATCAGCTGGCCCTAAGCCCAAAATTCATGGCAGTCACGGCAATAGTAGACAAGACCGCCATGAATTTCTAGTGAAGTTTTAAAAAAAACACAACACAGAGAAAAAATATTTTTATTTGAAAAAAAAAACCAAAAAGACACTTAGGGACTCCATCTTTATTTAAAAAAAACCTCTTCCGTCCGACGTAGTCCAATCCAGGGTTATTCTTCAGCTCTTCTACATCTCTGGCAGAGAACCTCCACCAGAGATGTAGCAGAGCTGTGCACCCTGGGAAAGTTCATGTGAGTTCATGCAGGCAAGCATGAACTGACATGAACCCTGCCAGCACTGCAACTTCAAATGAACAGCTGACCTGAGTCAGCTGTTCATTTGAAAATCCAGGCGGGAAGGTCAAAAATAGAAAACCAGATTGAAAACCGGATTGCTCTGGACCAGGGCAATCAGGGAGAATCTGGTTTTTACTGAATTCTGTGATAGTGGCCGTGCTTTGCGGCCGCCGCCGTTCTATGCGGCTGCTGTCGCAAAGCAAACACAAAGAAGGCGGTGGCCGCGGAGGACGGTGAGTGAGCCGGCACCCCCGCCCAGCACAATAGTGACAGTCAGCCACTGCTGACAGCAAGATCCCCTGCTCCCCCCCGCAGCCTCCCCACCCGATCCTAACTTAGGATAGGGTGGGGAGGCGGTGGGGGGAGTGGAAGATCCTGCTGTCAGGCGGCAGGGAAGCTGTCAGTGGCTGTCAGCATTGTTTAAAAGCCAGCGGCTTTTTACCGCTGGCTTTTAAACAATGAAATGGGGAATTGCAGGTTTTTCCTCTGCTGCAAGACCTCTTTATAGGGTCCAGCAGCAGAGGAATTGCATTTCTCTTAATTTACTTTAATTTAATTTACATTGGACTCGTTACTGTGCAAGTAATCGCTAGGATACTCGCACAGTAACGAGTAGAGCGAGTACCGTACTCTTCGCCGAGTAACGAATAGTAATGAGTAGACTTGCACATCCCTAATATGGATACATACAGTGCCAGTCATCTGCATGCGTTATTAAATATACCATCAAACACTACAATCATACTGTATGAGTTTAACCCGCTGGTTGGCCAAGCCTGGTGGGACCTAAATATAGACAAGGTTGTGGGTGTGGATCACTTGTGTCACGAGCACTAAGAACAGTCTGTCCCAGTGACACCCCATTTGATCCATAGTCAGTGGCCACCGAAGGTGTGGTAGTGGCACCCTATGTAACCTAGTTGTGTTGGTGTAACATAGCCAACCTATGTGACACTGGAAGAATACCAAAAAATGCGTACATGTCAACAGATCACAACATACAAACAAAATCGTTTAAAGCAATATTCCACGGATATAACGAACAAAATGATCGGGAGCCTTGAACATCTCATTACGGACAGACTTAGACATGGCCTTCATCCTTCCCAGTGTGTTATAATGTATCGATTCGACGTTTGTTGTGCCCCTCACTACAACACAGTCATGCTCCGTATGCCCACTATACATTGCAACGTAGTGCTGGGCTGTTCACCATGACAACCAGCACCACTATGATGACTTCCTGTTTTACACCGGAAGTGGTCACCAGGTTGCTTCAGCAGTTGCTATAATGACGATCACGTGACCGCTGGTGCATTTCCTGTTTCCCGGAGCTCTAGCACACAGGTTACTATACTCACTTGTATATAATGAGCTCTTTCTCCCCCTATATTGGGCATACCAGGGTGATTACATAAGCAGTGTGTTATCAGGTATCGGTTCGTTGTTTGTTGTGTCCCTCACTACAACACAGTCATGTTCCATATGCCCACTGTACACTGCAGCGTCGTGCTAGGCTGTTCACCATGACAATCAGCACCACTGTGACGACTTCCTGTCTTACACCGGATGTGGCCACCATGTTGTTTCAGTGATTGTTATAACGATGATCATATGACAGCTCTGGCACACAGCTGCTACAGTTTAACTCCTGATGGACAAGGTATATAGAGCGATTTTAATTATACAGTGCACCATTCCCTGATGAAGCTCACCTCAGCAGCGTAACGCATTGGGACTGGGTGCCTCCTGGGCTATGCTGGCATTCTAATACAAGGCTGTCCACAGCATCTCTTATTGACATAGGAACCACGGTCTGTGATGACTATTGACTGGTTTAGGTACTATCAAATTTTATTGGTGACAAACCCTCCTCTATATGTGGCACATTTAGGAGCAAGGATCATTTGTATTATCTGTCTAGGTGCACCTGCACCACACATTGTATGCAGAGCTATCCTTCTGTGATACTGTATCTGTATTGGGGTCATATATCTCCTTATATGTATGACATAGGCCTTGTTCACACATACCTACGTTTTTGGCACTCTCTGCATTTTTTAACAGTTTTCCAAAAACGCAGATACATTAACGCAGGGTGCATTTCCGTGTACATGCATTTTTGCACTACACTTGCGTTTTTTTCCCCATTCCAAAAAACGCTGCAGCGTTTTTTGGGTGCTGTAAAAGAATGCAGGTGTTGTTTCCAAAAACGCATGTTTTTTTTTAACATGGGGCCCTATGGGAAACACATGCGTTAACGCATGTCACATATAGGCACCTGCGTTAACGCATGCGTTTTTTAATGAAAAAAATGTCAAAAATCAAAAACTTCAGATAAACGTTCAGACCCACAGGGGACACTATTTGGCACACTTAGAAAAACTGATCATTTTTTCTAAGTGCTAAAAAAACTGATTGGTGTGTGTGAACAAGGCCATACATTGATCTATACACATGTCATATGTGACCCATGGATATTTTCTTTGGTTATTATTATATGATATATACAGCATGTATACAGGTGCATTACTGACCACTTGGCAATATACTGATTGTGGGCTCTCAGCCTACCCATATGTACGTGTTTACTAGCATGGATTTGGTGTATTAGCATCTGGTTCCTTTGTTAGGCTGGGGTCACACTTGCGTTTTTTTCATGAGTTTTTGGAGACCTGCATTTTTAAGAAAACATGTAAAAATGCACCCATAGGCCCCCATGTTAAAAAAACACATGCCCTAATAGCAAAAACGCATGTGTTAATAGCAAAAACGCATGTGTGACAGTACCATGCGTTTTTGTGTGCGTTTTTGCAATTATGCGATTAGCTGACATAAAAAACGCATGGTACATTAGTACCATTTAGTACCATCCAAAAACGCATGCGTTTTCCATAGGAGCCCATGTTAAAAAAACGCATGCGTTTTTTAGAAAATGCATGCATTTTTTTAACATGGGCGCCTATGGAAAACGCATGCATTGTTGGATGGTACTAAATGGTACTAATATACCATGCGTTTTTGCATGCGTTTTCCATAGGGGCCCATGTTAAAAAAACGCATACATTTTCTAAAAAACGCATGCGTTTTTAAAACAGCACCAAAAAATAGTGCATGCACTATTTTTTGGTGCAGATTTAAAAACTCATGCAAAAACGCAGGGTGCCATCACACACCTTAAAAAACTCATGCTGACATGGAAAAACGCATGAGTTTTTTTAAGTCACTAAAAAAACTCATGCCAAGTGTGACCCCAGCCTTACATATGTAATTGTCCCTTACTACTTATTGTGTACAACCTGGGTTGTTTAATGTGTGACGATGGCTAGGGTCACATCAGCGTTTTTAATTTAGAATCCTGATCCGGTTTTGAACTTTAAAAAAGCTCAAAACCGGACCAGGAAACGCTCCTCATAGGAGCCTATGCAAAACACCGGATGGCTTCACAAGCCATCCGGTGGCCGGATCCGGCACTGCTGCCTGCGTTTAAAATCATGCAGGCAGCAGTTTTCGCAGCGTTTGCCGTGACCGCACTGCGGTCACCGGATGGCTCAGGATGTGTAATCCTGAGCCATCCGGTAACTGCAGAGTTTGCGGTTCCCGGCTCAGCAAACCTAGGAAAGAGTTAAATTGATTAGTACAGTACTGTTTGAGGTCTGTAGGGGGGCTTAGACCCCCCTACAGACCGGCCGCCCACTTCGGTGGGCTCCTAATACAATATTCCCGATGCCACGGTCTCCTCCGAGCCCGTGCAAGACCCCACACACCCCCAGCCCCCCGAATTACTATACAGGGGTGCCTGCACCCCTCTGTTATCCTTATTCCTGTTTTGGGGGCAAATGATATATTAAAGACATGGTTAAAGGACATATTTACGTGTGTTCTCCTCCAATGTTGTGACGAATCCATGGGCGGGGCTGTATGCGGCAGCCTCCGCCCCCTCATTTGTTATGGCCGCCCCCTCTGTGCCTCAGCCATTGATAAGAGGCCGGCCGCGTCATGAAGGGGCGGGGCGCACGGTGTGACGTGGTTCGCCCCGCCCCTTCATGACGCGGCTGGCCTCTTATCAATGGCTGAGGCACAGAGGGGGCGGCCATAACAAATGAGGGGGCGGAGGCTGCCGCATACAGCCCCGCCCATGGATTCGTCACAACATTGGAGGAGAACACACGTAAATATGTCCTTTAACCATGTCTTTAATATATCATTTGCCCCCAAAACAGGAATAAGGATAACAGAGGGGTGCAGGCACCCCTGTATAGTAATTCGGGGGGCTGGGGGTGTGTGGGGTCTTGCACGGGCTCGGAGGAGACCGTGGCATCGGGAATATTGTATTAGGAGCCCACCGAAGTGGGCGGCCGGTCTGTAGGGGGGTCTAAGCCCCCCTACAGACCTCAAACAGTACTGTACTAATCAATTTAACTCTTTCCTAGGTTTGCTGAGCCGGGAACCGCAAACTCTGCAGTTACCGGATGGCTCAGGATTACACATCCTGAGCCATCCGGTGACCGCAGTGCGGTATTCTGCACACAGTTTTGACAAAAACTGTGTGTGCCCGGCATTGCGTTCACCGCATCCGGATCCGGATGCGGTGAATGCAATTTAGCTTTCCAATGTGACCCTACCCGATCATACCTATACCATTGCTGGGTAACATCGGAGCCTCCGATTGGATATTTTTTATATTTTTCGTATTTCTTACCCATTAAATGTGGTGCTCATATTGTATATACACTTCTTGTGGAGCTTGCTACCTGAAGTACCCCTTGTTCATGTGATATAAATTAAGGGTGGCTATATATATATCATTAGATACAAATAGGTTTTATACAATATCCTGGGCTTGACCACCACCTGGCTGTGTTATTCATTCATTTATAGGTTACAACGTTATACACTATTGATGTATGTCAGGTTTCTATTTACACACTGATCAGGGTACCCACCATTTTTCTAGCCAGCAAGCCCTACTGACCATAACTGTGCTCACTGAACACATCTCTTTTATGAGAGCATCTGCACGTATATGACGCATGAAATAATTACCAATTTTGGTCGCTCCTTGTTACAAGCCTGTTCACACAGCAACTCTGTATGTTCTTTTCACCATTTGCCATTGTTATTTCTGTATAACATCTTGCCACCATGTCACCAGGGGCCCCTATGTATTTTTAAATGTTTTTAACTTTCCCTGCACTGTTCAATAAATAAAGCATTTGTTTGATACACATCCAATTTATTTGGTGTTGCTCCCTCCTTATGTGCATCCTCTTCTCTCCATATTGTATATTCCCCCTCCTGGCATGGTAAGCAGCCCCTTGTTATCGGCTTGATATTGTGGTGTGCCCATTTTTTGTCTGTCACTAGGAATTAATCTGGTGACATACCTCATGAATAGAGATGGGTAAACTGCAGTTATCCAAGTAAGGCAGATCCAGCTGGACTTTTTTAAAGTTCAGGTTCAGGACCGGACCTAAACTTGAGCCTGAACCCTTAACCGAGAATATGCAGGTATAAAATGGTGGCCGTAAGGGATGGAGGGCTAATAAAGAAAGCAAAACAGTGATTAAATCAGGAGCATTATACTTACTAAGAACTGCGCAATTATAACACCACTTCTGGATCCTGCTCATTAATCTCTGATTTATTTGCTGAACTCTGCCTCCAAAAGCACTTAACAGATGCCCACTCTCTGTAACAGCATCTGTGATCAGCTGTTTTGCCCCCACCCAATTTAGCGGCATCTGTAATTGATTGCCTTTGGCAACAAACCAGCCGTCATAGGGATATAAAAATAGTTAATTTAAAAAAATTGCGTGGGCATCCCCCATATTTGTAATTCTCAGTGGAGATAAAGCAGCAAGCTATTGCCTGCCATCCCCAGCTGCCTGTTTTTACCTTGGCTGGTGATCAAAAATACAAGGGAGCCCACTAATGTTTTATTAATTATTTAAATAAATAATAAAAAAAAATGCATGGGCTTTGCCCTATTTTTGATTGCCAGCCAAGGTAAAAACAGGCAGCTGGGGGCTGGTATTCTCAGCATGGTGAGGCTCATTGTTATTGGGCCCCCCACGCTACAGAATAGCAGCCCACAGCCACCCCAAAAATTGTCACGTTAATTAGAAGCGTCAATCCCTGGCACTTTACTAATGCTCTTCCCAAGGTCCTGGTACAATGGCATCAGGGTGATAGAAGAGGTAATGACAGCTGAGTATTGACAGCTGACATTAAGCCCTAGATTGTTAATGTTAGGTGTCTATGATATCTGCACATTAGAAATCCAGTGAGTGGTTAGTTAAAAAAATTAAATGCAGAGAAAAATAATAACAATAATCCACAGCACAATGTGCTACAAAGTATCTGAGCTCTGCTAAATTGTGATGAGTGGAGAGAGATGTTACAGAATCCACTCATCACAAGTAGCATGATCACACTGACAGCTCGCTGTGTTGCTCTCAGAGAGTTCATCTGACCTCACACCTAAGCCATGTTAGCTGTATCCTTGGATAAACTCGTCTCTGACATCACTGTTAAAATTGCCATCTGTCAGTGTGAGCATGCTACTTGTGGTGAGCAGACACTGTAACGTCTTCCTCCGCTTACTGAAATGTTGCAGAGCTCAGATGATTGATGGGACATTGTGCTGTGGATTATCATCAGAGGGTATGTTTGGGTTAATAAAATAAAACAACAGAGTTGTCTGTGTGCTTTATTTAATCTAATAGATATTTATTTGTGTTTTGTTAATTTAACTATATAATCACTGGATTAGTAATGTGCAGGTGTCAAAAAGATATTACCAATCAAGGGCTTAATGACAGCTGTGAATACTCAGCTGTCATTATGTCATTCTATCACCCCGATTACACTGCATCGGGGCATTGGGAAGAGCCAGGTAAAGTGCCAGTAATTGCGCTTCTAATTAATTCACCAATTTCTGGTGCAGCTGTGGGCTGCTATTCTGTAGCATGGGGAAGCCAATACCTATAGACCTAACCACACTGAGAATATCAGCCCCAAGCTGCCTGATTTTACTTTGGCTGAAAATCCAAAACAGGGTAAAGCACAAACTTTTTTTTAATTATTTATTTAAAGAAATTAAAAAAATATAAATGATATCCTCTGTATTTTTTATTGCAAACCAAGGTAAAACCAAGCAGCTGTCGGTGGCAGCCCATAGCTGGCTGCTTTATATGAACTGACAAAAAAAATACAGGGGATCCCCACAAAATATTTTAATTAGGTATACAGTTGTGGCCAAAAGTATTGACACCCCTGCAATTCTTTCAATTAATACCCAGTTTCTTCCTGAAAATGATTGCAATCACAAATTCTTTGGTATTATTATCTTCATTTAATTTGTCTTCAATGAAAAAACACAAAAATAATTGTCCTAAAGCCAAATTGGATATAATTCCACACCAAATATAAAAAAGCGGGTGGACAAAAGTATTGCCACTGTTAGAAAAATCATGTGATGCTTCTCTAATTTGTGTAATTAACAGCAATAACTAAATCACACTTGCAGCGAGTTGACAAGTATTAAAGTTGACTCAACCTCTGTCCTGTGTCCTTGTGTGTACCACATTGAGCATGGAGAAAAGAAAGAAGACCAAAGAACTGTCTGAGGACTTGAGAAACCAAATTTTGAGGAAGCATGAGCAATCTCAAGGCTACAAGTCCATCTCCAAAGACCTGAATGTTCCTGTGTCTACCATGCGCAGTGTCATCAAGAAGTTTAAAGCCCACAGCACTGTGGCTAACCTCCCTAGATGTGGACGGAAAAGAAAAATTGACGAGAGATTTCAACGCAAGATTGTGCCGATGGCGGATAAAGAACCTCGACTAACATCCAAACAAGTTCAAGCTGCCCTGCAGTCCGAGGGTACAACAGTGTCAACCCGTACTATCCGTCTGCGTCTTAATGAAAAGGGACTGTATGGTAGGATACCCAGGAAGACCCCACTTCTTACCCCAAGACATAAAAAAGCCAGGTTGGAGTTTGCCAAAACTTACCTAAGAAAGCCTAAAACGTTTTGGAAGAATGTTCTTTGGTCAGATGAGACAAAAGTAGAGCTTTTTGGGCAAAGGCATCAACATAGAGTTTACAGGAGGAAAAAAGAGGCATTCAAAGAAAAGAACACAGTCCCTACAGTCATACATGGCGGAGGTTCCCTGATGTTTTGGGGTTGCTTTGCTGCCTCTGGCACTGGACTACTTGACCGTGTGCATGGCATTATGAAGTCTGAAGACTGCCAACAAATTTTGCAGCATAATGTAGGGCCCAGTGTGAGAAAGCTGGGTCTCCCTCAGAGGTCATGGGTCTTCCAGCAGGACAAAGACCCAAAACACACTTCAAAAAGCACTAGAAAATGGTTTGAGAGAAAACACTGGAGACTTCTAAGGTGGCCAGCAATGAGTCCAGACCTGAATCCCATAGAACACATGTGGAGAGATCTAAAAATGGCAGTTTGGAGAAGGCACCCTTCAAATATCAGGGACCTGGAGCAGTTTGCCAAAGAAGAATGGTCTAAAATTCCAGCAGAGCATTGTAAGAAACTCACTGATGTTTACCGGAAGTGGTTGATCGCAGTTATTTTGGCTAAAGGTTGTGCAACCAAGTATTAGGCTGAGGGTGCCAATACTTTTGTCTGGCCCATTTTTGGAGTTTTGTGTGAAATGATCAATGTTTTGCTTTTTGCTTCATTCTCTTTTGTGTTTTATCATTGAAGACAAATTAAATGAAAATAATAATACCAAAGAATTTGTGATTGCAATAATTTTCAGGAAGAAACTGAGTATTATCTGACAGAATTGCAGGGCTGTCAATACTTTTGGCCACAACTGTATATCACAGAAAGTGGGCATCTGTGATTGACTGTTGGAGGCAGAGTCTAGGGAGTAAATTGGACGTTAATGAGCACGACCTGAAAGTGGTTTTACTAGGGCATGGTAAATGGTATGTAAAATGCTGCTGATTTAATTAATGTTTTGCTTTTTTTTACAGCCCCCCACCTGAATCCAGACCTGAACAGCAACACAGACTTCTTAGGGAATTTTGTGTTTGGGAACAGAACTGGAATACTGGGTGTTCAGTACGGACCCCAAACTTTTCAGGTTCAACCATCGCTACTCATGAACAAAGAACTTACCTGGAACTAAAACTATAATGGTACCTTTACACACCGCTACCGAAGGTAGCAACAGGTAGGCACCGCACGTGCACGCGCGCGGTTTCAACGGTTGCTAACGGTACCTGATACCGCAAATACACGCCACCACAAGGTGCTCCACAGAAGGTATTTTCGTTCCCCGGAAGAGCCGACGGGTGCCGCAGGATACCTTCTGTGGAGCACCTTCCCTGATTTACACACCGCTACCACAATGGAATATGGGCGTGCATATTGTGCACCGTAACTACATAGGCATGACAGAGTAGTGTATTACGCAACGCTCGTACGGTGATTGGACAATGCAATAACATCATGATTGGCCAGCCAGCCCTGGGAGGCTGGTTAATGCATGACGCTATAGCAAATGTGTAGTGTGACTGGTCAGATCGTTAAATATGCCGCCTTGTGCAGGGACAGCCAATGGGTACACAGTAGCCCCCACCAATGATCGCTGATGGGGTGTGGTATACATGACGCTGTGGCACGCCCCAGGGAACTCAAATACCGTACCTGTACCCCGATTACACACCGCTACCATAGGGTTTATACCTGCTTGTTTTTCAGCATGGCTGAAAAACAGGTATCCAAAGAGACAGGGAGGTACAACCTGAATTACACGCCGCCACTACGCGGTGTTTTGAAGGTAAAAGGTACAATTGTCTCCGATACCTGCCGGTTTCTACCTTTCGGTAGCGGCGTGTAAAGGTACCATAAGATGTTACACCCCCATGACAGAAAATGCTATGATAATACACTTTTAGAGGAAAAGAAAATTGGTGGGCAAGGGAATGGGAATATGTGTAGATGGACAGATAAAGAAAGTATCATTCATGATATTTGAACTGTAGTTTTATTAATGAAGTCTCCCTATAGATGAGCTAACCACTACAGATAGAGAAATATCCACCTTCAAAGCTAAACACACTTCCATTATCTGAATATTAAAGAGCTCTGAAATCCATTTTGAAAAAGAAAAACTATGCTGCCATGATTCTCCGGCATCAGCTGAATAAGCAGTCACTAAGCTTACTTGATAGCAGGTTCTCTTTAGAGCACATTCGGCAATTATTATATCACTAGCTGTGAGCCCGATTCTAAAGAATCGGGTAATCTAGAATCTATATATAGTTTATTTAGTAATAGTTAGGGGAGTGCGGTGAAATTAATTGTGTGTATACAGGCGGCTCAGTGGGTAGCAGAGTATACGGTGGCTCAGTGGGTAGCAGTGAGTGCGGCGGCTCAGTGGTCAGCAGTGAGTGCGGCGGCTCAGTGGTCAGCAGTGAGTGCGGCGGCTCAGTGGTCAGCAGTGAGTGCGGCGGCTCAGTGGTCAGCAGTGAGTGCGGCGGCTCAGTGGTCAGCAGTGAGTGCGGTGGCTCAGTGGTCAGCAGTGAGTGCGGCGGCTCAGTGGTCAGCAGTGAGTGCGGCGGCTCAGTGGTCAGCAGTGAGTGCGGCGGCTCAGTGGTCAGCAGTGAGTGCGGCGGCTCTGTGGTCAGCAGTGAGTGCGGCGGCTCAGTGGTCAGCAGTGAGTGCGGCGGCTCAGTGGTCAGCAGTGAGTGCGGCGGCTCTGTGGTCAGCAGTGAGTGCGACGGCTCTGTGGTCAGCAGAGGACGGCGGCTCTGTGGTGAGCAGAGGACGGCGGCTCTGTGGTGAGCAGAGGACGGCGGCTCTGTGGTGAGCAGAGGACGGCGGCTCTGTGGTGAGCAGAGGACGGCGGCTCTGTGGTGAGCAGAGGACGGCGGCTCTGTGGTGAGCAGAGGACGCGGCTCTGTGGTCAGCAGAGGACGGCGGCTCTGTGGTCAGCAGAGGACGGCGGCTCTGTGGTCAGCAGAGGACGGAGGCTCTGTGGTCAGCAGAGGACGGCGGCTCTGTGGTCAGCAGAGGACGGCGGCTCTGTGGTCAGCAGAGGACGGCGGCTCTGTGGTCAGCAGAGGATGGCGGCTCTGTGGTCAGCAGAGGACGGCGGCTCTGTGGTCAGCGCAGGACGGGGGCTCTGTGGTCAGCGCAGGACGGGGGCTCTGTGGTCAGCGCAGGACGGGGGCTCTGTGGTCAGCGCAGGACGGGGGCTCTGTGGTCAGCGCAGGACGGGGGCTCTGTGGTCAGCGCAGGACGGGGGCTCTGTGGTCAGCGCAGGAGGGCGGCTCTGTGCAGGACGGCGGCTCTGTGGTCAGCAGAGGATGGCGGCTCTGTGGTCAGCAGAGGACGGCGGCTCTGTGGTCAGCGCAGGACGGTGGCTCTGTGGTCAGCGCAGGACGGGGGCTCTGTGCAGGACGGCGGCTCTGTGGTCAGCGCAGGACGGGGGCTCTGTGGTCAGCGCAAGACGGGGGCTCTGTGGTCAGCGCAAGACGGGGGCTCTGTGGTCAGCGCAGGACGGCGGCTCTGTGGTCAGCGCAGGATGGGGGCTCTGTGGTCAGTGCAAGACGGGGGCTCTGTGGTCAGCGCAGGATGGGGGCTCTGTGGTCAGCGCAGGACGGGGGCTCTTTGGTCAGCGCAGGACGGGGGCTCTGTGGTCAGCGCAGGACGGGGGCTCTGTGGTTAGCAGTGAGTGCGGTGGGTGAGTGGTTAGCAGTGAGTGGGGTGGCTCAGTGGGTAGCAGTGAGTGGGGCGGGTCAGTGGGTAGTAGTGAGTGCGGCGGCTCAGTGGTCAGCAGTGAGTGCGGCGGCTCAGTGGTCAGCAGTGAGTGCGGCGGCTCAGTGGTCATCAGTGAGTGCGGTGGGTCAGTGGTCAGCAGTGAGTGCGGCGGCTCGGTGGTCAGCAGTGAGTGCGGCGGCTCTGTGGTCAGCAGAGGACGGCGGGACTGTGGTCAGCGCAGGACGGCGGGTCTGTGGTCAGCGCAAGACGGCGGCTCTGTGGTCAGCGCAGGACGGCGGCTCTGTGGTCAGTGCAGGACGGGGGCTCTGTGGTCAGCGCAGGACGGGGGCTCTGTGGTCAGCGCAGGACGGGGGCTCTGTGGTCAGCGCAGGACGGGGGCTCTGTGGTCAGCGCAAGACGGGGGCTCTGTGGTCAGCGCAGGACGGGGACTCTGTGGTCAGCGCAGGACGGCGGCTCTGTGGTCAGCGCAGGACGGGGGCTCTGTGGTCAGCGCAAGACGGGGGCTCTGTGGTCAGCACAGGACGGGGGCTCTGTGCAGGACGGCGGCTCTGTGGTCAGCGCAGGACGGCGGCTCTGTGGTCAGCGCAGGACGGGGGCTCTGTGGTTAACGCAGGACGGGGGCTCTGTGGTCAGCGCAGGACGGGGGCTCTGTGGTCAGCGCAGGACGGGGGCTCTGTGGTCAGCGCAGGACGGCGGCTCTGTGGTCAGCGCAGGACGGGGGCTCGGTGGTCAGCGCAGGACGGCGGCTCTGTGCAGGACGGCGGCTCTGTGGTCAGCGCAGGACGGCAGCTCTGTGGTCAGCGCAGGACGGGGGCTCTGTGGTCAGCGCAGGACGGGGGCTCTGTGGTCAGCGCAGGACGGGGGCTCTGTGGTCAGCGCAGGACGGGGGCTCTGTGGTCAGCGCAGGACGGGGGCTCTGTGGTCAGCGCAGGACGGGGGCTCTGTGGTCAGCGCAGTACGGGGGCTCTGTGGTCAGCGCAAGACGGGGGCTCTGTGGTCAGCGTAGGACGGGGGCTCTGTGGTCAGCGCAAGACGGGGGCTCTGTGGTCAGCGCAGGACGGGGGCTCTGTGGTCAGCGCAGTACGGGGGCTCTGTGGGCAGCGCAAGACGGGGGCTCTGTGGTCAGCGCAGGACGGGGGCTCTGTGGTCAGCGCAGTACGGGGGCTCTGCGGTCAGCGCAAGACGGGGGCTCTGTGGTCAGCGCAGGACGGGGGCTCTGTGGTCAGCGCAGGACAGCGGCTCTGTGGTCAGCGCAGGACGGGGGCTCTGTGGTCAGCGCAGGACGGGGGCTCTGTGGTCAGCGCAAGACGGGGGCTCTGTGGTCAGCGCAGGACGGGGGCTTTGTGCAGGACGGCGGCTCTGTGGTCAGCGCAGGACGGCGGCTCTGTGGTCAGCGCAGGACGGGGGCTCTGTGGTCAGCGCAGGACAGGGGCTCTGTGGTCAGCGCAGGACGGGGGCTCTGTGGTCAGCGCAGGACGGGGGCTCTGTGGTCAGCACAGGACGGGGGCTCTGTGGTCAGTGCAGGACGGGGGCTCTGTGGTCAGCGCAGGACGGGGGCTCTGTGGTCAGCGCAGGACGGGGGCTCTGTGGTCAGTGCAGGACGGGGGCTCTGTGGTCAGCGCAGGACGGGGGCTCTGTGGTCAGCGCAGGACGGGGGCTCTGTGGTTAGCAGTGAGTGCGGTGGGTGAGTGGTTAGCAGTGAGTGGGGTGGCTCAGTGGGTAGCAGTGAGTGGGGCGGGTCAGTGGGTAGTAGTGAGTGCAGCGGCTCAGTGGTCAGGAGTGAGTGCGGCGGCTCAGTGGTCAGCAGTGATTGGGGCGGGTCAGTGGGTAGTAGTGAGTGCGGCGGCTCAGTGGTCAGCAGTGAGTGCGGCGGCTCAGTGGTCAGCAGTGAGTGCGGCGGCTCAGTGGTCAGCAGTGAGTGCGGCGGCTCAGTGGTCAGCAGTGAGTGCGGCGGCTCAGTGGTCAGCAGTGAGTGCGGCGGCTCAGTGGTCAGCAGTGAGTGCGTCGGCTCTGTGGTCAGCAGTGAGTGCGGCGGCTCTGTGGTCAGCAGAGGACGGCGGGTCTCTGGTCAGCGCAGGACGGCGGGTCTGTGGTCAGCGCAGGACGGCGGCTCTGTGGTCAGCGCAGGACGGTGGCTCTGTGGTCAGCGCAGGACGGCGGCTCTGTGGTCAGCACAGGACGGGGGCTCCTTGGTCAGCGCAGGACGGCGGCTCTGTCGTCAGTGCAGGACGGGGGCTCTGTGGTCAGCGCAGGACGGGGGCTCTGTGGTCAGCGCAGGACGGGGGCTCTGTGGTTAGCGCAGGACGGGGGCTCTGTGGTCAGCGCAAGACGGGGGCTCTGTGGTCAGCGCAGGACGGGGGCTCTGTGGTCGGCGCAGGACGGGGGCTCTGTGGTCAGCGCAGGACGGCGGCTCTGTGGTCAGCGCAGGTCGGGGGCTCTGGTCAGCGCAAGACGGGGGCTCTGTGGTCAGCGCAGGACGGGGGCTCTGTGCAGGACGGCGGCTCTGTGGTCAGCGCAGGACGGGGGCTCTGTGGTCAGCGCAGGACGGGGGCTCTGTGGTCAGCACAGGACGGGGGCTCTGTGGTCAGCGCAGGACGGCGGCTCTGTGGTCAGCGCAGGATGGGGGCTCTGTGGTCAGCGCAAGACGGGGACTCTGTGGTCAGCGCAGGACGGGGGCTCTGTGCAGGACGGCGGCTCTGTGGTCAGCGCAGGACGGGGGCTCTGTGGTCAGCGCAGGACGGGGGCTCTGTGGTCAGCGCAGGATGGTGGCTCTGTGGTCAGCGCAGGACGGCGGCTCTGTGGTCAGCGCAGGACGGGGGCTCTGTGGTCAGCGCAGGACGGGGGCTCTGTGGTCAGCGCAGGACGGGGGCTCTGTGGTCAGCGCAGGACGGGGGCTCTGTGGTCAGCGCAGGACGGGGGCTCTGTGGTCAGCGCAGGACGGGGGCTCTGTGGTCAGCGCAGGACGGGGGCTCTGTGGTCAGCGCAGGAGGGCGGCTCTGTGCAGGACGGCTGCTCTGTGGTCAGCGCAGGATGGGGGCTCTGTGATCAGCGCAGGCTAGGTGGGCGGAGCCACGGCGGGAGTGACGTGAGGTGGGAGGAGCCACGGCGGGAGTGCCGCGAGGTGGGCGGAGCCACGCCGGGAGTGCCGCGAGGTGGGCAGAGCGACGCCGGCGAGGTGGGCGGAGCCATGCCGGGAGCCGTGTAGCGGGATGGCGGCGGGGTAAGTATACTGAAGTGTGTGTGTGTGTGTGGGGGTGTGTGAGTGTATATATGTGATGTGGTTGGGATGGTGTGTGTGTGTTTGGGAGGACTGTAGTGAGAGTCTGTGTGTGTGTTTGATGAGACAGTAGTGAGGGGGGCGAACGGAACGTTGAAACGCCGGTGCCTGTAGCTGCACGGAAAGTTCCGCGCGGCTACCCCGCACTGTGACGTCAGCAGCATGGTCGGAGGCCGTCACGGAAGCAACCCTTCGGGTTCTCCGGAAGTGGCCTTCGGCTTTTATTATTAGTGATGGAATTATGGTATATTCTTTCAGCGTTGAAGGAGTGAAGACTTTATTTTGAAAATTCTTGTAGCTTTATTCTCAGCTGCTGCACTTTATTACCTCTCCTGTCCATTATATAGGCTCAATCCTAGCTCTCTCCTGTGCCAACTAAACATCTTCTCTACTGAAGTCTCTGGTGAGTTGGTTGTAGTTTTAGCTGTGGAGTTCCTTCCAGTTGAAACAGTGAAGTTCTTTCTGGAAATCTTGGAATTACTTTGTTGTTTTATTCCCATGTATTTGCTATTCTTCTCTTGTTGATTCATGAGAGTAGTAGGACTAGCATCTTGTTGCCTACTAATTAGTCCGGGCAAGTCCAGGGTAAGCTAGGACAAGGGGTGTAAAGATCGTAATCACATGGGTCAAAATGGGGACCTTAAAATCCAGGAAGGGGACACATATTGCATATATACCAGGGTGGGTGAATAGATATACAAGGTTGGGGACATATATTCCCGATTGGGGACATATAAAGCAGGATGAGGATATATAACTGGATGGGGGACATTAATATGTAATGAAGGAGGAGGGGAGCAATTCATAAGTCTTTATGGGATTTAGAATACTAAAAGGTCCTGTACATCTTACCAACATGTAGTAAGGGGAAGCCCAGGTCCAAATTTTGCATCGGGGCCCATCGGACTCTAGTTACGCAACTGACCATGACCTAGGCATGTTATCGCGCATGGGGAAAGGAGTCTTTTAGGAATGATAGGGAGTTCTGGGTTCAGACTCAGGTGATAAGGGGTGACCCCTATAACTTCTCCCTAACTCTATGATCTCCCGTTTACCGCATCCATGGTGTTCCACTCCTGTTACACCACACGCATTTCCCTGCTGTGACATGACATAACTAAGTTGCACAGGTGCACAGACTGCAGGAACACTGTCATAGTATGACTGCCATGGAGGACCAAGCTGGACTCCATATTTTGGCAGTTAGAATCTTTTGGCTCATCTTTAGTTGAGGTCCAATTGCTAGAATCAAATTCATTATCATGTGCCCTTGGTTCATGAAGCTATACAGCATTGGCTAGGAGACTTTAAGCAGCAAATAATAATTAGCCTTATCTCTCAATTCAAAGTATATGGCACTAACGAAAATAGCCGTGTACCTCAGTTTGACCCTTTTATCTAGCATTTGTCACCTATCCAAAGTATAGTTGAAAAATGGTTTGGGCAAGAAAACCTCTTTAATTATCATTTGTAGAAACTTACGACAAATAATATTTAGGATTTTTTAATAAAAAATAAATTAGCTTGTGCACAAATTGGAGGTGAATAATATGTTTTAAAATATAGCCAACATAAAAAGTGTCAAAATGTTTATTGAGGAATTCGACCTCCAGATTACTTGGAACATGATGGAGCTCTAAAATTGTAGATACAGATTAGAATACGGGAGACTCTTTACTAGGGATGAGCGAGTACTGTAATATTCGGACTTGCTATACTCGCAATGAGTAGGTACTGGGACTCGGTACTTGTTGCGAGTATTGTGAGTTCGATTACTTTCGCAGTGTATCTATAGATACACTGCGAAAGTACCCTAAAAGTGAATAAAAGTTGTTAAAAATAATAAAATTACATACTAACCTATTCGACGCCTGCACCGGGACTGTCCAGAAGACCTGCGATCACAGGACAAGGACCTGTGATTTCCAGTTAATCAGATGGTGGGAAGCAATCTGGCCAATCAGATGGTGACACGTCAAAACCACGTGATCGCTAGCGGCCACCTGATTGGCCAGATTGCAAGGTCCTAGGTGTACTTCCAGGACCTTGCAATCTGGCCAATCAGGTGGCCGCTAGCGATCACATGGTTGTGATGTGTCACCATCTGATTGGCAAGATCACTACCGGCCATCTGATTGGCTGGAAATCACAGGTCTTGATCCCAAGCCCATTTTATAATGTGGTTTATGGGAAAATTGTGCCGAAAAAGGCGCAAAGAATTGACATGTTAATTCTTTTCGCGCACGCACTTTTGCAGTGAAAGCACATGCGCAAAAATACGTGGTAAGACGCAGCGTGTGAACACATTTCAGCGAAAGCCATAGCTTTTGCTGGAATGCTTTTCCAGTGATGCGTTTCACTGCATTTACGCAATCGCTAAAAAGCACTGCGCAAATGCAGGAATATGCAAAAATTAAGCTTCGTGTGAATGTAGCCTCAGAGTTATTCTGTATACAATTGTGTTTCCATACCACTACTTCCACCTACTAAAAAGGACCAAAAATTAGTACCCTGACTGGTTGGAAAATATGTGGCTTTGTAAAAAGCAGATAAAGCAATATGTTGTCCCCCATCATCTAGGCAATACATGTAAGGGTGCGTTCACACACTGCGTATTTGCTGCATATTTTTACGCGAGTGCTGTCGCAGTTTCTGTAGCCAAAACCAGGAGTGGAGCAATGAGAGGCAGACCAGCGAGCTGATCGCTGGTCGTTGCGGCATGTCATATGCAGCAACGTTGCTGGTGACATCGCTGCAACATCACAAAACTTGTGATGTTGCAGCGACATCGGTAGCCATGTCACTGCGTGTGGTCCAGCCTTTATTTGTGGGTCATAATAAACAGTACTTAGCAAAGGTAGTGATGTAGTGCAAAGGAACAGCAAGTGGATTAGTAAAGACCTAATAAAAAGCCTCCAAAGAAAAGCTTGCAGCAGGGATATTGTTAACTGCAGGATAGCAAACATAGGCCATGTTCACACATCTCCGCTGCTAATATTTAGCGGGTCTCCGCTAAATACTTAGCTTTCTTCAGTGAAGCGGAGATGAGTGAGTGCTGCCGCTTTCTGCAGACGCAGCCCCTGGTTACCCAATGTTGATCGTGGTAACCAGGTCTCACATAGGGCTGCCTATTGTCTGCTCGGCTTAAGCGAACAATAGGCAGCCTTATGTGTGACCTGGTTACCACGATCAACATTGGGTAACCAGGGGTTGCGTGTGCATAAAGCGGCGGCGCTCACGCATCTCCGCTTCACTGGAAAAAAAGTATTTAGTGGAGACCCGCTAAATACTAGCAGCGGAGATGTGTGAACATGCTATATGCAAGTAGGAATTTTCAGAAGGGATACGCTAAACAGCTGGATAGCAAGGATGCATTGGCAAACTGGTAACTTCCCTGCAGAGATGGAGTACACATATAAATAGAGTAGCATATGTATTTGCAAATAGTAATTTTCTTGCAAACAGTACAGTGCTGGTTGACTTGCAGCTAAGGGGAATAACAACTATTTAAATCATCTTCGATTGTGATTGTGAATGATCTGCTGAGTGTTAGGGTGCTTTCACTTGTTGTGCATTTGCTGCGTATTTTTACATGAGTGCTGTTGCAGTTTTTGTAGCCAAAGCCAGGAGTGGAACTATCAGTGGAAAAGACTAATAAAAACAAGTGCTCCACTTCTGTATTTAATCATCCACTCCTGGTTTTAATCACCAACTCCTGGTTTTGGCTAGAAAAACTGTAAGAGCACTCACTTAAAAATACGCAGCAAATACGCAGTAAGGCTGGCTTCACATCATTTGTTCCTGTCCGTGGGATCCTGTTTTATGCAGGACCGCACGGAAAGGAATGGACAGGCCTAGATTGTAAACTCCCGATGCCATTTCTGTGTCTGGATCCGGATTTTGAGGGATCCTTACACAGAAAGAGCTGGGGGGAACCAAACCTGCAAACCACAGGCAAGTGTTGTCAGTATTGTTCACATTGACTTGAGCAGTGTATCTACATACACTGATAAAGTGAAATTAAATAAAGGAATTAATTAAAGGAATGGTTAAAAATAAAAGAATAAATGCTCACCTTTCCACCTAGTGTCCTATGATGCGTCCACCTCTGATGGCTTAAGGACCTTAAACAGCTGACCGTGAAGGGGAGGGACAACCTGATCAGTTGATAGGTCACATGCTTCTATCAGCGCGGCTTACATCGCCCACCTGCCAAAACTGATTGGCGGGCAGGCGATTTAAACCACACTGAAAAAACAGGACAGAAAAGAATCCGTGACAAAACTGGCAGAATCGGATGGCCATTTATGGGCAATTCGGCACCATAGAGATACATGGGAGGCAAGACAGGATCCTGTTCTGTCCTTTTCAAAACGGACAGAACAGGATCCCAAAAAAGTGGTGTGCAGCCGGCCTTACCTAAGTGTAAGTTTGAGCTTGATTATTTGTGCGACTTGTGATTTAGTGAAGAAGTATTTAGGAAAATACCTGTGTGAATTGCTGGGTGCATATCTACCTAACTCTATAATTCAATTATACTTTCTTAAGCTAGCATCAGACCTGTGTCTACCTTCAGCATGCCGGATGCCTTCAAAACTCGGATATGCGCTTTTGATGAGCGCACAGGAAATGTGGTTTGCAGCGTTTTCCTGTGCGCTCATCAAAAGCGCATATCCAGGAGCTGTGAGTGGAGCCGGCGGGTGCGTGATAATTCCGGTTGCCATAGAGATACTGTACACAGGTGGCGCATAGCATTACATGCCGGTAACGCTACGCGTTGAGCCTGAGATTTTCTAGGTTTTTGACGGAATCCTCAGGCTCAGGACAGACTCAAATCTGACCCTGGCTTTACTTAACTTATTTTTCTCCCTACAGATCACAATTCTCTTATTTTACTGTTTGTTTAGGAGTTAGTTAAATTGAACATAAAGGACAAACCCTAAGGTATGGGTATAGGTATACTCACAAAGTTTTAATTATTTATGAGTGGGGGTTCATAATTAAGGATTTATGAGTAACAGCTGCTTTGGGCTCGCAGTCCTTTGCAAACAATGCAGTGATTTTCAAGTTGTATTGGTTATTTTATCTTTCATTTTGAGTGTTGATGAGCTGGTGAGTGTAACCTGAGCATAAGTATTATCTGGATTAAGTGAGTGACTTATGATTCAGATAGTTTAAATGGAAGCAGATTGTACTGAATTGCTGTTTGTATTTATTTTTTTAATAATTAACACTTTTGTCTGGTGCAATCTGCATTAGAAAATGTGCTCCATCATTGACAATGCCATCCAGTGTACTCCTTTTCACATGTATGCAATCCTTGATCAGCTTTTTGGCGGTGCATATTTCTGTGTGAGATATGCACATGTTGTGCATTTGTTAGCCCAGGTACTGGATCTAACGAAAGGCTGGCAACACTGAGATCCATAGACAATATGATAAGGAGTCTCTGCTCACTCAGAAGCTACTTGCTGAAGTAGATGTGGGGGAGAATTGTTTTATGGAGCTGCAGAACAGTGAGCAAGCTAGCTGGGCGATATTTAGATGGTGTGGTTAAGGGAAAAATGCCAGGGAGGCTAGTCCTTATGTGACACACCCCAACAGGTTTTTCTATGCTTGCAGAATAGGAGGGGTCAGAACAGGGGTAGTGCTGTTGCAGCATGATATATCATCTGAAAGCAGGAGATGTGTCTGCTCCAGTAAGGGGGGAAATAGGAGATCTGGACAGGTCAGACAGGTGCTGGTATTGGGAAATTCAATTATTAGTGGTACAGATAGGGCAATCTGTCACAGACAGGGATCATCAAACAGTGTGCTTTTTTTACTAGCACTCGGCTTATTGCTGATAGGGTTGCCAGATAACTGGAGGGGCTGGGGAGGACCCAGCTGTCATGGTGCACATCAGCATAAAAGACAAAGTTAGAGGTAGGTGGAAGGTCCTTAAGGATAATTTCAGGCAATTAGGCTGTAAACTTCAAAGCAGGGACTTTCAATGTAGCATTTTCTAAAATTCTGTGTGTGCCACACCACGGAGGCAATGAGAGGTTAAGGAAGTAAATAAGTGGCTCGGGAGTAGGTGATGAAAAAATTGCTAGAAGTTTGGAGGAGTGTTTAAACTAGGAATTGGGAATGTAGGAGGGGAATATAGTGCAGATAGTGACCTGGTTCATAAGCAATGAAATTGTGGGTGACATGGGGAGGGATGAGGATACGCAGAAATAAAGGTATAGAGAAATACATAAAGTGTATGTACTCTAATGCCAGGAGCCTCAACATCAAGGTGGATAAATTGAAATTAATATTGTTGGAAAAAAATATAATATAGAGGGGATATCAAAAACATGACCGGATGAGAGCTATGACTGGGCTGTAATATTAAAGGGCTATAGTCTGTTCAGAAATGAATGTACAAATATGTGAGGTGGAGGTGTGTTTTTATATGTAAAATCATCCTTAAAACCCATCCTGCATGATAATATATGTGAGGCTATTGAAAATGGGGAGTCCCTTTGGGATGAGCTAAGGAAAGGGAGAAAGAATAATAAAATACTAATAGGCAGAGAATATCATTATAAAGCAAATATATGAAGCAGAAAATCAGGGAGAAGTCTTAATTATGGAGAACTTTAACTACTCTGAAATAAATTGGGGAGCATAAATCTGCAGGTCCAGCAAAAAAAACCGTTTTTGACAACAATGAAAGATAATTACCTTTTACAGCTGGTTCAGGACCCAACAAGAAGGGGAACACTGCTAGAAGTAAAATATTAACCAATAGGCCAGATCGCATATCAAATATATAGGTTGGAAGTAACTTGGGTAATAGTGATCACAAAATAAGTTTTCTTTTAATAAGATGTATTAGAAAAAAGTGTTCCATGTGCTTTATCTTATATCTAGAGCCCAAAGGAAGAATCTGCCTTTTTGAGTACAGCCCATAGCAGAACTCCAACATAAACATCATAAAGAGAGGAGACAAGGAGTTCCTTTTCTGCTTCAAAATACATGAAAGTGTAATTTATTACAAAAAATGTCACCCAGTTAAAAAGGTGCAATTTTGTAAACAGACAATCATGGTTACAAATGGCACAAACAAATTCATTAGCAGCATATATATTGGTATTGCACATATTAGCAATTTACAATCGTGCTCCAAGTGTTACATATGACATCTACCTTGCCAGTAAAGTTACAATATTCAATATACAAGAGCAAGCTAGAAGTCACATTGCTCAGTTTCAATTTAACGCATTGCCGCAGGAGATATAATGGTTAATGGTAAAGGTATTTCTACCATCACTAGAAAAAAAACCCGTACCATGTGAGGTATTCTTGCAAGCAACACAGTGGCAACATGGAAAAAATCCACGTCTGGTCCCTGTGGTCCCAAAAATTCCAGTACTTTTGGGGCATAGTAAATATGCACAAAAAGGTCTTTTAGATTTTTTGCCCTCCTGCTAGTCATCACTGGGTAGGTGCATAAAGTATCCCTAAAAGATGGTTCTGTCATCAATACAGACCAATGTCTCTGTTAGATCTTCCTTTTGTTACTCCATTCATGGTTGAAGGTTGTTATAAATCTTTATGGGGGCCATCAAGATCAGTCCTACATCTCGCGGAAATGAGGAGAAGGTCATGCCAAACTGTTTTTTTTGGCCCTGTTGTAGCCAGGCTTAATTGCCCATCCACTGTAGCCTTGCTGTCTAAATCTTTCATCAAGATCCCTTGTGTTTCAAAGTTTGCCTCAGTGGAACAGACTCGCTCCGATCTGAGGAACTAACCAACCAGGATAGCTCTAATAGTAGAGTCAGGATGGGATGAAGTTGCATGTAAAAAATAATTAACTGAGGTTTCTTGGCTATAAATATCCGTTGGAAAAAAAAAACACACCATCAACCATCATGCGTGTATCCAGGAACTCAATTGAGTTCTGAATATACTTAAAAGTGAGTTTGATATTTAGATTGTTATCACTCAGACCATTTATAAACATATTGAGCTGCTCCAGTGTGCCCTACCAAAAAAATAAGCAATTGTCAATGTAGGGCATCCAACACTGCACATTGGTAGCAGCCCACTCGCTCCCGCCAGCAAACATACCCCTCTACCAAAAGCAGAGGAACATGTTTGCATTCGAAGGCGAGAAGCCACCCCATGGCAGTGCCGCACTTTTCCGGGTAGAGTCATGTGATGCGGCGGCAGGAGAGAGAGCGTCAACATCCGCTCTGGGGGCATATTGATTTACATGTGCATCCGTCGGTATCACTATTAAAAAGGCTTGTCTGGCAGAGGGTAAGCATCCCCTAATGAAGATGGAAACTACATTTCTAAACACGTGAAACGTAAGTGGGGATCTTTGCTAAAGGGGTCTTATCCCCTTCCCCTGGAACCACCAAACATTGGTACCTTCAGCTATTTGGTATGATCCACTTGTGATAAATATGTACAGTGACTCACATGTGTTTCATTGAAACTGAGCAATGGGACTTTCTAGCTTGCTCTTGTATATTGAATACTGTTAACTTTGCTAGTAACTTGTGATAAATATGTGTTAAATTGAAACTGAGCAATGTGACTTGTAGCTTGCTCTTGTATATTGAATATTATAACTTTGCTGACAAGGTAGATGTCATAGGTAACACTTGGAGCACGATTGGAAATTGGGAATATGTGCAATACCAATATATGCTGCTAATGAATTTGTTTGTGCCATTTGTAACCATAATTGTCTGTTTACAAAATTGCACCTTTTTAACTGGGTGACATTTTTTGTAATAAATAAAACTTTCATGAATTTTGAAGCAGATAAAGAACTCCTTTGTCTCCTCTCTTTTATGATTTTAATAAGATTTATAGCAGAGGGACCACATGGACACTAAACTTCAGGAAAGCAAATTTCCAATCGTTAAAAAATGAACTTACAGCAATAAACTGGGACGATGTCCTGAAAAATAAAAATACACAAAGCAAATGGGACACTTTCATGAGCATCCTGAATAACACTTGTGTTCAATATTTACTCTATGGGAATAAAAAAGCTAGAAATAGGAGGAAAGCACTATGGCTAAATAGAGCTGTAAGGGGCACAACAAGTGGCAAAAAGAAAGCTTTTAATAAATTAAAGCAAGTAGGTAGTGATGAGGCATTGTATAATTATAGAAAATTAAATAAATTCTGTAACAAGCAAATCAAAGTAACAAAGATTGAGATATAGAGACTCATTGCCAGAGAAAGCAAAAATAATAAAATAAAAACCACTCCAACTACAAAAAACAGTAAGAAACTGAAAAATGATACTGTTGGCCCCTTAAATAGTCTGGGTAAAATGATGGAAGAGGAAGAGGAAAAAGCTAATATGCCTAATGCATTTTTTCTACAGTACTTAAAAAATAAAATCTCATGACTGATGACAAGATCAGGGATACCATAAATTCTCCATTAAATGTCGCCTTCTTAACCCAGCAGGAAGTATGGTGTCGCCACTAAATTTTACAAATCTCTGGGCCTGGATGTTATACACCGTCGAGTACTACAGGAATTAAGTGCCATGACAGACCGGTCATTACTTTTAATCTTTACAGTTTCAATAATAACAGTGTCTGTACCACTGGACTGACGCATAGCAAATTTTGGTGCCATTATTTAAAAAGCGGACCCAAATTGAGCCTGAAAATGATAGGCCAGTAATTTTAACATCTACTTTAGTTAAAATCCTTCAGGGTTTCCTAAGAGATGCCATATTGGAGTGTCTCAAGGAGAATAAACTCATGACCCAGTGTCAATGTAGGTTTGTGAGGAACCACTCCTGTCAAATTAACCTGATCAGCTTTAATACAGAGGTATGTTTCAGACTGGATCAGGAACATTCAGTGGATGTTGTCTATGTGGAGTTTTCAAAGGCTTTTGTATTGATGTCACAGAAAAAGTTAGTAAATAAAATGAGTATATGAGGAATATAGGAAAACATGTGAAACTGGGTTAAGAACACAGTGGTCAGTATTGGGACCTCTTCTTTTTAACATATTTATTAATGACCTTGTAGGGGGCATACAAAGTAAATTTTTAATACTAGCGTATGATACTAAACTCTGCAAGTTAATCAACACAAAAAGAACAATTTTATATAACAGAATGATTTATTTAAGCTGGAGGCTTGGGTTGAGAAATGGAAATTTAAATTTAATGTGAATAAATGTACGGTCATGCACTTGAGTAAGGGGAAATACAATTTATAATTATATACTTAATTTTAACATGTGTAAAATTTTCCCAGAAAGAGACTTGAGTAAGTGGGTGGATGCCAAACTCAAGTTTTTTTACCAGTGTCAGACAGCTGCTGCAAAGGCTAATAAAATAATGGCATGCATTAAAAGAGGCATAGCTGCACTTGAGAATAAAATACTTTTACCTTTGAAAAAGTCATTAGTGTGGACAAGATTAGAGTTTTGTGTACAGTTTTGATTTCTGGTGTATACAAAAACATAGCTAACATAGAGCAACTAAGGTTATTAGAAGACTAGGGAGACTGCAATACCAATATTGACTATTCAAACATTGGGTTATTCAGATTGGAAAAAAGAAGGCTTGGAGGTGATCTTATTACAAGGAATAAATGTATGAAGGGTCAGTACAGAGACCTTTCTAAAGAACGTTTTACACTTAGGCCTGAGAAGGGGACAAGGGGGCATCCTCTATATCTGGAGGAAATAAGGTTTAATCGTAATCACAGATGCAGACTTTTTATTGTATGAGAAGTGAGACTATTGAATTCTTTGCAACATGATGTTATGATTGATTCAATATTAAAATTTAAGAAAGGCCTGGATGCAGTTCTTGAAAAATATAATATTACAGGTTATGTCGGCCCCATGGGGTTTTTGTCTTCCTTTGGATAAACATGTTAGGTTACAGATTGAACTAGTTGGACTTAAAGTCAATCTTCAACCTTAAAACCTAGGAAACGACGCACATGGTCAAAATTAAAACAAAAATAAGGAAAAATGAGTAAACACCCTAGAATAAATAAAAGTAAATTGCTAAAGTGCATGAAAACTAAAAGGGTACTTGGTGACATTATTTGATCAAAAAATGCACAAGACGTCCCACCAATGACAAGGTGACCCTACCTAATAGCGTTTAAAAACCTTACCATATATCCTGCAACGTGTATGGCAAGGGGTAAATAGGTGTGGGCTCCAACAAAGAACAACAGCAGTAGGAGGCTGTGCACATTAAATAATGTCTAGCTCAAAGGCAGGCCAAAACTTAGATTGCATAAACTGCAACTCCTCCAAAGGGGACTTCATGGAAGACAACCAAAGAGGCCACCATTGTTGAAAAAAAATCGTAATAAAGCCAGACTGGAATTTGCCAAACTACATGTGGACCGCTACTAAGGTAAACACTGAGTTGCTATGGGGCTGCGTTCCACAGGCAGTGCTATAGCATTACCGCTATGCGCTGCAGCAGAATTTCAAAGATTTTAGCGGGTCCAGCAGCCTCAAGTGTCATCCTAGCCTTAGCTAGCTGCTATTTTGCTGATTTTGCAAGGAGTAAATTGCAAAAAATATTGTATTCTTCAGATTGTGGATTTTTTCCTTCCAGAGTGGGGATCATACCCATTTAAATCCTATTTAGTTTTCCAGCAGTCATGCCCCGTCTTTCAGTTCACTGACAAATATGAGCCATGCACAAATGAACGCGTCTGTAAAACTGCTTTCATTCACCACCAAAACTGAGTTACAAAACTGAGTGCAAAAATTCACATAAAAAATCACACAAAAACACTCTGCTATAATGAAAAATACAAATTAGCAGCAAGTGCTATCAAAAAAGTGTAAAAAAATAGGGTTCTTGGTTTATACATTTTTTGCAAAAAAAAAGGTACATTAAGCTGCTTCACCACGACACGGTAACCCTGATTGAAGCAGTCCCTTCGCAACACTGACTATTTTTGTACATTTTCACAATAAATAACCTGAATTTCATATTCCTAAGAGTGTGGTGGATTTTTCTATGACCTACATAAGTGGTAGAAGTTGGTATGGTAAGTGCTCCAATGGAGATAAAGAAACCTAAGATTTTTGGAGGAGTATTTAGAGGAGAAAATAAAAGGGAGGCAGAGTTTGAAGAGGTTGAAAGCAAAGTAGCAAATTTGTAGGGAGCCAGTGTGGTGATAAAGGGGAATGTGTAAAGAAACAGTATAGGGAGCAAAGAGGAAAACAGTATAGGGAGTAGATTGGGATGTGTGAAGAGAAAGTATGGGTATCGGGAGATATGTGTGTAGAGACAGTTTTATTAGGGAAAATTTGTGAGGAGACAGTGTAGGTGAATGGGAAAAATGTGTGAAAACAGTATGTGGAAAGAAGGCAAGAAAATGTGTGAGGAGACAGAATGGGGAGGGTATAGGGCAGGGGTCTCAATCTCGGCAGGGTGGGTGGGTCACACATAAAAAATCTTTAATACAATAAGATTATCAGCAATGTTTGCGGTAACGTCAGGTGCCACCCAAGTTCATGGGTCAGCTATGAACTCAATTGACTTCTGACTGTCACTGGTAGTGTCAGCCTGCTTGTCACTCTGGACAGACACTTGTCTGTTCAGAGCGATGAAGCAGAGCTGACATTGCTCTGCTTGTGGACTACATCAGACTGAAAGCTTTTTTTTCTAATAAAGATGGAGTCCCTAAATGTGTTTATTGTTTTATTTGTAATAAAAAAAATTTCTCTGTGTTTTTTTCAATGTTTGCTAGAAATTCATGGCGGCCAGGTCTAATTTGGCATGAATTTCTGGCTTAGTACCAGCTGAGAATACAAACTTGGTATTAACCCTAATATTACCCAGCGTGCCACACACCAGGGCCACTGGAAGAGACAGGTAAAGAGGCTGGGAATGGCACTACGATGAATGCGCCATTTACAGGGGCGGCTGTGGGCTTCAGCATGGGGGGACCAAGAACACTTGAACCTTACCATGCTGGAAATCGCAGTCCCCAGCTGTCTGGTTTTACCTGGTGAATAAAACATGGCAGAATATATTTTTTTAAGTTATTTAAATAAATAATAAAAAAATGTGTGAGCTCCCGCCATATTTTGATCTCGAGCCATGTAAAACCAGATTGCTGCGGACTGTGATTCTCAGCATGGTAATGCCCAAGCGTTTTGGGACCTCACACTGAAAACCACAGCCCACAGCCACCCCTGGAAATGGCGCATTAATCTTAACGCCATTTCCAGGTGCCATACCCAGCTCTTCCAGTGGCCCTGGCAGGGGTGGCATGCTGGGTAATGGGGTTAATTCCAGCTTTGTATTGTCAGCTGGTACTAAGCCCAAAATTCATGGTGTCGTGCCAAAGTAGACATTACCACCATGAATTTCTAGTAAAGATTAAAAAAACACATCACAGAGACAAAATAATTTTATTCGAAAAAAGCAAAAAACACATTTAGGGACTCCATTTTTATTAGGAAAAAAAACCTTCCCTCTAACGTAGTCCAAGGCAGAGCAATGTCAGCTCTGCTTCATCGGTCTGAACAGGCAGGCCTCTGTACAGAGCGACAAGCAGGCTGAGACTGGTAGTAACATTTCCTGTCTTGCAGCCACCGTCATGACATTACACACATAGCCACTACAATCATCATCATCATACACACAGACATAATCATCATCCACACACAGCCACTATCATCATCATACACACACAGCCACCATTATCATCATCATCCTCACACAGCCGCCTATCATCATCATCATGCACACACAGCCAACATCATCATACACACACGAACACACAGCCACTATCATCCTCATCACCTTTACATCACATCACACATCATCATCATCCACACTGAACCACCACCACCACCACAATCACAATTCATCATCACATCATCAATACATCCACACTGAGCCACCACCACACACACAATCCACACACTGCTGCACACAACACCATCCCAAACACACCTCCGTCACCACCACCACATCCACACACAGCTGCCGCCACAACTACCATCATCTCAACACATCACGTCACCACCACCTCATCACATACATCCCCACAGCCACTCCATCATCATCATCATACACACACACACATCATCCCCACATTTACATTCATCATCCACACAGCACATATCCATCATCATCATCATACACACAAATATCATACACATCATCACCATTACACTCATCTCCACATCACATATAGCCACAATCATCATCATTACACACATAAATATAGCCACAATCATACCCATTATCATCCACACACATATAGCCACAATCATATCATCACACATCATAACACAACATCACATATTATAGCACCATCACATATACCACAATTACAATCATCATCATCATCCACACAAACATATAGCCACAATCATCATCATCATCCACACACATACAAATATAGCCACAATCATCATCATCTACACACATATATATATAGCAATAATCATCATCATCATCCACACACACACAACACCTCCTCATCATCATTATCATCCACACACAGCCATCATCATCATCATCATCATCATCTACATACAGCAACAACTATCATCATCATCATCCACACACAGTTACCACTATC
Source organism: Allobates femoralis (assembly GCA_033576535.1). NCBI lineage: Eukaryota > Metazoa > Chordata > Amphibia > Anura > Aromobatidae > Allobates > Allobates femoralis. The sequence goes on from JARQOC010000002.1 coordinate 193,347,816, forward strand.
ATCATCCACACATGCACATATAGCCACAATCATCATCATTTACACACATAGATATATAGCCACAATCATCATCCTCATTATCATCATCCACACACATATAGCCACAATCATCACCATCATACACACACATACACACATATAGCCACAATCATAATCATCATCCACACATATATAAGCCACAATCATCACCATCATACACACACACATATATAGCCACAATCATCATCATCATCATCATCCACACAAACATATAGCCACAATCATCATCATCATCCACACACATACAAATATAGCCACAATCATCATCATCTACACACATTATATATAGCAATAATCATCATCATCATCATCCACACAGACACACACATATAGCCACAATCATCATCATCATCCACACATAGATACATATAGCCACAATCATCATCATCATCATCATCATCATCATCATCCACACACACATACACACACATATAGCCACAATCATCATCATTATCATCATCCACAGACACATATAGCCACAATCATCATCATCACCCACACACACACACATATATAGCAACAATCATCATCATCATCATCATCATCATCATCATCCACACACACATACACACACATATAGCCACAATCATCATCATTATCATCATCCACAGACACATATAGCACAATCATCATCATCATCCACACACACTCATATATAGTCACAATCATCATCATCCACACGCACATATATAGCCACAATCATCATCATCATCATACATACACACACATATAGCCACAACCATCATCATCATATACACACACATCAAATACACATCACACACACACAGGTTCCCATCTGCCCTGTCCTCTTTTCCCTCGACTGATACATCTGCTGACAGTGCAGCTGACCTCAAGTCCCGGTGAGCTCTGGTTGGACTCCGTCTTTGATTGCTTCTCCCTGGTTTTTTGCATTGCAGATGCTACCAGGGAGAAGCAATTAAAAGCGGCATCTGCAATGCAGAAGTGCGGCCGGCGCCGGCTGGATGACAGGACACTGGTGTGTCTGCGGGCCACATCAAAGAGCCTCACGGGCCACATGCGGCCCCCGAGCCACGTGTTTGAGACCCCTGGTGTAGGGTATAGAGAAATGTATGAGGTGACAGAATGGGAGTGTGGGTGGAATGTGAAAGGTGACAGTAGAATGGAAAATTTTGGGAGTGGTTAGTAGAAAAAATCAGGAGGGGGCAGTATATGTACTCACCTGACTCTAGTTTCTGAGGTGTTGGACATGTTGTTGAAGGGTCTTGCTGCTGCGATGCAGTGATACATCGATCGGTGACACTCAACTGATCAAATCTCAGAGCATTGGCCACCGTCCTGCTTCTCTTTGACATACTTTGCAAGGGCATTGAAACCAGAGATACAGAAGGCCATAACATATATCTAGTGCATGCCAATAAAAATGTAGTAAGTGTTTTTGGATCTGTTTTAGAGGTTCAGTTGATCCCAATTTTCTTGTATTAAGTACAGAAAATCTTTTCGGTCGAGGCTTATAAACTCGCTGACGGGAGCTCACATTTGTGCATCAAACTGTGTTGACAAGGACATAACCTTTCCTTTTATTGATTTTTTAACTAACCCCTATCTACATATAATATAGTTATATTTATTAAATTATATCACATTTGATTTAAAATTTGAAGCCTTTCATGCTATTTTTATTGGCAAATGTACGATGATGGAAACAATATTGCAGGAAAAGATATTGTAAATCATACAGTGTTTGTGCATGTTATCCCTCTGTAGTTCTAAATCCATGAAAATATATTTGGCTTCACAACAGCCGTTGCTGGGAAAACAAATGAGGATGATCAATCTAAAGTAAAACAAAGTTTCAGAGCAGTAGTATAAACAGACATTGACTTTTTCTATATTTAGTTCAAAATGAATGTAAATTTAGATTTAACAGCTTTAAGGGATGAACCTGTCACTGTGTGACAACATATACAACTGTTACGGTTTCACTCAGCTGTAAAATAACAGACTGTGCTCAGCGAATAACTAAAGAACGTTATCAGCTACCTATGAGAAATTGAAATATATAATGCTCTTCACAAAACAGGGTTTGGTCAAATCTTAAAGCATATTTTTATTTAATAATAATGTAGAGCAAGTGATTTTAATAAACTTTCAAATATACTTTATAAGGATACCTTCACATTTGCATTGTGACCGCAGCACCGCAAGCCCCTATCTTGATAATGGGAGCGCACGGTGCTGCGTATGACGTGCGCACCCATTCACTGCCATATGAGATCTGTGCGCAGGCGGATGCCTGTGCACAAATCACCCAGTCTCGTCCACACCAGAAATGCAACATGTCGCGTTCGTGGTGCGGATGAGGCTGGGTGATTTGTGCGCAGGCATCCCCCTGCGCACAGATCACATATGGCAGTGAATGGGTGCGCACGGTCATGCGCAGCACCGTGCGCTCCCATTATAAAGATAGGGGCTTACGGTGCTGCGGTCACAGAGTGCTGCGGAGGGGAAAGCAAATGTGAAGGTAGCCTAAGAGAATTCTGGTTGAAAACCACTCATAACCTTCCACAAGGTGTCCTTACTAGACTGTGTCTAAAGCAGACATAAGTTCATTCTCAGTCAGATCCATCTTCAAGCTTCTCTCACTGAATACAAGGCATATAACCATATAACAGCAAAGGGGTGGGGCTTACACAGTGCCCACACTGCTGACTGCAGCTGTTGAGGTTACAATGTATCAGATTACCTCAGGCTACAGCACTGTGAGAAGCAATGTCAGGATCACTGCAAACTCCTCTTTCCTTTGCACAAGCTACTCTGATCTGTCATCTGGCTCCACACATCTCAGTCACAATTTCTGTTAACCCCTTCACTGCTGTCCCATTACACTGCTCCCTATCAGCTGCTAGCCATGCCCACACAGCCAAACAATGCAGTTTTTAAAAGAGCACAGACAAATGTGAGAAAATATGTCACACTAGATGGGGGCCTGATTCTAATGCATCGGGTATTCTAGAATATGTATATATGACTGAAGAACAGCACACTATTACTGACAGCCTTCTAGACAGGAGTGAACTTTGTCATACTGACTGACAGCATTTAATACAACACTCAATCTCCTGGAGAATTTTTGCCAAAGTAAACAATGCACCAATTGCTGCCAAGTCATGCAAAAACAGTTTATTAATGCTGGTTATTAAAAAGGGCAGACACAGTGACTTAAAATAGATTGTAAAGTAACAACGTGCGCCATTTTAGTCAAGAAATAAATCTCAACTGCCCTATATTAAGTGTTGCCCACACTTCTAATGTACAAAAATCACAACCCCATTAATATGGCACAGCGGATCAAACTATGCAAGCTAAACAGTAGAAGATTATTCCTTTTATCAACCCTTTCAAAGCTATATGTCAGTTAACCCTTACAAGGTTACTAAGCATCGGGTCACTTTACTTTTAACCCCTTTGTTTACATACATCACCATTACACTCCACAGGATTTCCAAATAACCCATGAAAGCATAACATTGTACAGGAGATATGCATTTATGTATATTGCTGTGAAGCTTTTGTTTTTTTTCGTATCCTTCTTTCCAGATCAGATTTTGGGGTTGATTCAATCCAATTTCTGTCATATTTCATACACAGATGGGCAATATTTCAAATAAGCAGGGAATCTCCAGGGCAACTAAAAACAAAAAGAGGTGCAATAAAGAGAAGAAAAACTTAAGACCATTATAACAAATTCCCATGGGACCCCAAAATGTAGGGGCTCCAAAGGTGCTAAAAATCATCAGGCTCAGACCTCAGTAACATCTTTTTATATATATTTTATCAGAAAATGCGCAAATTGGACAAAAATGGTTCTTCATAAAAAGGGGGTGAAGTTCAGTTTTTCGTTTAAGCCTGTCTGGCATTCTTTCCTCAATAGGGCTTTCATATAGTTACCACCTCTATCGCCAAGATGGCACACATCAATAGCTTTAAATCTCAAGCCTGAAGGGTCACAGTCGTGCTTAATCTCAAAGTGGAAGCGTTTTTAATTTTGGATCATCCAAATTCAATTTTTTGGCCCCAATAATATCACGCATGTGTTTGCGCGCTCTGACCATAAACTCACATGTTGTCAGACCTGATTACACATCCTGAGCAATGCAGTTACCGCACTGCAGATGATAGAACCGCTCCAAAAACAGCAGCCTACATGATTTTTCACGCAGGCTGCAGAGCCGGATGCGGTAACCGGATTGCACGTAATGGAGCGTTTCCTGATGTGGTTTTGAGCTTTTTGAAAGCTCAAAACTGGATCAGGATTTAAAAAAAAGCGCAAGTATGACCCTAGCCAAAAAGTATAATATAAAGATTGACACCTGTTCTGAGTTTTGGAGACACTCCTGGTTTTGGCACACAAACCTGATCAGGGAAAAAACGCAGTGTGAAACTAGCCTTAGGCTGGCTTCACACCACGGCAGCATCCGATCCGGGGCTGTCCGGTGTAAACCAGACAGCCCCAGACTGGATTATGGCCCCACATTATCCTACAAGGCCGGATGGAGCAGGATAGCAGCTATCTGCCATCTGGTTTCCATCTCTCCAGAAGAATCCGGGCGTGTTCAAATTTTTCTCTCCTACACAAAAACGTTGCTTGCAACGTTTTTGTGTCCGGGGAAAAATCTCCTCAAATTGGCATCTCCCAGATCCTCCTGGTTTCCCCGGATCCTCCGGTTCTGTGTGCTGATCCGTCCGGGGCTGTCATATTCATCCTGACAGCCCTGGACTGGATCTTGCCGTGGTGTGAAGCCAGCCTTAGAAAACACTATTTGCATTGATACTACTGCACACACAGCCTAATAAGTGACATATCCCTGAAATTAAACTGATGTGCCTTATATTACAGAATGCTACTTTCAGATTGCATAGTGATAACTTGCTGACATTCCTTTAATTAGAAGAAAAATTGTTAATTTTTTGCATAAAAGTAATAAAGAACCTCCTCTCGTCTCAAAATGCAGCTTTTTTAATGTCACCATTAAATATTGTCACATTATTTCTATGCAACAATAATTAAACATTTGTCATTAAGTATCTGGTAAGCTTGTTCTTACTTTAAATATTCTATCGATGTCATTGATTTACAGTTAGGGAAAATCACATTGAAACTAAAATAGTAAAAAAAAAATACCAATTACCATCAGTCACTTTACAGTGCTTATTCAGGTCTAAATTGATCAATTAGAAAAGCCAGGAAATTAACCCAACCATTTGTTAAACAATAGCTAAAGTCAATTATATCAGGAACCAATTGTATATGCATATATACGTTCTCACAATTGATCTTAACTTTCTATACATTGAAGAAGATTGAATTTGTCATGCAAAAATAATCGCTAGCCTATGTATGCAGCATACGTGTGACTCGCACAGGGGTCTTTGGGAACTCGGTATCCGGGCGTTTACTGTAAGGGGATGTCAATGGTAGCCTGCCCAGACCCGTAACCCCGGGGTCACTTGGTAAAAAGGGGAAAAATAATAAAAAGAAAGTCCCGTGATACCACCTGCAGTTTCTGATGATCTCACCAGCACTGCTCTCAGACCGCCAGGGATGGTGGTATTGCAGTCAGTTGACAAAGCTCCCTGCTGGCGGAACGGGATTTCCAGGACAGTGCTGCTGCTGAGCTGGTCGATTTGGCAGCAGCTACTTTTATGCTTGACAGAATAAGACACCGGAGGGTTGCTGACTCTGTACGGGTACTTTACTGACAACACTTCTCAGCAGTTCAGGTAAACATTTACACAGGTAGCTGACTGGGTAGTCACCGGAGGGTACAAAGTCTCTCTGAGGCTCTTCAAGTGTTCTTTCAACTTTAAGTTCACTGTCCTCTGTTTCTTTCTTGCACCTCCTTTCTATCCTTGCGCTGCCCTGTACAACCCACTTCCTACCAGGCCAGTTGGATGTGATGAGGTGGACCCTTCTTCTCTAAGGGGCTCAACCCAGTTTGAGGATACCTGGTGGAGCTGCATGTTGTGGACGAGGTCGGGGACTACTTTGCAGACCTTTGACCCACCGGTATTGGCAGCTGAGGGCTGGACTCGCCTGCACCGCGGCTCAGAGCCAGTACCCTGTTGTGGACCGGGATTCCCCCACACTGCTTACTCGGACAGTCTGGCTCTGGGTCTCTCCTTTCTGTCTGGGTCACCACTCCTTTTCGGGCGCACTCCCTATGGTGTCCCTCCAGGCAAACAGGTTAACCCTTTAGTCCCCCTATTCTAAGTGTAGGGATGCTGGGATGAGAGTCTCAGTTCAACATTATCCCCTCCAATGACTGTGCAGTAACCCTACTGTGGCACACTGACCAGTGGGGTGCCAAACCTGCCAGGGCCGGATGGCTCGCGATGAACCAAGCTTACTGGTACTGCTCTAGACCCTGCTTTAATTAATCGTGCATCTTTCTCTCCTATACATTGTTCTGCACAAAGTGAAATAAAGTGTGTATCATTGCATCTTAGGAAACGACTCTTGTGATCAAGGGTTACGAGCCAAAATGTCAAACATCATCACTCCATCATCTGTTCACTTTTTATAGTGTCTTTTTGTGTATTTATTCTTAATGCTTTTGCCACAATGTGACATTTTTTGTACTTGTATCACAGAAACCAAAGTTGGCATTGTTAGTTAGTTAGATGGCACTGTTGACAGTTGACTTTGTTAGTGATTGCCTATAGGATAGTTGACAAATTGCAACCCTTAACATGTGTCTTTTTTCTGCTTTTTTATGTATGTAAAAAACTGACTTTGGCTATGGTCAAACTTGCGGCAGAATTCCAAAAACCTGATCCGGTTTTGTATTTAAATGTATTTATTACATAGTAATCCAAATACAACTCTGTAAACAGTACTATAAATTTTACAATTTTTTTTTTAAACAATATTACAAATTTCTTTCATGTGTTCTATTAGTATTATAATATGAAAAAAAAGGAAGGAAATAAAGAGGAAAGGAAAAAAGAAAGTGTATTAAATAATATAAAAGATTGGGTAAACCAATACAGGGTTAAACAATACAGGGATAACTATTTACATCTACATGGCAGAAAATATGTCAACAACAATTTCATATGATAATTTGCAAATATATATTAAATAAATAAAGATATAAATCAAGCTTATGCAATATAAGAAAGGATTTAAAAAACAAATAAATAAATAAAAATTTACCCTATATAATGTAAACTTGGGGCGTATTTTGAAACCCAAGGGGACCACTTCTCCAAATACTTATGATGGTTATAGTTTCTTAATGCATCCAAGTATTCAAAGATATTATGATTCGCAAGTTTGTCCATCAAATTTGCTATCTTTGGAAGTTCCTCATTCTTCCAAAGGGAAGCAATTATATTTTTGGCCAATGATAGGATGTGCAGTGTTAGAGATCTTTTATGTTTGGGAATATCATGTAATCCTATCAAAAGTAGGGCCAAATTCATATCCAATACAATTTCAGTATTTAAAACCATATTTATTAACGTCTGAACCTCCAGCCAAAAGTGTTTTAGTATGGGGCAAAACCAGAAAATATGCTTAATTCAGCCTATTTCACCATACTTCCTCCAACATAAATTACTATAAGTCGGATTTATTAAATAAATTCTACTCGGAGTTAGATACCATTTGGTGAGTATTTTGTATTGTGTTTCTAATAGGCTAGCGCAAGACGTGTTAGAGTATAGGAATAGTATTTTTGAAAAGTAGTCACCGAGAGTTGAACCATTCAAACCAGTGTCTTTTGACCATGTATTCAAAAATCTGTAGTCATCAAAAATAATATCATTGCTAAAGATTTGATAGAGACGTCACGCCCCATCTCTCCCCCCCTGATCCGGTTTTGAGCTGAAAAAAAGGCTCAAAACCGGATCAGGAACCGCTCCCCATAGGAGCCCATTATGTTAACCGGATTGCTCTACATGCAATCCGGATCTGCAGCCTGCGGTAAAAATCATGCAGGCTGCAGTTTTCGGAGCGGTATTGCTAACTGCATTGCGGTAACCGCAGGAATGAACAAAGTGTTAAATGTTTATTAAAACAGTAAATATTAATAGTAGCTGTGCGCAACATGTCTATAGGGGGTGCCCCCCTCCCATAGGGCCCCATGTTAAAAATACACATGCGTTTTTGGGAGCAACCCCTGCGTTTTTTTTCAGCACCCAAAAAACGCTGCATGAAGCGTTTTTGGACTGGGGGAAGAAACGCAGCCCAAAAAACGCAGAGATGGTCCAAAAAAACTGATATGTGTGAACAAGGCCTTATATGCGTTTCTCTTTATTTCCATACCATCCTATTGTTTTTTTTTGTCTGTTGTAGAATGACAGCATTATGTGTTATATCCAGGTGCAGCAATGTATATAGAGCAATGTTTCCTAACCTTCAGTCTTCACAGTCCCCCTGACAGATTATGTTTTAAGGATTTTCTTAATGTTGCACAGACAACATAACTTGTGGCAATTTCTGATGCTTTGTACTGAAACTTTTATGGATTATTTATACGGAGCATTAAAAGAAAACTCCTTGATATCATAGAAATGAGCCAAGTAAAAGTTTTCATTGTCAGATTTGAATTCAGAATGTCAGATACATGTACATATCAGGTCACACCCTACTCTGTGTGGCCAATCCATGTCCAGCACTAGCAATGACAGGTGGACTGGTAGTTAGCTTTTTATGCAGAAACATTAATGGCCTTTATATGTGTACACAGATGTGACATGCTGCACATGACATGGGGCATATGTGGTTTGAACCAGCCAGGCAAAGTTACAAAGCTGTATCATGTTGAAATGGCACACATGGCGTACCAAACAAAATTTAGACACAGGAATGACCTCAACACATATTTATGGAAAGATGTAGTGCTGTAGGACACATTGTCATGTCATTGCTGACAATGATCATAATGTGTGAAACAGGACACGGAAGGGGTTAATGATGTGTAGCTGTCGCAAACCACACATCTACATGACGCTACATGAAGCTGGACATAACCTGCCCATACATCTCACAAAATATGGGTCGGAAGCCGAAAATAATATACCATACATGAAAAGCACAATAGCATATCCACCGACTTACTGTCTGTCCAACAGAGTTCTGGGGATAAGACGCTATTAGAACAATGCACATTGAAGTGGGTGGCGGACCAGCTGGCCACAATTTTAAACACAACATAACCAATCACAAAGCATCACAGGCACCTAATCAGTAGTCACACGTGGCAACGCCCATCCGTCTACGTGAATTAGATGACGCAGATGCTCTGTGATTGGATGGTTAACACATAAAAAACGCTAATGACTGAGCTTCCCAGAGTCATTAAGTAAGTACTAATGTTCAGACATGATTTGTGATATGGCTCTGTATGGTGTTTGACACATCTTTGCATTACGGATCGTTCTTGTGTACTGCTGCAGACGCCCAAGTCCTGGTGTATATAGTTTGTAATGATGATGTTTTTGATTGATCTATTGTGTGCCGCAAAATGGACGGATGGCTTTCCTTGCCACAAAACACCCTCCCTGATTGACAATCCATTGTGCCTTCGCCATACAGGATCATGTACCAAGAAGGCCTCTGTGGTTAGTTTAGTGGAACATATGAAATGTGAGCACATAGTACTGGCCTTTACCACACAGAATGGAAGTATTCTGGTGATACTGAGATGTGAGTGGCCCATGTGGCTTGGAATGTCTGCCTGTGAAGATCCGGCCTTATCAACACCACAGGGATGTCTGTTGGACATGATGAATATGCGATTGTCAGCTGCGTGGGATGATGATTTGTCAGTAGCACATGGATCTGGTACGTTTAGAATGTTCTTGTATTGAATTTTTAACAAGCATCTGTCTGTGTGGTTGAACGTTTTATTTTCCTAGGCCTTGTGGTAGTACATATACATTATGGGCAGCTATATGGGGGTATGGTAATGATGTCTCAATTTAGACGATGGAGATATAGTTGTGGAGGAGGCCCATGGGTGTAGTGATAACAGGTGTTGTGGTGAGGCAGTGTAATGTTGTTTGTGACTATTCAATGTTGCAAAATATCTATGTGGGTGGCCATATGAGCAGAGTCTGCTAGAATGTGGGTAACTGGCTAGGAGATGTGTAGGGAAGGAGGTAGTGGTTACTTTTGATGTCTGATAACGTGTTCTTTTGATGGTAGTCTTTTTTTTGTTCCTTTTGCAGGGGTTGGTAGGTGAGATCATAATGGACCCTGATGGAGATGTTATCGTGGCTCTTGCCTTGGTGGAAGAGGACTTGTGGCTGGAGGAGAGAGCTGAGAGGTTGCGGGCTCGCAGACCACGGCGTGTGTGGGTTCGGGATTGGCTTCAGCAACGGGACAACCTGAGTCACATGCGCCTGCTGCATCAGCTGGAGGATAGTAGTCTGCATGATTTCAGGAACTATCTCGTATGTCCGAGAACTTTTCACATTCCTCTTGGAATGCATAAAGCCATTGATAGCCCAACAGGACACTTTGATGCGTCGAGCTGTGCCACCTGAGGATCATTTGGCTGTAACTTTGAGGTTCCTGGCAACTGGTCGTTCAAGGACAGTCCTGCAATACTCTGCAGCAGTCTCACGGCCACTGCTGAGCCGGCTGTTACCCGAAACGTGTGAGGCCATCGTGAGTTGTCTTCTGCCATCCTACATGCAGTTATCAACAACCCCTGCTGGATGGATAGATGTTTCCATAGGTTTTGTCGATAGATGGCAATTTCCAAACTTCGCCTGTGCATTGGATGGTAAGCACGTGAGGATCACGCAATCCCCCAACACAGGGTCCTTGTATTTTAATTTCAAAGGATATTTTAGCATTGTTCTCATGGCCCTGATGGATGTTCACTATGAGTTCCTCTACGTGGACATTAGCATGAACAGCCGTGTCTGAGATGGGGGTGTGTTTGCACACAGCTCCTTGGCCCAAGACCTAAGGAGAGGTGCTCTGAACTTGCCCTCAAATGATAAGACAACTGGTCATCTCAACTTTGCGTTTGTGGGGATGAAGCCTTCCCACTTCAGGCTCACCTACTACGGCCATATCCCCAGAGGACAGTTACTTCTGAGCAGCGCATTTTCAATTACCGGCTATCCCGAGCTCGCCTCGTGGTTGAATATGCGTTCGGGATCATGGCCAATAGATTCCACATGTGTCATACACCTTTGCATATGAAACTGGAATCTGTCTATGTGGTAGTGATGGCCTGCTGTGTTCTGCATAACTTCCTGCGTCGTAGGTATCATTCATCATACACGCCAGCAAGTTATATGGAATCTGTGGTCCTCACAACAGGGGAGCTCCGTTCCGGGGAATGGCGTGGTGCCGACCATGGTTGGGCGCCACTCCAGCCGCTGAGCCAGGTTCTGAGTCAGTAGGATGCCAGGAGCAACAAAGATGCATACTGCTCCTACTTTAATGGCCCTGGGGCAGTGGCCTGGCAGCACCAGTAGTTGAAGGGTGGCTGGTGTTGTGAGGCAGCAACATGAGGAGGAGGGTGGAGTCACCAGGGTGGCTGCACCAGGAGCATTATGGTTGTGTTTTGTTTATTTTGGGTTTAAACATTAGTTAGTTTTTTTTTGTTCTGTACTCTGAAATGTTTGGGTATGGCCATTATTTATCATCATTTTGTATTTACCCCTCATTAACAGGGTGCCTATACAATATTATACCAGACCATGTCCCTTGTTAAATAACTATGGGATATCCATATCTTGTTTTTTTTGTCTTGTATAATTCTAATAACCCAGGGGGAAAGCTGAGGTGTGTTTAATTGTTATAAAGTGGCATTAGCTCTATATAGTACTTGATTATACAGTGCCTCTTTGTGTATTTTGTATTTACTACTCATTAAGCCTTCATTTACCCCAGAGGGGGAAAAGCTGGTGCATATATATCTGTTATAGGAGTATATAGAATTCTGTATGATACCTAAACACAGAGTGTCTCCCTGGGTGTTATTAAGCAATTCAATTAACCCAGGGGTTAAAGCTGAAATGTGTGTATCTGTTATAAGATGATAATTAACCCTATACAGTACTTGAAAACACAGTACTTCCCTGTTCTGTTATTGTGTCAACCCTTCATATAAACTGAGGGGGATAAACTGAAGTGTGGTTGTTGCTGATAAGGTAATAATTATGGTAAACTTGTATTGTATCTGAACACACAGTGCTTTCCTGTTTATTATAGTGTTAAACTACCTATTGAACATTCCTGTAATTGACCAATACAGGATTGTGTGCAGTTGGGGTTTGTTACTCTGTAACTTGTTTTTAATTGTTTTTATTAACCTACAGTCACCAGCAAAGCATATAAAAAAGAAATAAAAATTCACTTTTTCACGTGATACGGTGTGCTCCTCTAATTATACAGTGGTTCTGTTCTCCCTATATATTGTTCAAAATGCAGCTGTGGGTTGTAGCACCCATTACTAGTAATTTTTAATGAAGCAGATGCACCCCCTTTTTTTGACACAAACACTCCCTGCCGGTGATGTCACTGGGTCATCAGTGGCAGGAAATGATTTGGGACAGCCTCCAGGGTCATCAGATGACCCTGGGCTGACCAGGTTACAGCAGAGGTCTCATGATTGCTTTGCAGGTCCTTCGATCACCTCCTCGGCAGGGATCACACTGTCAGTGACTGACAGCATGATCCAAAGGGATAACACCACCAATTGGATTGCTGATCTGATCAGAGGTGTTAGCTACACATCTCAGCTGATAAGATCAGCTGAAATGTGGGGGTAGCATGCAAGCTCAGTGCATGAGCTCACATCAGGGGATGGGACATATATATAGTTCTTGGTTGTGAAGGGGTTAAATCAATTAACATAAGACTCTCTCCACTAGAAGAAACCAGAAGATCAGCAAGGGAAGGGATACATTGAAGAATACAGACAAGGAGAGTTGTAAGGGAAGAGAATATTGATTGTTTTCAACATTTTCCCACAACCTTGGACCCATTTAGAATGTTTAAAGTATTGGACAGTCAGTATAAGGGCAAAAAGGTACAAACACAACAGAAAAGACTGCCATTTTTCTTGTAGAGAGTTGTAAAATAAAAGGGTAACTACATTCATCGCCATACTCTTCATCATTCTCATTCTACAGTGACAAAGAAAATAGTTTATCCAAGGAAATTCTTAGGATCCTCTTTATTAAACACTAGTGATTTGTGAATCCATACTGTATTGTTCGTGGTCCGTATTGAATACATAGTGTTTGTGCACAGACCCCAAACACATATTTCTCATGAAGGTCCATGTTACTGTTTAAGTTCAGCCGTCCAGATGCAGCTTGTGAAAATGCTGCAGAGAAGCCAATCAGCAAGCTTTACTGGTGCAAAATGGCGATTAAAGTAGGACAATTATACTTACAGTGTTTCTGCACCACTATTACACTTCTACCGGCTCCTCTTAGTCAACGTCATCAATTTTCCACCGCTTCCCCCACCCACACTCTGTCAGAGCATCTGTGATTGGTTGCTTCCAGACTGTACCCCCACCCTCTGTGCTGATGTCTGTGATTTTCAGTGTAAAAATAAATTAATAATTGGAAAAATCAGCAATGGGACCCCTTGTATTTTGATGCCTAGTGCAGCCACCTACAGCCTCCAGATTTGTTCTTTAGCTTGGCTGGATATCAAAATAAAGGGGACCCTTCATTTTTTAAAATTATTTAAATACATTATTTTAAAAACGGCGTGGGGCCCCACATTTTGATGCTGATCCAAGATAAAGCAGACAGTTGAAGATTGAAGGGGAGGGCTATAGTTACTTTGCCTCACCAGGTTCAAAATAGCCTGCAGCCACCCTAGAGTTAGTGCATTAATTAGATTAATCAAATTCTGACACTCATGCCGATTGCCTCGGGGTGGTGACCATCGGTGTAATATAAGAGGTTAATGACAGCTGTGATTTGTCAAAAAATCACAGCTGCCATGAAACCCTGGATTAGTAAAGAGAAATAAACTCAAAACAGAGAAAAATCTTTCATTAAAAAAAGTGTCTTTCTCCAATATATTAACCCCCAAAACACCCCTGCAGGTTCGAAGTTCTGTTTTGATCTGCTACATCCTAATATTGCAGTGTGTGGTCACATTAAAAAAACGTAATGACATACTGTAGCCTCAGGAGCACGCTAGCAGAACCACAGCTGTGATAGCGGTGATGTCAGTGAGTTCACCTGTGGCAACAGCTGTGTGGTTCCCACAGTACCCCAGCTGTGACCTTAGGTGGACTCATCCCAAGTGATCTCATTAAACTCAATTACAGCAATTCGGCACTTAGTTCAATGTGTTCACTTGAGTTGAATTCACTGAGTTCAATGAGAAATTCAGCAACTCCTGGCAGAAAAATGTATCAAAACCTTGACACTTTTTGACATGTTTTTGAAGTTCACCTGAGGTCAAATCTGGGGTTCTGTGGGAACTCCCAGCAGTGACCTCAGGTAAACTCACTGATGACAACGCTCTCACTGCTGTGGCTCCGTCACTATGTTCCTGAGGCCGCAGAGATTGAAATTTTCTAATGTGACCTCACATTGAGAACTCAGGATGTAGCAGAGCAGGGATCTTCATGGGATGTCATTTCTGTGGAATTATATCTAGAGGGTTGAGAATGCGCACATAGGGTATTATCCTTTATAGACAGGTAAATGTGAAAAAATCAGATTTGCTCACCTGGTCAGGTTGTGTAGCACACAACCAGCGTAATCGCTCAAACAATGCAGCTGCTGCAGGGACTGTACTTCCACGAGGTGCGGTGCTGTGATCAGGTATTATGGACGAAGTACCTTAATGTCCGCGCTGCTGCCAGAGAGGAAAATACACCAATGACACTGGACGTCTTAGTACTGGTAGTAGAGGTTTATTTCCAACACGTTTCGGAGCCACGTGCCGAGCTCCTTCCTCAGGGAACATCCATTATGTCAGACCTACAGGGGTTTTTTGGGGATTAAAAAGTTATAAAATAGATGGTGTGTTTTTTCTAAATGAAGAATATTTTTTTGTTTTATTACTTTTTACTTACAGGATTGATTTCGGTGGGTCTAATATACACCTCTTCCATTACTAATGCATTACTAGAGTGGCTGCAGTTTGCTTTTGTTAGAATGGGGGAGCATAAACACCATGAGCCTCCATAAACTGAGGATTTCATCCTCCTGTTGTCTTCTTTACCTTTACTGGGTATCAAAATTGGGTATACCCCATTTCCTTTTTTTATAATAAAAAAACCCTCATGGAGTCCCCTGTATTTTATTGCACAGCCAACATAAAGCACGCAGCTGGGGGGCTGCAGGATCCAGCTGTCTGCTTTATCTGCACTGGGTATCAAATTACAGGGGACCCTTTGTCATTTTTTTAATTATTTATTTATTTTTAAACTAATCTTTTGGCACAAAGGATGGGGGCATAGTGATGAGCACAGGGAGAGGGGTACTTGGACAACGGGCCTGTGTTTGATGGTGTTAACTGGGGAAGTCACGGGTGGTCGCGTTCCCGATTCGTGCCCTGGCTGTCATTTGTTAGATGGTGGGGAGGGAATATTTACAAGGGTATGTGACGCCACCTGTAGTTCCCGGTAATATAGGTACCAGCGCTGCAAGTTGGCCGCTGAGGTGTTGATGGGTGCAGCAGAGTGTGGTACAGCTCCCCACAGGTGGAGCTTTTACCTCAGAGCAGCGGTGATTGAGGATGATGAGAAGGATGAGGGGAGTACTTGTTGTTGTTCTTACCCCTCTGATGAGATGCTGCTGATGATGTTGGAGCCCTCCAGGCACTGGCAAGAAGAATGACAGAGACCAGTTCAACTTTAGCTCCACTTTACTGGTAAACGATACACGGTCAAGTCTGGTTTAGTGAGGAGATTATTGCCGGTTCAGGGTCCCCCTTATGGAGTTTCCAGATGTTCCTTCTCAAGTCTTTCGGGGTCTAATCTGCTCTTCTCACTTTTTACCACCCTTGCAGAGCTCTCCCGCCAGTCCCACGGTCTGTGACTAGTAGGTAAGGTTTGTTCCTTACCGGTACGGACAGGAGTATTTCCCTATTTCTTCTCCTGCCACCAGAATTCGGCCCGTTACTGAACCGGTTTCAGTCCTGAGGGGTAAGGTGCCTTTTGTGGTGCTAACGGCAACTCGATGATTATGGGCCCGCAGCTCGTCGGTTTGCGGCCAGAGATAAACTACTGACCGCCTCAGGTTCCCATGCTGCCGGTGTTCCCCAATTGATACCAGCCGGCTCCAACCGGTTCTGGTCTGTTTCCTTCTGTCCTGGGACCCCTCTTAAAGATGGGGATCCCTCCTGTCAGCGGTGCTGTCAGGCCCGTACTCCCTGACTGCCTTCCCAGCACTGTCTGAGGTAACTTTCACTCAGCTCTTACTACTCTAACCTAGGGTCCACCTCCTTTTGGGACCTACTAAATAACCAGTTCCCCTATACTAAGGTGACCTAGTCCTGTGTGTGTGTGTGTAACTTGAGACTCCACAGGTTAAACCCTAAGCCGACAACTTACAGAGATAACACATTTATTGTCAGAGTGTAATACCTCTCTGTGGCGCCTAGCCAGAGGGGCACCACAATAGTCTGACTGCAACCAGTTTCAGATGCCTTCAAAGAGGGTAAGCAGGGGAAGCATTGAAATAGTCATAATGTGTAATGAGAGGACCCAGAAGCAGTGTGGACAGCGGCCTGGAAGCTCAGTAGGTAAAAGTGTAATGCCTTAACATCCATTTTTAACTTTTTGCAGCCCCTAGCCCTAACTACAACTATTTTACAGCAAGAAAGTTTGGGTTCCCATTTACTTTCTATGGGGTTTGGGATTCGGGCTCAAGTTCAGGTCAAGTCTGGTCCCAAACTGGACTTATTTTTTAAAGTCCGTAGACTTCCGGAGAACCAAAACATCGGAAGGTTTGCAATCTCTAATAAACATACATTTATGTTCTCAAAATAACCATTTTCATAACTGTTCTTTTCAATTTTTCTTTAAACTCTAGTGTGAAATCACAGTATACATTATTTTTCAACTCTCAATAAAGTATAACATCTTTGTATATGACAAAGTGAAATGACTTCATTCTAGTCATATTCAATAGATTTGCTGCAGAAAGGACCAAATGTCCCATCTGTTGCAAAATTTGGAGGAAATTTCCTATTTGTGTGTACAGTGTAGTAGCTTCATTTCAACAATGTGTAAATGTCATCATTCCAGCCAAATACAGCAAAAGAGATGCATGATAGACCAGAAGGGCTCATCTGTTGGTATCTTTCATAGGCAAAAGTTCTCTTGGAGGATCTCTCCAACTACAAAAAAGGGAGTTCAGCTAGGGTCAGATTTGGTTTTAGACCCTGTTTTCCAGGCAGTGCTAATACCGGACAGTGTTAATGGCAAGTGCTGCCTGGAAACGGGGCCCCAAAGAAACCCATTGTGTACCATAGTTGCAGCCACACACAGAGCTGCAGGAGATGTGCTTTATCTGAGCGCACAGGAAACACTGCCTACAGCTGCGCTGAGGAAAAGCGGCCGTCCTGCAGCTCTGTGTGCGGCTGCAACCAAGGTACCCAACGGGTTTCTATGGGGCCCCGTTTCCAGGCAGTGCTTGCCATTAACGCTGTCCGGTATTAGTGCTATAAAACCAAAATCTACTGTCCTTCCAACGGAAGACAAATGAAACTACTGTCTCTTTAACACAATTGATTCGTTTTATTAATATTAGCAATTAAATACATCAAGGTACCCAAATTGTTACAGGTTAAAATCCATAATATTAAAAATTGGCAGAAGGGGTGAGGAGCCTGTGTAGCAGAACAGCATTAGCACAGCCTGGAACTCAAGGTAATTGCCAACAGGAGTCTTAATTAATGTGCTGCTGGGGGACCCTGCTTATCTAGTGTATAGTAGGGCATTGATTGTGCCCCCTGGTAAATATTAGGTTAGTTCCAGGCTGTATGTGACGGTGAATTCATATTACCACCTGAATTTAAGCTATCTGATGATATATACTACATAGGTGCACCCCGTATTATACTGTTTGCTTTGAGAGGTATTTATATTGGAATTTTTTATATTATGGATTTTAACCTGTAACAATTTGGGTACCTTGATGTATTTAATTGCTAATATTAATAAAACAAATCAATTGTGTTAAAGAGACAGTAGTTTCATTTGTCTTCCGTTGGAAGGACGGTAGATTTTGGTTTTATTCGTTTAGAGTGAAACAGAGTATTATCGGACAGTGGATTTTATCGGTATTAGTGCTGCCTGGAAACGTGTGTCCAAAAGCAAGTCTGACCCTAGCCTTCCACCAAAACATCACAAGAGTTAAGGACATTTGTTCCCTAAATCAATATTAATGGTAGGATGAAGTAATTTACACTTCATCTAACTGGAGTTATTACAATCTGGTAATATTTGTGATGGATCATTCTGTTGTACATTTGCAAGTAAGAGAACTGCACATTGTAATTTGACATTTGGTATAAAATGAAAAATATCTTGGTAAGGCTAGGGTCACACTTGAGCCATTGACGAGCTAAAAGCTAGAGTTTTTCTCAATTCCCAAATGTGAAAAACGCTACCGTTAATGCTTCCATAGGCTCTCATGCAAAAAACGCATGGTCCAAATGTAACACTTTTTGCAAAAGCACCAAAAAAAGCGCTAAGCAGCGTTTTTGGGGTTCGTCTGCAAAAACGCATGCATTTTTTTTAACATGGGGCCTATGGAAAACGCTGCAACGCTAGTGCTATAAAGGCAAAAAATGGCATCCCCTCCAAATGTGACACTAGCCTAACTGTTGTTTCATTTGTCAGTTGGTGACAGCTTTGGGGAAAGCTGTGTTACAGGACTTGAATAATGAGGTGTTGCAGTTAAGGTACTTTTATTAATTATTTTATTTTATTATTATTTTTTTGAAGTAATTGTTACATCCACAACATGTTTAACTACGTGGTGTAAGACATTCCATATTATAAAACTTGTAGTCAAAATAGCAATCTCAATAAATGTATATGTATAAACGTTCGGCTCACCAAAAGTGTGTTGAGGTCTCATAGTTTGCATGGATATTTGACTGAATCCTCACATTTCTCAATCTCAAACACGGATAAAGTCTACTATAGCAAAAGTAATCCAATAAGACTTAAAAGGTTATTTTCAAGTTTTCTCTTGAGCAGCTGAAAGAAAAGCAGTCTCATTACAATCTTTATATTTGCTGGGTCCTGACAGCGGTGTACTTCTTTCTCCTTCAGTACCAGCTCTAGTACTAGTAGAACTATAATGCTCTAGCATAGGATCTATGTTAATACATTTCTGTATCAGTGGGTTGTATGGATAAGCACTTATCCCCGTATTTACAAGTAAACATAACAGTATATGTGAAGACTGTTCTCCCCAAAATGAGCACTGTGTCCTGGGCACTAGGGATTGTGATTCTTTATGATTGATAAAAGCAGGTTGGTTAAAAGCTGAAAAGGTGGTGAAGTGAGGCAAGCAGTTAACTGCTGTATAGAAATCAATAACCTAGAAAGAGCTGACTGGTATGTGAAGAGTTAACTATTCTCATGGAAAGTAACTTCTGGTACTCTTGTCTAGTGTCTGGGAAGGCACTAGTGGTCAAGCACCATAAAAATAAACTGAACACTGTGGAAGATAAAAGCTCTTATAGCAGGAGAATGACAGCAGAAAGAGTCTACAATTAAAGATGACTTGTCTAATTACAGCACTGGATGCAGCATTGGCCAGATCGCTCATTGGCTGGCAGTGCGGCCACGTGACAAACCCATGTGACCGCTAGCCGCATGCTGATTGGCTGAAATCTCACAGGTCCTTCAGCCCATCTTCTCCCGGTGATCTGAGGTCTTGTGACGTCCGGAGGTCTTCGGTACTGGTCCCGGTACATAAGGTACAGGCCCCACAGAAGGTGAGTATGAATGTTTATTGTTTTTAACCCCTTATATTAACTTTTAGGGTACTTTTGTAGTGTATCTGTATAGATACACTGCAAAAGTACAGGTTACTATTCAGACTCGCTGGACTCCAACGAGTACCGAGTCTCGTACCCGGACTCGTTAGAGTCCAGCGATTCCGAGTATTTCAGGATTCGCCCATCCCTACTCTAGGACTAACACACTGACTCCTGGCTTATTGCAGGATGTATCTGAATAATAGGTGTAGTAATTATGGGTCACATCTGAATAATAAATGTTACTCTGAAGATTTTCCTCATTTCCCCACCAGTAAAAGAAAATCTTTGCGTTTCTTCTGCTTCTGACTCAGTTATGTTACTTGCTGGATTCCAGTTGGACTAAGTAACCGCATACTAATGCTGGACAATATTATATGAAGTCGTTTACAACTAAAACTAGGGTCACACTTGCGTTTTTTTTTTTTTAAATCCTGATCCGGTTTTGAGCTTTCAAAAAGCTCAAAACCGGAGCAGGAAACACTCCTCATAGGAGTCCATTATGGTAACCAGATTGCTGTACAAGCAATCCGGTTACCGGCTCCGGATCTGCAGCCTGCGTTTAAAAATCATGCAGGCTGCAGTTTTCAGAGAGGTTCTAGCATCCGCAATGCGGTAACCGTACTGCTCAGGATGTGAAAATCTGAGCAATGCGGTTACCATATAGTTTGTTCATCCCTGCTGTACAAGCTGTAAAATCTGTAAAAAAAAGATTAAATATTAATAATAATTGTGGGCAACATGTCTCAAGGGGGTGCCCACCCCCCGTAGAGACATGCTGCCCACTCAGGACGGCATGTTTGGGGTTAATAACCCCTGTACAGTAAGCCGGCTATTGTCGGCTCTGTATAATTTTCTCAATGAAGCCGCGGCTCCCCTGTCAGTGCTGCGCTGCTCATAGATCTACTGTAAATGCCTACTGGACCTTGGAAAGCGGCACATACTATAGGTACACTATGTATAGCATGTGCGCAGCTGACAGGGGAGCAGCGGCTTCATTGAGAAAATTGTACAGAGCCGACAATAGCCGGCTTACTGTACAGGGGTTATTAACCCGTGACATGCCGTCCTAAGTGGACAGCATGTCTCTAGGGGAGTGGGCACCCCCTAGAGACATGTTGCCCACAATTATTATTAATATTTGATCTTTTATGAGAGTGTTAACAGTGAAGATTTCCTGGTGACAAAGACATGGCTCATACATAGTTTGGTCTTTTCTATGGTAATGGTCAGATGCAAAACTAGGTTGATAATGAAACAAGACAGAATCATAATTAACACCTTTGAAGTGTGGTGTTGGAAGGAAGTTATCAGTACCATGTATGACAAGAAAAATAATCAAATACATTTTGATCATAAATTTATGACTTGCCTAATTTGGACACATCATATGAAGAAGGCAATGACTGGAAAAAGGCATAATGGTCAGAAGAGTAGATTAAACAATGTGAAGAGGAAGACCAGCAATCCAATAGCTCAATCCAATTAAAAAAAAAAAAAACAAGAGGAATCCCGAGCTGACCTATCTGTAGTTGCAAAAGATAAATTTTCCTACACATTGTTCATCCATCAAATTGCCATGGCTTGAGATTAATGGCCCTGTCACACATAGCGAGATTGCTGTTGCGTCAAAGATTTCATGATGCAACAGCGATCCCAATAGCTATGTCGTTCTGTGCGACACGCACCAACGATCTGGACCCTGCTGTGAGATCGTTGATCGTTACACACTTCTCTGGGTCATTTCTACGTCGTTGCGCTCCCGCTAGGAGCGCTACATCGTTGTGGTTGACAGGGGCAATGATCAACGATCTCAATGCTATGCTATGGAGTGACAATTCCCAACGACCTCAGTATAATTCTGGATCATTGGTGCGTCGTTTTTCACAGCGCTGGTGAGATATCTGTTTGACATTTTACCAGCGATGTGAAAAACGACGCACCAGTGATCTCTGCACATCGTTATCGCTATCGGGATCGTTGGTGCGTCGTTATGTGTGACTGGGCCTTAAACCAAAGGCCGTTAAAAAAAAGGAAATATCTGAAGGATCGTTCACTCTAGCTAGCTGTATTTTCCTCACAATGTTGTCTACTCTTGCTGGACTAATCTTTCTTTGCCCAAATTAACACAGAATACAGGATCTCAGTAAAGCAGGAGGAGGCAGTGCTTGACTTGGAATAAAGCTGCAATGATAGAGGCTTCAAATTTACAAATATTTCTTCAAGCCTTGTTTGCATATGACTTCAAATGATGATTTCTGTATAACAAAGGAACATCCTGCCCATGTAATATTGCTGCTAGAGTTGTCTTTCAAAGAGCTAAATGCACTTATGATAGATTCAGGTAAAGCCCTAGTCACACATAACGAGATCGTTAGCGAGATCGTTGTAACTGTGACGTTACAACGATCTCTCCAGGTTCCTGCTGTGAGGTCGCTGATCGCTGCAAACTGCTCTGGGTCATTTTTTGATCATTGGTCCTTCTGATCAGCACGCATCGCTGCATGTGACAGCGAGAAACCAGCGATCAGTGAACTCTCAGGCTGGTAACCATGGTAAACACCGGGTATCTAGGCAGCGCATGCTGCCTAGATACCCGATGTTTATCATGATTACCAGCGCTAAGTGGGAGGACACTGGTAACTATGTTAAACAGCGGGTATCCAGGCAGCGTGCAACTGCCTGGATACCCGGTGTTTATCATAGTTTCCAGCGTCCTCCCTGCTTATCGCTGCCTGTAATCAGGGAGGAAGCTGGTTACTATGATAAATACCAGGCATCCAGGCAGCGCACGCTGCCTGGATACCCGCTGTTTATAGTTACCAGCGTCCTTCCTGCTTACAGGCAGTGCTAAGCAGGGAGGACGCTGGTAACATTGCCTTCAGCGATGTGGGAGGTGGCTCCCAGGTCCCTAACCGCTGGGGAGATCTGCTTGTTTGACAGCTCCCCAGCGACCAGGTAGCGATGCTCCAGCGATCCCGGCAGGTCGTTATTGCTGTCAGGATTGCTGGAGTGTCGTTGTGTGTGACAGAACCTTAAGAAATACTGCTGGCAAATATCCATGAAGTCTTCATTTAGCATCGTATAACTTAATTTAGGGGAATGTCCTTGGAATTATCATGGCAGGAAGTTCTAATCTAGACTACGAAGGGTACGTTTGTGGTGCATGTTGTGAAGTTACGACGTTGCTGCAACCTTACAAGAGGTACAGTGCCTTTTGAAAGTATTTGGCCCAATTGACATTTGCAACCTTTTGACACCTTTCAGGCTTCAAACATAAAGATATAAATTCTAATTTTTTGTGAAGAATCAACAAGTGGGACGAAATTTATTTGCTATTTTGAACTTTTCAAACACATAAAAAACTGAAAAGTGGGGTGTGCAATAGTGATGGGCGAATCCTAAATTACTCGGAATCGCTTGACTCTAGCGAGTCCGAGCCCAGGACTTGCTACTCGTTGCGAGTCTAGCGAGTCCAATGTTAATGAATGGGGAAGCGAGTAATAGCGAGTAGTGTGAGATTTACAAATCGCAGATGTGTCTCGGAAGCTTCAGCCTGAAGCAATCCTAGTTTTGTCATTTATTTGCATTGGACTCGTTTACTTTGTAAGTAATCGCTGGGAAACTCGCACAGATAAGAGAAGAGTCCTGTCTGCTCTGTGCAGCTCCAGGGTCCTAGAGCCCGCCTGCTGCCTGATGTAGCAATGCTGAGATTGTTCTCAGTCTGCTCATTCCCTGTGTACAGACATGAATGTCTGTGCACAGAGATGATGTAGCAGTGCTGAGATTGTTCTCAGTCTGCTCATTCCCTGTGCATATACATCTATATCTATGCACAGGGATGAGCAGAGAGGACATCGCGTTTTGGACTGCGTCGGACGGAAGAGGATTTTTTTAATTAAAGATGGAGTCCCTAATGGCTTTTTTTTTATTTCTAATAAAAAAATTTCTCTGTGTTGTGTTTTTTTTAAAACAATTTAATAGAAATTCATGGCGGTCATGTCTAATATTGGCGTGACCGCCATAAATTTCGGGCTTAGGGCCAGCTGATAATACAAAGCTGGCCCTAACCTCTATTACCCAGCGTGCCACCGCCACCAGGGCCGCTGGAAGAGCGGGGTTCAGCGCCAGAGGATGGCGCTTCAATGAACGCGCCATCTTCTGGGGCGGCTGCGGGCTGCAATTTGCAGCGGGGGGTGCCCAGAAAGCTTGGGCATCCCTGCGCTGCGGATTCCAGCCCCCAGCTGCTTAGCTGTACCTGGCTAGACATAGAAATTCCGCGGAGCCCCACGCATTTTTTTGACTCCGACTCCGAGACGACTCCGACTCCGAGCCGACTCCGACTCGACTCCGAGACGACTCCGACTCCGAGACGACTCCGACTCCAACTCCGAGACGACTCCGACTCCGAGACGACTCCGACTCCGACTCCGAGACGACTCCGACTCCGACTCCAAGACGACTCCGACTCCGACTCCGAGACGACTCCGACTCCGAGACGACTCCGACTCCGACTCCGAGACGACTCCGACTCCGAGACGACTCCGAGACGACTCCGACTCCGAGACGACTCCGACTCCGACTCCGAGACGACTCCGACTCCGAGACGACTCCGAGTCCGAGACGACTCCGACTCCGAGACGACTCCGAGACGACTCCGAATCCGAGACGACTCCGACTCCGAGACAACTCCGAGACGACTCCGACTCTGAGACGACTCCGACTCCGAGACGACTCCGACTCCGAGGCGACTCCGACTCCGAGGCGACTCCGACTCCGAGGCGACTCCGACTCTGAGACTCCGACTCTGAGACTCCGACTCTGAAATTCATTAAATAATAAAAAAAAAATGCGTGGGGCTCCGCGCAATTTCTATGTCTAGCCAGGTACAGCTAAGCAGCTGGGGGCTGGAATCCGCAGCGCAGGGATGCCCAAGCTTTCTGGGCACCCCCCGCTGCAAATTGCAGCCCGCAGCCGCCCCATAAGATGGCGCGTTCATTGAAGCGCCATCCTCTGGCGCTGAACCCCGCTCTTCCAGCGGCCCTGGTGGCGGTGGCACGCTGGGTAATAAAGGGGTTAATACCAGCTTTGTTATACAAGCTGGTATTAAGCCCGAGATTCTTAATGTCAGGCCACGTTTGACCCAGCCACTAAGAATCTCCAATAAAGGGTTAAAAAAACACAACACAGAGAAAATTTTTTATTTGAAATAAAAAAAAGCCATTAGGGACTCCATCTTTAATTAAAAAAATCCTCTTCCGTCCGACGCAGTCCAAAACGCGATGTCCTCTCTGCTACATCCCCTGTGCATAAATATAGATGTCTATGCACAGGAATGAGCAGACTGAGAACAATCTCAGCACTGCTACATCAGGCAGCAGGCGGGCTCTAGGACCCTGGAGCTGCACAGAGAAGACAGCTGGACTCGGCTCGCAAAGAAACAGCAGTTACTTTGCGAGTTTCCCTGCTATCACTGGCACAGTAGCCAGTGATTACTCGCACGAGTCTAATGCAAACAATGGCAATCCTAGTTTTGTCAGCGTTTCTGACAAAACTAGGATTGATATTGATTTGCATTGGACTCGTGCGAGTAATCACTGGGAAACTCGCAGAGTACCGAGTCCTGCGAGTCCCTTACTACTCGCCGAGTAACGAGTCCTAGCGAGTAGATTCGCCCATCCCTAGTGTGCAATATTATTCGGC
Organism: Allobates femoralis; assembly: GCA_033576535.1. Classification (NCBI taxonomy): domain Eukaryota; kingdom Metazoa; phylum Chordata; class Amphibia; order Anura; family Aromobatidae; genus Allobates; species Allobates femoralis. The sequence continues at coordinate 193,373,551 of JARQOC010000002.1, forward strand.
AACCTTGAATTAATACTTTATAGCGCCACCTTTTGCTGCAAGTTACTTGGGGTGTGTCTCTATCAGTTTTGCTCATCGAGAGACTGAAATTCTTGCCCATTCTTCCTTGCTCAGTGAGGTTGGATGGAGAGCGTTTGTGAACAGCAGTTTTCAGCTCTTTACACATATTCTCGATTGGATTCAGGTCTGGACTTTGTCTTGGCCATTCTAACACCTGGATACGTTTATTTTTTAACCAATCCATTGTAGATTTTGCTTTATGTTAGGGATCATTGCCTTGTTGGAAGATAAATCTCAGTCTCAGTTTCAGGTCTTTTGCAGATTCCAACATGTTTTCTTCCAGAATGGTCCTGTATTTGGCTCCATCCATCTTCCCATCAATTGTAACCATCTTCCCTTTCACTAATGAAGAAAAGCAGGCCCAAACCATGATGCTTCCACCACCATGTTTTACAGTGGGGATCGTGTTTTGAGGGTGATGAGCTGTGTTGCTTTTACGCCAAACATCGTTTTGCATTGTGGACAAAAAGTTCAATTTTGGTTTCACCTGACTAGAGCACCTTATTACATATGTTTGGTGTCTCCCAGGTGGCTGGTGGCAAACTTCAAATGAGACTTTTTATGGATATCTTTGAGAAATTGCTTTCTTCTTGTCACTCTTTCAAAAAGGCCAGATTTGTGCAGTGTACGACTGATTGTTGTCCAATGGACAGACTCTCCCACCTCAGCTGTAGATCTCTGCAGTTCATCCAGAGTGATCATGGGCCTTTTGGTTGCTTCTCTGAACAGTCTTCTCCTTGTTCGAGATGAAAGTTTAGAGGGACGGCTGGTTCTTGGTAGATTTGCAGTGGTCTGATACGCTTTCCATTTCAATATGATCGCTTGATCAGTGCTCCTTGAGATGTTTAAAACTTGGGAAATCTTTTTGTATCCAAATCCGGCTTCTATTTATCATTACCAGTCATTTAGGAGAACATTGGATTATTCAAAGATCCTCACTGAATTTCTGGAGTGAGTTTACTGCACTGAAAGTAAAGGGGCTGAATAATATTGCACGCCCCACTTTTCAGTTTTGTATTTGTTAAAAAAGTTTAAAATATCCAATAAATTTCATTCCACTTCAGGATTGTGTCCCACCTGTTGTTGATTCTTCACAAAAAAAAAATAGAATTTATATCTTTATGTTTGAAGCCTGAAATGTGGCAAAAGGTTGAAAAGTTCAAGGGGGCCAAATACTTTCACAATGCACTGTATGTGCAGAGACGTCCTTGGCCTATATATTGGTCAAGTCACAGCATAAAGTGTGCATCCAAAGGTTGTAATATATTTTTTTCCATAACCTGTGCATAACCTTGCATGCTGCACTCTAAGTTGGGACTTCTGGCTAAGACAAAACCTGCTGCTAGTAATGGTCATAACTCTTTGCCGAGGGTACAGATTCCTTTTGATTTTAGGGAGAAATTGTCTTTAAAGTAAAAATAAATAGTATTTAAAGGGTTGCAATTGAAGCTAATCATATTTAAGAAATAAATTGTCTGTACTGCTCTTGGGAGAGCGTGAGGGAGCGGACTCACTGGACAACAAAGGGAGCTGTGGCAGCTGACTCCCATACTCTCAGGTACAGCTGGTGCAGCAGAGGCTGCTTTAGCAGACAGGGCAACAGGCACAATCTCATGAATGATCAGCAAAGTCTATGGTATAGGTGTGTTGCACAAGAATGGACAAAGCAGACAGGGTGGCAAGAGCAGAGGCGTACAGGGGTAGGCAGGACAGACAGATATGGAAGGCTGGACAGAGGGTGCAGTATGTGTATGCTCATTAAGAATGTGTATGCCCACCCGGTAATGTCTATGCCCTCAGACGCTGCCTCCCCTGTGATCTATTTGCACCCAACCTCCCCTTTGATATATTTGCCCCAGCTCCTCCTATGATCCTACAATTCATATACTTTAACTTGTCCCCTGTGTTATTTACACTGCAGTCTCGGTGTCCACTGTGTGGCCTTGTGTACTAGCAGTGACGGCCATCAAGGAGCGTGGCATGCACAGGCACATGCCCAGGAGGAGCTGGACAGGAGACAAGCAGGCAAAGTGAGTGAGGCTGATGCTAACGTACCTATATTAGAAAATATCTAATAATGTGCCTGTGTGCACATGTATTATGTGTATGTCTATGTCAGTGTATATAGTTACAAGTGCATCTCAATGAATTATAATATCATCAAAAAGTTAATTTACTTAGTAATTTAATACATAATGTGAAAGACATATAGAGTCATTACAAACAGAGTGATGTATTTAAAGTGTTTGCTTATGTTAATGTTGATGATTATGGCTTACAGCCATTAAAAACTGGACTTATGGCCCCTTTACACGCAGCTAGAGGTAACAGGTTTTCCACAGGTAACGTACTGGCTGCAGTGAAATCATGGAGACATGGTTCTATCTTGTTGCTGTGTACAAATGGAATAATGTCTCCATGATTTCACTGCAGCCAGTAAGTTACCTGTGGAAAACCTGTTACCTGTAGCTGTGTGTAAAGGGGCCATTACTGATCACGGTTGCTGCTCCTTCTATTGGCGAGCGGTCCGCAATGGCGCCACATGTGCATGTGCATACCTATGTGTGCATGGGGCCCACTGAGACTCTTTTGTCCGAGGCCCAAAAAAATCTTGGATAGGGACGTTGGCGTTACACTCTCTGTGCTGCTATAGGTAACAAGATAGCATTTAATTTTTATAATTTAAAAACTAGAAATAATTTTAATAAAATACAATGTATTATTACATTTTTCTGTTTTATGCATATATATTTTCTGTATAATTCCTTGCAGAGTCAGTGCCCTTCAAGATAAAATACAAAATCAGATGCTATTGGACATTTTATATATTACTGCATTTTTACAATAGGCTGCAAGTTAGATAGCTGAGAAAATCATTATGATCCATTAGAATCTAGTAGAAATATGTTTTGTATTATTTATCTGAAAAAATACATGTATCTGAGACAAAAGAGACTACACTAAGAAGTAAGAATGGATGTGAAAGGGAGACAAGAAAGTGTAATACTTGATAGATGAATTATAAATGCATAGAGTGTTGACAGGGGAACATATAAGAAGTGATCTTTATTACTTATCTTCCCGAGAACAAAAATCATATCAGCAAAGCCTATCTCTGTAATGCATTTATGGAATATGGCCAGTATAGTAAGGCTGGATGAGATATATATTCACCATGAGAAAATGTGCTGCAAGAAAAATAAATAACTAGAATTGAAGCATATTTCCAGTCATCACCTGCAACCCCATTTTCACACAAATCATAGGTATCGTTTGTGATTTACAATGCTTTCTGTGGGTAAAATATTGAAAACCGTGTTCCTAGATTGACCCATGATAGCCCATAAAATGCATTTCATCCTGTGAAGAATGTATGATCACGCCATTGGGATAAATGGACAGTATACCTAACCACCAACACAAAAAAAGGAAGAGAATATGCGAATTAAAGAGGAGAAAAGAACATGAATAAAGGTAATTTTCACAATATTGCTGTTTTTATGATCATTGCAAGAATAATCTATTGTTTTTTTCTGTGTCCGATATAATTTTACTAATTGCAACATTATAAAAAAGGTTCTCTAGGAATTAAACATTGGTGACCCTTTCAATTGCAGGAGTCCATGAGGTCAGACACCAACTTAGAAAGGACTAATTATTATTATTACTTGTAAAGAGGGTTTACATATATTACATACTAGACGGTAGCCCGATTCTAACGCATCGGGTATTCTAGACCCCCTGGTCCCACCCTCCGCTTCAGGCTCCAGTCACCCTTCTGCTCCCCCAGGCTCCAGTCCCACTCCTGCCCCCCCAGGCTCCAGTCCTCTTCTTGCCCCCTGCTCCCCCCTCTGCTCCAGGCTGCAGTCCTCCTCCCACCTCCCTGCTCCTCCCCCTCCTCCAGGCACCAGTCCCCCTCCTGCTCCCCCTCTCTTCTCCAGGCGCCAGTCTCTCTCTTACCTCCCTGCTCCCCTCCTCTCCTGTAGGCTTCAGTCCCCCTGCTCCCTTTCTCTCCTGTGGGCACACTCTGGGGACACTGACGTGGGGGTCCGGTGAAGGTGGCGGGTCCCCCTTCTTCCCCTCTCTGCTCCAGGACGCTGCTGTCCCAGGGTGGACAGGCACGCTCTGGGAACACTCACGTGGCGGTCCTGTGGAGGTGGCAGGCCGGTGAAATTGGCGGTCCGGTGGAGGTGACGAGTCACCCTGCTCCCCCTCCCTGGGTGGACAAACACGCTCTGGGGAGACTCACATGGCGTGCCGGTGGAGGTGGTGGGTCGGTGGAGGTGGGAAGTCCCCCTTCTCTTTCTCTCTCCTCCAGCACTCGGCTGTCCCCGGGCTGTCGGTGTCAGTTGTGGCCGCCGGCTAATTGTGTCTGTTTCTCTGTAAAGGAAATCCCACGTTGCTGAGTGGTTGCGGCCCGCCGGCCGCCACCAGTCTGCGACCTGGGATTTCCATTACAGAAACAAAGACTTGATAAGCCGTTTATATACTAGACAGATAGCTACAGCAGTGCCAGTGTTCAGAGCTGTCTGTGTGTGGCGGCGTGTGTGCGGTGGCGTCAGTGTGCTGCGGTGTCAGTGTGCGGCGGCGTGAGTGTACAACGGTGTCTGTGTGCGGTGGTGTGTGTGCGCAGTGGCATGTGTGTGCGGCTGCGTGTGTACGCAGGGGCATGAGTGCACGTTGGCGTGTGTGCGCAGTGGCATGTGTGCGTGGTGGCATGTGTGCATGGCAGCGTGTGTGCGCGGGGGCGTGTGTGCACGGGAGCATGTGTGTGCGGGGCGTGTATGTGTGGTGGCGTGTGTGTGGTGACGTATGTGTGCAGGGGCATGTGTGTGCGGCGGCATGTGTGCGGGGCCGTGGGTGGGTGTGCGGCGGCATGTGTGCGGGGTCATATGCGGGCGTGCGGCAGCGTATGTGTGCAGCGGCATCAGTGTGCAGCAGCGTGAGTGCGGCGGTGTGTGTGTGAACGGCGGTGTGTGTGTGCAGGGACGTGTATACGTGGCGGCGTCTGTGTGTGTGCAGGGGTGTGAGTGTGCAGTGGCGTGTGTGTGCAGCAACATCAGTGTGTGGCAGCGTGAGTTCGGTGGTGTGTGTGTGCGGCTGTGTCTGTGTGTGCAGGGATGTGTGTGTGCAGCGGCATCTGTGTGTGTGCAGCAGCATCAGTGTGCAGCAGCATGAGTGCGGAAGTGTGTGTGAGCGGCAGCGGTGTGTGTATGCAGGGGTGTGTGTACAGCGGCATGTGTGTGCGGTGGCGTGTGTGTGCAGGGGCATACGTGGGCAGCGGCGTCTGGGTGTGTGGGGGCATGTATGCGTGGCAGCATGTGTGTGTGGTGGCGTGTGTGTGTGCGAGGGTGTGTGTGCAGGGGTGTGTGTGTGTGGTGGCGAGTGTGCGAGGGCGTGTGTGGGTGTGCCGTGACGTGTATGTGCAGCAGCATCAGTGTGCGGCGGTGTGAGAGTGGCGGTGTGTGTCTGCTGCGGCATGTGGGTGCAGCTGCATCAGTGTGGGGCAGCGAGAGTGCGGTGGTGTGTGTGTGTGGCAGCGTCTGTGTGTGTGCAGGGGTGTGTGTGTGCGTCTGCGTGTGTGTGCAGCGGCATCAGTGTGTGGCAGTGTGAGTGTGGCGGCATGTGTGTGCAGCGGCATCAGTGTGTGGCAGCGTGAGTACGGTGGTGTGTGTGTGCGGCGGCATGTGTGTGCAGGGGTGTGTGTGTGCAGCGGCATCTGTGTGTTTGCAGAGGTGTGTGTGTGCGGCGGCGTGTGTGTGCAGCGGCATCAGTGTGCGGCAGCGTGATAGCAGGTAATGAATAGTGATCTAGGCTTTGTATAGATGGCTCCAGTGTTCTATGGGACTATTGAATTTCCCGCCAATGAGGGAGGGTGTGACCTTTATGTGGGTGCCATGTGCTTATTGGCCAGAATGCTGGGATGCACATTTAAACTGAGCCAGTCAAATAATCCAAGTGTTTTAAAGAAAAAAAACTGCAGCACTCACCCAGGTGATGTTCAAAGTCTTCTCTTATTGCAGTTTAAGCCATAGCAAGCTGTGCAGGGAGGGAGAGAGAGGCAGGAGTGACGGTCGACGGAAAACGTTTCGAATCAGGTGGCACATCTACGGGTCCCCTGCACAGGTTGCTATGGCTTAGGCTAGGGTCACACTTGCAGATTTTACATGCGTTTTTGAGACTTGCGTTTTGTGAAAACGCATGCAAAAATGCATCCATAGGCCCCCATGCAAAAAATGCATGCCCCAATAGTAAAAACACATGTCTGAATGTACCATGCGTTTTTGGGATGCATTTTTGGCTCAGCACCAAAAAATACTGCAAGCAGTGTTTTTTGGTGCTTTTTCAAAAACGCATGCGTTTTTTTTTTAACATGGGACCCTATGGGAAACGCATGCAAGTGTGACCCTAGCCTAAGGCATCATGCAGTATTTTTTGGTGCTGAGCCAAAAACGCATCCAAAAAAATGCATGGCCCTTTAGACATGCGTTTTTGGCATTGGGGGCATGCATTTTTAACATGGGGGTCTATGGATGTGTTTTTTCATGCGTTTTTTCACAAATGACATGTTTGAAAAATGCAGGGAAAATCTGCAAGTGTGACCCTAGCCTTAAACTTCAAAAAAGAAGACTTTGAACATGACCTGAGTAAGTGCTCCAGTTTCTTTCTTTGGATAGGGTCACACTTGAATGCATGTTTTAAGGTGCTTTTTTGGGCTGCATTTTTGCTGATAGGTGTGGGGGACCCTTAAAAAATGCATGCAAATACGCATGCAAAAATGCATGTACCATTTAGTGCCATATAAAAATGCATGTGTTTCCCATAGGGCCCCATGTTAAAAAAACACATGCGTTTTTGGAAAAGCACGAAAAAATGCATCATGCAGTATTTTTTGGTGCTGAGCCAAAAACGCATCCAAAAAACGTATGGCCCTTTAGACATGCGTTTTTGGCATTGGGGCGTGCATTTTTAACATCGGGGTCCATGGATGCGTTTTTCCATGCATTTTTCACAAATGACAAGTGTAAAAACTGCATGGAAAATCTGCAAGTGTGACCCTAGCTTTTGAAACACTTGGTATACATGTGTCTGTTCAGAATTTGTGTCATTATTAAGCCTGATGAAGAGACCTTAGAGTCCCGAAAGCTTGCAATTATTTACTATCTTTTCAGTTAGGCATTAAAAGGTATCAAGCACTGGAGACCCTAATGGCCACTATACACGTCCCAAAATCGTTTCGATATTGGATACAATGGCACGGGAGCACACACTTTTTTGGCTGAAATCCCAGATCGCATAGGAGATGTCACACAGGGAGATATCGGCAGGCAACACAACTGCGATGTTTACGCCCCCTTGTACGCGTGAACCAGGGAACGACCATTTAACATGGGAGTGAATAGGGGAAGTTGCTCTCCAAGTCGGTGTTGGGCTGTCACACAGCACAATCCTGCCAGATCGTCCATCCAATATCGGCCAGTTGGAGAGCCTGCTCATTTCTCCCCCGATATAGTTTTGGCATCGTTCTTGCATCGAATTTGTCATTTACACCATACAACGCACGAACGATATCGGCGCCAACGACGGACCACGTGACTTTTTATCTAAGTTGGACGACGATATAGGGACGTGTAAAAAGGCCATAAGATTCTAATATTTTTTTATCTACAGATTCACATGGTACAAACATTTCTTACCTTTCCACCATATTGTTGTAGGTTTAGGTTTCTTTGTGCAAGTGAAGAGTCAAAACCTGAGTCCACTACTTAAAAAATATTGTCTGGTGCACAATTAGCAACCATTTTGCAGTGACCAAATCAGTATCCAATTCCTGACTTTTATAGAAATGGGGTGGAAGGACATAAAATGCACAGTTTATGGGAGAAAATCCCTCAACATTACAAGGTTGAGCCTGTTTTACCTAGAGAAATTATTTAAAATCTGTAATCCTATTTCAGCGAATTATCCAATAATTGCCCAATGCCTTTTTGCACATAGAAGAATTTTGTATCAGTCAAAAAACTCTGGCATGTCATTAGGCACCAGTTTGTGGCTTCCCATAATGCCTTGCAGCTATCATATTGCACAGTATAAGACAGCCAATCAGGAAAGACTATTATGACCTTTGTAAAAGCCGTGTTAGGGAATGCAGCAGCCATTTTTTGGTGATTTTAGTATAGCAAGAGCTAATCAGAGTTTACAGCTCAGCAAAAGAAATAGCAAACAAAATATTGGACAAATATTCCAGCCAGTAAAACTGTTATATACGGTAATTGCAGCACTGACGAAAAAGAAAGTATTAGTCAAGGAATAATAAAGAGAGTTTATTGTGGGACAGTAAAATAGGGGAGGTGACAGCAACCATAGTGCCATAAGTGACAGATTCTTACAAACAAATGTTCTAAGCTTTTTCATGTCTTCAATAATCATTTTGAGATGAGTTTATTTGAATAGAATGTAATTCTACAAAGATAAGCATTTGAGAAAATGTGGATTTTTTATTATTTGCTTTTCTGCAGATTCAGCAAAATGACAGTTGGTGGTCCACCATTTTGCTACACCATAAAAAGCAATTAAAAAAAATACTTATACTGACATTATCAACCATCTCTCTGACCCTTTAGCTCCTCACCATTCCTTGCTTGGTATTTTGACTGTTGCCAAGAGCGTTGAAAGGCCAGAGCTCTTCACGATAGGCAAGAACTTCTGGCTCTGGTGAGGCCCGAGATGTGTTAACACATGAGTGTGTAAAGTCATGACATCCTGACTTGCAGTATGACAATACACGCAGATGAGCAGGAACGTCCTGGGACTCAAAGCGTTGAGCAGTAATGTGAGTATAAGTAGTATTTGTAATATATTTTTAAGAATTTTTTTTATGCCTTGGGGTATTGAAAGAATCCACTAAAAATAGTAAAGGACATTCAATCTGTGGAGAAAATGGCAGCAAGTCCAGTTTTCAAAAAAAAATTTGCATTATCTGGCATACTTGAATCCAGTGGCGTAACTTCAGGCCAGGGGCCCCGATGCGAAAGCCTCAATGGGGCCCCCAATTATTGCAAATCTTTGATAATATTAGTCTTTTTCTATGGGCCAAAGGGACTTTTGAGGCCCCTCTAGGCTGCAGGGCCCAGGTGCGATCGCAACCCCTGCACCTATTATAGTTACGCCCCTGCTTGAATGTTTTAATGGGAGACATTGTTATTTTTTTAAATACAAAAGAAGATTCCCTAAAATTCATAAAATAACCTGCGATGGTCTACATCACAAAATGTGAGTTTCACAATTTTTTTCTCATGTCTGTTTTCCAACAATTCATACAGTTGACTTGCCTCGTGGGTGTCGTTGGGTATTTGGAACTGGGCCCTGTTTGGTGTCGTTACTGGGGGATGTCATGGTGTCCCTGGAGCGGTCAATCGATAAGGGGATCAAGGCTCTGTTTCAGGAATGAGAGTCTTGGAATGGCTCTTCGATTTACTAGACTTAGGGATTCTTGTTTACATGACGCCACCTGCGGGTTGCAGCTAATAAGGGCCGCCACTGTTTTACAGTTCCAATGGGGGTGTTGGTAATAAGGTAGCTTGGTGGTGAAGCCCTCCACGGGTAGAACCGACACCCCAGGGCAGCGGATGTTATCAGTGAGTTGGTACTTGTGTTGCAGTGCGGGGGTGCAGCAAGAAAGTCACAGACACAGTGGGGGGTGCAGCCTTCAAATGTTTATTCACAGCTTTCATTCCCGGTTACAGCAGTCATCACCGTTGCAGCAACCCACAAAGTGCTGAGTCCTTGGAGATGGAGAAGGGGATCCAGCTAACTGCCAAGAAAGCTGGTGGTACAAACTGGTACCCCTTTCTACTGTCCTTTCATGGTCAACTTTTCTTCTGCACTTGCTTCGCCCTCCTGCCCTGTGCCTTGCGCTCACAGTGCCTCGAGTAAGTTACCGTGGGTCCTTCCTATGGATACTACATCATCTGTCACTGAACCCTATGTGGCCACCTTTTCAGCGGATGTGCATGGTTTTGGCTGCGGCACCTAGAGACACCACAGCCTCCAAGTTGCTAGCTGAGCCCAGTTGTTCTCCACTAGTCTGGGGCCTGGTACCCCTTCTCTGTGGCCTGGTCCCTCCACACGGCTACAGTCACTGTGGATGAGGGTGTCTCCAGGTGGATTGCACACTACCCGGTCCCAAGGTCTCCTTCTGCCCTCTGGAGCACCCTCGTTCTCTTGTTCTTTTTCTCTCTAGATACTACCTCTCTACTTGACAGACACTCTGGCCCTCACAGGCTCCTTCCGCTCCTGCCAGCCACTCTCCATCAACTACCAACTAACTCTAGATGTTTCTATCGTCCCTTTTATACTGTACGTCATGTGTCCCACGTCACCTATGTGTGTCTTCCCTGACTTTACTCCTTCCCGGGTGCTGCCCTAAACACTGCTTTCTGCCCAACCCCACTACCCTGGTTCCTCCCTTCTAGACAGAATCTGGACGGTGCTCTCCCGCAGGAGCAATCTCGTCCTGACCCCGATCTGGTATGGGGTGTGGTGTCTGGGTGCTTGGATTCGTCAGTGCCCCCTTCTTACCCGACAGTGGGGTACTACATCTCTAAGTGGGGTGCAGTGCCTCTGTGGTGACTGGATCCAAAGGGGCTCCACACATCCGTACAGGCAACACTAAATCAGTACCTTTTTGCAGATGTTGGCGATTTTATTTTACCTACCTTGCAATTTTTGTATTTAGTCCTTTTATGGCAAAAGATTTTTGTTAAAAAAATATTTTATTTTTTATTTTTTTACACACCTGTTTTGCTAGTTTAATTTAAAAGAAATCTGTAAGGTCAAAAATCCATATATAACTGATATAATTTTCTAATTCCTTTCACTAAGCTCTCTCTATTCATGTGTTTATATTATTTATGTTTCCCGCCTATGCTCTGTAATCTTTAAAATAAAAGATTAATTTGATCTGTCAATCACAGTGAGCTCTCTACTGCACACTCCCCTAAGAATGAATATTCATGCATAATTAAACTGTCCTGCCCTCCTTTCTGATCTGTCTACTGTGCAATTCATTGCACTATTGCAGAGTCTGCAGATAGAGCAGAAAGGAGGAGGGTGGAGTTATGTGTTTAACTGAAGCTATGAGCTCTTTATGTCATTGTACATATGATACATGTGTAGTGTGCGCAGTCTGAGATACTCCTATGTGATTATAAGAACATTTCATCATTTGCTGAGCAGATACATACATTACATGTATGCAGGAAAACCAATTTTTCTAATAAAAAAAATCTCTTAGACAGTGCATACAGTGCAGGAAAGAGCTTTTACATCTTTACACTGAAGAATGGGTAAAACTGGCACCAAAATTTGTCACACAATTTCTTGTGAATGTGGTCACACTCCACATGTTTCTGTACAGTACTGCCTAGCCACAAGGCAAAAATTGCATGTGAAGGAACACTATTTGATTCCTGGAGCACAGGATTTCCTAGAATACTTTGCACTGCATATATTTAGTGCTTTTAAGTGCTAAAAGTAAATACATATACAGTTGTGTCTCAATAAATTAGAATATTATCAAAAAGATATTTCAATAATTCAATACATAAAGTGAAACACATACTGTACAGTGTTGGCCAAAATATGACACTCCTGCAATTCTGTCAGATAATGCTCAGTTTCTTCCTGAAAATGATTGCAATCACAAATTCTTTGGTACTATTACCTTCATTTAATTTGTCTTCAATGAAAAAATCACAAAAAGAATTGTCCTAAAGCCAAATTGGATATAGTTCCACACCAAACATATAAAAAAGGGGGTGAACAAAAGTATTGGCACTGTTAGAAAAATCATGTGATGCTTCTCCAATTTGTGTAATTAACAGCACCTGTAACTTACCTGTGGCACCTAACAAGTGTTGGCAATAACTAAATCACACTTGCAGCCAGTTAACATGGATAAAGTTGACTCAACCTCTGTCCTGTGTCCTTGTGTGTACCACATTGAGCATGGAGAAAAGAAAGAAGACCAAAGAACTGTCTGAGGACTTGAGAAACCAAATTGTGAGGAAGCATGAGCAATCTCAAGGCTAAAAGTCCATCTCCAAAGACCTGAATGTTCCTGTGTCTACCGTTCGCAGTGTCATCAAGAAGTTTAAAGCCCATGGCACTGTGGCTAATCTCCCTAGATGTGGACGCAAAAGAAAAATTGACAAGAGATTTCAACGCAAGATTGTGCGGATGGTGGATAAAGAACCTCGACTAACATCCAAACAAGTTCAAGCTGCCCTGCAGTCCGAGGGTACAACAGTGTGTTAACCCGTACTATCCGTCAGCGTCTGAATGAAAAGGGACTGTACGGTAGGAGACCCAGGAAGACGCCACTTCTTACCCCGAGACATAAAAAAGCCAGGCTGGAGTTTGCCAAAACTTACCTGAGAAAGCCTAAAACATTTTGGAAGAATGTTCTCTATTTTTGGGCATCAACATAGAGTTTACAGGAGAAAAAAAGAGGCATTCAAAGAAAAGAACACTGTCCCTACAGTCAAACATGGTGGAGGTTCCCTGATGTTTTGGGGTTGCTTTGCTGCCTCTGGCACTGGACTGCTTGACCATGTGCATGGCATTATGAAGTCTGAAGTGAAGACTACCAACAAATTTTTCAGCATAATGTAGGGTCCAGTGTGAGAAAGCTGGGTCTCCCTCAGAGGTCATGGATCTTCCAGCAGGACAATGACCCAAAACACACTTCAAAAAGCCCTAGAAAATGGTTTGAGAGAAAGCATTGGAGACTTCTAAGGTGGCCAGCAATGAGTCCAGACCTGAATCTCATAGAACACCTGTGGAGAGATCTAAAAATGCCAGTTTGGGGAAGGCACCCTTCAAATATCAGGGACCTGGAGCAGTTAGGCAAAGAATAATGGTCTAAAATTCCAGCAGAGCATTGTAAGAAACTTATTGATGGTTACCGGAAGCGGTTGATCGCAGTTATTTTGACTAAAGGTTGTGCAACCAAGTATTAGGCTGAGGGTGCCAATACTTTTGTCTGGCCCATTTTTGGAGTTTTGTGTGAAATGATCAATGTTTTGCTTTTTGCTTCATTCTCTCTTGTGTTTTTTCATTGAAGGCAAATTAAATGAAGATAATAATACCAAAGAATTTGTGATTGCAATCATTTTCAGGAAGAAACTGAGCATTATCTGACAGAATTGCAGGGTTGTCAATACTTTTGACCAACACCGTATATTATATAAGTCATTACATAAAGAGTGATCTATTTCAAGTGTTTATTTCTGTTGATGATTATGTCTTACAGCCAATGAAGACCCAAAAGTCATTATCGCAGAAAATTAGAATAAAGGATTTTTAACTCTTAAATGTTGGCCTAATGAAAAGTATGCACAGTAAATTAACCTGGTCGGGGCTCCTTTTGCATGAATTGCTGCATCAATGTGGCATGGCATGGAGGTGATTAGCTTGTGGCACTGCTGAGGTGTTATGGAAGCCCAGGTTGCTTTGATAGCAGCCTTCAGCATTGTTTGGTCTGTTGTCTCTCATCGTCCTCTTGACAATACCCCATAGATTCTCTATGGGGTTTAGGTCAGGCGAGTTTGCTGGTCAATCAAGCACAGTGATACTGTGGTTAGTAAACCAGGTATTGGCACTTTTGGGATGTGGATCGTTGTCAAGTTCTGCTGGATGAAATCTCCATTTCGAAAAAGCTAGTCGGCAGAGGAAAGCATGAAGTACTCTAACATTTCCTGGTAGATGGCAGCGCTGACTTTGGTTTTGATAAAACACAGTGGACCTACACCAGCAGATGACATGGCTCCCCAAACCATCACTGATTGTGGAAACTTCACACTAGACCTCAAGCAGCTTGGATTGTGTGCCTCTCCACTCTTCATTCAGATTCTGGGATCTTGATTTCCAATGACCTTTTGTGGCTTACCTTCCTTGTGGAGTGTGTAAATGACTGACTTCTGGACACCTGTCAAGTCAGCAGTCTTCCCCATGATTGAACCAGAATAAGGCTAGGGTCACACTAGGAGGGACATTTCTGGCATGCCTACATTAATGCTAGGCGTGTTTTTTTTGTTGTCAGTTTGTGGCAAAATTAACACTATAGTTAATGCATGCCTTTTCCATAGGATCCTATGTTAAAAAAAAATTCATGCATTTTTGCAAAAGCACCCAAAAAATGCTGCTAGCAGCGTTTTTTGTTGCAAATGCAAAAACACATAGCGTCAAATGTGTTGCCTTTTGACCATGCGTTTTTTGCAATGGAGCCTATGGATCCATTAACACGTGCATTTTTCACACATTTCAGCATGAAAAACGTTACCTTTTAGCGGATGCATGACGCAAGTGTGACCCTAGCCTTAAGGTACCATCACACGCGGCAATATTACTAGCAATTTCACTGGTAATTTGCTGGTTGCAGTGAAATCATGGACACATTGTTCTATTGTGTTGCCGTGTACAAATGGAACAATGTGTCCATGATTTCACTGCAACCAGCAAATTGCTTAGCAATATTTCCGCGTGTGACGGTACCTTAACTTTTGAAATGCTTAGTAAGTCATTGCAGGTGTTTTGTGTTAATTACAAAATAGTTTCTGAGGTAATGGCTTTTGGGTTTTCATTGACTGTAAGCCATAATCATTTAACATTAACAGAAAAAAACACTTGCAATAGATCACTGTGTTTGTAATGACTCTTTATAATATATGACTGTCAATTTATGTATTGAATTACTGAAATAAATTAGAAAAATATTGGAATCTGAAAGTCCTCAGTGGTTGATATTTTTTAATGGCTAAGTGAAAAGATGGTAAACATAGCAAGCTTTCGGGACACTATGGCCTCTTTATTAGGCTGAAATAAATTATCTTTTTGATGATATTTTAATTTATTTAGATGCCCCTGTAGCGTATGCAACGGTGCCCCCCAATAAAGTATTGTATATCAAAAATTGCCATAATGACCCCTAACATAACAGTGATCATCACTAGGGTATAGATTGGGGATTTAGTACATCCTAAATAATAAATAATGGGGAAAAAAATGTAAACCTGACAATATACTGTAGTAAGTGCAAAATATATATTTAAATAAAAAAAACCTACAACTAATATATGATAAAATATACAATATTTTATTAACTATATACTTAACTACCGTATATACTCGTGTATAAGCCGACCCGTGTATAAGCCGACCCCCCTACTTTTGCCCCAAAAATCTGGAAAAACCTATTGACTCGTGTATAAGCCGAGGGTGGACCCCAGCACAGGTATACAGACCCCAGCAGTGTGGTATACAGGCCTCCCCAGTGGTAGTATACAGCAGCCCCAGTGGTAGTATACAGATTCCCCAGCAGCCCCAGTGGTAGTATACAGATTCCCCAGCAGCCCCAGTGGTAGTATACAGGAGCCCCAGCAGCCCCAGTGGTAGTATACAGGAGCCCCAGCAGCCCCAGTGGTAGTATACAGGAGCCCCAGCAGCCCCAGTGGTAGTATACAGGAGCCCCAGAAGCCCCAGTGGTAGTATACAGGAGCCCCAGCAGCCCCAGTGGTAGTATACAGCAGCCCCAGTGGTATACAGCAGGCCCCCAGGGGTACATATAGCAGCCCCCAGGGGGTACCCAGCAGCCCCCTGGGGGTACCCAGCAGCCCCCTGGGGGTACCAACAGCCCCCTGGGGATACCAACAGCCCCCAGGGGGTACCCAGCAGCCACCAGGGGGTACCCAACAGCCCCCAGGGGGTACCCAACAGCCCCCAGGGGGTACCAACAGCCCCCAGGGGTTACCCAGCAGCCCCCTGGGGGTACCAGCAGCCCCCAGGGGGTACCAACAGCCCCCTGGGGGTACCAAAAGCCCCCTGGGGGTACCCAACAGCCCCCAGGGGGTACCCAGCAGCCCCCTGGGGGTACACAGCAGCCCCCAGGGGGTCCCCAGCAGCCCCCAGGGGGTACCCCAGCAACCCCCTGGGGGTACACAGCGGTCCTCAGGGGGTCCCCAGCAGCCCCCTGGGGGTCCCCAGCAGCCCCCAAATGCTGGCACTCGCCCCCCCTTACAAGGGCCCCCCCCCGCTTCTCTTACCATTCCGGACTTCTGATCCGCGTCGCTCCTCGGTGCTCCTCGCTGCTCCGTCCGTCCGTCTTCTACATCCGGGATCCCCGGCCGTCGCGCGATGACGTCACATGCCTGCGACGGCCGGAGATCCCCGATGTAGAAGACGGACGGAGCAGCGAGGAGCACCGAGGAGCGGCGTGGATCAGAAGTCCGGAATGGTAATATAACCATCGGGGGGGGGGTGTCCCTTACAAGGGGGGGCGAGTGCCAGCATTTGGGGGCTATATGCACTGCTTCCCCCTGCCACTGATTGACAGGGGGAAGCAGTGCATATTTAATGAGCGGCCCCACGTGACGGGGCCGCTCATACAGCAGCCCCCCCCCCCCGCCTCCTGAAGCCTCCACAGCCTCGGACACAGCCCCCCCCGTATTGACTCGTGTATAAGCCGAGGGGGAGACTTTTCAGCCCAAATTTTGGGCTGAAAAACTCGGCTTATACACGAGTATATACGGTATATACTTAAAAGCAATCACATAAAATATACAAGATGAAGCTGTAGAAAAATGTGTTTTAAAAATGGCCAATAGGTGGCAACAACCAATCACAAAAGGGTGTAATTATAATTAAGCTGGATAGAAAATTACTGCATAGTAGATAGTACCACAATATAAATTCAAAAGACCAAATGGTCACAAGGTACTATCAAAGTAAACAATCCTGCACTAGTATATAGTTATGTGGATCAGCTGGAGACAACAGCTGGAGGGACGGACAACGAACTGTATGTTTCGTGCTTAATAACACATCCTTGGATTTGTCATCTCCCTTTCCTCACATCAGGGTCATTAGGCCCATGCCTGTAGGTTTCTAGTTGTGTGCATTAAAAATCATGTCCTTGTCACAGAATCATAGTGCTGCCATTGCTTCTTTCTGTTGCTGATTTGTGGATCTTTTCTTCAGTGCAAGGTTTCCCAAAGTACACCTTCCTGACAGGTAGAGAAAAGACAAGTGACTGGAGCGGTGATTCCTTTCCATGTGTATAGCTGTGGTAGCTGCTCAGAATTATACACAACTTTATTTTGTGTCTTACCTTGCCCATACTTTTATCAGTCCATCTTGGCCCCCTGCAGGCAAGTATGCGCTGTGGGAATAAGCCGTGCCTCTACTGAGAATTCTGTCTGCTGCTGACTTTTGACTGGAGTCCCACCTCCAATGTGGCAAACAACTTGGCAGTAATTGGAAGGTGCCCAGTATAAGGATAAACACCAGAACACATCCCCGCAGTCCCCCGAGAAAGCCATTGAAAAACGCACATCAAGACATGTGTGAAATTCAGATGTAGATTAAATTTTGATCTTTTTGGCACAAATAGTTTAGATGGCTTTTTAACTAGCAACCATCACCCAGCAGTGGTGGATTAAGTGGATCATGGGCCCGGGGCAGTTCATAAAACCTGCTTCCCTCCCCCCACCCACCAAAAAAATGTGCCGCCCCCTTGGTCGTTGATAATCCGGGGGTCAGGGAGGTACCGCTAGTGGGTTAGGAGCCTCCTAAGAGTACCTGTTAATCAGGGTCAAATTCAATGGTGATCAGCTGCTGTAGGACGCGCGCTTGCAGCCTCTGGGATCCGGAATGGCTGCTGGCGCTTAGTTATGATGTCATGCCATAATGCTGTAAAGTGCGGGCAGCGACATCACCACAGGTCCTACCACCGATCACCACGGTGTCCCTATTATAGTCATTATATTGTTATCTGGGACAATGATGTTAACAATTCCCCAATAGAACACGCTGGGATATACAGTAGTGATGGGCGAATCCTAAATTACTCGGAATCGCTTGACTCTAGCGAGTCCGAGCCCAGGACTCGCTACTCGTTGCGAGTCTAGCGAGTCCAATGTTAATGAATGGGGAAGCGAGTAATAGCGAGTAGTGTGAGATTTACAAATCGCAGATGTGTCTTGGAAGCTTCAGCCTGAAGCAATCCTAGTTGTGTCATTTATTTGCATTGCTAGTTTACTTTGTAAGTAATCGCTGACTCGCACAGATAAGATCCTGTCTTCTCTGTGTTCTGGCTGCCCCAGCTCCAGGGTCCTAGAGCCTGCCTGCTGCCTGATGTAGCAGAGCTGAGATTGTTCTCAGTCTGCTCATTCCCTGTGTACAGACATGAATGTCTGTGCACAGAGATGATGTAGCAGAGCTGAGATTGTTCTCAGTCTGCTCATTCCCTGTGTACAGACATGAATGTCTGTGCACAGAGATGATGTAGCAGAGCTGAGATTGTTCTCAGTCTGCTTATTCCCTGTGCATAGACATCTATATTTATGCACAGTGGATGTAGCAGAGAGGACATCGCGTTTTGGACTGCGTCGGACGGAAGAGGATTTTTTTAATTAAAGATGGAGTCCCTAATGGCTTTTTTTTTTATTTCTAATAAAAATTTTTCCTTGTGTTGTGTTTTTTTTAAAACAATTTAATAGAAATTCATGGCGGTCATGTCTAATATTGGCGTGACCGCCATAAATTTCGGGCTTAGGGCCAGCTGATAATACAAAGCTGGCCCTAACCTCTTTATTACCCAGCGTGCCATCGCTACCAGGGCCGCTGGAAGAGCGGGGTTCAGCGCCAGAGGATGGCGCTTCAATGAACGCGCCATCTTCTGGGGCGGCTGCGGGCTGCAATTTGCAGCGGGGGGTGCCCAGAAAGCTTGGGCATCCCTGCGCTGCGGATTCCAGCCCCCAGCTGCTTAGCTGTACCTGGCTAGACATAGAAATTGCGCGGAGCCCCACGCATTTTTTTTTAATTATTTCATGAAATTCTGAGATTCTGACTCTGAGACTCTGACTCTGACTTTGAGACTCTGACTCTGAGACTCTGACTCTGAGACTCTGACTCTGAAATTCATGAAATAATTTAAAAAAAATGCGTGGGGCTCCGCGCAATTTCTATGTCTAGCCAGGTACAGCTAAGCAGCTGGGGGCTGGAATCCGCAGCGCAGGGATGCCCAAGCTTTCTGGGCACCCCCCGCTGCAAATTGCAGCCCGCAGCCGCCCCAGAAGATGGCGCGTTCATTGAAGCGCCATCCTCTGGCGCTGAACCCCGCTCTTCCAGCGGCCCTGGTAGCGGTGGCACGCTGGGTAATAAAGAGGTTAGGGCCAGCTTTGTATTATCAGCTGGCCCTAAGCCCGAAATTTATGGCGGTCACGCCAATATTAGACATGACCACCATGAATTTCTATTAAATTGTTTTAAAAAAAACACAACACAAGGAAAAATTTTTATTAGAAATAAAAAAAAAAGCCATTAGGGACTCCATCTTTAATTAAAAAAATCCTCTTCCGTCCGACGCAGTCCAAAACGCGATGTCCTCTCTGCTACATCCCCTGTGCATAAATATAGATGTCTATGCACAGGGAATAAGCAGACTGAGAACAATCTCAGCTCTGCTACATCATCTCTGTGCACAGACATTCATGTCTGTACACAGGGAATGAGCAGACTGAGAACAATCTCAGCACTGCTACATCATCTCTGTGCACAGACATTCATGTCTGTACACAGGGAATGAGCAGACTGAGAACAATCTCAGCACTGCTACATCATCTCTGTGCACAGACATTCATGTCTGTACACAGGGAATGAGCAGACTGAGAACAATCTCAGCACTGCTACATCATCTCTGTGCACAGACATTCATGTCTGTACACAGGGAATGAGCAGACTGAGAATAATCTCAGCACTGCTACATCATCTCTGTGCACAGACATTCATGTCTGTACACAGGGAATGAGCAGACTGAGAACAATCTCAGCACTGCTACATCAGGCAGCAGGCGGGCTCTAGGACCCTGGAGCTGCACAAAGAAGACAGCTGGACTCGGCTCGCAAAGAAACAGCAGTTATCTGCGAGTTTCCCTGCTATCACTGGCACAGTAGCCAGTGATTACTCCCGAGTCTAATGCAAACAATGGCAATCCTAGTTTTGTCAGCGTTTCTGACAAAACTAGGATTGATATTGATTTGCATTGGACTCGCGAGTAATCACTGGGAAACTCGCCGAGTACCGAGTCCTGCGAGTCCCTTACTACTCGCCGAGTAACGAGTCCTAGCGAGTAGATTCGCCCATCCCTAATATACAGTATATAGCACCAAAGATAGAAGAATGGAATAAATCAAACACAGAATACAAAACGATCTAACTGTAAATTAATGAGAATAAACAGTAATATACACATAGGAAACATTGTGCACGGAGAAAGATAGTAATATACAGGTCAACACATAGTACAGAGAGGAGAGGATGGCAATATACAAGTGTACACCTAGTACACAGCTTGCACACACACACACACACAGAGGCACGGCTCACACACACACACACACACAGAGACATGGCACACACATACACAGAGGCACAGCTCGCACACACACACAAACACACACGCAGAGGCACAGCTCGCACACACACACAGAGGCACAGCTCGCACACACACAGAGGCACAGCTCGCACACACACACACACAGAGGCACAGCTCGCACACACAGAGGCATGGCTTGCATACACAGAGGCACGGCTTGCACACACAGAGGCACGGCTTGCACACACACACAGAGGCGCGGCTTGCACACGCACACACATACAGAGGCACAGCTTGCACACACACAGAGGCACAGCTTGCACACATAGAGGCACGGATTGCACGCACACACACACACACACACAACTCACACACACATTCTACAGATTCCTCACTCAGGTATCACAATGCAGGAGGACGGCTTGTTTACATGGGCAGCTTCACCTGCTCACAGAAGCTGGGTCCCACTCCCAGCCCCTCCCCCACTCACTGCAAAGCAGGAGATCAGTCACCTTGTGACAGGAGCTGCTCCTCCTAGGTATTCTCCTCCATCACAGGAAGCCACCTCTGCTCTTCTTTGCTGGCTCTCACTGCTTTCCTGTATTCAGACTACTGGCCAGTCAGCACCCCCTCTCTCCTCTGCTCTCCTCTCAGCTCACCTTCAAGCTCTTCCCTCTGCTCCTCCGCTCCTCGGCTCCCCTGCTCTCCTCGCAGCTCCTCTCATCTCATCCAGTCTCCCCCAGCATGTGTCCTGCGCTCTGCACGGCGGGGCACTCACTGATGACATCACCTCCCTCTCCGTGCAGAGTAGAGCTGCAGGGGGCGGGAGATTTAAAAGCAGACAACAGCCAGCATGCTGCACTGCTTCAGTATATATCGCGGGACGGCGGCCGCAGATCCTATGGCAGTAGCTGCCACATTGCCGCCCCACACATGTGCTGCCTGGGGCGGACCACCCCTCCCGCCCCCCCCACGCTACGCCACTGAATGCGAACAGGCGGCCGGTCCCCTGGGCCCCCCAAGAAGCCTTGGGCCGGGGGCGACCGCCCTTATCGCCCCAATGTAGATCCTCCATTGCCACCCAGTATCTATCACACAGTGAAAAGAGGTTTATTTTACCTCAATGGGGTACATTTACTACCAATATTACACAACAATTAGGCTAGGGTCACACTTGGAAGGTGATCCACATTTCCCGCATTCGCTAACGCTTAGCCCAGTCTGCTGTAACGGCTAGTGTTAACGTCGCTCACTGCCCTGCAACGCTACTCCATGCAAACCCGTAGTTTACCTTGGATGCGGCCACACACAGAGCCCCAGGAAGTGCGCTTTAGCTGGGTGCACAGGAAAACATCTGCCTCGTTCTTCTGTGCACTCAGCTAAAGCGCACTTCCTGGGGCTCTGTGTGTGGCCGAATCCAAGGTAAACTAAGGGTCAATATGGAGAAGCGTTGCCGGGCAGCGAGCGACGTTAACGCTAGCCATTACAGCAGACTGGGCTAAGCGTTAGTGCACCCGTGAAACGTAGGTCACCCTCCAAGTGTGACCCTAGCCTAATTGTTGTGTAATATTGGTAGTAAATGTACCCCATTGAGGTAAAATAAACCTCTTTCACTGTGTAATAGCTACTGGATGGTGGTTGCTAGTTAAAAAGCCATCATGTGCTAAATGACAAGAATATCTGAAAAAATTTGAGCAAAAAGATGACACAAAGAAATACTGTAGTAAAATATATTCCTTTCCCACACAGCTTCTTTTATTTTCTACTTTTTTTCTTCTACTACTTCTCTTCATGTATTTTTAATGTAGAATTGTTATTGCTATGTTTATATATTTATAGCTTTTGCTCAGCAGTAGGGCACTGATCTGAGGTGTAACAGTGAAACTTCGTTGCTATTTTATTAGAATTTTCCATGCCCTACCATTTCTAGCGGTATTACTGGGAGCTGCTCCAAGCATAAGATCAAAGTGACTCCAACTGCTCTGTAGTTTCAGCACGAAAACCCACAGTCCAGCATAAAACTAATAAACTCTAAATTAAATCCACTATTCAATACCTATAAACATTTACTTTATGAACAGTACGTTAATGGCCTGGATCAATAATGCAGTTGCGCCTACTTTTGTTTACTTTTTGTTGTTTTCTTACTGTTTTTCACTTATACCCTAGTCTTAATTTGTTTTGCACCTTTTCTTAAAGTCTATTTTGGATATGGCCATATATTTTTTTCCGGATTCATCACTGTTGCAGGATTTCTGGTTTCCAGACGTTTTTCAGCATGTTCCTGAATTTCAACTTTTTTTTCCTAATAAATGTATTTCAGATTACCAAGAAGCAACTTTATGCACGAATGCATGTTTGTGCAAATTTTTGCATCATTTTAGTGTAACATGAAACTTTTCATAGTAAAAAGTTAGAAAAAAGTATAAGACTAAAAGGAAAAATATTAAAATCTGAGAGTCCTCAGTGGTTGATACCTTTTAATGACTAAGGTCCAGTTCACATCTGAACTCCGGTGCGTTTAGCAGCGTTGCACTAATGCAGGTGTTAGTGCAGTACATTTGCTGCCAAGCGCATCGGAGCGCAAATGAAGCGCATTGCGCTAGCGCCACCATTACCTTGTATGGGCAAGCGCACCGCACCGCATCCCGGAAGCGCAGGTCTGAATGTGGCTGTGTCACAGTGCATGCGCTAGTCCGGACGCACCGGAAATGTCACATTACACATTTCCGGTGCATCCAGACTAGCGCATATGCTGTGACACAGGTCCTGCAACACTTGCGCTTCTGCGTTCTGTTCTCCTGCTCTCGCCAATACAATGCGCTGCTTCTGTGCACCGATTCACTTGCCTGCGCTACCGCCTGCGCTAGTGCAATGCTGGCAAACACATCGGCTCACAGATGTGAAACAGCCCTAACTGTAAAGATGGTAATAAATAGCAAACTTTCGAGACTCTAAGGCTATATGCCCACTGTGCTTCTTTTTGTGCTGTGTTTGTATGTGCACAAATGAAGCAAAAGCAGCACAAATCTATTGTGCTTGTGCTGTGTTGGTGCACATTACAAACACAGCACAAAAATGCAGCACAATTAAGGGGACACACAAACATAAACAGAGAAAGACAGACAGACAATTTCTCCCCCTCCCCCGGTGATCCCCAGTGTTTCTTCCTCCATGCAGCAGTAGGAGATGTCTTTATTGTCCTGCCAGGACCTTGCACCCTGTGACTCTGTCACATAGTTCGCAGGTTTTGGATGTGATAAGACAACACCAGCAGGTCCTTCAGCCGGTGTGCACAGAGGAAAGAAACACTGAGGTCACCTGGGGATCACAGTGAGATTGTTGGGGAGGGTGAGTATTGCAGCATTTATGCTGCAGAAATTGCATTAAAAAAGCATTACACATGCACTGTGGGAATGCCCATACATTTGTGATGCTTTATTTTTTTTGGAGGGCTAGAATGGAGTCTATGGGGAAAACGCTGCCCAAAAAGTAGCAACTTAATTGCAGACACGTAAAAAAAGCAAGTGATTTCTGCACCAAAAATACAGCACCGACAGACGCATATGAGCACAGCTTTTGTAAAAACACATACTTTTATTTAGAGAAAAATATTACCAACTTCAAAAATATAAAAAGTAATAATTTTATTAACAATTAATAAAAAGGTCAAAGACCCAACGAACAACACACTACACTTAAACATAAGACCAAAATCAAGACCAGTGTGACACAAAGGGAGGGGAGGAATTTTTTCCTAATATCCGTTTACTCTCGTTTGCCTACCTACCATTGGAGGTTTTGACACCCTAATTTTCGTGGTGCCCCCAAACCTCGACGGCTAACCCTCTTCTTACCCTGTTTACCAATCAAGGGATTAAGGGGAGAAAGAAGGGGGAGATTAGATGTCCTGATGTCCACTTAACTCCATCGTCATTTGTGGTCTCTCAGGATGCGTCACAACCTTCACTTGATTACTGTGAATCATCACAGAGAATCATCATCATAAATTTGAACCAGTAAGTAAGTGAAGTTGTGGATGGAGTTAAGTGGACATCATGACATCTAATCTCCCCCTTCTTTCTCCCTTAATCCTTGATTTGTAAGCAGGGTAAGAAGAGGGTCAGGTCGAGGTTTGGGGGCACCACGAAAATTAGGGTGTCAAATCCTCCAATGGTAGGTAGGCAAATGAGAGTAAAGGGTTATAGGAAGAAATTCTCCCCTCCTCCCTTGCATCACACTGGTCTTGATTTTGATCTTATGTTTAAGTGTAGTGTGTTGTTCGTTGGGTCTTTGACCTTTTATTAATTGTTAATAAAATTATATATTTTATATTTTGAAGTTGGTAATATTTTTCTCTAAATAACTGACGTAAAAATTACCTCCTAAAGAGATTAAATTTCAAAAAAAATAAATGAATAAAAACACATACTGTAGACATTCATACAAAACTGTGGGTCTGCGTTTTGGATGCAGTAACACATAAAAATGGCACCAAAACTGCACAGTAGCAAATAGCCTAAGGCCCCATTCACACTCTGCTTTTTTTGCTGCGTATTTTTAAGCACAAGCTCATCACAAACGAGGAGTGGGTGATTAAATATATAAGTGGATCACTTGTTTCTTTTAGACCTTTCATCTCTGTGTGCCACTCCCGATTTTGATTGTTCCACTCCTGGCTTTTTTTGAGCTTGTGCGTAAAAATACGCAGCAAAAAAGCAGTGTGTGAATGGGACCTTAAACACAAATGGATGATTGGATATTCGTAGTACATAGCACCAGTGATATGAAGCAGAACAAAGTGGTCAGTGTTGGGAGGGGAAGAAAGAGAATAAAATGAGGCATTTTTTATTTTGCACAAAATTATGATGCTCAGGTGCCATTTATATGAATTTGACGCAAAAAGGTCAACGAATATAGCATGACAAAAGAATGTGCAAATAATAAATCAGACCCGATGTGCTTTCTAATGATAATAAAAATAATAGAGAAATTGCGTTGCTTTCACTGAATGCTTAGCTAAAAAAATGAAATTGAATTCTAGGAAGTGATATTGATGAATTAGGTACGGTACATTTTTTCTTAGAGTCTCAATAGATTCATCTTTTATACTGTAAATTGAACTTTCATATGCTATGTATGCTCAGTTTCAGGAACGTCTTTAGAAAAACTAAAGTTAACTTCTGTCAAATAGTCACAGTACATGGAAATGAATTTGAATTCCGGTTCGAGGACAGCAACATGCAGATCATTAATTTCTGCCTGTAATGGCCACCTATGAATCAGCTTCAGAAGAGATAAAATATCTATACAACACAGTTAAAAGGCCAGGTTTCTTAATTTAAAAATAATCATGCTAAGGCCCAGTTCACATCACAATTTCAAGGCATCCGAGTGTATCCGTTTCAAAACGGATACACTCGGATCCGAAATCGGATCCCATGTATCCCTATGGGGCTCAGATCATATCGGATGTGTGCCTTTTGCCATCCGATTTTGGCACCATCCGATCCTGTCCGATTTCAGCGCGGGCACAAAAACGAAGCCTGCTGCGTTTTTGTGTCCGAGAATGAAATCGGACAGTCTCGGATCAAAGACGATCCGAGCCTTGATAGCATAGGAGCCTATTGACATCGGATCCGAGTTGAACTCGGATCGGATGTCAGCTCCATGCTTATGTACTGAGCATGCCCAGAGGCAGTACTCAGTGCATATAATTAACCCTGTCTGTTTCCTGTCAATCCCTGTCTGTCCCTATCTGTCCCTCCTCTATCTCTGCTCTCCCTCTCCTTTATGCTCCCCCTCGTCCTCCCACCTATCCTCCCCCCAGTGCTCTCCCCTCCGGAATGTGTAAATAAAAAAAAAAATCCTCTCTGAGGATACTTTACCTTCTGCAGCTGCAGGGATGTGACAGTGTTTTCTGGTGACTGAAGATCCTGTGTGATGTCACAGAGCCGTCACCTGATTGTCAGGTGACTGACTCTGTGACATCACCACAGGATATCAGTCACCAGAAGACACTGTCACAGCCCTGCAGCCGTGGAAGGTAAGTATCCTCAGAGAGATTTTTTTTTTTTATTTACACATCTGGAGAGGAAGCACAGGGGGAGGACTGGGGGGAAGGACGAGGGAGCATAAAGGAAGGGAGAGCAGAGATAGAGAGGACAGATAGGGACAGACAGGGATGACAGGGACAGATAGAGAGAAGCAGGGAGAGCAAAATCCACACGGATCCTGCATAGACGCGGATCGATGGCCATTGCCATCGAGTGCAGGATCCGTGTGGATCCGTGCCCTTCCGTGGGATCCTCCTTCAAACTCGATCCACAGACAGGCACAAAATCGTGATGTGAACCTGGCCTAAGAAGAATCAATTCAGAACATTTTCAAGCTTCAATGTTTCCAATAATTTGAACAAATCAAAGAAACAATCAAATAATATTGAAAGGCAACATAACAATATAAAAACTTATATAATTTTTTTAACATGATTGTGAATATCCTCTTATAATTTGGGACAAAATTAGCCCATCACATTTAAGCTGATGTTTAATTGTATTCAGAAGTAGTAATGAGCAAACCCTTTAAAGTTCGGGAGGTGCAGCAAAACGTTTTGGAGCACTGTTAGTGACCCTAATTAAACTTGAAAGGTTCACTCATCTCTAGTCAGAACACAGGCACCATCATAGTTTAGTTCTTTTAGTAGGATTTTTTAGTTGTCCTTTAGACCAAAGCCAATTTTTCGTAAAAAAAACCTTACAACTAAAATGATCAGATTGATTAGCTGAGGATTGAATTGGGATCAAACTTCCTTAAATCCGTGGTTTGACACAAATTTGAAAATCAGTGATTTGAATTGCAAAATTGAAAAAAAAAAAAAAAAATGTAACAATTTCACAAATGCTACAGACTCAGTGAATGTGCTAATGCAATATTTTGCAGCAGCATGGGCTTTCCTATAATGCATTGCTGCACTCCAATCCCATGGTGTAGTACAACCAATCAGGGAGGCTAAATATAGGGGCTGGCAAAGGAGTGCCATTTCATGGTTGTATTGTGTAGGAATAGAAGCTCAGAGAATACAGCAAAGAAATACAGTAAGACCTAACTTGATTGTGGTATACTACTTCAGCGCAGATGTACCAAGTGAAGAATGTGAGTCTTTGAATAGAAATACAAGATTCAAGTAATATACAGTAAACTGTTTTAGCTATCTCATCTTCACCGCTCATACAGTGTGTGACTGTAAATAAATGCCACATTTTTCACTTTAAAACACTAACTGAATTACAAGATCCAACCAGGTTTTAGAGGACGAAAATAAGGGAAAACATTTCAAGCAAAAATGTGGTCATGACACACTTTTACGGGGAAGATCTGCTACTGACACTGATTTGGGGTAATGTTCTCAAATTTTGTACTAATTTCCTCATCCTGGGCCCCTTCAATGTACAAATGTCCCCCATATATGGCCCATATCCTGGTGTGTGTCCTCCATCCTATTATATGGTCAATATTCTGATATATGGATGTCATCTGTGTATAT
Source organism: Allobates femoralis (assembly GCA_033576535.1). Taxonomy (NCBI): domain Eukaryota; kingdom Metazoa; phylum Chordata; class Amphibia; order Anura; family Aromobatidae; genus Allobates; species Allobates femoralis. Next base: position 193,401,591 of record JARQOC010000002.1, read on the forward strand.
GATCTCTCATCCTGGTATATGATCCCCATCCTGGTATATTTCATTCACCCTGGTCTATGATCCTGCATCCTGGTATACAGGTCCTACCCTGGTTTAAGTGCCCCATCCTTGTAATTGTGCCCCTTCATGGTATAAGATCTTTCTGGTATTTAGCCGATATCTTGGTATATGATCCCCCATCCTTGTATATGTGCCCATGTCCTGGTATGCACCCCATATCCTGGTATATGATTCCCCATCCTGGTATGTGCCCCAAATCCTGGTATAAGATCCTCTATCCTCATATGTTCTTCATGTCCTTGTGTATGATCCCCATCCTGTTATATGTACCCATATCTTTGTATGTCCCTCAACCTGGTATATAGGGCCAACTACCATGGCGAACACTTAAAAAAAAATAATGATTATACACACCGCCTATCACTCCCCCGCTGCATCGCATCATCCTCCTGTCTTACCAGCAGATGATCAGCATCTGAGCAAGCAGAGATGGTGTCACTGTCATCCGCCCTGCTCCACACATGTTATCTCCTGGTAAAAGAAGACAGGAGGATATGATGAAGTGTGGGTGTAGTGGATGAATACATTAATCATCTGTGGTGGGATATTCACTGCTTCCCACACCAATGATGATGCGTGGAAAGCAGTAAATGTCCACACACACTATCACCCGTTGCTGCAAAGTGATTATATGAGCCTGATGTTTAACTAAATTTAATATTCACCTCTCTATTCATCATCCCACCCGCCTCTCAGCACCTGCTTCAGTGCTGAGAGGTGATGGATAGAGGGATGCAGTGAATAATAAATGACCTTAAACAGCAGGCCTTTATGGTCAACGGCAGTCATTTCTGAAACCTGCTACTGCCTTTGGTGACATGCTCCACTGCTGCCACCCCCCCCCCCAGAACTACAGTCAGTACCATATATCTGAACAATAAGATGCACCCCCCACTTTCCCCATACATTTTTGGGAACAAAATTGTGTCTTATAATAAGAAACATAGGGTACATTTGTGATATGCAGCAGCAATATCACCTTAAAAGTCATACCTCCCAACTTTTATTGAAGTGAAACAGGGACAAACTATGCAGCCTACAAAGCGACACTCCACTGATGTCCCCACTTTCCATTTTTTTCTACCCTGGCAGAAGATGTCAGTGGAGGTTGATGGCAGTAAAATAAATTCATCAGATGCTTGAAAATGCAGGGCATAAACCTAAATATAGGACAATCCTGCTGGGACTATCCTGCTGTATCCAGAATGGTTGGGACCTATGGATTTTTTGTTGTTGTTCAAATAAACTGTAGTTGTAGCAGCGAGAACTTTCTAACTTTTTAGTAAGCTTCACTATTTCATGTTTTGCTTTTTTGTCTGTTGGTATGATAGAAAGGATACTAAACATGTCCATGTTATTTGCATACTTGTGCTGTTTAATTCATTTTAAGGTGCATAAAATGTGTATTTTTGTAAATTATTTTTCATTAGTTTTAAATAGTTTTATTGGAAAAAAAATCTTACTTTTCTTTTCTGTCTTGAATACGTTTACCTGAACATGCACTGGTTCATAAAGATGCATCCAAACTCAATGGGTTTTCAAGTTTGGCTGTTCAATCTGTGCTTTCATGACCTTGAGCGTTTTTTCCCTTGAAAAGTGATCCTGAAAAAGAATGATCAGTCAATTCTGGCTGCGCTTTTCTGATCTGCTTTTACCAATGAAACCATTGTGTATGGGCTGAAAGGTTCACCAGAAAATACACAGCCTAAACAGGTCAAAAACAAATTCAAAGTGGATGATCTGATGTTTTTGAAAAGCAGATTCAGATTTCCACAAAAATTTTTTTTACAAATAAAGTTTGCCTCATCACTCATCTGCAGGTAATTGTCTATGCTGTGAAGATATGAGATGTGCAGCATCTGAAACTACGGATTCTGGAAGCCTGTGCTAGCATCGATTCTGTGATTCTGCTATTAGTGTGTTAAGAGTGCGAGAAGAGGGTTGCATTAACAATCCAACACAATGGGCAGCACTTTGAACACATTTTATAAGTGGTCATAAACTTGTAAATAACTCATGAAATAATAAAGTTAAAACCAAGCACACCATTGTTTTTCTTAAGAAATTCTCAGTAAGTTTGATCAGCCACATGACTCTGTTACCATTGAAAAAAATAAAGTTGGATCCAAAATGGCCAACTTCAAAATAGCCAGCATGGTCACCACCCATCTGGAAAAGTTTTCCCCTTCCCATATACTAATGTGCCACTAACAGGAAGTTGATATGACCAACTATTCCCATTTTATTTAGGTGCATTCATATAAATGGCCCACCCTGTAGTTGTTGAATTTGCAGTACTGGCATTATTTTTTTTTTTGTACATATTCCATCTCACTATGCGATAGTACATTGTGGGGAAGAGCAGCATGTTTTCATCAAGGACTGAGATACAGCGGAAATCCACCATTTTATAGTCCTTTGATGATAGCATTGCTTGATAAGAAGGATTATGTGATACCTGTTTGTAGCCATCAGATTCTCTATCTAGAGCAGGGGTCCCAAACTCCAGGCCTCGAGGGCCGCACACAGTCCAGGTTTTCAGGATTTCCATAGCATTTGACAGTTGATAATCAAATTACCAACCTTCAAACTCTAAAGGGCCTGTCACACGTGTCAATGTCGCCCGCGATATCTCTCATGCGTCACAAATTATTAATCGCCTGAGCGATGTGGAATTATCGCAGGTAAGATGTCATACGCGTCAATATGACCCAGCGATGCGGTGATGTCGCCATCTTGCGAGCGATTTTATTTAGTCACTTGTACGTTGTCAAAATGGAAAATACGTCGCTGAGTTTAGTGTCACACGCAGCGATGCACAAGGTCTACTGAGCGATGAGCGACAGGTTTTACATCTGGCAGTGAAACCTGCGATCGGCGATCAGTGACATATCGCTGGTTGCATCGCTTGGTCACAAGCTTCAATGTCGCTCCTGCGTCACTTTTACGTCGCTTGAGCGACTGAAAATCCGTGACGTATGAGCGACATTGACAGCGATATCGACGCGTGTGACATCCCCTTAAGGATATCCTGAATACCTGCACTGTGTGCGGCCCTCGAGGCTTGGAGTTTGAGACCTCTGATCTAGACTCTCACCCCTGCTTATCATATGCTTTTATAAAATTGGACTGTGAGCTGTTAACCCTGTGTTTTTTATACACTGATCCTTTGTCAAATGTATTTATACGTTACCTTTATATATGTGTTGATTCCTTGCTATTTTATTGCTTCTAGGTACACATAATATATTCATTTAACATTCAATAAACTGTGTGGGTTTTAAAATACATAGTGCTTTTTGTTCTATATCAGTTTAGCTGCCTGTAAGATGATGAAAACACTCTAGTGTACCATGTAGCTAGGAAAGAACAGTGAAACAGTGGCTCTACCGTGGCATACAGGACACTAACTGAAAAGAGACTTGGTTAAGCCAGAAAAATCTCTGCATAGTTAAGAATTCCCTTAAAGACATCAGATCTAAAAAATCCTGATGCAGAATAAGATCTGTAGCTTTTGTCTTCGCAAAGTCATCGTCTATCAGCAATGCTCTTGCTATGGCATGCACAAAAATTGAAGACACCAAAACATGAGCAACCGTTGGTATCCAAGAAATGCAATTGAAGTTAGGGAAGGTGCACTTTGAAGCAACACTGCAGATAGAAGGAGCTGACTGGCAGAGGAGGTCACACATTGAGAAGACAGGACTGATGCCGCCATAAAAAGACTAACAGCAAAAAATGTGGCTGCATCCTTTCTAGCTGAAGCAGAGTTCCTAGACACTATGCAAAATTCTGGATTGCAATGGCAAATCATTATGCTGAGCTTGAGGCTTATACTGCAGGATTCGTCACAACCCAAATCATAATTTATTAACCCCTTCATCATCCAGTATGCTTTTACCTTTCTGACCGGCCAATTTTAAATTCTGACCAGTGTCAATATACAGTCTTGCTTATTGTTATTGGCACCCATGAAGTCCATAATGTGGAATATCTCCTGAAAAAAATGAATCAAGTGAAACATCTTTTTTTGCATAGAGTGCTCATGTTAAAGGGATCCTGTCACCTCCAAAATGCCACCTAAACTTGAAAATCATGTCCCTGCAGCATCCCATCACTAATCTCACACTCCTTTTGTCTCTGAAAAGCATCCTGTGAAAGTGCAGAAAAACGTTTTATAACTTACTCATTAGTGATGTTAATTAGCAGGGGCTATATTCTTTAGCCCTTAGGGCGTGCCCTCTTTGTCATAAGATCACACCCTAATAGGCGTGGTCTTCTATTCATGGTCTATGCAGGGCCTCCCTGCTCTCCACGGCGCTGCCTGGGCTGTAATGTTGCGAATCGCATCATTTCTGGGATCGGGTGATGTCAGTACAGCCGCGCCGCTCTGTAGGCTTCAAGCACCGCATTGCACATGCAGTAATCATCACCACTGCTGCTCTGTCCTTCTCCATCCGTGCTACACAAAAACACTCGCTCTCTGCTCGATTGCTTTTTAGATAGAATAGGAAGGCAAGAGAGTCCATCCAGGAGTAGGCATTTCTTGCTGAGAACAATTGTGATTACCAAATCTGTGTAGGTTACCAGAGATGAGCGAACACCCCGAACATGTTCGCCAATTAAAAAATTGGCACGAGCATTGCAGATTTAGTTCATGATTGCAAACACCAGCAATTTACTAAAAATCTTCAAACACAGCTTTGTTTGGTAACTGATCGGATGACAAAAAGCATTACTGCATTTAAGTGATGCTTTTCTTTAACCTTCGGTCAGTATAGGATAGTGAGTGCGGATATGTTTGATGAGGGGAGGTCAGAAGAGTGTCAGACTCAATTTTTTTTCCCAGCAATTTCATGTAGATGTTCCAGGTCGACAGCCAATCAGGGCGCATAAAACATTCACAACTTAAGGAAACAAGGGCTTGTGGCATTGGCTGGATTCTGTCATTGACTGCCTAAGTCACACGTCCCTCGGGATATGAGAAGTATTATTATTTTAGATTTTTTTCAGCATACCTTTATTATTACAAAGGGTCAGCAACATACAAAGTCACATATTTTACACTTATCTGATAGCAAATCAGATAAAAATAGCAAATCTCCATTATATGCTTAGCATACCGTATATACTCGTGTATAAGCCGACCCGTGTATAAGCCGACCCCCCTACTTTTGCCCCCAAAACCTGGGAAAACCTATTGACTCGTGTATAAGTCGAGGGTGGACCCAAGCACAGGTATACAGCCCTCAGCAGTGTGGTATACAGCAGCCCCGGAGGTATATACAGCAGCCCCAGTGGTAGTATACAGTAGCAGCCCCAGTGGTATATACAGCAGCAGCCCCAGTAGTAAGTATACATAAGCCCCAGAGGTATATACAGCAGCCCCAGTGGTAGTATACAGCAGCAGCGCCAGTGGTATATACAGCAGCAGCCCCAGTAGTTAGTATACAGCAGCCTCACAGGTATGTACAGCTGCCCCAGTGGTAGTATACAGCAGCCCCAGAGGTATATACAGCCCCAGTGGTAGTATACAGCAGCCCCAGAGGTAGTATACAGCAGCCCCACAGGTATATACAGCCCCAGTGGTAGTATACAGCAGCCCCAGAGGTATATACAGCCCCAGTGGTAGTATACAGCAGCCCCATAGGTATATACAGTCCCAGTGGTAGTATCTAGCAGCCCCACAGGTATATACAGCCCCAGTCGTAGTATCTAGCAGCCCCACAGGTATATACAGCCCCAGTGGTAGTATACAGCAGCCGCACAGGTATATACAGCCCCAGTGGTAGTATACAGCAGCCCCACAGGTATATACAGCCCCAGTGGTAGTATCCAGCAGCCCCACAGGTATATACAGCCCCAGTGGTAGTATACAGCAGCCCCACAGGTATATACAGCCCCAGTGGTAGTATCTAGCAGCCCCACAGGTATATACAGCCCCAGTGGTAATATCTAGCAGCCCCACAGGTATATACAGCCCCAGTGGTAATATCTAGCAGCCCCACAGGTATATACAGCCCCAGTGGTAGTATACAGCAGCCCCACAGGTATATACAGCCCCAGTGGTAGTATACAGATGCCCCAGAGGTCCCCCCATCTATATACAGGCCCCCCCGCCGCAATCCTGTAAGGGAAGAGATTAGTATACTTATCCCTCCGCTGCCGCTGTTCCGCCGCCATCACGATCCTCCGTCTTCTTCCAGCATCTTCCGTCTTCTTCCGGCTTCCTCCTTGGTCGTGCAGGCAATGACGTCATTGCCTGCGACCATCGGAGGAAGCCGGAAGAAGACGGAAGACGCTGGAAGAAGACGGAGGATCGTGATGGCGGCGGGACAGCGGCAGCAGAGGGATAAGTATACTAATCTCTTCCTTTACAGGATTGCGGTGGGGGGGGCCTGTATATAGATGGGGGTCACTGTATACTGTATACATTGTATACAGTATACAGTGAATCGTGTATAAGCCGAGGGGGGACTTTTCAGCCCAATTCTTGGGCTGAACAACTCGGCTTATACGCGAGTATATACGGTATATGGTCTTATATAGTAGGTCTGTTTACCTATTGCATCATGAAAATGTGCAATCCATTTATTTCATTTAATTTATATGTTCTGAATACAGATGTTTGGCATGGACGCAAGTGAATGATTATAGCATTCATCATGGAGCTGTCTGTGCATTGATCACTAGTCTTATTCAACATTTCAGATGAATTAGTGGTGAACTGAAAATAAAGAATTTTCTTTTTCTTATTTGTCCTCCAAGTTTGTCATGCTTCAATAATCCCTGCCCTCATCTGCAAGTTCAGGTGTTACCTGTGGCATGGTGAATGAGATTTATAAGTCAAGTGCCTTCTGCATGTCACCACATGGAGGGGTTAATGAGGAGTTAGGCAACAAGATTGGACAAACAATAATATCCTGTAAGTAAATGGGACATGGGTCTAGAAGAGGAGAGCCCCTAGGCAAAGGAAAGACACAACTGCGTAGGCCTGCGCCATCTTGGGATTGTCATACACAGCTACTTTGTGCTACCATGTGCTTGAAGTTGGCAACTTTGAGACGTGATGGATCCACCCAGAGACATGCCTGTTCTGGAGGATGTGATCTTCTTCACCACCCCAAAGGCCAAGGGTGCTTTACCAGAACCGCAGCAGACCACAGAGGACATGACTTCATCTACATATGTGAGCTGGAGTATGTGGCACCCCTGCTGGGGATTGCCACAGGACCCATCCGATGCAAAAAGGGATTTACACTTTGGTACCCACAGCACACAACATCTACCACCCCAGACCTGGAGGGGGAGTTCTACTGGCTGCCTTAAGCCAGATCTTCTATAAACGATCCAGGCCTGAGGGGAGGAGTCAGTTGGTCTGCTCTGAGCAAGAGGAGAGCAGTGAAGTCCAGTGAAGAAGCCTAGAGAAGGTGCTGAAAAGACCCGGTTGCTGGGCAAAGCAAGGCCCAGAATCAAGGGACTCTGACTCACTGTGAAGCACCCCAGAGAGAAGGCCGGAGGCCAGTGGAGGAGTAAGGAAAAAGGACAAAGGACCATATATAGGATCCCTTTAGCTCACCCGGACACAGGAGTCCGACCCTGCAGGAGAAACACTGAAGCAAGAAAAGCCCGGAGAAACCAGGAGGATCTTTTTCCCTGAGGTACTAACCTAATAGAGACACTTAAACCTGACCAAGCTCAGGACCAGGGGCCCAAGAAGAGTATAGGGACCCCACAGAAGGCCCTCATTGTTGGTTAAAGAGTAAAGCCCTGAGAGGGAAGGAAGCGGCGAGTTCAGCTATAGGCAGGACTTACACCAAACCACCGTATACAGTAGCAGAGGAGGCCTCACAATTCTCAAGGTGAAAATCTCAAATTGCACTGAGAACCTGGTTCCCTCTTGCACTGTACCTGTCACCGGACATCAGTAAAAAGCTACTGAAACAAAGACTATTGTATGTGTGAGTCTGCTTCCCTGCCTCTGCCCACAGCATCCCTGCAAGCTGCTACTACAACTCCCCTCATCCACCCTCGCTGCCCTGAGGTAAAGCTCCACTTGTGTGGAGCTGTACTACACTGAGCTGCACCACCATCACCTCAGCGGCCGGCCTCAGCGCTGGTGTCCACCATTGCCAGGAACCACAGGTGGCATCACGACACTACTACCGCCATCCTCATCACCATTCCCCCCTAATCCCCACCACTGAGGGTGCAGGGCACAGAAACGGGAACCAACCAGCCGTAATCCCCCGTCGAAGTAGCCGTCCTATCCTGGGATCCGAGTACCCCCCTTCCCTGTCGAGCGCCTCAAGTACAACCTTGCTACTCGCATTGGACCTGATATGCAGCAAGGTCAGAATCTAGTGCTATTCCCCTAAGCCTGAAGAGGTTCCACCAGAATGCAGCTCAGAGTCAAGATCTCAGCTGTTCCATATTTCACCCGGAACCAGCACAGGTCAAGATTTTACAGCATACCTGGCCTTATTACACCTGCAGCCAGTGCCGCAGCCGGTGGATTGGCAAGCCGAGAAGGAGGAGAAGTCATAGTGGCAGAAGCCCTTCTTTCCTTGCCTTGTGTAGTACCTCCACCAGAGGGCTTTGACACGTAGGGACTCCTACCCCCCTCCTTGTAACTATCCTAATTTGCTTGACCCACCCTGGCCCATCTCATTTCTGGAGGAAATTAGACTTTCTGATGCATCACCCAAGATTGATTTGAGATGCCAAAGGCTAACACCTTTGATGAGCAATGCACCAAGGGCCTGGTGGCAACAATTTTTCAGAAATTGGGGTTTGGGTTGCTAGGCAAAGATGGGACTGGTGGCTGCTGCTACATAAACTGGTCTACCTTGCTGCATTACGATCTGTCTTTATGGCTCTGCATTTTCCCCAACATAGAAGGTGGTCACCTTCATTAGGGTAAAGAACAGAAAGTGGTGGTTTGTAGTAGGCATAAATTGGGTCACTACCATGTCCTAATTCCAAGTCTGGCAGCAAGAGGTAAACATGGAGAGGATGCTGTGTCAGCTGCGCACCAGGGCTGAGCTTGTTAGCCAGCCAGGTGCAGACACACCCACAGGGGCCAGAGATCCTGACAGGCCTGTCAGGGTTGCCCAAATTCCTCCCGTGTCTCCTAGAGGGAGTGGCTGTCCCCATATTCCTCTGTCCTCTTCTCTATGGCAGTGGCCATGAAAGGGTGTACTGGGGGGCTGGAAGTGGGGGACATTCCCCTGGAAGAGTAGCCCCTGCGATCCCCTGGGACCATCTGGTAACAAAGTACATTGCAAAAGGGCAACTTTTATCCTGGGCAGCATTCAAAATGTTGCTCCAGTATTTTTACTCTGATTAAATAGGACTGCTTTAAAAGAGGTCTGTTGTTGGCTGAACCATCCTGGAGTTGTCCTGTTGGCCAGATAAGGAATGTTTTGAATTACTAGAAAAGCGAGGTGTTTTGTTTTTGTTAATTTCACTTTACCACTTCCCAAGTTTAGTGCTGATTGCGCTTCTGCCACTGGATTAGCAGAACTTTAGCTTTTTGACTACATCTCAAAGCCTTTAATGGACTGTGCCCTTAATGGAATTTGCCCCGTTATCTGTATGGCCTGTACTTTATGTTAATGGAGTATGCTGATCATTTTGGGACTTACTTATATACTGTGTATAATTATATATGTGTATCTTTTGGATTTTTTCTAGTCTGTGCTAAGTGCCTATTTTATAATTTTCACTGTGTATTATAAACATTTACATCATGTACCAACATGTGCTTTTTTAAAGGTTGCTACGGTAAAGCTTTTTTTATTTCACTCCTTGTGCGCTGTTTCTGCAAACTAAAATGTGCTTTATTACCCTACACATGTTGCAGAACAAGCTGCAGACCTGTGGCCTGAAGGTGTGAGGCATGGAAATAAAAGACACCACAAACACTCCTGTAGAACTGGCTTAAGCCATTGGAGTCATCAAGGCCCACAAACAGTGCACGTTTTTAGGTGCTCTTTAGCATGGCACAAGGTGTTGGAATCATCATCTCTGCCTTTAAAGTGTTGACCACTCCTGCCCTAGACGTTTCTGTGGAGGTAGCCAGGGGGCAGGAGAAATCCTTATAAGTCTTTAGGACGCATTGCGTCTTTCAGGTGCGTTTTGCTGAGAAATGCATTGAAACTCATGCATTAACGTACCAATAGACTTGTATGAGTACAAAGTCTATCTCTGTTCAGAAGTGCTGTGCCCACGCTACTTTTTTTCCTTGCAGATGTGGATTAGATATCTTTTTCCTTCCCCAAAGTCAGCACCAAATCTACAAGGAAAAAAAAACAATGTCGGCTAAGCACTTTTGAACTGTACTAGAATTTTGAATTGTGCTGGCTTTAAAATAGACATGCAGATTTTGGTGCAGTTTCTCAAAATCTGCTTAAAAATCAGCATAGGGCCTTACAAGCATATGGGTGTTCACGTTCAAATAAAGCATCCTCCATATGCTGTGAGAGCAGGCACGCAAACACTGACAACAGTGTGACATGTGATGCCATTACAAACCTTACTTAGAATTTGAGGGGTCACACAGGTGCTATCCTGCAAGTTTAAACTGCACTGCACTCCCTGATGTCCCCAGTGCTTCTCACGATACTGGCAAGATATACCCACTACTTATTGTGCGATATTATGGCTCTCACAAGAAAGTGTGGGTTACGAGCTCTGGTTCCACTGAAGTTATCTCAGGTCATATAAGCAGGATGTCTTCTGCCTGATACCCGCAGTGTAACCCGAAACAACCTCAGGGAAATCACGGCTTGTCAAATTGCCATTTTGTGCCTGCTGTAGCACCATATGGGGAATGCAGTCACTGATCTTGCCCCCCATATGCTGGAACACCTGCAGCATTTATTTGGGTTTAATTTTTTTTCTAATTATTGTTCACATCCTTTTGGTTGGAGCTTGGGTGGAATGGGAGAGTTTAAGAAAATGATTTTAATTTTAAAAAAAGATGAAAGGGGAATTTATTGGGCCAATTTTCAATAAAGATATTAATTGTGTGGTTACTTGTGTCCTTACTGACTTGGTTAGTTATATCAGGTATCTGATTAACGCCTTGACATTCCCAACCTCTGGCCTTGCTGTTAGCTAACATCACTTAGCTGGTATCAACTTTAAATACCGATACCCTGTTTGCAACGCACCTGGGCAGCAAGAGAGCCCTGGCAAATCGCCAGGAGTGGTGCATCTAATGAGTATGCCATTTGTGGGGTGGCTACGCCCTGCTAATTTTTAAAAACTTTAAACTTAAAGTTAAAGATTACCCTTCCATGGAGGTACCAATTCTAGGGTGGCTGCGGGCTGCAATTTTTAGAATGCTTGGGCTTCATAAGGCTGAGAATGCCAGCCTCCAGCTGCCTGGGTTACTTTGGCAGCAAGCAAAAATACGGCAAAGGGCATGACCATTTTTACAGTTGTTTATTTAGCTTTGAAGTAATCTGATGTCAGTTTGGTTGCTATACTAGCAACCAATCACAGATGCTGGCAAAGAGGGTAAGTGGGACTGAGTCTGACTTTAGACAATTAGGGGGAAGCAGTCCATTTGTCTGAGGTTCATGAGCAGGCCTTGAAGCAGGGTGACAGTGGTGTTCAGACTTGTTAAGTAAGGCTGGAAACATACTGTCTATGTGATATACGAGTAATTCGGACGAGTGTCGGATCATTAACCCAGAAGTGGCCTCTCCCTCTCTGGACGGGAGTGTGATGCTGCACAAAAACACAAGCAGCTGACACACCCAACTACAGAGGGAGAGGCGTCAGGGTCACTGATCCGAGTCTCAACCGAGAGACTCGCATGTAAGTAGGATAGTTGTTTTCAGCCTAATAGTCTATTAAGAAATTTCTGTGCCAAAACAGCGATGCTCCACTATAAAACAGTTTTGAACTGTGTTTGGAAGCTTTTAGGCCCCATGGAAGGTGTTTTCTAGGCCCTTCATTTTGCTTCAATTGATTTGAATAGGGTTTGACCGTTCGGCAAAAGAGCTGATTCCGAACTTCAAAAGGTTGGCTCATCTCTATTAACAATCAGTGTTGCTTCTGTGTATCATAATTAGACAGATTGATTTAACAGAAATGTGATTGACTTGGAGTTACATTGTGTTGTTTAAGTGTTCCTTTTATTTTGTTTAAGAAGCGTATATACTGTATGTAAATATATATTCAATGAGTAACTGACATTTATTTGGTTTGCAGGTATATAGCTGTGTCTTAAAAAATTGTCTTCTCATGCAACATATGAGTACAGATTTCAATGTTTATAAATCAGGCCTCAATCCTATTTCAATAACCAAGGAAGTGATAATTTCCTCCTACCTCCTCCTGTTAGCTTCCTATCAGATGATGTGTAGACATTGTGATATCTATTAATCTCTATTCTCATAGGAATTGCTGGAAGATGAATTTTTATTGTGGACTACACAAAGCTTATCATAATAGCTTTTCTAAAATGAATTATTTTTCTTTGCAAACCTCTAACATTTCTGAATCCATTAGTAAATATTGTTATAATATAACTATCACACCACATTTGTTCGATTTAGTATTAAATTCGCAATGGTTTTGGAAATATGAAAAATTATAGGTACAAGCATATCACAAAAATGAGTATAGCCCTCAATTTTTGTAAATATGTTCTATATCTTTTCATGGGACAATACTGAAGATATGACACTTTGATACAATGTAAAGTAGTCAGGGTACAGCTTGTATAACAGTATACTTTTGGTGTGCCCTCTAATTAACTCAACACACATTAATGTCTACACTACTGGCAATAAACATGCAGACACTCCTAAGTGAAAATCGCCAAATAGTGCCCGAAGTGTCAGTATTTTGTTTGGCCACCCTTATTTTCAAACACTTCTTTAACTCTATTAGGCATTTAGTTCACTAGAGCTTCATACGATTGCCACTGACAACCTCTACCACTCTATGATGACATCTCAGAACTGGTGGATGTTAGAGAACTTGTGCTCCTCCACCATTCAATTGAGAATGCTTCATACAGGGTCAATACTATGTAAGTATGGAGACATGCTGTAATGGTTGAGAGCTGAGGAAATCAGATGACTGGATGGTGTGATGGGCGAAGGGATTCAAGGGATCTAATCTGACCCTGGAACTGGGAGTCCCTGGCTCACCCTGATCTCACAAATACCTCTGATGGTGAGGAGGTTGCCACCCTTTTGCATTAAGCTCCTGATTAGCCCTAGACTGAGTGCCCCTACCTCCACCCATGATCAGGAACCACAGCTACTCCCAAGGCAAGGGAACTCCTGGAAGGACTTCAGCCAAGCAACAAAGCAACTTCACAGCACAGAGACCAAGAGTAAATAACTCTAGCAACAGCGTCTGACAGGGAGAGAGAAGGCTATTTAAAGGCCAGAGGGAGTGGATAGCAGGTAAGTCACACCCAAGTCTCACATCAACTAGCACCTGAGCAAGACATTCATAAACACATAAACACACATAGCAGCATCCAACAGAGTCAGCGCAATCTAAGTGTGTGACACATACCTGACCAGGCCATCACCTTTACCTTCAGTTTCTTTAGTAAGGCATTAATCATATTGGAGTTGTGTTTAGGGACATTATCATGTTGAAATACTGCCCTGTGACCTATATTGCAAAGGATTCCCTAATGAACTTTAGCTTCCCACAGCCTGCAGCACTCATGCTTCCCTAAACCATGACACTCCCACCACCATGCAAGACATACTTGTCTTTGTACTCCTCATCTGGTTGCCACACATGCTTGACAGCATCTGAACCAAATAAGTTTACCTTGGTCTCAACACTAAGGACATGGATTCCAGTAATCCATATCCTTAGTCTGCTTGTCTTCAGCAAACTCTTTGTGAGCTTACCTGTGCATCAATGTTAGAAGAGACTTCTTGATTCTACTGATGCATCCCTGAGGAAGAGGTCGGGATGACCTTGAAACATGTAGTAATAAAGAAGAAAGATCATCAGTTCACCATACAGAGGACGTGTCTTTTATACAGCAGCGCGGATCAAATTATCTTTTTGTCCTGTTGGATTCCTTCTGGAATGTCATACAGACTATTTTGATGCAATGTGCAACATATGGTCTGAGCGCTGACAAGATGACCCTCAACCCCTTTAACCTCTGCAGCATTCAGCAGGGTGGCAATCTGGTGCTGACATTCCTGCGCATGCACTGTTGTAACAGCCGAACCCGCTCATATCAATTCCTCGCTGTGCTCCTACGTAATTGACACACTGAGGCGCAGGTGCAGGCGAGGAAGAGAAACCCACACAAGCAGGACGTGGCGCAGAGAGGCAGGCTGTGATACGCTGTGGCAGACATTTCCCCTATCCGTACACAACATTATCAACTATACACTTATGGCTCAGGCTGAGCCTTTTTCACTCCTGATCCAGACTCTCACTGCTGAGATTACAGGTTTGCAGTCACAGGTGGTGCAGTAGTTGCAGAATATTCTTGGGTTCCTTGTCTCGACTCACGCCCAGGCTATGCCAGAACCCAAAATTTCTCTCCATGACAGGTTTTTAGGAGGTAAAGCTAAATGTATGGTCTTTAGGGAAGCCTACAAATTATATTTCAGGCTCCACCTCATTCCTCTAGGAGTAGGGATCGTAATCTCACTTCTCAAGGGGAATCCCCAGACCTTGGCCTTCTCCCTGACAAATGATTCTCCATCTTTGCTGTCGATGGATTAGTTTTTCATGGCATTTTACCTGGTGTATGGTGAACCTGATAGGGCATTACTTGCTGAGTCCATTCTCTGTAAACGTAGACAGGGGACGTGGCCAGCTGAGGAGTATTGCTATGAGTTCAGTAGATGGGCCACTGACACTGACCCAACCCTTAGGAGTCATGTTTGCCAGGGTTTGTCAGCTGAGTCTCTAGACTCTCCGGTCCAACATGTTACCCCGAAGTTGTTGGAGGCTGTGATGTCCCTTTCTATCAGGGTGGATAAATGCATCAGAGAAAGACTTAGGGTAACTTTACACGTCACAACATTGCATGCAATTTCACTTGCAACTTACTGGTTGAAGTGAAATCATGGACACATTGTTCCATTTTGTTGCTCTGTACAAATGTAACAATGTGTCCATGATTTCACTGTAACCAGTAAGTTGCAAGTAAAATTGCATGCAATGTTGCGATGTGTAAAGGTACCCTAAGACAGACCATGTACCCTGAGTTTTCACATTGGCGTTCGGCGCCACAGCATATGGATTGCATGCGCAGCCGCAGCGCCAAATGCAGACATTTTGATGTGAACGCAGCACTGATTGTCTGCTTTTGTTCACATCAAAATATTCATAGTAATGCAATGACTGCGGTCTAGGCACAGCAAAGAGCCGACGGGAGAGGAAGACGAGAGGAGCAGTAGAGTATGAGAGGAAGAGTGGAGCAGGAGAGGATGAGAGGAGGAGAGGAGCAGGAGAGGACGAGGGTAGGAGAGGAGGAGAAGAGGAGAGGAGGAGGAGGAGAGGAGGAATAGTGGAGTAGAGGAGAGGAGGAGGAAGGGAGGAGAGAAGGAGGAGAGATGAATTTCCATGCATTTTTCTATGGGAATGCATGCATTTGCTTGCTTGGCCTGCGGATGGTACTGCGTTCCCACAGGAATACATGCATGCTTGGTGCGCTCACGGACCCTTCTGTACAAAACAATCTCTCTTGTACACACAAAAAATGCAACAAGATGCATTTTTTGTGCATCCGGGAGACCGTGGTTTGTACACATGCAACCGCAAGCAAACACTTGCACAATACATCCTCATGGTAACCTTAGGGATGCTCCACGCATACGGCACCGTACGCATTTGGTCGGCTCTATATGCAGCGTTCCAAAAAGCCAATGTGAAACCTGCCATACTAGTTCGCCTGTGGTTTGTCTTGGCACGGGGACATGTTTCTATTGCGGTCATCATACCGATGATTATATCAAGGTCTGACCACTTCCTGCTAATAAGGTCATGCCAGCTCATAGTTGTGTTCCTCTGGTCGTGTGGAGGGAGATAACAAGACCATGTGTATTTCTTCCATTTTTATTTCTTGGTATACCATTTCTACTGAAATAGTGATTGAAGGAAAGGCTGAGATTATTCAGTTTTTGTGGATACTGGAGCAGGAGTCAATCTTGTGGATTCTCGCTTTGCTCAGATCCATGGTCTTACCCGTAGTGGGCTAGCGAGATTCATTTCTATTTTTGCCATTGATTATGCTTCTGTCAGTCATCGTATACATTGTGAACTTCCACATAGGGACTCTTCACAGGGAGTTTGCATCGTGCTACATCTTAGAGGGTCTACCTATTTTGGATGCTGGCCATTCTAAACCCCATGATTTTCTAACTCAAACTACCCCCAGTGCTAAATGTCCACAACATATTTTACATGCCATTGCTCAAGAAATGTGTTTTGGGAGCCGACTTTGTTACCACCACCTCCTATTTATGTTTCTGGTAACCAGGAGGGTCAGCTGTCATATTTTCTGTACAAGTAGGTGGGGGTACTTTCACAAGTTGACTACTGTCTCACGTTGACTGCTCAGGAGTCTATGGTATTTTAAAAGGAACCTGTCAGCTAGTTTATGCCCCCCAAGCTATCACTGTCTGTCCCTGCAGCTTCATAATACTAGTCTAATCATCCTTGTCTGAGCTCATAGTTTAATGTTAAAGCAAAACAAAAGCATTTATACACTTACACTTTCTTATGTGAATGAGGCAGTCATACTACATCTTGGAGGATGTAGCCTTTCTGTCAGGTTAATCGTTAACATTTCAGACAAATTTCAGAACATGTTGCGGGACCTATGTGATGTCACATCTATGTGACTACAATAAGTGGAGCTAAGTCTTTATAGCACATAATTGTTTTTTTTGGCTTAGTTCCGCCTACTTTGGTCACATGATCGGGACATCACACAGGTCCTTTTACACAGAGAAGTTTTCAGTGAGTTAATTATTAACCTGTCACTAAGACTACATCCTCAAGGTGTAGTCTGACTACCTCATTTACATAATATGCAAGTGTGCAAATGCTTTTTTTTAACCTTTACTATTACACTATGATCTCAAACGGGCATGATTAGAATCTAATATATAATTCCCCGAACGCACTTCCGTAAGTTTCGGCACTGTTTCCGTCATTGTGTCCATGGGCGCGCGACGCGCACGCGACCTGTGAAGCATTGCCTGCCCCACTGACTCGCAAAGCCTCACTCGCAATGGCTTTGCGAGTCCTTGCAGAATCGCAAAGCCTCACTCGCAATGGCTTTGCGAGTCCCTTCAGAATCGCAAAGCCTCATTCGTAAAGGCTTTGCGAGTCCTTGCATAATCGCAAAGCCTCACTCGCCATGGCTAGCGTTTTTGTAAAGTGGTCAGCAAAAAGGAAATTTTTTTTTCCAATAGCACACCCAACCTCCCCCCCTTCCCCTTAGTCAACAAGAAAATACAAAAAAAAAATTACAACAGCATCCCCCACCCCCCGGTCGAAGCAAAAACACATAAAAAATTTTTTGGTCTTTTTTGGGTCATTTGGTGAAAAAACTGACTAAGGCCAGGGTCACATCGGCGTTTTTTGTTTAAAATCCTGATCCGGTTTTGAGCTTTAAAAAAGCTCAAAACCGGACCAGGAAAGGCTCCTGATAGAAGCCTATGCAAAACACCGGATGGCTTCACAAGCCATCCGGTGGCCGGATCCGGCACTGCTGCCTGCGTTTAAAATCATGCAGGCAGCAGTTTTCGCAGCGTTTACCGGGACCGCACTGCGTTCACCGGATGGCTCAGGATGTGTAATCCTGAGCCATCCGGTAACTGCAGAGTTTGTGGTTCCCGATCGGCAAAGTTAATAAAGATTTAATTTGAGTACCGAAATGACTGTTAGAGGTCTGTAGGGGGGCTTAGACCCCCTACAGACCGGGCGGCCACTTCTATAGTGTGTTCTTCTATAATTTTACCTATGGCACGGGCTGATCTGAGCTCCGTGCATGTGATCCAAATATCCCCCCCCCCCCTATCACTATACTGGGGTGCATAGACCCCTGTATTACAAATAAGCTGTATTGATGTGTAGTATCGGTTAAATATGTACATATGCATTGTAAGTATATACTTACAATCTTTCGTAGGCAGAGTGAAGGAAATCCATGGGCGGGGCTGTGTGCAGCAGCCTCCGCCCGCTCCTTCTTGATGCCCGCCCCCTCTGGCCGTAATCCAGTCTTGTGAGGGCGGGCACGTCGTTAAAGGGGCGTGGCTAACCGCGGCACATAGTTAGCCACGCCCCTTTAACGACGTGCCCGCCCTCACAAGACTGGATTACGGCCAGAGGGGGCGGGCATCAAGAAGCAGCGGGCGGAGGCTGCTGCACACAGCCCCGCCCATGGATTTCCTTCACTCTGCCTACGAAAGATTGTAAGTATATACTTACAATGCATATGTACATATTTAACCGATACTACACATCAATACAGCTTATTTGTAATACAGGGGTCTATGCACCCCAGTATAGTGATAGGGGGAGGGGGGATATTTGGATCACATGCACGGAGCTCAGATCAGCCCGTGCCATAGGTAAAATTATAGAAGAACACACTATAGAAGTGGCCGCCCGGTCTGTAGGGGGGTCTAAGCCCCCTACAGACCTCTAACAGTCATTTCGGTACTCAAATTAAATCTTTATTAACTTTGCCGATCGGGAACCACAAACTCTGCAGTTACCGGATGGCTCAGGATTACACATCCTGAGCCATCCGGTGAACGCAGTGCGGTATTATGCACACATTTTTGAGAAAAAATGTGTGTGCCCGCCATTGCGTTCACCGCATCCGGATCCGGATGCGGTGAATGCAATTTAGGTTTTCAATGTGACCCTAGCCTAAGTCCAAAAACGTTTTTGGAGCTTTCACACACACAAGGGACATTTTTTGGCACTCTTAAAAAAACGCATGTGTTTTTTTTCCTTAAAAAAAAAACGCAAATTGTGTGTGAACAATGCCTGTATTATATATGTGATTATATAGGGATTATCAGTATTATATATATATATGTGATTATATAGGAATTATCAGTATTATCTATGTGATTATGTATGAATTACTGAGTCGCGCCTATTCTGCAAGGACTCGCAATGCCATTGCGAGTAAGGCTTTGCGAGTCAGGACTCGCAACGGCCGCTTCGCGGCCATTGCGAGTGGGGCTTTGCGAGTCAGTGGCGCCTATTATGCAAGGACTCGCAAGGCCGCTTCGCAGCCATTGCGAGTCAGGCTTTGCGAATCAGGACTCCGCGAGTCCGGACGCCGCGCGCCCACGGCCATAACAACGGAAACAGCGCCGAAACTTACGGAAGTGCATTAGGGGAATTATATATTAGATTATCAGTATTATCTATGTGATTATGTATGAATTAGTGAGTCACGCCTATTCTGCAAGGACTCGCAACGGCCGCTGGGCGGCCATTGCGAGTGAGGCATTGCGAGTGAGTCTCGCCTATTCTGCAAGGACTCACAACGGCCGCTTCGCGGGCATTGCGAGTGAGTCGCGTGGGCACTGCGCGCCCACGAACAAAGCCACGGAAGTAGCGCCGTGTGCGATGGAAGTCGCTACGGCAATTATATATTAGATACTGATAATCTATTATATAATTGCCGTAGCGACTTCCATCGCACACGGCGCTACTTCCGTGGCTTTGTTCGTGGGCGCGCAGTGCCCACGCGACTCACTCGCAATGCCCGCGAAGCGGACGTTGCGAGTCGTTGCAGCAGCCCAAGCAATGCCCTCCACACAGATTCTAGAATCCCAATGCAATCGCATCGGGCTCACAGCTAGTATAATTATAAAGGTGCAGGTACAGACAGTGATATCTGAAGGGGCATAAACTAGATGACAGGTCCAGGGCCTATGAAGGTAAAAGAGCCACCTTCAGCAGTAGTAAGGCTGCATTCTGTGAAGGTGGCTCTTATGTGTATTATCCCAGGCACACTGAAATAATCATTTTTATAATTTGCCTTCATGCCTCTACTGAGACTGGGAGGTGTGTTTTCTCCTCAGGTCTCAACTACCTCGCTGCTGTCCATCATTCTCCCTCTGTCCCCCAGGCGCCACCTCCACTCTGCTCCTCAGTCCAAAGTGCCTGCGCTGTGCAATCATTTCTCAGGCATGCACAGTGTGCGCTGCCCGACAACTGAGATCTCCTCACATCGCACCTGCATATAGTGGAGGCCCCAGCCCCACAGTGTTACTACATCATAACACACTGCAGGGCCGGGATCTGTGGCCTCCGCTATATGCAGGTGCAATGTGAGGAGATCATGTGATCTCAGTTGTTGGGCAGCGCACACTGCGCATGCCTGAGAAATCATTGCACAGTGCATGCACTGTGGACGTGAGGAGCAGAGAAGATCGGGGGACAGAGATGGGATGATGGACAGCAGCGAGACAGTTGAGACCTGTGGAGAGAACACACCTTCTGGTCTCAGTAGAGATATGGAGGCAAATTTATGAAAGTGATTATTTCAGTGTACCTGGGGATAATACACATAAGACCCACCTTCACAGAAAGCAGCCTTACTACTGCTGAAGGCAGCTCTTTTACCTTCATAGGCATTGGGGGGGTGACAGGTTCCCTTTAAATGTGTTTATTTCTTTTGTATAGGCCAGGATTCATGTCAGTTTTTCCTTCGTTGGTAAGCTGCTGCTGTCTTGATCAGGTGATGTGGTTTCATGACCACTCCCCATACTTTTCATGACCCATCACCTGACATCATTGATAGAGTACATTTTTTGTCTGACCACTCTGCTGTGATGGTGTCGTGTTCAGCTGTTTCTGCAGTTCTTGCTGGTGATGCTGTTTCTCTATCTTGGACCATGGCTGAAGATTTTAAAGTTTAACCACCGTTTAAATTTCTATCTATTAGTAATGTAAAGCAAGAGATTATAATAAACTTTCAAAAATGTTTTATAAATGAAATCTGTAAGAAAACCTTGCAAATATCTTCTAGAAGATGTCCACCCTGAGCTGTTTCTGAACCATACTTATTGTCATTGAAATCCGTATTCAGCTTCATACAATGAATAATAAGGGTGAGGGGTGGGGCCTATACAGAATGCCTATGTAGCATGGCTACAGCTGATCAGAGGATCTCAGGTTACTTCAGGCTAAGGGACAGTGCAGTTTGTCATGATGTCATCAGTTGACACAGATCCTGTGACCTTATTTCCTTTGCATTCGAATCGGCTCTGCTCCATGTTATCAGCTGATGGCCCCCACATAGCCCCTCAGCTTAGGTCATGAAGCAGAGCCAATGTGATTGCAGAGGAGATAAGATCACAGAAACTTTGTGCACAGCTGATAGCATGGCGAATTCAGCATTGTCTCTGAGGTAAACTGACTATACACAGATCAGCTGTAGTCAGACATGCTGTTTAGACCTCACCCCTACTCTTATAAAACTGTATTTAGTGTGTGGAGCTGAATACAGATTTCCTTGACAACGAGCTTATTGATTCAGAAACAGCCTAGGCAGGAAATCTTCCAGAAGATTTTTGAAAGATTTTCTTCCAGATTTTATTTATAAAGTATATTTGTTAGTTTAAGTTAATCACTTGCTCTACACTATAAGTAAATAAAAATGCAAACGGTGTTTAGACTTTAAGTATCTTTGCAGTATTATTGTCTTTTCTTGCTTGTTGTCACCTTCCCTGTCTTGTAATATTGCAGTGCTGATGCTAGCATCCTCACCAGCCAGTGCACTAGCCAGGTTTATATTAGGTTACAGCAAGGGTCAAGGCACGTGATTACGACAGGAGTGAAGGACCTGATTAGGGCTGATAGGGCAGTAAAGGACAGACACAAGCTAGTGTTAAGAGATGTCCCTATCTCTCGCTCACTATGGTTAGGGCCTTCCTTCCCTATTACGTCCCGCAGTCCATCCCTGTTGTGCCATGAAGTGAACATTTCCCTTGTCCATATGCGACATTAGGGCCCTGTAGATTTGGATTACTTTTTCCTTTTATAATATAGACCTTTATAAACTGCATTTTGTGTTTACTTGTGTTATCTTTGTCTAATATTTAAATTAGATTGGTGCTCTGAAACATTTAAGTGTGACAAGCATGCAAAAGAATAAGAAATCAGGAAAGTTTCATAGGGCAAGCACTTTTTAACATTACTGCATATCATGATGGGGACATGTATACCAGGATGGACCCATATATACCAGGATGGTGACCATGTGGACAATATATTCCAGGATGGGGACTAATATATGTGTATCAGGTTGGGAAAATCTATACCAGAATGAGCCCATATATACCAGGATGGGGACTTATATGCCATAAAGGATGACCTATATACCAGTTTAGGATCCTGTATACCAGGATGAAAACCCTTCATAACAGAATGGGGAAGCCCACGTCATTTTTTTTCTGAAAAATCAATAAAACAATCCTAAAAAAGGGACTGCATCTTAATTAACCCCTCGCCCATGGTCCAGGGGTTAATAAAGATGCAGTCCCTTTTATTTACATTGTTTTATGGATTTGTCAGAAAAAAATTTGACGTGGGCTTCGCCGTATTTCTGGAACCAGCCAGATCCAGCAGGCAGCGACGGGCTGCCCCCAACCCCCAGGTGCCTATTTGTACCTGGCCGGACACAAGAATATATGGGAGCCCTTTTTTTTAATTATTTCATGAATTTCATGAAATAATAAAAAAAAAATGCGTGGGGCTCCGTGCAATCTCTATGTCTAGCCAGGTACAGCTAAGCAGCTGGGGGCTGGAATCCGCAGCGCAGGGAGGCCCAAGCTTTCTGGGCACCCCCGCTGCAAATTGCAGCCCGCAGCCGCCCCAGAAGATGGCGCGTTCATTGAAGCGCCATCCTCTGGCGCTGAACCCCGCTCTTCCAGCGGCCCTGGTGGCGGTGGCACGCTGGGTAATAAAGGGGTTAATACCAGCTTTGTTATACAAGCTGGTATTAAGCCCGAGATTCTTAATGTCAGGCCACGTTTGACCCGGCCACTAAGAATCTCCAATAAAGGGTTAAAAAAACACAACACAGAGAAAAATTTTTATTAGAAATAAAAAAAAAAGCCATTAGGGACTCCATCTTTAATTTAAAAAATCCTCTTCCGTCCGACGTAGTCCAAAACGGGATGTCCTCTCTGCTACATCCCTGTGCATAGATATAGATGTCTATGCACAGGGAATGAGCAGACTGAGAACAATCTCAGCTCTGCTACATCATCTCTGTGCACAGACATTCATGCCTGTACACAGGGAGAGCAGGAGGGCTCTAGGACCCTGAAGCTGCGGCAGCCTGCAGGACCCGAGCCCGACACAGAGCAGACAGCCGGACTCGTTACTGTGCGAGTTTCCCTGTGATTACTTGCACAGTAACGAGTCCAATGCAAGTCAATGGCAATCCTAGTTTTGTCAGAGTCTCAAAACTAGGCTTGCCATTGATTTGCATTGGACTCGTTACTGTGCGAGTAATCGCTGGGAAATTTGCAGAGTACCGAGTCCTGCGAGTCCCCTACTAGTTGCCGAGTAACGAGTCCTAGCGCGTAGACTCGCCCATCCCTATTTGAAATCCATTTAAGAATAACTCTATAATCAAAACGTTATAAATAATATTTTATCATTTCACCTACACTAAAGGAGCTCAGGAGACGAAGTCTATTCTCTCTCCCACCAACGGGCATGACTAACAGCTGCAACTTACTCTGAAGATTTTAATTAATATATGGCATAACCCTTTTAACAACAGATGTCATGAGATTTCATTAAATTTTTTTATGTATTTTATTAAAAACAATGCAAATCACTTTATGCATTTTGTTAAGTATCATGCTACTCAATGTATTCGATTGATCTAGGCATAATTTTTTAATGGATCATTGTCTTATACCTCTATAAAAATCTTGCATTAAAAATTATTTGAAAAAAGAGACATCTTTCTTTTTGAAATTTAATAAAGACATTGATAAAGTTTTTTTTATTTTTTAAATAATGGGTTGTAGTTTTTAATGATTTTGTTCATTGGACAATATGATGCTAAAAAAAGCAAGAAAAATGTTCTAAATGGATTGTATTTTACAATTTTCTTCTTATTTACTTTGTGGCCAAACTAATATGGCCATAGAGATACCAAAATAATATTATTTTACATTTGTTACTTAATGGCTATTTGTCAGCAGATTTTTGCTGTTTAATCTGGAGACAGCATGTTGTAGGAAACAAAACAAGATTCAACAATGCCTTTCAAGGTCTAAGCTGTTGTTTACCTGCAATGTTTGTTTTAGTATCGGGAACTTATGATTTCTTAGACGCAGCAACACATGAGTCCCAAGTCTGGCATGCCACTTTCTTTCATTTGCAGCTCCTCACTGTCCACAAAGCATTGTATTCAGAGGCTGATGTAGGCAGGGGTAGCTGTTTCAGCTCTCCTGTATTGCTAAATTTACCCCTTCACTCCTCCCTCCCCTCTCTGTACCCCACCCCCCTGGTTTTTTCATTTTTCATTTTTCCTTACCCTTCTTCAAAGAGCCATAACTTTTTTATTTTTCCATCAATACAGACATATGACGGCTTGTTTACTACGGGACAAGTTGTACTTTTAGATGAAATTATTTATTTTACCATACAGTGTAGAGGAAAATGGGGAAAAAAATTCCATGTGCAGTGAAATTGCAAAAATAAGTTCAATTACACATTGTTTTTTGGGTGGGGAGTTATTCATCATGCTCACTATATGGTAAAACTGACATGACGGTATGATGCGTCGAGTCGGTATGAGATTGTAGATACCAAATGTGTTACTTTTACTGTTATCTAAGCAGTGAAAAAAATTCTGAAGTTTTTAAAGAAAAAGTATTGCATTTTCGATGCCATTTTCTGCAACCCGTAGCAATTTCATTTTTTGTGATCTGGGGATGTGTGACGGCTTATTTTTTGCATCTTCAGGTAACATTTCTAATAATACCATTCGGTAGATGTTATGCTTTGATCACCCCTTATTGCATTTTATTGCAATGTAGAGGCGACTAAGAAAACACAATTTTAGCGCTTGTACTTTTTTTGCTGTTACGCAGTTTTCCAATCTCATTAACTGATTTTATATTTTGATTGTTCAGGCTTTTCTGAACATAATGATTCAAAACATGTGTATTTTTTTTAATAGTTTTATTTTCAATGGCGCAAAAGGGGGGTCATTTGAACTTTTGGTGTTTTTTTTTTCATACTTTAATTTTTTTTTTTAGTACTCTAGCTAACCACTATTTGGCATCAGCACTCCACAGTCTGATCACTTCTCTTATGTTTGAATGGATTACAAGACATTCAAAAATAGGGAAAATGATCACTCCCTGCAGATGATGTCAATGGGACCTCAGAAGCAGGAAGTGAATCAGGACAACGTCCGGGTCATTACAAGACTCCGGGTTATTAAGATAACAGTGCAGGTCCAGTGATTTGCTTCACGGGACCTGTGATCCCAGTGAGGAACAGTGCGATCCCTGCCGAGGGGCTTTGGATCGTGCAGTCAATAAATGACAGTGCGATTCAAAGGGTTAACAGCGCTGATTAGATTGCTGATCTAATCGGTGCTGTTATGCATATCTTACCTGATGACATCAGCTGAGATGTGGGAGGGAGGATGCGGGCTAACAGCGTGAGCTCTCATCAAACGGTGGGAGGTGACCTATGACGCACATATGCATCATGGGTCGTGAAGGGGTTGAAAACTGGTTTAGTCAAAACCACTGCAACCAGTAATCTAATTCAGAAATCATTGCATTCAGGGTCTCCATGCCTACATCATGCTCTCTCAGACTAGTTTGTAAAAAACAACTGACAGATTCTATTAAATAAAGTACTTTGACTATCCATATTCTTTGATCTATTGCAGTTTTTTTTTTATATAACAATGATAGATTTGTAAAAGATTTTTGCAGGATGATTTCTCGGTACCATTTGTAACATATAACTTTCTTACATCTTTCTATTCTATTTATTTAGAAATCACTGTTCAAAGTCAACCATTAGACACATTTATTTTTTTGTTTCCAATTTTAAATTTAGGGGATAAATATTAAGATATTTTATTAGTTTGGACTAATTATATTCCCAATAATATCAAATATGTAAACTGTATTTTTTAACTTTCATAGGCTGGGGTCACATTAACGTTATTGGCTGCGCTAGGGGGGTTGCATTAAAAACATAGGTTTTGGCAGCCTTATCGCAGTGTTACCGCCATGGTAGCGCTGCGTTAATGCTGCGAGTTGTTCCCTATGGTGACACGGCCCCTAGCGCTGCTCAAACGCCGGCATCTGAGGGCTGGAGTTTGAAATCTCGCCCTTTTTCCTAGTTTGTCAAATGACGCTGCAGAAAGCAAATGAAGCTGGTTCTGCTAAATTATAGTGATTTCACCAAGAGGTTAGATTAGAGATTGAAACATTTTATCTAATTTCTGCGTTCATCATCCTGATAGAGTCAAAGCAATGCAATAGCCAATTCATTTCAATATATAGGTAAATAAATGCTATCAAATGAAAAAATAAATACATTTTGAATGTTGTTAATTAAAAGTTTTTCTTTTTATTTCCTGTTGCTTTTCATGCAAGTGGTTTACTAGCTAGCTTATTTTTTATGTTCATCATAGGTCCCAAAGGCTTGGAGGTTCTGTCAAGAATGTCTGTCGCTAGCGATGTTACACACGCACACCTCACAAGAGGGAATTGCATAAAGAAAGAAGTCTTTGCTAAAAGGAACAAAGAGTGCATAATTGGATAACTTTGCGAAATACCATGAATATCATCTACAAACTTTTATAACATATTATTCTGTAAGAATTACTTAGTACTTGTGTAATGATTTGTTTAGGAGATACTAATTTAATTCAACATCTCAATTTGCTATTGTTAACAAAAAAAATTGTAACCTCTTACCTGTAAAATAAACTTTATTCCACTTTTTACAAAATTAATTCCACTTTTTACAAAATAAAGACTCCCCCACATTATTCCTCATTTATTATTATTATTTTTTTTTAAATTCACAAAGTTCTGATGTAGTCCATGGTGTAATCGTTCTACAATGTCACCCTGAATTGGTACTACAACCTATGGAGCCTCATTCATAGTTCAATCATGGTCAATGTTAAACACCAAATCTTTAATGCTCACTGATGTCAGTAATTCATTTGAGCCATGCAACAGCCAATTATAGTAATGCTAGTAGCCATCAAGGCTACAGCGTTACTGTGCATGTCAGGCAAACCATGCATGTTTATTTAAAAATCCATAAAACATGCTGGTGGAGGACTTGAGCATTCTCTGCAGCACCGATGATACTCAAACGAGTAATGAGCATGCCCAAGTACCACAATGCTTGATCAAGTATACAGCAGTAGTGAGCATGCTCGTTCATCACTAAACTCTATGTATTGTGGATTTAATGGTAATAGTTTTAAGTATCACAATTGAGATAATCTTATAAAGGTGTCTTTCCTATGTAGTGTGTGATGGTTTTGCCTGGCCAAACAAAAACATGGACTGATCATACTACAGCTCCTGGGCAAGAGAGGAAGCAGTAGGGAGTATATCGAATTTACAGCATAAGATCACAGCTGATTATTTTTGTAACATAAAGCATTTCCCTGCCTGTTTTTAAAGGGAACTAACCAGCAGGATTTAGGGCTATAAAGTGAAAGATGACATATGATTGCAGAGAAAGCTGTTATAAAAGTCTTGGAAAGAGAGCAGCAGACGAACGGAATGTGCAGCACAGCGTCACTATGAGAGGCTGAGTTTATTTGTATTACACCCCTGTGGGTTCTAAGCCAAACCTTCCTCCCTTTCTCTCCCTTCCCCCCTCTTTCCCTCCCATCCTGTCAGTATTTACCAGGTACAGAACGTCTGACATTGTGCATGGTCATAGCGCATGGTTATAGAGCAACTTTAGTCATCCTATGTGCCCAACCTCATCACTAACTCCTACTTATGCCTGAGTATTCATATTCGGTCACAATCAGGAGAACACAGCAACCCCTGCAGTCTTTGTACAACCTCCATCTCCGAACCTCTCAGAGACCCCGGTCACAAACACGAGAGGAGACCAGAACAGATTGGCGCTACTGGCATCTGTCATCTTTGATCTCAATAGTGGCAAGTAAGGCTGTGGTCACAGTAGCATTTTTCACATGCGTTTTTGGAGACCTGCGTTTTCAAAAATGCATGTAAAAAACGCACCCATAGGCCCCCATGTTAAAAAACGCATGCCCTAATAGCCAAAAAACATGTGTGACAGTCCCATGCGTTTTTGGAGCATATCCAAAAACGCATGCGTTTTTTAATAAGGGGCTTTATGGAAAACGCATGCAAAAATGCATGTACAATTAGTGCCATTCAAAAACGCATGCGTTTCCCATAGGAGCTCATGTTAAAAAAACGCATGCGTTTCCGGAAACGCATGCGTTTTTTTAACATGGGCTCCTATGGGAAATGCATGCGTTTTTGAATGGCACTAAAAGGTACTAATTGTACATGCGTTTTTGCATGCGTTTCCCATAGGAACCCATGTTATAAAAACGCATGCGTTTTTCAAAACGCACAAAAAAAATACTACAAGCACTATTTTTAGGTGCAGATTCAAAAACGCAGCCAAAAACACAGGGAGCCATCACACACCTTACAAAACTCATGCTGACATGAAAAAAAGCAAGAGTTTTGTTAAATCACTAAAAAAAACGCATGGCAACTGTGACCACAGCCTAAGAGAGGGAGTGATGAGCTTGAGCACATAGGACAACTTACATTGTGCTATGACCATGCACGATGTCAGACATCCTGTGCCTGGTATATGCCTGGTATATGCTGTTTTATAACAGTTTCTCTGCAATTGAACCTTGAATCATTTAAGTGGAGGCATGATTACAATCAATATCTTCACTTTATACCCTTAAATCCTGCTGGTTGGTTCCCTTTAAGCGAAGTTTTATGTAAAAAAAAACACCTTCAAGTTGATGATCAAAGATCTTAACCATCCATTATAAGATTTTTGTCATAGTCACTGACACCACACAGAGACAGTTCTGGTTGATTAAAAGACTTGATGTAGTTGACTAAGTGGGCTAAGCTTTAGCTGTGACTGTATGTTAAGTGTATAAAACAACAGTATTCCTATGCATTGAAGGGACAGAAGATCACCTGACTATACTTCATTGCATGATCACTCTAGTTTATTTTGTCTTGTTCTTTTCAGTAATTCTCCATGTTGTGATGATGAGTAAAATGGTTTCTGTATGCCCTAAGTAAAACAATGTTGCTGAAAGCTACAAATCTATGAGACCAGCAAAAACAATTATACACAAGGCAAAACTAAGAGCTTTTACATTATTATTTAATATTAGCCTGAGCTTCACTGTGCAGGTGAAAAAAAGTTATTGCTTTTAAGATTTTATCATTGTTGCTTTGAATTTATAACAATTTCATAGATAGGTTGTATTTTCATTATATTTATGTTGCCAAAATATGTAGCTCAAGAACTGAACAACTCAAATGTTATACAGTACTTGTCTCTTTCTCTAAGGTACATTAACTTTTATCTATATCCAGCGCATTTGATATACCTTCTCTTTGACTATTCCTCCTCGAATACATTACTTGATGTCTTTTTTCGAGCTGCCTTTCTTCTGATGTTGGTTCAATGCTGGCTTTTATCTCATAGTCTATTTTCTACTATTTCTACTGTCAACTTTCACTTTTCTCAATATTCTAACTTCCATCCCTTCCAAGCTACCTGACTTTTACTTTCTTCCATTATCAGTTTCCACCCTTCAAATTTCTAACTCCTACTTTGTGAATGGACACTTTCAGGTCAAAAATCCATATGTAACTCATATCATTTTCTAATTCTTCACTCTAACACTCTAAACTCTCTCTATTTTTTTTTTTTTTTTTTTTTTTTCCATTTTAACTTTACTTTACTTGGTACGCTGATGGAAACAATACACGGTACAGTTCGGTTTAGGGTGTTGTTACCAAGTCAGGATTTCTCTTAAGGAGTCTTTAGATGTTCCTTCTTTGTCTTCAGGGTTTCTATTCTCTTCTATTTCTTTCTTTCTAAACTCTCTCTATTTATACATTTCTTTTATTTATATTTCCCTCCTATCATCTGTAAGCTTCAAATAAAAGATTAATTCCATCTGTCACTCACAGTGAGTGATCCACTTAGTTCTCTGCTGTCCACTCCCGATAGCATGAATATGCATGTCACATATTCACACCACATCACTGCAGAGGGGATCACTGGGGGCTGTATTGTCCTCTCTGCTCTCTGTGTTTTCAACATCACAAGAGGTCAAATACAACACAGAAATTGTCACAGCAGGGATACCTGCTTAGAGAAACAAATGGAGTTTAGATAAGGCAGATCTGTAATAGCTCTTTCCCTCTGTGTCCTCAACAGAACAGAAGCTACTAAAACTTGACACTGCACTGTACTGAGAGCAAAGGGAGGAAGGACGAGGGAGGAGAGGGCTGCTGAGAGGGAGTGCATAATTACATGACAGTTTATACAGCAGCTGGACTATTCCTGTTTGCTTATAATGGAGAGGACTAATCCAGGAGCTCCCTGCAGGGTCTGACAGTGCTAGTAACATGTAAACTACAAATGGTATAATAATGATTTTACATGTTCTTAAAAGGTCTGCCCAAGCCCTATTCAAGAGTAATATTAGTATCATACTAAAAAATGACCTGACAGTGTCTCTTCTTGTGTGTTTAAATATAGAAGAACACAGCAAGTTACACTTCAACCTACAATCTATTGTTATGCTGAGAAACCTGTAGTTTAAGTACAGCAAGATTGCTTGTTTTCATACCTTACATAGTAAAAAGATCAATGAATTCTCTATCTGGATGCAAAGGTGGGTAGCTACAATACTAGGTAACATACGAGGGATGCAAATGGAGATTTCCCTCAGATAAGGTCTCCTTAAAGAAAACTGTCATCAGGGCAAAACTTTTTTGCTCTAATTTTACTCCTGCTATTCTCATGAGAATTAATTTTTTAATTTCCTTTTTAAATCTTTATGGCTGCCAATATGTAGGGCGTCTCAGTTAGTGCTTCCAATATACTATTTTTATTGCTATTCCCAGAGGCGATGCTCTCAAGGCAATACTACAGAGAAGCCTAAAGACAAATGCATTGAGAATCCTGTGAGAAATGGCCCATTGATAATGATAATGAACATAAAAAGCTTGATATGTATAGTATGTCAAAATGTAGGAATAACTTCAATATTCACATGTTTAAGGACTTTTACGTATATCTGTATCACATATGGATATTAGTGATGGGCGAGTCCTAAATTACTCGGAATCGCTTGACTCTAGCGAGTCCGAGCCCGGGACTCGCTACTCGATGCGAGTCTAGCGAGTCCAATGTTAATGAATGGGGAAGCGAGTAATAGCGAGTAATGTGCGATTTACAAATTGCAGATGTGTCTCGGAAGCGTCAGGCTCTATCTGCTAGGACTCGTTACTCTGCGAGTTACCCAGCGTTTACTCGTACAGTAACGAGTCCAATGCAAATCAATGGCAATCCTAGTTTTATCAGAGACTCTGACAAAACTAGGATTGCCATTGTCTTGCATTGGACTCGCTACTGTGCCAGTGATAGCAGGGAAACTCGCAGAGTAAGAGATGTCTGCTCTGTGCAGCTCCAGGGTCCTAGAGCCCACCTGCTGCCTGATGTAGCAGAGCTGAGATTGTTCTCAGTCAGCTCATTCCCTGTGCATAGACATCTATATCTATGCACAGGGGATGTAGCAGAGAGGACATCGCATTTTGGACTACGTCGGACGGAAGAGGACTTTTTTAATTAAAGATGGAGTCCCTAATGGCTTTTTTTTTTATTTCTAATAAAATATTTTCTCTGGTTTGTTTTTTTTTAACCCTTTTAGCCCTTTTTTTTTTATTATTTCATGAAATAATAAAAAAAAAATGCGTGGGGCTCCGCGCAACTTCTATGTCTAGCCAGGTACAGCTAAGCAGCTGGGGGCTGGAATCCGCAGCGCAGGGAGGCCCAAGCTTTCTGGGCACCCCCTGCTGCAAATTGCAGCCCACAACCGCCCCAGAAGATGGCGCATTTATTGAAGCACCATCCTCTGGCGCTGAACCCTGCTCTTCCAGCGGCCCTGGTGGCGGTGGCACGCTGGGTAATAAAGGGGTTAATACCACCTTTGTTATACAAGCTGGTATTAAGCCCGAGAGTCTTAATGTCAGGCCAGGTTTGACCCGGCCACTAAGAATCTCCAATAAAGGGTTAAAAAAAACACCACATAGAGAAAATTTTTTATTAGAAATAAAAAAAAAAGCCATTAGGGACTCCATCTTTAATTAAAAAAATCCTCTTCCGTCCGACGTAGTCCAAAACGCGATGTCCTCTCTGCTATATCCCCTGTGCATAGATATAGATGTCTATGCACAGGGAATGAGCAGACTGAGCACAATCTCAGCTCTGCAAATCAGGCAGCAGGCGGGCTCTAGGACCCTGGAGCTGCACAGAGCAAACAGCTCTTACTCTGCGAGTTTCCCTGCTATCACTGGCACAGTAGCGAGTCCAATGCAAGACAATGGCAATCCTAGTTTTATCAGAGTCTCTGACAAAACTAGGATTGCCATTGATTTGCTTTGGACTCGTTACTGTGCGAGTAATCGCTGGGAAACTCGCAGAGTACCGAGCCCTGTGAGTCCCTTACTACTCGCAGAGTAACGCGTCCTAGCGAGTAGATTCGCCCATCCCTAATGGATATATATATATATATATATATATACACTATATAACTTCAATTCACTCATCTTTCCTGCATGTCTCTCCTCACAAGAGAGGTATATGAATCTGTAACTTCAATTCACTCATCTTTCCTGCATGTCTCTCCTCACAAGAGAGGTATATGAATCTGTAACTTCAATTCACTCATCTTTCCTGCATGTCTATCCTCACAAGAGAGGTATATGAATCTGTAACTTCAATTCACTCATCTTTCCTGCATGTCTCTCCTCACAAGAGAGGTCTATGAATCTGTAACTTCAATCAACAATATACTTGTCTTTTAATAACGTAATATACTGAAATCATCTTACTGTGTGTGATGTGGGATGTTCAGAGGTCATCTTTGGTTTAAAAGTGTTTATGACCCAGGGTGATGTGACAGAAACTCTTGTTTATTTGTCTTGCATTTATTACTTGCATCTTAACAAGTGTAATAGACCCAGATCTAAGTAGAAACTCACTATATATGTAGACCCAGCTAAGGGGTGCAATCATGCGGGGTCTTGCAATCATGCCAACTGTAGAAGTGCAGTTACATCGGGCAGTTAAACGGGGCAGGAAACGGGTAAGTCATGCAAGACAAACAAACAGATATGCAATTTGTTCACTTGCACTGCAATTATGTATTCACTATGTAAACCCCAGACTGCTCATCACTACTGACCTCTCACCCACCACTACAGCTCTCCTTCCCGCTGCATCTGACCCACACTACTCCCATCCCCTGCTCACCATCCACAATGTATCCCCTCCTTTGCACTCTCACTCCCATCCTTCTCCACTTCCTGCTACCCCCGCTCATCCCTCCACCCAGCAACCAAGTACTTCTCTCACCCCCCATCCTACCTAACCACCTCACCCACTCCTCTGAACTATTCCTTCACTTTCAACCCTCCATCTCCAATCAGGCACGGCCACCACGTAAACTCTCATACTCCCACCTGCTAACCCTCTCCCTGCTCCTCCTACTCGCTGGCGACATTTCCCCTAATCCCGGCCACCCCTGCCACATCCCCACAGTCACCTGCACCCCAACCCCCACGTCCCATCACAACTCTCATAACCCCACCATCACCCACCCTCGCAACCTGACCAACCTTAGACCCATCCCTCCAGCCCCTGCGCTTCTAATCTTCCTGCCAGGCGCACTCTGGAACGCCCGCTCAGTCTGTAATAAGCTCACAGACATCCATGAACTCTTTATTTCTAATAAACTCTCATTCCTTGGCATCACAGAGACCTGGCTCACCCCCTCCGACACGGCCTCCCCTGCTGCACTATCCTACGGCGGAATCAATCTTTCCCACACACCCCGCCCCCCTGACAAACATGGCGGAGGTGTCGGCATACTTCTATCCGACACCTGCTCCTTCTCCCCTATTCCATTACCCCCCTCGGTTACTCTCCCATCTTTCGAAACCCACTCTGTCCGCATCTTCTCCCCCTGTAACCTCCAGCTAGCCGTCATCTACTGCCCCCCTTGATCCATCCCCACCTTCATCGACCAATTTACCACCTGGCTACTTCACTTCCTCTCTACTGACATCCCCACCATCATTATGGGCGATTTCAATATCCCCATTGACACTGCCCACCAAACCTCCTCTCAACTTCTTTCCCTGACCTCCTCTGCCACCCACAAAGATGGCCACACGCTGGATCTCATCTTTACCCGTCTTTGCTCCCTTACTAATCTCACAAACTTTACCCTCACCCTGTCTGACAACAATCTGCTGACCTTCCCCTCCCTCACCTTCCCTACTACATCACCTCCTCAACGCAAACTTGATCATCCCCGCAGAAACCTAAAACACATTGATCTACACTCACTCTCAGAATCCCTTCTCCCTCTCGCCAACATAACATCTATACGTGACACAGACACTGCCACCACCCTCTACAACACCACATTAACCAAGGCACTCGACTTAGCCGCCCCCCTCACACACCACGCTCCACACACTAATAGGCAACCCAGGCACACCACCCTCACTAAAGACCTGAGACGGGCATCCAGGGTCGCCGAGAGGTGATGGAAAAAATCAGGTTCCACTGAACATTTTGCGCTGTTCAAACAGTCCCTCATCGCCTTCAAGACTGCACTTGCCACCGCCAAACAAACCTTCTTATCCCTAATAACCTCCCTGTCCTTCAATCCCAAGCAACTTTTCAAAACCTTCAATTCCTTACTCTGCCCGCCTGCTCCCCCTCCCTCTCCCCTTATCTCTGCAGAAGACTTTGCCTCCTTCTTCAAAGAAAAGATTGACAGAATCAGAGACAGCTTTGATCCACTGTCCTCACAGCCTCCCCTTTCACCTATACTGCCCTCTACTTCAATCAACTGCTTCCCCCCTATAACTGAAGACCAGCTCTCCTCCCTCCTGTCAAAATCACACCTCACCACCAGCACCCACGACCCGCTCCCATCCCACCTCATTCCCAACCTCACCTCCGTTATCATCCCAGCCCTAACTCATCTTTTCAACCTATCACTCACCACCGGCACCTTCCCCTCAGCCTTCAAACACGCCTTGATCACACCCATCCTCAAAACTGTCTCCAACTACCGCCCTATATCTCTCCTCCCTTTCGCCTCTAAACTACTTGAACAGCATGTCCACTCTGAGCTGCCGTCTCACCTCTCCTCCTGCTCCCTCTTTGACCACCTGCAATCTGGCTTCCGACCCTCCACTCCACTGAAACAGCCCTGACCAAAGTCACAAATAGACCTACTGACTGCCAAAAGTAAGCGCCACTACTCTGTTCTCCTCCTCCTCGACCTGTCAGCCGTCTTCGACACTGTTGACCAACTCCCTTCTACTACAGATCCTGGAATCTCTTGGCATCACGGACCTTGCCCTCTCTTGGATCTCCTCATACTTAAACGCACATTCAGCGTCACCCACTCCCACACATCCTCCTCGCCCTACCCCCTATCTGTCGGGGTCCCCCAGGGCTCGGTTCTTGGACCTTTACTGTTCTTAATCTACACTCTTGGCCTAGGGCAACTCATTGAGTCCCATGGCCTCCAATATCACCTCTACGCCGACAACACCCAAATCTACCTGTCTGGTCCTGACATCGCCTCCCTTCTATCCAAAATTCCACACTGCCTGTCCGCCATCTCATCCTTCTTCTCTGCTCGCTTCCTTAAGCTGAACATGGACAAAACCGAGTTCATAGTCTTCCCCCCAAGACGCTTCCCCTCACTACCTGACCTATCCATCGTCGTCAACGACTGCTCTCTCTCTCCAGTCCCCCAAGCCAAGTGCCTCGGGGTTATCCTTGACTCTTCATCTCCTTCAAGCCCCACATCCAGGCCCTCGCCTCTGCCGACTCCAGCTCAAAAACATCTATAGGATTCGCACTTTCCTTGACCACGACACTGCTAAAACCCTTATTCATGCTCTCATCATCTCCCGCCTCGATTACTGCAACCTCCTGCTTACCGGCCTCCCCAATACCTCCCTTGCACCTCTCCAATCTATCTTGAACTCCGCTGCCCGCCTAATCCATCTGTCTCCCCGCTACTCCCCTGTCTCCCCCCTCTGCCAAGCCCTTCACTGGCTCCCTACTTCCCAGAGATCCCGGTTTAAAACATTAACCATGACATACAAAGCCATCCACAACCTGTCCCCTTCATACATCTCTGACATGGTCTCCCGATACCTACCCTCACGCAACCTGTGATCCTCCCAAGAGCTTCTCCTCTACTCCCCCCTCATCTCCTCTTCGCACAACCGCATACAGGATTTCTCCCGTGCTTCACCCAGACTCTGGAACTCACTGCCCCAACACATCAGACATTCTCCTACCCTGGGAACCTTCAAAAGAAACCTGAAGACCCACCTGTTCCGCCAAGCCTACCACCTGCAATAAGACCCGGTCCACCACACCGCCTCACGACTGGAATTTCCTCCGCCCACTGTATCCCCACCCGCCCCTCGTAGACTTTGAGCCTTTGTGGACAAGGATTTCTCCCCTCTTGTTTCTGTACAACCGAACTGTCAACATTTATTGTTACTTGTATTGTTACCATGTTACTTGTCCTAGTCTGCCCTTTTTAGCATGTAAAGCGCCATGGAATATAATGGCGCTATATAAATAAATAATAATAATAATAATCATCTAATTCTGTCTGTCTGTCTGTAACGGAAATCCCGCGCTGATTAAATTAATGATCGACAGGCGCAGTCTCGGCGTGAATTGTTGCGGGATTTGAACCATGCACACCACAGCTAACGTTGGGAGATCAGCGGCGCTAGCTGACGGTAGCTGCAGGTCATCTCCTGCCGCATGGAGGTCAGCGGCGACGCACCGGGAGACGACCGGCGCCAGCGGAAGTAAGCTATCGACCAGCGCTAGCAAGCTCGACCAGGCCCCCACTGTAAAATCACTGATCGTGTTAGAATGGCCTGGACCATTTTTTGATCAGTGGGACCCTGCTGGGCAGCATGCATTGGTGTGTTTCACGGGGGCAACGACCAAAGACCTCAATACTACGTCCTAAAGTGAAAAGGTCCCAATGACTGCCATATCGTTGCTGCATCACTGGGGAGATCTAACTGTTTGACATCTCACCAGCGATCACGCAGTGACGCTACAGGGATCCCTACCAGGTGTGTCATTGTCAGGATCGCTGGAGCGTCGCCAAGTGTGACGGTACCTTACTGATCGCTCATTGCATTATTCTTCATAAATAAATTACATATGTATTCTAGAATACCCGATGCATTACAATAGGGCCACCATCTAATATATATATATATATATATACACATCTTTTACCTCATCATATTATGTCCATAATGGACAAGGACTAATGTACAGAGCTAAACGCAGCATATATATACAAAACCAAAAGAGGTTGCAGCACTCCAGTAGTAGATTACAAACTTCAAGCCTATATACACTGTGTTCCAAATTATTATGCAAATTGGTTTTAAGTGTCATAGGGTTTTATTTTTATTTTTTTTCAATGATACCCATTGATGGTATTGTATCTCAGGGTTCTTTGGATCATTGAAATCAATCTCAGATATCTGTGATAATTAGTTTGGTAGGTGAGCCCAATAAAATGAAAACTGGGTGTTCCACAATATTACGCAGGCCACAATTTTCAAGTAACATGGGAAAGAAAAAGGATCTCTCTGCTGCCGAAAAGCAACAAATAGTGAAATGCCTTGGACAAGGGATGAAAACATTTGATATTGCACGAGAACTTAAGCGTGATCATCGTATTGTGAAGAGATTTGTGGCTGATTCTGAGCAAAGATGTGTTCGTGCAGATAAAGGCAGAATGAGGAAGGTTTCTGCCAGGCAAGTTCATCAGATTAAGAGAGCAGCTGCTAAAAAGGCCTTACAAACCAAAAAACAGATATTTGAAGCTGCTGGTGCCTCTGGAGTCCCTCGAACCTCAAGGTGTAGGATCCTTCAAAGGCTTGCTGTGGTGCATATACCTACTATTCGGCCACCCCTAAACCGTGCTCACAAGCAGAAACAGTTGCAATGGGTCCATATATACATGAAGACTAATTTTCAAACAGTCTTGTTTACTGATGAGTGCCGAGCAACCCTGGATGGTCCAGATGAATAGAGTAGTGGATGATTGGTGGATGCCACCATGTCCCAACAAGGCTGCGACGTCAGCAAGGTGATGGAGGAGTCATGTTTTGGGCTGGAATCATTGGGAAACGGCTGGTAGGCCCCTTTAAGGTTCCTGAAGGTGTGAAAATGACCTCTGCAACGTATATAGAGTTTCCAACTGGGAACTTTCTTCCATGGTACAAAAAGCAAAAACGTGCCTTTAGGAGCAAAATCATCCTCATGCATGTCAATGCACCATCTCATGCTACAAAGAATACCTCTGTGCCATTGGCTGCTATGGGCATAAAAGGAGATAAGCTCATAGTGTGGCCACCATCTTCCGCTGACCTCAACCCTATAGAGAACCTTAGGAGTATAATCAAGCAAAAGATCTATGAGGGTGGGATGCAGTTCACATCAAAATAGCAGCTCTGGGAGGCTATTCTGACATCATCCAAAGAAATACAAGCAGAAACTCTCCAGAAACTCACAATATCAATGGATGCTAGAATTGTGAAGGTGATATCAAAGTAGGGTTCCTATGTTAACATGTAACTTGGCCTGATAGGATGTTTTGGAGTTAAATAGCTTTTTATTTCAGTGAATGTGACGTGTTAATGCTGCAAATTCAACAAATGAGCATTTTCAGTTCTTTCAAACGTATCAAATGTTTACAAACTCTACTGTTTTTAATTTTGAAAATTATACTGTTATCATAGGGAGATTTCTTCAATAAAATTTGATGTATACTCTAATGGGTGATGACTTTTATTAAATTGACTGTCATTTGCACCAACCATTTAGAAAAATCAGAGAAAAAGAACATTTGCATAATAATTTGGAACACAGTGTAGTGGCATAGGTTACAAGATGGCTACAATTCGGGCTCACACGCCCTTAATCCAGCACATCGTATGCCACAATAAAGGCTTAACGTTTGTAATCGGCTACTGGAGTGCTTCAAACTTTTTTAGTTTTGTATATATCAAGAGTATTTAATTTCACTTGGTTGAATTGCACCCTATACTGTGCTACTCTATTTATTATCTACTATATAATCATTTAATTCTGTCTGTCTTTCTGTAACGAAATCCCACGTCGATAATTGGTCTCGCCAGGCACAGTACGGCCGCTAATTGGTGCAGGATTTGAACTACGCACACCACCGCTACCATCAGGAGATCAGCCGCGGGTCATCTCCTGCCGCATAGAGGTCAGCGACAACGTAGCCGGGAGATGACCGGTGCTCGCAATGGAAGTAACCAGACCAGTGTTAGCAATGTCGCTCAATGTGACGCGCAGCAGCGACCAGGCCCCCGCTGTGAGATCTCTGATCATGGAGATCAGTAAGGTACCATCACACTTGGCTATGCTGCAGCGATCCCGACAACGATACGACCTGTAGGTATCGCTGGACCGTCGCCAAGTGACGGTACCTTACTGATCACTGGTGAGGTGTTACACGTGCAGATATATTGAACGAAGCCGCGACCAATCAGAAACCAGCGCAGTCTGGCCGCGAATTGCAGTGGGATTTCAACCACGCTTTCCTGATTGATTTTGACGCGGAATTTCACTCCCACTCACAGCATGACGTAGTTCAGTCATGTTTACTGAACACGTCCTGTCAGTCACATTGTGAGGACTTTAGTCATGTTTACTGAATACGTTCTGTCAGTCACAGTGCGACATAGTTCAGTCACATTCACTGAACATGTTCTGTCACAGCGCG
Source organism: Allobates femoralis (assembly GCA_033576535.1). Taxonomy (NCBI): domain Eukaryota; kingdom Metazoa; phylum Chordata; class Amphibia; order Anura; family Aromobatidae; genus Allobates; species Allobates femoralis. The sequence goes on from JARQOC010000002.1 coordinate 193,441,831, forward strand.
CTGAACACATACTTCTTTACCGTATGCTATAATTATTTACGCTTCCTGTCTTCCAATGGGTTGTAAGCAAAAATACACCAAAGAGGATGACAGAAAAGCAGCAGCAGCAAGGTAATGACAACGTCAAGAGCAAGAGACACTTCAACAAACTGCCGCCATACAAGCCCAGGATGCAGAATCTCACAGACAACGTTGGGAACAGGAGGCACCACAATACATTGCCGCCAGACAAGCCCAGGATGTGCAATGTCAAAGACAACATCGGGATCAGGAGATACCACAACACACTGCCGTCAGACAAGCCCAGGATGCGGCATCTCACAGACAACGTCGGGAACAGGAGACACCACAACAAACTGCTGCCAGACAAGCCCAGGATGCCGAATCTCACAATGTTGGGAGAATGAATCTCCACAATCCAGGACAAACAGAAAACAACATGATCGCCAAATTCATAAGAAACGAATGTTCTACCAACTAAGGCAAGCCCAGCAGAATATTCAACAACTTGCATGTTATGTAACAGACAATGAAACTACAATTATTGAACACTACTGTGGAAATATGAATGTAGTTTGCTCTAAATGCAACTCTCTGAATTTCATTGATGGAAAAACCATCTGACAATCAGTTTAATCAATGCTGCGAAAAAAGAAAAGTTATGCTACCGAGACCTCACTACTCAGATTTATTTGAACAATTGATGAAAGGAATGCATCAAGACATTCAAAATTTTATGGAAAATATCAGAAGCATCAACAGTTCTCACGCGTTTACTTCATTTGGTGCCAACATTGCAACGCCCGATGGATTCGGACCATATTGTTTTAAAATTTATGGCCAGATCTACCACCGCACTGGAACACTTTACCCAGAGATAGGACAATCAACAAAATGTGTACAATTACACATCCTTGATACAAATGAGGCTACAGAACAAAGGATGAACCTGAAAGAAAATGAAAAGTGTGATGCTAAACTGATGAACCAAATTGCCGTACATTTACAAAAAATCAGCCCATTTGCTGCTGCATATCGCATACTTAAAGACGTTAAAGCTGAGGGGGAACAGAGGGTTATACAAAACAGGACTGAAATGCCTTCTATTGTCATGGCCATTAAACAAGAACATAAACAGGATCTCCGACTTTAGAACAAACCACGGGTAAGTGAGGTTGCAGTCTTTTTTCAAAACGATGATGGAAAGCCTCCTTTTCAAAGGGATATATTAGTCCATCTTAAGCCAGACCAAAACAACCCTTTAGTTCCTAAAACACAACGAATTAGCATTTTGCACAGCTCTTCTGTATCCGCTATTCATTCCAAGAAGTGATCAAGGGTGGCATGAAAACCTACACCAGCAAGGAACTTCAAGAAGAATTACAAAACTTCAGTTTCTACAGTTTTCTTTTGTCTGTCCGAAATTACTTCAATCCTATTTTAAACGGTGGGAAACTGATACAACAGTGCTTAGTCAACACATACGTTAAAATTGAAGCTACCGTATATACTCGCGTATAAGCCGAGTTTTTCAGCCCAAAAATTGGGCTGAAAAGTACCCCCCTCGGCTTATACGCGAGTCAGTGTGGGGGCTGCTGTATACAGCGGTATAAAGCAGCCCCCGCATCCCCAGTAATGCAGGGCCCCCCCCCCTCATGCTCCGGTCACCTGTAAAGCAAATTATACTTATCAGTGTCCCGCTGCCGTCCGCGCCCGCCGCTGCCGACATCGCGATCCTCCATCTTCATGCGTCTTCTTCCTGTTTCTGTGCGCGTCGCAGGCAATGACGTTATTACCGGCGACGCGCACAGGAAACAGGAAGAAGTCGCATGAAGACGGAGGATCGGGATGTCGGCAGATGCGGGCGCGGACGGCAGCGGGACACTGATAAGTATAATTTGCTTTACAGGTGACCGGAGCATGAGGGGGGGCCCTGCATTACTGGGGCTGCCTGTATACTACCACTGGGGCTGCTGTATATAGGGGCTGCTGTATACACCACTGGGGCTGCAATACCACTGGGGCTGCTGTATATAGGGGCTGCAATACCACTGGGGCTGCAATACCACTGGGGCTGCTGTATATAGGGGCTGCTGTATACACCACTGGGGCTGCAATACCACTGGGGCTGCTGTATATAGGGGCTGCAATACCACTGGGGCTGCTGTATATAGGGGCTGCAATACCACTGGGGCTGCAATACCACTGGGGCTGCTGTATATAGGGGCTGCTGTATACACCACTGGGGCTGCAATACCACTGGGGCTGCTGTATATAGGGGCTGCAATACCACTGGGGCTGCTGTATATACCACTGGGGCCTGCTGTATATCATACTGCTGGGGCCTGTATACCACTGCTGGGGGCTGTATACCTGTGCTGGGGTCCACCCTCGGCTTATACGCGAGTCAATAGATTTTCCCAGGTTTTGGGGGCAAAAGTAGGGGGGTCGGCTTATACACGGGTCGGCTTATACACGAGTATATACGGTAATTGGCTAAATTTCATACTAATGAACCAAAAACAACTTAAAGTTGAAGTCTACTGTGTTCTTCAAGAACATTTGCAAAAACAAACAATTCAAAAGGGAATTCCAATTTGAAAAACAGTAGTTCTCCCATCGTCGTTTGAAGGTAGCCCACGCAACAAGCAACAGCGTAATCAAGATGCAATGGCAATATTAATAAAGTATGGAATACCTGACATTTTTGTGACAATGACCTGTAATCCTAAATGGCTGGAAATTATCGAAAATCTAGAATTCTGCCACAAGTTGAACACAGGCCGGACTTAGTCGCATACGATTTCGACTGAAACTCAGCAGCCTTTTGAAAAACATTAAAAATGGGCTTTTTGGAACAGTTGTAGCAATGATATACACAATAGAGTTTCAGAAACGAGGTCTCCCACATGCGCATATACTAATTATCTTAGACGCGGATTCTAAGTTTCGCATGATGGAAGAAATCGATAAGATATTGTGGGCTGAAATTCTTAACCAAGAAAAGTATCCTGAACTGTATAATGTTGTAATCTCTCATATGGTTCATGGCCCATGTGGTGTAGCAAATCCAAAAAGTCCTTGCATGGAAAATGGAAAGTGTACAAAAGGGTTTCCAAAGGAGTTAAAACAGCACACTGTTAAAGACTTGGATGATTACACATCCTATCGGCGACAACACATTGATATCATTGTCCACAAAAAAAATTGTAAATGACTCATGGATAGTCCCATACAACCCATACTTATCAAAATGCTACAACTGTCACATCAACGTAGAAATCTGCGCTTCAATAAAAAGTGTAAAATATCTTTTCAAGTACATCTACAAGGGGCATGACAAAGCTAACATCGAAATACAACAGAAAACAGTCAGTCACGATGAATCATCAACTTTTGTTGACTCAAGATATGTGAGTGCTGCTTAGAGGATATTTGCATTTCCAATGCATTCACAGTTCCATGCCATCATACGTTTAGCTATTCATTTAACAAATCAACAGCAGCTTTATTTCTTTGAAGATGCTCAAGTTGAAGATGTCTCAAAAACTTTAAGCATGAGGTCAACATTAATGGAATGGTTATTGCTTAAGCAATGTGACAAAAACACAAGGCAGTATTTGTATCAAGAGATTCCAGAGCATTATGTTTTAGGCTAGGGTCACGCTTGCCAAGCCTTTGTTTAGGTGCTTTTTTGCATGCGTTTTTACATTTCTGCATGCGTTTTTTAAGGTGTTTTATGACACCCTGCGTTTTTCCATGCGTTTTTGAAAAAGCACCAAAAAATACTGCAAGCTGCGTTTTTTGGTGTGTTTTCTAAAACGCATGCATTTTTCAACATGGAGCCCAATAGGAAACGCATGCGTTTTTGCATGGTACTAAATGGTACCATGCGTTTTTGCATGCATTTTTCAAGGCAGCTCCACACTTAAGCACAAAAACGCATCCCAAAAACGCATGGCACTTTAGGCATGCATTTTTGCCATTGGAGCATGCGTTTTTTACATGGGGGCCTATGGGTGCGTTTTTCAATGCATTTTCAGAAAATGCAGGTCTCCAAAAACGCATGGAAAATCTGCAAGTGTGACCCTAGCCTAAGGCTGGGGTCACAGTAGCATTTTTCACATGCGTTTTTGGAGACCTGCGTTTTCAAAAACGCATGTAAAAAACGCACCCATAGGCCCCCATGTTAAAAAACGCATGCCCTAATAGCAAAAAAGCATGTGTGACAGTCCCATGCATTTTTGGTGCTTTTCCAAAAACGCATGCGTTTTTTAATATGGGGCCTTATGGGAAACGCATGCAAAAACGCATGTACAATTAGTACCATTCAAAAACGCATGTGTTTCCCATAGGAGCCCATGTTAAAAAAACGCATGCGTTTTAGAAAACGCATGCGTTTTTTTAACATGGGCTCCTATGGGAAACTCATGCGTTTTTGAATGGCACTAAAAGGTACTAATTGTACATGCGTTTTTGCATGCGTTTTCCATAGGGGCCCATGTTATTAAAACGCATGCGTTTTCTTCAAAAACGCATGCGTTTTTCAAAATGCACCAAAAAATAGTACATGCACTATTTTTGGGTGCAGATTTCAAAACGCAGCCAAAAACGCAGGGAGCCATCAGACACCTTAAAAAACTCATGATGACATGAAAAACGCATGTAAAAAAGCATGCGTTTTTAAAAGGAACTAAAAAAACGCATGTCAACTGTGACCACAGCCTAACTTGGAATCCAAGACAACGAGGACTTAGGAGAATAATTGGACGCATGTATACTGTTAGTGTCAAGTATCAAGAAAGATATTGCCTTCGGCTGTTACTACTGCATGTTAAAGGAGGTACACGTTATGACGATTTGAAAACAGTTAACGGAGTATTGCAAGATACAGTTAAAGCTGCAGCTTTGGCTTTAGGACTTCTATTGGATGATACTGTGTGGAGACTTACTTTAGAAGACGCAGTTACCCTACATATGCCAAAGCAACTTCGCAAATTGTTTGCCTTCATCTGCGTATTTGGACCGCCTACAAATCCGGCTCAACTTTGGACAAATTTCATAGAACATCTACCGTATATACTCGTGTATAATCCGACCCGTGTATAAGCCGACCCCCCTACTTTTGCCCCAAAACCTGGGAAAACCTATTGACTCGTGTATAAGCCGAGGGTGGACCCCAGAACAGGTATACAGCCCCCAACAGTGTGGTATACAGGCCCCCCAGTGGTATACAGGCCTCCCCAGTGGTAGTATACAGCAGCCTCCCCAGTGGTATATACAGGCCCCAGCAGTATATACAGCAGCCCCAGTGGTATAAAGGCCCCAGCAGTATATACAGCAGCCCCAGTGGTATATACAGCAGCCCCAGTGGTATACAGCAGCCCCAGCAGTATATACAGAAGCCCCAGTGGTATATACAGCAGCCCCAGTGGTATACAGCAGCCCCAGCAGTATATACAGCAGCCCCAGTGGTATATACAGCAGCCCAAGTGGTACACAGCAGCCCCAGTGGTATACAGCAGCCCAGCAGTATATACAGCAGCCCCAGTGGTATATACAGCAGCCCCAGTGGTACACAGCAGCACCAGCTGTATATACAGCAGCCCTAGTGATACACAGCAGCCCCAGCAGTATACACCCCCCATCAGTGGTATACAGGGCATACAGGGTTCCCCCTTGCTGGCGCACACCTGTAAAGTAATAGATCATTATACTTATCCCTGTCGCTGTCATTGCCGTCGCTCTGCACCGCGCTCCTCCTGGTCTTCATGCTTCCTCCTCCGGCGCACAGACAATGACGTCATTTCCTGTGCGCCGGAGGAGGAAGCATGAAGACCCGGAGGAGCGCGGTGCAGAGCGGCGGCGGCAGCGACAGGGATAAGTATAATGATCTATTGCTTTACATGTGTGCAGCAGCAAGGGGGGGCCCTGTATGCCCTGTATACCACTGATGGGGGGGCACTGTATACTGCTATGACTCGTGTATAAGCCGAGGGGGGACTTTTCAGCACATTTTTTGTGCTGAAAAACTCGGCTTATACACGAGTATATACGGTAATCAAGGATTACTGCTTACGTCTTCACAACAAAAGTGGAAATTGTCAAAATTTTTAATCTTATGCCATGCAAGATGTGCAAAATGTCTTACTACTGCATGGAAAAACATTTTCAGACTTTAATTTGCCACAGCCTGCAATGCAACTTCTACAAGTTCCAGAGTATGACGAAGCTTACAAATTATTGTTGGCAACAGAGAAGAGAAACTCCTTAAATGAACAACAACGGATTGCATATGACTCTATTGTGAGCGCTATAGAAAACCAAGCAGATGCAAGGCCAAAATGTAATTTTATTGATGGTCCAGGAGGGAGAGGTAAAACATACCTCTATGAAGTGTTAATGCATCACATTAGAGGGTTGGGAAAAGTCGTATTGCCATGGGCTACAACAGGTATTGCAGCAAACCTTTTACGAGGAGAGAGCACTATGCATTCACTCTTTGGGATACTAGTTCCAGTCAAGTAAATCTCTGTTTTTAGAATAAAACAAGACACAGTTGCAGGAAGACAGTTAAACAATGCAAATCTTTTTATACTTGACAAGTGCACCATGGCACCCAAATACGCTTTGAGCCTAATTTACAGACTTCTGCATGAAGTAATGACTACAAATGTTGTGGAAAAAAATGAAATTCTGTTTGGAGGTAAAGTTTTTGTCATTGGCGGAGATTTTAGGCAATGCCTTCCAGTCATACCAAATGGAACAACAACCGATGTTATTGAGTCCAGCTTAAAAATGGCTGGCCTTTGGAAACAGTTTAATAAACTCCTGCTAATTAACAACATGCAATCTTCTGTCCCAGAGTACAGCAATTGGCTTCTTAAATTTTGTAAAGGTGAACTTAGCAACAAATACAACCTTGGAGAAGACATTATTGAAATACCAGAAGGCATGTTGTGCACTGACTGCATCGTAAGTGATGATTTTGGACAATGCGTTGAAATTGATGTGAACCATCAAAGCAGTATTGAGAGGGCTTCTTCCCACGCAATTCTCTGTCCAAAGAACAATGACATGGCTCTGCTAAATTCCCGTGTGATGGATAGAATGCCTGGAAGAGTATAAGTTGTACAAAAGTGATGATTCAGTGGATATAGACAATGAAGATGAACGAGAGCATTGTCAAGTTGAATTTTTTATTCCCCTTACGCCATCAGGAATGCCATCCCACAGACTACAACTTAAAGTTGGAACAAACGTAATGTTGCTGCAGAATTTAAATACAAAAAATGGTCTATGGAATGGAAATCGCCTTATTGTTACTGGACTCCATTCTCATCTAATTCAAGCAAGAGTCATCAGTGGATCAGCAAAAGGAGACAAAGTGTTTATTCCATGCATTGATTTATGTCCTTCGGACACAAGTCTCCATTTAGGCTTTAGCATAAGCAGTTTCCAGTACAATCAGCTTTTGCCATGACGATAAACAAGTCAGAGGGTCAAACTCTATACCGTGTTGGCATATATCTACCGGAGCCTGTTTTAAGTCATGGACAACTCTACCTTGCATTTTCAAGAGTTAAAATGAGATCCAATGTCAAGGTGAAAATTCTTGATAACCCTTTACAAGGAAAGTTGCTTATAGATAGTCCAAAGGTAATCACAAGAAATGTGGTGTACAAAAATATTTTGGGTTGATATTGTTAAGAAACATGTTATAGTGTCAATGTACTTCTTTCGTCCGAATATTTTATTTTAATACAGTTAGATATTCATGTAATGGTTTATATATTTTGATGATCTGTTTAATAATTTCGTTCATTGTATTAAGTTCTATGAGCAATTATATTTAATGATAATGTATATATTTTACCCAGAAAATTCTGTGTATTCATTGCATCATAACCTTCATGAATAAACTACACACACATTCTAGAATACCCGATGCATTAGAATCGGGCCACCATCTAGTATAATATAATATATATATCTATTATCTTCTATTATATAAAACCCGAAGGCCACTTCCTGAAAAGGCGAAGGCCACTTCCGTGACGGACTTCGCCCAGGGCTGGTGACGTCATCCAGTGCAGGGCCCCCCTGCTACAGGCAGCCGCACAGGAACGTTCCGACCTCGGAAGTTCCGTGTGCCCTCCAGCCTCTCCCCTCCACCCTCAGCCATTGCTGTCTGCCCAGAGGCCGCCCCTCATGTATCATGTCCTCAACCCCTGCTCCACACATCAGTACACTGTCAGGAGGAGGCGCCCGGCAGTGCAGGGGTTACAGCCGAGCCTCCAGTGTGTGCGGGCAGCTCCTCCCCGCTCTTCGTACACACATTCCCCGGGGGCCCCGGCAGTGAGGAGGTGGCAGCGGCAGCACATGGCAGCCGGGGGTAGCTGCACTGACAGGAGGCGGCTGACACTGGAGGCTGACACCCGGGATCATGCTGCACAGCGCAGTCTCCACAGCTCCGCACTGCTGACACCGGGGACACCGCGCTCAGCAGCATCTGGAGGGGACGCTGAGGTGAGAGCCGGCCTGCAAGGGATTAACAGTCCTCTGCGTCCTTTGCCCCCTGCCCTCTGCCCCCTGTCCTCTGCCCCTCTGTGTCCTCTGCCCCCTCTGTGTCCTCTGCCCCTCTGTGTCCTCTGCCCCCTCTGTGTCCTCTGCCCCCTCTGTGTCCTCTGCCCCCTCTGTGTCCTCTGCGTCCTCTGCGTCCTCTGTGTCCTCTGCCCCCTGTCCTCTGCCCCTGTCCTCTGCCCCTGTCCTCTGCCCCCTGTCCTCTGCCCCCTGTCCTCTGCCCCTGTCCTCTGCCCCCTCTGCCCCCTGTCCTCTGCCCCCTCTGTGTCCTCTGCCCCCTGTCCTCTGTGTCCTCTGCGTCCTCTGCCCCCTCTGCGTCCTCTGCCCCCTCTGTGTCCTCTGCCCCCTCTGTGTCCTCTGCCCCCTCTGTGTCCTCTGCCCCCTCTGTGTCCTCTGCCCCTCTTGTGTCCTCTGCTCCCTGTCCTCTGCCCCCTCTGTGTCCTCTGCTCCCTGTCCTCTGCCCCCTCTGTGTCCTCTGCTCCCTGTCCTCTGCCCCCTCTGTGTCCTCTGCTCCCTGTCCTCTGCCCCCTCTGTGTCCTCTGCCCCCTGTCCTCTGCGTCCTCTGCCCCCTGCGTCCTCTGCCCCCTCTGCGTCCTCTGCCCCCTCTGCGTCCTCTGCCCCCTCTGCGTCCTCTGCCCCCTCTGCGTCCTCTGCCCCCTCTGTGTCCTCTGCCCCCTCTGTGTCCTCTGCCCCGTCCCCTGCCCCCTGTCCTCTGCCCCCTCTGTGTCCTCTGCCCCCTCTCCTCTGCGTCCTCTGCCCCCTCTGTGTCCTCTGCCCCCTGTCCTCTGCGTCCTCTGCCCCCTCTGCGTCCTCTGCCCCCTCTGTGTCCTCTGCCCCCTGTCCTCTGCCCCCTGTCCTCTGCCCCCTGTCCTCTGCCCCCTGTCCTCTGCCCCCTGTCCTCTGCGTCCTCTGCCCCCTCTGTGTCCTCTTCCCCCTGTCCTCTGCCCTCTGTTCTCTGCGTCCTCTGCCCCCTCTGTGTGCTCTTCCCCCTGTCCTCTGCGTCTTCTGCGTCCTCTGCCCCCTGTCCTCTGCGTCCTCTGCCCCCTCTGTGTCCTCTGCCCCCTGTCCTCTGCATCTTCTGCCCCCTCTGCGTCCTCTGCCCCCTCTGCGTCCTCTGCCCCCTCTGCGTCCTCTGCCCCCTGTCCTCTGCCCCCTGTCCTCTGCCCCCTGTCCTCTGCCCCCTGTCCTCTGCCCCCTGTCCTCTGCATCCTCTGCCCCCTTTGTGTCCTCTTCCCCCTGTCCTCTGCGTCTTCTGCGTCCTCTGCCCCCTGTCCTCTGTGTCCTCTGCCCCCTCTGTGTCCTCTGCCCCCTCTGTGTCCTCTGCCCCCTCGGTGTCCTCTGCCCCGTCCTCTGCCCCCTGTCCTCTGCCCCCTCTGTGTCCTCTGCCCTCTCTCCTCTGTGTCCTCTGCCCCTCTCCTCTGCGTCCTCTGCCCCCTCTGTGTCCTCTGACCCCTGTCCTCTGCCCCCTGTCCTCTGCCCCCTGTCCTCTGCCCCCTGTCCTCTGCGTCCTCTGCCCCCTCTGTGTCCTCTGCCCCCTGTCCTCTGCCCCCTGTCCTCTGCCCCCTGTCCTCTGCGTCCTCTGCCCCCTCTGTGTCCTCTTCCCCCTGTCCTCTGCCCTCTGTTCTCTGCGTCCTCTGCCCCTCTGTGTGCTCTTCCCCCTGTCCTCTGCGTCTTCTGCGTCCTCTGCCCCCTGTCCTCTGCGTCCTCTGCGTCCTCTGCCCCCTGTCCTCTGCGTCTTCTGCGTCCTCTGCCCCCTGTCCTCTGCCCCCTGTCCTCTGCGTCCTCTGCCCCCTCTGCGTCCTCTGCCCCCTCTGCGTCCTCTGCCCCCTCTGTGTCCTCTGCCCCCTGTCCTCTGCCCCCTCTGTGTCCTCTGCCCCCTCTGTGTCCTCTGCCCCCTCTGTGTCCTCTGCCCCCTGTCCTCTGCGTCCTCTGCCCCCTCTGTGTCCTCTGCCCCCTGTCCTCTGCCCCCTGTCCTCTGCGTCCTCTGCCCCCTGTCCTCTGCGTCCTCTGCCCCCTGTCCTCTGCGTCCTCTGCCCCCTGTCCTCTGCGTCCTCTGCCCCCTGTCCTCTGCGTCCTCTGCCCCCTGTCCTCTGCGTCCTCTGCCCCCTCTGCGTCCTCTGCGTCCTCTGCCCCCTGTCCTCTGCGTCCTCTGCCCCCTGTCCTCTGCGTCCTCTGCCCCCTGTCCTCTGCGTCCTCTGCCCCCTGTCCTCTGCGTCCTCTGCCCCCTGTCCTCTCCGTCCTCTGCCCCCTGTCCTCTGCCCCCTCTGTGTCCTCTGCCTCCTCTGCGTCCTCTGCCCCCTCTCCTCTGCCCCCTGTCCTCTGCGTCCTCTGCCCCCTGTCCTCTGCGTCCTCTGCCCCCTCTGCGTCCTCTGCCCCCTCTCTGTCCTCTGCCCCCTGTCCTCTGCCCCCTGTCCTCTGCCCCCTGTCCTCTGCCCCTGTCCTCTGCCCCCTCTGCCCCCTCTGCATCCTCTGCCCCCTCTGCGTCCTCTGCCTCCTCTGCCCCCTGTCCTCTGCGTCCTCTGCCCCCTGTCCTCTGCGTCCTCTGCCCCTGTCCTCTGCCCCCTCTGTGTCCTCTGCCTCCTCTGCCCCCTGTCCTCTGCCCCCTGTCCTCTGCGTCCTCTGCCCCCTGTCCTCTGCGTCCTCTGCCCCCTGTCCTCTGCTCTGCGTCCTCTGCGTCCCTCCCCCTCTCCTCTGCGTCCTCTGCCCCCTCTCCTCTGCGTCCTCTGCCCCCTCTCCTCTGCGTCCTCTGCCCCCTCTCCTCTGCGTCCTCTGCCCCCTCTCCTCTGCCCCCTGCCTCTCCCTCTGCGTCCTCTGCCCCCTTCCTCTGCGTCCTCTGCCCCCTGTCCTCTGCGTCCTCTGCCCCCTCTCCTCTGCGTCCTCTGCCCCCTCTCCTCTGCGTCCTCTGCCCCCTCTCCTCTGCGTCCTCTGCCCCCTCTCCTCTGCGTCCTCTGCCCCCCTCCTCTGCGTCCTCTGCCCCCTCTCCTCTGCCGTCCTCTGCCCCCTCTCCTCTGCGTCCTCTGCCCCTGTCCTCTGCCCCCTGTCCTCTGCCCCTGTCCTCTGCCCCCTGTCCTCTGCCCCCTGTCCTCTGCCCAGCCGCCTCTGCCCCCTGTCCTCTGCCCAGCCGCCTCTGCCCCCTGTCCTCTGCCCAGCCGCCTCTGCCCCCTGTCCTCTGCCCAGCCGCCTCTGCCCCCTGTCCTCTGCCCAGCCGCCTCTGCCCCTGTCCTCTGCCCAGCCGCCTCTGCCCCCTGTCCTCTGCCCAGCCGCCTCTGCCCCCTGTCCTCTGCCCAGCCGCCTCTGCCCCTGTCCTCGCCCAGCCGCCTCTGCCCCCTGTCCTCTGCCCAGCCGCCTCGTCCTCTGCCACACCGCTGCGCTGACCACTGCGCCACGCCGCTGCGCTACCAATCTCACCGCACTCACTGTTAACCACTGAGCCACCGCACTCACTGTTAACCACTGAGCCACCGCACTCACTGCTAACCACTGAGCCACCGCACTCACTGCTAACCACTGAGCCACCGCACTCACTGCTAACCACTGAGCCACCGCACTCACTGCTAACCACTGAGCCACCGCACTCACTGCTAACCACTGAGCCACCGCACTCACTGCTAACCACTGAGCACCGCACTCACTGCTAACCACTGAGCGACCGCACTCACTGCTAACCACTGAGCGACCGCACTCACTGCTGACCACTCAGCGACCGCACTCACTGCTGACCACTCAGCGACCGCACTCACTGCTGACCACTGAGCGACCGCACTCACTGCTGACCACTGAGCCACCGCATCACTGCTGACCACTGACCCGCACTCACTGCTGACCACTGAGCCACCGCACTCACTGCTGACCACTGAGCCACCGCACTCACTGCTGACCACTGAGCCCCCGCACTCACTGCTGACCACTGAGCCACCGCACTCACTGCTGACCACTGAGCCACCGCACTCACTGCTGACCACTGAGCCACCACACTCACTGCTAACCACTGAGCCACCGCACTCACTGCTGACCACTGAGCCACCGCACTCACTGCTAATCACAGAGCCGCCTGTATACACACAATTCATTTCACCGCACTCCCGTAACTATTAATAAATAAACTATATATGGATTCTAGACTACCCGATTCTTTAGAATCGGGCCGCCATCTAGTATATATATATATATATATATATATATATATATGTATATATATATAGCACAGAAGAAAAATACGATCAAATGCCCGTTTATTTAGCAAATATAAAAATTTTATTTGTCATATGAACTGGACACGGGGTAGGTGAAAATCACATTGTGTTGAAATGGAGCAGCACAGTGCAAAAATGCACAGATAGGCCAGGGTCACACATACAATCCGTTTTTGCCTTAAATCAGTTTTTGGGATAATTTTAGGTTTTTTTTTCTAAGTCCAAAAACGCATATATGTTAACGCATGGTGCACTTAAGTGTTACTGTGTTTTTCAACAGCACATGCGTTTTTGTTCAGCATCCCAAAAAATGCTGCATGCAGCGATTTTGGGTGCTGTAAAAAAATGAATGCGTTTTTTTAACATGAAGTCCTATGGGAAACGCATGCGTTAACGCATGGTATATATAAGCACAATGCGTTAACGCATGCATTAACGCATATGCGCTTTTAAGAAAAAATTACTAAGTCCAAAAATTTCCAAAAAACGGCCAGGACCTCAAGGGACACTATTGGCACCCTAAATAAAATGGATGCATTCTGCTAGGGGCTTAAAAAAGTGCATGGGCATGTGTGACTCTGGCCATATATAGATGGTAATTACCATACAATATATTAAACAACGTGACTAAATTGCCGAGTGTAGCTCAGAGATGTGATCATGTAGTATATTAAGCCAGTATATATATATATATATATATATATATATATATATATATGTTCATAAACAGCCAATATTAAATATATACTGAACTATAAATTTACCACCTTTCAATATTTTTCCTCTGAGTGAAATGGAACAAGGACCTGATAAATATCATACATAGACTTCGCTGTATATGGCCTAACAAAGGATGGGCCAAAACACGTGTCGGGTGGACACCGCTCCTTTGTGATCCATTCCCAATGTGTACTTGCCAGGAATATTTTCAGTCAGCATTTTATGCTTTTTATCTGTATGTGAGTTCATTTCTTTTTCAAATAATGCTGATGTTGTTTGCCTTCATCTTCTGAGTATCCTATCTGGGTGTAAAGTAGTGTATAATAACATTTAGTACTATTTGGATTTTTTCATGATGTGACACCTGTGTTTATGTATGATATATTGGTCCCTGTTGTATTTCACCCAGAGGGACAATATTGAAATATGGTAAATTTATAGTTCAATATACATTTAATATTGAATTACTTTTATATTAATTGATTCAATATACTGTGGCAATACACATTTCCTCAGGCTATTTTTCCTTGTGATTATCTATGACACGCCCCTCCAGGGCCTTAGGATACTCGGAACTTGACTTTTTTGAGGCTTCATCTTCACGGGGTTCACAGGGACTGAGACCTGGATCTGGCATGGAGGGTTCATTCTGGGCAGGAATAACTGGACCTGGGGATACTAGTGTTTTTACGTAACACCACCTGCAGGTTGCAGCTATATCTGGCCGCTGCTGCTCGACAGTCCTCCTATGAGTTGATGGTTGGAAGGCAGAAATGTTCTTAAGCCCTCTACGTGTAGTGCTGACCCCTAGGGTGGCCAAAGGTACCTTAGTGAGTTGGTAGTAGTGTTTCTGGTGCTTTAGATGTGTTAAGAAAGTTCACAGACACAGTGGGCTGCAGTCTTTGGTTCTTTAAACACAGTCTTTAGTGCAGCAGCCCACTGAGGACTGGATTTTCGGAGGCATGGATCTAGCTACTGATATACAGTAGGTCCCAAGGGGGTGGAGCCTAGGTTAAAGTGGGAAAACCAGGAAGTAGAGAGAATTCTAGTCAGACAGTGTCGGTAAGGCAGTCAGTCAGGATGCTCCTGACAGCTCTGTGACAGGAGGGATCTCCAGGAGGGTGTCCCAGAACAGTAGGGAACGGACCAGCATCGGTTGGAGCCAGCTGATAACGCCTGGGGTAAAACCGTTGAAACGGATGCCGAGGCGGTCAGCGGTTCATCCCTGATCGCAAACCGACAAGCTGTGGGCCCTCTGAAACTGGGTAGCCATAGGTGCCACAAGAAGGTACCTCGCACCTCAGGCCCAAGATCGGTCCAAGAATACAGGAGTATCAGTCCGGATTCCGGTGGCTGGAGAATTTGCTTTTTGTCGCTCCCGTCCGTACCGGTAAAGGAACATCTGGAGACTTCATGGGGGTACCCTGAACCGACAACTAGTACACGTTAAACCAGACTGTACCGTGTTCTCAATAACATCTGCCGGTACCAGTAAAGTGGAATTGAAGTTGAATCGGTCTGTCTTTCTTCCCGCCGGCGCCCGGAGGCCTTCAGCATAATCAGCATCTTACCGGAGGGGTAAGAACAACTATTCCCCTCATCCTCCATCACTGCTGTCCTGAGGTAAGGAGCTCCACCTGTGGGGAGCTGGACCACACTGAGCTGCACCCATCATCACCTCAGCGGCCGGCCTGCAGTGCCAGTATCCAAATTACCGGGATCCACAGGTGGCGTCAAGTACTCTTTATCCCTGCAAATATTTCTCTCATCTAACAAATGACAGCTAGGGCACGGAACCGAGAGCCTGACCACCCGTGATTCCCCCAATTAAATCCATTAAACCCAGGCCTAGTATCTGAGTGCCCCTTGCCCTGGGCTCATCAGTAGGATGATAAATAACTGGCACCCCTTCTCTGTCCTTTCCAGGTCCTCTCACACAGCTCTTCACCTCGCCCTTCCTGCTTTGCACCTCACCACACAGAGCTCAGAGCCAGTGACTATGGGCTTCTCTGAGAAGTTCCCCTGCAGTGTCTCCCCACAGCCATATGGTTTCCACCTTTTCAGCAGATGTGTGCGTTTGTTTGGCTATGACACCATGGAAGTGCCACAGCCTCCGGGTTGCTAGCTGAGTCTGTTTAATCATCTCCACTAGTCTTTTGAGGTTCCCGGTGCCCTAGCGGCCTAGTCCCTCCACTGCCTGCGCTTGACAATGGATACGAGCCCCACGGGTGGATTGCTAACTTCCTGTGCTTCTGGGACCCCCTCGTTCTCCTGATGCCACTTGGGTGTTCCCTGCTCTCTTGGGTTGGGTCTCAGGACAAGCTCTCTCTTGCTCTAGTCCTCTAGACACCTCTTAGGCATATGTTCTCTAGCTTCCCTCCAACTCGACCTTGGTGTGCTAAGGCATCACTCCAGCTATTCTACCGCCTCTCCTCATCTGGGTAACTCTCTTCTTCTGCTCATGGTCATACTCCTGTCGTTCTCCTGCATTCTAGATGGTTCCCATGCTATTTATACCCTTTGTCATCTGTCCCACATCATCTACGTGTGTTCTTCCTGATCTCACTCCTTCCCGAGTGCTCTCTCTAACTAACTCCCTTCCCACCCAGCCCCACTACAATTATTCCTAGGGTCATCTGGGTATCCCGGTACCGGTCTGTACACCTCTTACCCATGAGTGGGATACTACAGCCTAAGAGAGGTGCAGTACCTCTGTGGCGACTGGATCCGCAGGGGCGTCACATCTATACTATCACATCTCCGAGCTATACGCCACAATTTATTTACGATGTTTAATAAATTATATGGTTATTATGTTTATTATACATCTATTCATTTTTGCACCGTGCTGTTTCATTCATTAATTTCAACATTATATGATATTTTCACCTACTCTGTGTCCAGTTCATATGATGAATATTAATAAAATTCTTTACTTATATAGTGCCAACATATTCCGCAGCGCTTTACAAATTCAGAGGTTCATATTCAAATAGTCATAACTAACATTTATAAAAAATACAATAATTAAAGCAGAAATAATGATGACACTGCTCATAAGAACTTACAATCCACAATAACGTGGGGGTGACACAGAGCACAGGGGCTTATTTGCAATGATGGTCCAGCCAACTTGAGGAAATGGGGAATAGATAAGAACTGCTTGAGTGGCCACCAACCAATCGCTGTAGAGTTTTTGGGTCTGGTGAAGTGAGACGGAAAGTTATATTCAGAGAAATAGTGAATAGGCTATGTCTAAATGACTTCGATTAGGAAAAATGATAGGCTGTCCTAAAAAGATGCGCCTAAATCTTTATATTGCGGATCGTCCTAATTTCTTGCGATAGAGCATTCCAGAGAATTAATGCAGCTCAGGAGATGTCTTGGAGCCGGGAGTGGGAGGATCAGATTAGTGCAGATGTTATTCTAAAGTCGCTTCCACAATAAAGAGAACAGGTGGGGTGATGAGGGTAGAGAGGTAGGAGGTTCTGCACTGTGAAGAGCTTTGTGGCTGAGAACAAGCAACTTAATTAGATCTTATAATGTATCAGTAGTAAGTGCAATGACTGGTACATAGCTGGCAAATCTGAGTAACGGTTAGCCGGATAGGTGACCCTGGCTGCTGTATTAGGAATGGACTGGAGAAGGGAAAGTCTAGTGAGGGGAGGACAATTAATTGAGAATGACAATAATCATGGTGGAAATAGATCAGGGTCAAAGTGAGGGCTTTTGTTTGTCTCTCTGGTGAGAAAGGGAGGATTCTAAAGATATTCTTCAAGTGCAAGTGACAAGAGCAGGCTAGAGATTGTATATAGGGGTGAAGGAAAGATTGCTGTCAAGCGTAAAACCCAGATAGCAAGCCTGATGCCTAGGTGTTATTGTGGTGCAATACTCAGAGATGGAGATGTCAGATTTAGGGAGGTTAGTGGAGGGAGGGATCAGAAGATGTTCAGTTTTGGAAAGAATGAGTTTTATGTACAGAGTGGACATGATATTGGAAACTGTGGTTAGACAATCATTGGTGTTTTTTAGTATGAGGTGGGATAAGTAAGAAGTGTATAGTTGTGTATCATCAGCATAAAGATGGTACTGGAAGCCAAATTTGCTGATGGTCTGCCCAATAGGGGTTGTGTACAGAGAGAAGAGGGACAAGTACTAAACCCTGAGGAACCTAAATAGTGAGGGGAAGAGGAGAGGAAGTGGAGTCAGCAAATGATATACTAAAGGAGCGGTCAGAGAGATAGGAAGAGAACCAGGAGAGAGCAATGCACTTTATGCCGATCGAGTGCAGCATAGCGAGTAGATGGTGGTCAACAGTGTCAACAGCTGCAGAAAGGTCAAGCAGAATAAGCAGATTGTGGTTACCATTACGTTTTGCTGTCAGAAGGTCATTGGTCACCTTGATGAGGGAAGTATCTATAGACTGTAGGGGGCAGAAACCAGACTGCAATGGATCTAGAAGAAAGTAAGTGGAGAGTTAACAGGTTAGATGGGAGTAGAACAGGTGCTCCAAGAGTTTAAAGATGAAGGGGAGATTGTAGACTGATCTGTAGTTATTTAGATGGGAGTAGAACAGGCGCTCCAAGAGTTTAAAGATGAAGGGGAGATTGTAGACTGATCTTTTTTTTTTTAATATTTATTCATTTATATAGCGCTATTGATTCCATAGCACTTTACATACATGAGTAATGCTGTCTCTCTTGGGAGCTCACAATCTAAATATCCTATCAGTATGTCTTTACAATGTGGGAGGAAACTGGAGTGCCCGGAGGAAACCCACACAAACACGGGGAGAACATACAAACTCCTTGCAGATGTTGTCCTTAGTGTCCTTGTGGGAATTGAACCCAGGACCTCAAGACCCCAGCGCTGCAAAGGCTACAGTGCTAACCACTTGAGCCACTGTGCTGCCCACGTGCTGATCTGTAGTTATTTGTGCAGGATAGGTCAAGAGAAGTTTTCTGTAATTATGAAGTAATGATAGAGTGTTAAAGGAGGAGGGGAAGATGCCAGAAGGGAGGGAGAAATTGAAGATTTTTGTTAGGTGAGTGGTGAAGACCTGTAGAGAGAAACTGGAGTAGGTGTGAGGGAATGGGGTCAGTGGCGCATGTAGTAGGATAAGAAGAAGAGTGTAGCCTCAGAGGTCTACTGAAAGGAAGTTGAATAATGCTCTTTTAGAGACCATGATTTTGGATTGACTGGTGGATTTCTTAAAAGAAGGCTGGTGCACCATTCTCTGCCCCAAAGTCTGAAGGACTCAGCTGGAGCATTTGGAAACAACCACACCTAGTTGAATCAGGGCTCCCCAACTAGGTGCAAAAGTATCCCTGTTTAAATAGGTGTTTTTTCCCATTGTATTGGTTTATCAGTGGATGGAGGTGAAAGGTCATGGTTTTGTTGACATAACTTTTTAGATATCTCTATGACTAAGGCCTTGGGAATTCCCCCCAACCAGCCATTAAGCGTAGTTCGCTAGATAACTCCCTTCTTACCCAGTGTGTAGAAACTTGCTTTGATTGTGCTTTATCCCTACAGGTGGGGTGTCTGCAGAGGATAGAAAAAACTTTTTGGTTCTTCAAGCCCTTCCAGCTTCCATGATTCTGGGTCTTTCTTTGCTCAGACAACATAATCCCCATATTAATTGGGTTAGTGGGGATGTCATTGGTTGGGGCAACGAGTGTCAGGGCAAATGTTTCCAGGAAATCTCTCCTGTAGGGTGTTCTTCTACTTAAACCCCTTGGTACTTGGAGGGGTCTCCCAATGTATTCTCTGAAAATGGAAATTTGGTTTTCATACCTCTTTGGTCCTATGCTTTTGAGATACAATTGACTGCAGATGCCTCCCTGCTTTAGAGTAGAATTTAAGCCCTCATTCTAATGGTATTTCTGAGAGGACTAACCAGTCACTCGACCCTTACCTTGGGTGTTTTTTTTCTCTTTCTCATAGTCAGCTGGAATAGGGGGCAAATTTACATTATTAATACCAGACAACATGAATCATTGGGAAAGTCTTCCTTCTTTTGTAACACTGGCATTCATCCCCCTCTGCTGTGGCCATATGCAACCTTGTGAGTAGCTGTGAGCTGCGGCAGTGACTGGGGCCTTGGTCTGGGGCTTAATAAAGTGCAAAGAAATTACCCCAAGTCCTGGGTCCCCCTCCTCGCCAGGTCCTATAAGTAAGTAAAAATAGTAATGCACTTATGCTGACCCTGCTGATGGCAGTTCTTGTACTCTGTCATGTACTGAAGTTGATAAGCCTATTGAAATCTCAAAACTTCAAGTTTTTAAGAGGTATGATTTTTTTTAAAGGAATTTGCAAAGTTTCAAAAAGCTTCAAAACTCAGTGTGCATTCAATATAACTTAGAAGATAAGAACAAATGGTTATGTAAAGGAGCAACTCTTTGCTCTTTTTTGAGGTCATTGGTATTTGTTCATTTTGATAGTATGGCTCTTATTGACAAAATTTTTGTATTGACAAAAAGGTTGTCCATCCTTGTTCTAAAGAAACATATTTATGATTCAATTTAGAAGGTTCTTCACTTAAACCATCTGGCTTAACGTAGTGATATCATGACAGGGAAAGACAAATTTGTTACAGTAACTATTCAGTAAGATGCTTTATACCTCTTTTTTTCAATTTACACTACCGATGAGTCAGTGTTGATGGATGGTGATTATGTCATTTCTTGCTGCCAGCAATGTTATTTTTAATCAAGTTTTCTAAGCAAATTGGCTTTCACAGTAGGTAGTTAAATAGTAGCAGTATGAGTTTGTGGCATAGACACATGTATGGTAAAATTAAAAGCTCCTTTGAAGAATAATTACTGGTTTATAATAATAAAAAGTTTACGTTTACTGTGTTTTAGCTTTGGGGTGTTTAAACATGTTTATGATTTATGAGATTATGTGGAGGATGGCAAACTATCACAGCAAGCCTTATAGGGCTAAAGGATATGTTACAGTAGAAAACAGTAAGTTTATACATCTACAATTGCTTGTACATGTACAATGTAAGTACCCCCGGATGCTTCATCTGACCCCGGCAGCTCCATCCCACCCCCGGCTGCCTCAACTGACCCCCGGCTTCTTCACCTGACTCCCTGCTGCTTCACCGGACCCACTGCTGCTTCACCTGACCCCTGGCTGCTCCACCTGACCCCCGGCCGCTCCACTTGACCTCCGGCTTCTCCACCTGATCCCCCTCTGCTCCACCTGACCCCCAGCTGCTCCATCTGACCCCCGGCTGCCTCCCTGACCCCCGGCTGCCTTACCTGACCCCCAGCGGCCTCATCTGACCCCTGGCTGCCCCAACTGACCCCCGGCTGCTTCACCTGTCCCTGACTGCTTCACCGGCTGCCACAGCCAACCCCGACTACCTCGGCTGATCCCCCAACTGCCCCATCTGGCCCCTTCATCTGACCCCCTGTATTGCATCTCA
This sequence comes from Allobates femoralis, assembly GCA_033576535.1. Classification (NCBI taxonomy): domain Eukaryota; kingdom Metazoa; phylum Chordata; class Amphibia; order Anura; family Aromobatidae; genus Allobates; species Allobates femoralis. Next base: position 193,462,765 of record JARQOC010000002.1, read on the forward strand.
TCCCCGGACAACACCTCATCCCGGGACCGCTCCTCACTGACGACCATTCATCCATCACCACAACTTTTCCCTCTCTGCTTCTGACCCTGCTGCCTCACTCACCATACACAATGTTTCCACTACTCCTCACTTTCACTCCCATCCTTCTCCACTTCCTACTACCCCCACTTATCCCCCCTCCCAGCAACAAAATACTGCTCTCACCCTCCATCCTGCCTAACCACCTCACCCACTTCTCCAACCTATTCATTCACTTTCAATCCTCAATCACCAAACAAGCACGCCCATCACGTAAGCTCTCCTGCTCCCACCTGCTAACCCTCAGCCTACTCCTCCTCCTTGCTGGTGACATCTCCCAAATTCCTGGAACCCCCCACCACATAACCACAACCACATTCATCCCACACCCACGGCCCATCGCCAACCCTCGCAAACTCACCAACACTAACCCTGACAGCCCAACCAACCTTAGACCCATTACACTGCCCCCTGCCCCCCCTACCATTCTACCCGGCGCACTCTGGAATGTCCGCTCAGTCTGCAATAAACTCCCATACATCCACAAACTCTTTATCTGCAAGAAACTATCATTCCTTGGCATCACTGAGACCTGGCTCACCCCCTCCGACACGGCCTCCACCGCTGCACTATCTTATGGCGGCTTTAGTCTGTCCCACACCTCCCGTCCCTCTGGCAAATACAGCGGTGGTGTCGGCATACTCTTATCCAACTCCTGCGCCTTCAGCCCTATTCCCCCGGCACCCTCCTTCACTGTCCCCTCCTTCAAAGCCCACTCAGTCTGAATCTCCAGCTGGCCATCATCTACCGCCCCCCTGGACCCATCGCCTCCTTCCTTGACCACTTCACCACCTGGCTACTTCACTTCCTTTCCGATGATATCCCCACCATCATCATGGGCAACTTCAATATCCCCATTGACACTCCTCGCCCAGCCGCCTCCAACCTTCTTTCCCTGACCACTTCCCTAGGGCTCTCCCAATGGTCCTCCTCTCCCACCCACAAACAAGGCCACATGCTTGACCTTATCTTTACCCGCCTTTGCTCCCTCTATAACCTCACAAACTTGGAACTTCCCCTGTCTGACCACCATCTCTTGACCTTCTCTGCCCTCTCCTCCCCTGCCACGCTACCCCCTCTCCGCAAACTTGATCACCTTCGCCAAAACCTAAAAGATTTTGATCTTCCCTTATTCTCTGAATCCCTCCTCTCTCTCACCTACATACCTTCTGCTTCTGACATAGACATTGCCATCACCCTATACAACACCACAATAATGAATGCCCTCGACCTAGCTGTTCCCCTCACACTCCATGCCCCACGCATTAACAGGCAACCCTGGCACACCACTAAAAACCTAAGACGGGCGTCCAGGGTCGCTGAGAGGAGATGGAAAATGTCCTGCACTTCTGAGCGCTTTGCTTTGTTCCAACAATCCCTCACTGACTTCAAAACTGCACTTGCTACAGCCAAGCAAGCCTTCTTCTCATCCCTAATAACCTCTCTGTCCCACAAACTCCCACACAGCTCTTCAAAACTTACAACTCCTTTCTCCGCCCGTCCACTCCTTCCCCTTCTCCTCTCATCTTGCTGAAGACTTTGCGACCTTCTTCAAGAAGAAGATCAACAAGATCAGAAACAGCTTTGGCTCACTATCCCCACAACTCCCCCTCTCACCTACACTGCCCTCCTCCTCCATTAGACACTTCCCCCAATAACTGAAGATCAACTCTCCTCCCTCCTGTCGAAATCACACCTCACCACCATCGCCCACGACCCGCTCCCATCCCACCACATTCCCAACTACACCTCCATTTTCATCCCAGCCCTCACCCACCTCTTCAACCTATCACTTACCACTGGGCCTTCCCCTAGGCCTTCAAACACGCCCTAATCACGCCCATCCTTAAAAAACCCTCCCTCGACCCTACCTCTGTCTCTAACTATCGCCCCATATCTCTTCTCCCATTCACCTCTAAGCTACTTGAACAGCACATCCACTCCGAACTGTCCTCTCACCTGTCCTCCTGCTCCCACTTTGACCGCCTACAATCCGGCTTTCGACCCCTCCACTCCATCAAAACAGCTCTGACCAAAGTCATCAATGACCTGTTGACCGCCAAGAACAAATGCCACTACTCCATCCTCCTCCTCAATTTGTCTGCCGCTTTTGACATGGTTGACCACTCCCTTCTTCTCCGGATCCTGGAATCCCTTGGCATCAGCCACCTTGCTCTCTCTTGGATCTCCTCATACCTAGTGGACTGGATCTTCAGCTTCTCCCACTCCCACACCTCCTCCTCGCCCTACCCCCTTTCTGTCAGAGTCCCCCAAGGTTCGGTTCTGGGACCGCTACTTTTCTCCATATACACTCTCGGCCTAGGGCAACTCATTGAGTCCCACAGCTTTCAATACCACCTCTACGCTGACGACACCCAAATCTACCTGTCCGACCCCGACATCACCTCCCTACTCTCCAAAATCCCACAATGCTTTTCCGCCGTCTCATTCTTTTTCTCTGCTTGCTTCTATAAACTCAACATGGACAAAACTGAATTAATCGTCTTCCCCCCAGGAAGATTCCCCCCCCACTTCCCAACCTATCCATCTGCATCAATAACTGCGCTCTCTCCCCAGTCCCCCAAGTCAAGTGCCTCGGGGTAATCCTTGACTCTTCCCTATCCTTCAAGCCCCACATCGAGGTCCTCACCACATCCCTCCGGCTCCAGCTTAGAAACATCTCACGGATGCGCTCTTTCCTTAGCCACACACCGATAAAACACTTATTCATGCTCTTGTCATCTCCCGCCTTGACTACTGCAACCTCCTTCTCACTGACTTCCCACCTAACTCCCTTACACCTCTTCAATCTGTCCTCAACTCCACTGCCCAACTAATCCATCTGTCCTCCCGCTACTCCTCTGTCTCCCCCCTCTGCCAAGCCCTTCACTGGCTCCCCGCCTCCAAGAGATCCCAGTTGAAAACACTAACCATGGCATACAAAGCCATACACAACCTGTCCTCACCATACATCTCCGACCTGGTCTTCCGATACCTACCCTCACGCAACCTCCGATCCTCCCAAGAACTCCTCCTCTGCTAGCACCTCATCTCCTCTTTGCGCAACCGCATTCAGGGCTTCTCCCGGGCATCAGCCATACTCTGGAACTCCCTGCCCCAACACGTCAGACACTCTCCGACATTGTATAAATAAAAGAGGGGTGGGGGACAAGAGGCGCAATAGTGCCCTATCACTAGAGACACTTTAGGCTACAAAGGTGGTGTTGTGGAACCACTCACCTGATTCAGTTGTGTTCCCCACAACAGGTTGAAAGAGCATCAGTACTCCAGCTGCTGCAGGACCTCCACCGACCACTCACATGTGGTATTATCCAGAAGATGATGGGAAAAAGGGTGTATCACGGTCCGCGCTGCTTAAGTCCAAGAAAACTCACATGGGAGTCAGAGTTTCACAAAACAAATCCTTATTCTTTATTCTTCCACTCCAACACGTTTCGGGGCCCCACCTGGCACCTTCCTCAGGGATTATCCCTGAGGAAGGTGCCAGGTGGGGCGCCGAAATGCGTTGGAGTGGAAGAATAAAGAATAAGAATTTGTTTTGTGAAACTCTGACTTCCATGTGAGTTTTCTTGGACTTAAGCAGCGCGGACCGTGATACACCTTTTTTCCCATCACTCTCCGACATTGAGAACCTTCAAGTGTCACCTGAAGACTCACCTATTCTGTCAAGCCTACAACTTGCCATGAGACCCAGGCGACCGCCACATGACTGACATTCCCCCATCCTATTGTATCCCCATCCGCCCCTCGTAGACTGTGAGCCCTTGTAGACAGGGTCCCCTCCTGTACCTGTATGTCCTGATTTTCTAGGGTTAGTGTACTTGTCCTTGTCTCCCTTATCCTCATGTAAAGTGCCATGAAACCTAATGGCACTACATAAATAAATAATAATAATATGTTATTTAATCATCAATCTTTTACACAAATAAAATTTTATTTTTAACAAGACATAACATGAACATAACATGAGTGAATCATTGCTTTTTACCCCTTCAAGTAAATCCATAAACATCAAATCAGACAAAACTATTGATGGAATCACTGACTATATATGAGGCAGATGGAGTCACTCTGGAAACTCTTTGGTCTCTGTTTCAGTGGTGTCCTACCATTTCAGGCATCTTTTTAGCACACAAGTGTGGACTTCCCCTAATTCAATTCAGGCCTAAAAAAGATGGAGACCACAGGTACCAAACAGAGTCTAAAGTGACTCCATTTGACTAATTAATGTAAGGGGTTTCATTGGGGGCTGGGACTAAATGCATTTTTATGGGATTTACACAGTTGCCATGACATAGGTGTTTGCCATAGAACACAAGAATGTGATCCCAGGCTTATATTGCAAGTTATCAAAAAGTATTATGTACACCTAAACATTACCATAACACCATAATATATCCAGTACAACACCAGCTCCCACTCAGATAAATGGGTCTAGTTTCCAAATGTGGGTCATTCATTAGGTTTCTATTGTTTGGTACCTCATGAGTAAACTTTCCCAGAACATGTTCACCAATTTCAAATTCAGCACGAACATTACAGACTCTTTTCACGATCGGAAACCCGATCAATTTACCAAAAAATCAAGGAACGCGTCTTTGTTAAAAAAAAAAAGTATAAAATTTAACATGGCCCTAAAACTTCCCACTTGGGACTAAAACACTTGCTGGAAGACCCACTGGCTGGGTACAACACCTAGCCTTATGGTTTGGAGTGTTTTCAGCCATCGAGTCTAACATATTCTTTCAAGCTTTAGAATTTTTTTGAGCTTTAAAATTTTTTTTTAAGCTTTCTGGAGTTTGTAGATGTTTTTGACATCTGCAAGGTGTGAATTTTGAAAACCATACCAGATGTGGCCGCAGCTGTAAGTGCAGGATCCTTACAATGTCCTTAAAACATCCATTTAAGAGAGAGTTCAATATTTTCTTTTTAATTTCTATAGATTTTTTTTCATTAATTGTTATTATTATTATTATTTTTTTTTTTTGGAGAGCAAGCCTTTACTATTGTAGACTGTCAGCAGTGTATGAGCCCATCGCTTCTACATTTTAGTGATAGCAATTCATATAAAAATAGCATATGGTGAATATATGCTTCCCATACATTGTCTTATAAGTCTGTTCATACTTATGAAACACTATACTATAGATATTGCTTCTTGAAAAAGTGGAATCACTTTATTTAATTTCATTTCATACGTTTAGAAGACCGATTTTTGCATGTGCGAAAGTGTGTTATATGCATCCATAATACTGAATTTTTCCGTGCATTGCTGCCCACTAGCCTTATTCAGCATTCCAGATGAATTGGTGGTGAGCTGAATATATAGTATTGGTTTCCCTTTTTTCTCCTTCAAAAATTTCAGGCTTCAATAATCAGCTCCACCAACTGCACGGTCAGGTTTACCTGTGGCATAGGGAATGGAATTTATAATGTAAGTCAGGTTCCTTCTGAAACCTATCCCATGGAGGGGTTAATGGGGAGCTTGGCAACAAGATTGTACAAACAACAATATATTGTAAGTGATTGTGTCCTGGCACTAGAAGAGGCAGTCTCCTAGGCAAAACAAAGAGGCATCACTGCGGAGCAAGGCACCATCTTGGCAGTGCAGTACAATTCAGCTACACAGCGCTACACTTTGTTACAGTGTGCTTGCAGTATGCAGACTGTAATTGATATTAATGATGGATCCACTGCAAGATATGCCAGCTCTGGAGGATGTATGGGCTGTATGGGCTTAGTGATTTATTTATTTATTTATTTTTTACCTCATATGGTCTGTATTGTATTATATTTGTATTCTCATATAGTATTGTATTTTATCTTATTATTGTATTGTATATTTATTATATATTATTGCATTGTATTGGATTGTATACCCTCTGATTCGTAAAGTGCTGCGGAATATGCTGGCTCTATATAAATAAAAAATATTATTATTATTATTATTATTATAATGTCATCTTCCTAAGCACCCAAGCGGCAGAGGGTACTGCAAGACCAGAACCGGAGCAGCCAGCAAAGGACACGTATGTCACCTGGAGTTCCACTGTGCTACCCACATTGGATCTTATATTTAGGGAGGTCTGGATCCAGTGCTGGGCTTGAATGCCAGAGCAGGTCCTAAGGAGGTCACAGTCATGTGGTGAGCGATTCCCCATGCCAAGATGTTGCTGGGAAGAAAGGGTGTAAAACAGTCCTTGCTGCCAGGTCAATCCGAAGTCAAATAACACACGGAATTGTGATGTTCAAACAGATACTCCTTTATTCTCCGACGCGTTTCGGTGCCCTCCTGGCACCTTCCTCAGATGTCACACTCAGGAGGATCTTGCAGCATATCTGCCATTATTACACCTGCAGCTGGTGCTGCAGACACTTGATCAATAAATCCAGGACCAGGAGCATAATGAGGACGACAAGGAGAATGAGGAAGCTGAGGAGGATGAGGAAGAGAAGGAGGAAGAAGACCCTATGTCCCAACCATTTGGAGAAGCCCCGTCAGAGGCCTTTGACTTGGAGTATACCATTTGGGGATCCCTACGCCCTCCAAGCAACTATCCAAACGGCATGAACCATACCATCCTGTCTCCTTTCTTGGGGAGATTTGGCTCATGGATGCCTTCACCTGTGAGACAATTTATGGGCCTAAGGCCAATTAGTTTGATGACCAATGTACTCGTGGCATGAAGGTGGCATTCATCTAGCAGAGGGGGTTTGGCTTCATAGCTGAAGAAGGTACTCGTCATCGGTGCTACATCAACTGGTAAACCCTGCTACGTGACCATCTTCGCAAAAGACTCTGAACAATCTTTGTTGGGGAGGAAGTCTTCTTCATGAGGGTGAGGGGCATCATGGAGTGGTTCACAATTGACGTAAGTTGGGTTGCCACTGCCGATGAGTTTGAAAAGTGGTTGCAAGTGGCCAACCTGGAGAGAATGATGCATTAGAAAGAGGCCAGGCCTCTCTTCATTGACCAGCCAGCTGCACCTAAACCATCAGGGGCCATTGATGCTGAAGAGTCTGATGCGGTTGGCCAAGTTGATTCCATCACTCCTAGAGAGGATGGTCATTCCTTAATTCCTCCATCATCTTCTTCAGTGGTGGTCATGATGGAGTGTGCTGTGGGACAGGTGGTGGCAGAGAATATCCCTGGAGGAGTAGCCCCTCTGACCACTGAGTGCGTCTGGCAGCAAAGTACCATGAGTAATGGCGACCTCCCTCGTTGGCAATGCTGAAAAAGCTGCAAGAGTTTTTATTTCAAGGGGAAAAAGGAAAAGAAAGCTCACCAATTTCTTGTTTGTGAATCAAATTAAACCAGCTACAGAGACCACTGAGAGTGCTTAATCCTGGCTGGTGTATTCAGCTGAGTATAGAAGATTTGTTAAAAAAAGGTTCCATGGCACTTCAATCCGTAATATTATACAAAATGCTAACTTTTATTTGAAATGAATTAAAAATATTTAAAAAAAACAAAACACCGTTCTTTTATGTGTTCTGGTGTTAACTGCACTGAGTACTAGTATATCAGAACACACATGGGGTTACAAATTTAAAGGCAGAATAACTAGTCACAAAGTGATTTTCTGAATAGCATATATACCTGTTCAACTTAGAAAAACTCTTTCATAATGAAAAACACATACAAAGCCACTGTGAACACTGTATCCCTCACCCAATAACAATTATAAATAGACATAATATAACTAATCGCTATTACATAGCCAAAGGGCCACATCACACACACAGAAAATTGTGCAGATATTGGTCAAAAATCTCTGGTTGCTGTGAAATCATGGAGACATTGTTCATTTGTATATGGCCACAAAATGGAGCTATGTCTCCATGATTTCACTGCAACCAGAGATCTGCCAACAATATCTGCACAATTATCTGTGTGTGCGACGTGGCCCTAACTCAGACAGTAAGATATAGATATATATATATGGTAAAGAATATTTATACCACTAGATGGAGGCCCGATTCTAAAGAATCGGGTAGTCTAGAATCCATATATAGTTTATTTACTAATAGTTACGGGAGTGCGGTGAAATGAATTGTGTGTATACAGGCGGCTTTGTGGGTAGCAGAGTATACAAGCGGCTCTGTGGGTAGCAGAGTATACGGTGGCTCAGTGGTTAGCACTGCGCGGTGGCTCAGTGGTTAGCACTGCGCGGTGGCTCAGTGGTTAGCACTGCACGGTGGCTCAGTGGTTAGAAGTGAGTGCGGTGAAAGTGGTCAGCGCGGTCAGTGCAGTGCCGTGGGCAGAGTGGTGAGCGCAGCGCCGTGGGCAGAGTGGTGAGTGCAGCGCCGTGGGCAGAGTGGTGAGCGCAGTGCCGTGGGCAGAGTGGTGAGCGCAGTGCCGTGGGCAGAGTGGTGAGCGCAGTGCCATGGGCAGAGTGGTCAGCGCAGTGCCGTGGGCAAAGTGGTCAGCCCAGTGCCGTGGGCAGAGTGGTCAGCCCAGTGCCGTGGGCAGAGTGGTGAGTGCAGTGGGCAGAGTAGTCAGCGCAGTGCCGTGGGCAGAGTGGTCAGCACAGTGCCGTGGGCAGAGTGGTGAGCTCAGTGCCATAGGCAGAGTTATCAGTGCAGTGCCGTGGGCAGAATGGTGAGCGCAGTGCCGTGGGCAGAGTGGTGAGCTCAGTGCCGTGGGCAGAGTGGCCAGCGCAGTGCCGTGGGCAGAGTGGTCAGCCCAGTGCCGTGGGCAGAGTGGTCAGCCCAGTGCCGTGGGCAGAGTGGTCAGCCCAGTGCCGTGGGCAGAGTGGTGAGTGCAGTGCAGTGGGCAGAGTAGTCAGCGCAGTGCCGTGGGCAGAGTGGTCAGCGCAGTGCCGTGGGCAGAGTGGTGAGCTCAGTGCCATAGGCAGAGTTATCAGTGCAGTGCCGTGGGCAGAGTTGTGAGCGCAGTGCCGTGGGCAGAGTGGTGAGCTCAGTGCCGTGGGCAGAGTGGTGAGTGCAGTGCCGTGGGCAGAGTGGTGAGCACAGTGCCGTGGGCAGAGTGGTGAGCGCAGTGCCGTGGGCAGAGTGGTGAACACAGTGCCATGGGCAGAGTGGTGAGCGCAGCGCCGTGGGCAGAGTTGTGAGTGCAGCGCCGTGTGCAGATTAGTGAGCGCAGTGCCGTGGGCAGAGTGGTGAGCGCAGTAGTGTGGGCAGAGTGGTGAGCGCAGTGGCGTGGGCAGAGTGGTGAGCGCAGTGGCGTGGGCAGAGTGGTGAGCACAGCGCCGTGGGCAGAGTGGTGAGCGCAGGGCCGTGGGCAGAGTGGTCAGCGCAGCGCCGTGGGCAGAGTGGTCAGTGCAGTGCCGTGAACAGAGTGGTCAGCGCACACACACACACATACACTTACACACACACATACACATACACACACACACACTCTGCTATAGTTACCACCGGCCCAGTCGACATGTTGCCGCCCCCGGATGACTGGATCCAATATGGTGTCCGAGAAGTCTCGTGAGACTTCCCGGATGCCATATTGGATCCAGTAGTTCGGGGGCGGCGACATGCCGACTGAGGATCCAGGCGGCGGATGCAGGGCCGGTGGTAAGTATGGTGGAGAGTGTGTGTGTGTGTGTGTCCGCACTTCTGTCACTTTGTCCGCACTTCCGGACAAAGTGCCGGAAGTGCGGACAAAGTGACGGAAGAGTTTTCGGCTTTTATATATTAGATGTTAGCCAGTAGATAGAAAATTATATTGCAATCTGAGTCCTCAGTGGTTGATACCTTTTAATGGCTAACTGAAAAGATGGTAAACATAGCAAGCTTTCGGGACACTGTGGCTGCTCCTCCACCCCTCCCTAACCCTACTCTGCTTTGCATCACCTGTCAAATCCACCAGTGCATATAACACTGTTTTAATAAGGGTTTTGCATTGGATATGTACATGCAAGGGTAAATGAAAAAGAAACTGAATGCAACATAATCAGCACATTATGTAATATAATATAAATAATATCACAGAAGACATGTAATTTGATGAAGGATTTTGGTTTAGAACAAGTGGATTACATAGAAATAACAATAGCAGGAAGTGATGTGGGGGATTGTTATAACAGTGACACTCGGAGGTGTATTGTGGGCTGAGATAGACTGAATAGGAGTGCGTGTAAAGAAAATGGCGGATACACCATTTCCTGGTGCACCGCAGAATGAGTACCCTGCACATGCTCAGATGAACTTCCTCATTCACCAGCATAACATGGAGCAGAGTGGAGGGAGGTAATGTACACAGCTGCATTAACTTGTTTTTAATGGACATAATAACGATTAATAATGTATTTGTGCACACTTTGCAACGGTATAGTAAGTTTTAATAGCACTGAGAGAAAAGTTAACCTATTGTGGACAGATAATAAATTAATGGGGTTTACAGCACAACAATACTTAGTTGGCTATTGGGAACAAAAGGGTAATTGGATTATGCTAATGTGATATTGATTGTATGCATTGTAACATTTAAATAGCTGAGCACTTGTATAATGTGGTTGCTGGAAGAAGGTCTGAGGACCGAAACGTCCGTACATTATCTGAAGGCCAATAAAGGCAATAACATTGGAACCTGAGTGCTGCGGTCCATTTACTGGTCTATATATATATATATATATATATATATATATATATACAAGATGGGTGATGACCATGGTTGCCATTTTGAAGTTGGCCGTTTTGGATCCAACTTTATTTTTTTCAATGGGAAGAGGGTCATGTGACACATCAAACTTATTAAGAATTTCATAAGAAAAACAATGGTGTGCTTGGTTTTAACTTTATTCTTTCATGAGTTATTTACAAGTTTATGACCACTTATAAAATGTGTTCAAAGTGCTGCCCATTGTGCTGGATTGTCAATGCAACCCTCTTCTCCCACTATTGACACACTGATAGCAACACTGCAGAAGAAATGCTAGTCAAGGATCCCAGTATCTGTTGTTTCAGATGCTGCATATCTCATATCTTCACAGCATAGACCATTGCCTTCAGATGAGTGATGAGGCAAACTTTTTTGTGAATGGTGAAGTTAGCAAACAAAACCACCGCTATTAGTCTGACACTAACCTACAGTGGATAGATCCCTCCAAGACTGTTGGAACACAAAAATTGATGATATGGCGTGGTATATGGGAAACAAAGAGGGTACAAAGGGCCATTCTTCATCAATGGAGACCTCAATGCCACTGGATATCTGAATCATGTAGCAATTTCAGATATCCAGTGGCATTGAGGTTTCATGAAAGTATAAAGTTACGTTAAAACCAAGCACACAATTGTTTTTCTTATGAAATTCTCAATAAGTTTGATATGTCATATAACCGTCTTCCCATACCCCTCCATATACTAATGTGCCACAAACAGGAAGATGTTATCACCAACCATTCCCATTTTATTTAACTGCATTCATATAAAAGGCCCACCCTGTATTACTGGAAACTAGCGATAGGCGAACCCGCTGATGTTCGGGTTCAACAAACTTGCCCAGACTTTTTTTAAAGTTTGAGTTTGGAGTCAAAACTGGCTAGAACTTGAGTCCGAACACCTAACTCGGATTGTAAAGTTATGGGATGGGGGCTAGAAGGCTGTAAAAGAAAGAAAATAGTTATTAAAAGCATTATGCTTAACAGCGTCCAGCCACTTGTATTTACGGGGCCGCTCATTAACTTCATTGATATTCACTGCAGAGGTACAGTGCTGAACTGATGAGCTATTTAAGCTGTATTGTTGAAACAATTACCAATTTACCGTTGGAAATTCTCTGCATTATCCTGTATTCTCTTGCATTTGTGTTTCGAGGGTGACCAGCCTTCTTGTGGAACTTGAAAGAGTTTGTGATGTTGTAAAGATACAATATTCTAGAAATCAGAGTCTTGAAATGACCAACTTCTCTTGCTTCAAGGTACTTGGGAAAAGGTGTATAGCGGTCCGCGCTGCCAGACTGACTCGCATCAAAGAAGACACTGGCAGATGAAGTGTTGATCAGATCCTTCTTTTATTCACCGACGCGTTTCGGTGCCCACTTGGCACCTTGATCCCTGATGAAGGTGCCAAGTGGGCACCGAAACGCGTCGGTGAATAAAAGAAGGATCTGATCAACATTTCATCTGCCAGTGTCTTCTTTGATGCGAGTCAGTCTGGCAGCGCGGACCGCTATACACCTTTTCCCAAGTACCTTGATGCTTTTCCACGTGTGAGTGGTTCGGTGGAGGTCCAGCAGCAGCCATCAGGATATTATTCCTAACAAGCCTTCAAACCAGTTGTGGGTGACACAACTGTATCAGGTGAGTGGATCGCTTTGCTCACCGGGTTGTCAAACTAGTGTCTAGTGATAAGGGCACTATTGTGCCTCTTGTTCCCCATCCCCTTTTGTATTTGTCAACTTCTGTTGCTATCGCTGATCGGGTGACCCCTTTGGCCTTCATCTGGACAACCTGCTGCTGGAGGGTTTCAATCACTTTCCAATGGCACACTATTTTTGCAAAGTGAGTGCAAATTGGCTAGTTAGGCTGCCAGTTAAATAGGATTTGTAATGAATTAAATTAGCACCAGATGCCAGATTAACACCAATAACTTGCAGGCATCTGAAAGTATTCTCTAATTTTGATCAGTGTTTTGTTTCATTTATCTCATTTACATTTTTATTCTGTGCTTTTGTTCAATTAATGAAATAAACTTAAAATACTGCTAATTTACTCATGTTAAGATATTTTCACATAGGTCAGCACAATGACTTTACAATTCAGGAAATTGTGGGATATTCTCAAATTTTGATCTCCAGTGAATGTGCTTATTGGTTTTCTTTTTTCAAATGTAGGACATTTGCTTCATCTATTTTGTTTTTTGAAATATACAAGGTACTCCTTTTAAGAAGAAGCTGCAGACAGCATAATCTAAAAAAATAAACATTAATCAACATAAGAAACATAAACCAAATGGTACTTTCTTTTTGGCAACATAAAAATGCATTTTAGACTAAATAAAAGTTTTAAGCAATAAATATCCCATTATCAGCCAATATGACAGATAATATATGAAATTCCATTTCAGGTTGGTTGTTGTTTTTTTTTTTGCAACTACCACAGTTTTAAAAAGTAAACACATTTCTTGCTGATAACACAAAGTTGAAATGATGACAGCTGAACTATTGTAGGCAGTGATGTAGTTTTTGGCGTCTATCCTGGTACTTTTGGCACTTGCAGAGTAGCTCTCAGGAGACTCTGTGTCATAAGGGAAATGGTTTGTGTTTCAAATGGCGAAGTTCAGTAAAAGATCTGCCAGCCATGTAATGATGTTTTTTTGACATAATGATGCCTGGGAATGATTAAAGAGATTGCCTCGAAAGTCAAGACATTTGATTTAACTCCAGGTGCTGCTTGTTTATTTTAGATCATCCTCTGTAAATACATATACATACATTTTTTTACTAGCTATTCAAGTATTTTTCCTTTTACTGTTATTTATAATTTAAGAAAGTAATTCTAGTATCTATATATAATGCTATTGCCATTGGAAAAAAAACATTATTTTAATGAATTTGCCATTTCAAAATTTTATCAGCAGAAAAAGTAGACAAAATGTCTCTGTTGTTGTTAAATAAATGTTGGAAAGATAGCTCCTGGATAAAAAATGTTTAGTACATGTAAAGTAATCTCATATGCACAGATAGTTAATATTATCTAATCTAAATCATATAAAAGTGTTGCTCAGTTCTGTTGGTAACAAAAATTAAGCAAAAATATATACAATTGCTTAAGTGACACTTGTACGTTCCAACAACTTGATGTCATTTGATAAATAATGAGCTTAAAATGGCAATCTGCAAATCCATACTAAAAAGTATAAATTGTCTTGTACCAAAGACTAAAGATAAGTGAATGTTTTGAAGTTCGAATTCGGTTTGGTTTGTCAAACAGGCATGTGTTCGCTGAATATATCGGCGAACAGTTTGCAAAATTCCGAACCCAACTCAAATCATTGGGAGTCAAAATCAAGGGTCTAGAAACCACATTAAAATGGTCTTAAAAGGTGCCAAACACAGCTAAAACCATTTTACAGTAGAGCACCTGTCTTTTCGCATAAACATTATCTCCCTATAATTTTACTTAACAAGCTTCAGTGCAGCTGTCACCATAATGTCGGACCCGCTCATGAAGCTCAGACTTTCCAATGACTTCCCTGAGGTTGTCTCAGGTTACACAATGGGTATCACGCAGCAGGAAATCACTTTGTGTCCTGAGATAGCCTTAGTGGCGTCAGCGCTTGTACCCTAGCTCTCTCAAAGAGAGCCGTGTTTTCGCATGAGATGTAGCTGATATATCTTGTCAGTATCATAAGACAGTGTATTTAAGAATCGGTGACATCATGGAGCGCAGTGCAGTTCAAACTTATAGGATAGCCCCTGTGTGACCCTTTGAGTCTGAACTTCAGTAATGTTTGTGATGGCACCACTTGTCACACTCTCAATAGTGGTAGCCTGCCTGCTCACCCAGCATATGGGGAATGCTTTCTGGGAACGTGACCCCACCATATTGTTGTAAGTCCCCATGCTCATAGTATGCTGTTACATGCTTCCTTTGAAGCAGATTTTGAGAATCTGCATCAAAAATTCTATGAGAGTTCAGAAATACTGTGCCAATTAGTCTTTTTTTCCTTGCCTATGTGGTGCAGATTTTGGGCAGAAAACATGAAATCTGACCACATGTTCAAGAAAAAAAAAAGCAAAATGGAACAGCACTTCTGGCCTGTCATAGACTTTGCTGGTCAAAGGATACAGATGCCAATTTTGATGCAGAATCTCATAACCTGCATCAGTAAAAGAAGCCAACAATGCACCATGGGCATAGGGCCTAAAAGGGTCCCAGGAGAGCTACAGTTCTGTTGAAAGAGCTTGGGGATTTATCTTGCCCTCTGGCTACTTCCACAGAAACAAACAAAAAAAGAGGGAAGGGAAGAAGCACTTAGCTTGAGAAGATCCACACATCAATCCAACAGAAACTCCAGGATTCACTGATTGAGCTGACAAACACCTGACAAGCCTACACTAGCAGTGCATACTGGAAGTCAAGTGGAATAAATAGACAGCCCAAGGTAAGAGATCAGCTGGGTCCTAGTGACCACCAGTTTTCTTTAAAAGAGAAATGCCTCTCAAAGCAACAGATTAGCAAATAGAAAAACAAGCGTGTTCAGAGGTTTGGAGCGCTAAAGAAACCACGGGTTGTGATTAAATTACCGATAATTTATTGCACGAACAGCAGGGGTCCAGTATGCCACAACGCGTTTCGACGCACAGATGCGTCTTTCTCAAGTGGATGCAGGTTAGTGCAAACATAGTAAAACCGTGTATTAAGTTCCTCCAGTTGCAGTGTGGCGCAATATCTGTTTTTTCTTTTAATCTCAAAGCAACAGAGACTTTTTTTAGGATTTTGAGTGTTTGTCCAAATACCGTGACCTTCTACGAGTGGCCTCTACAGGCTCATTCGTGCCTCCTGACACACCAGTGACAGTATCCCCCTTCTACAAGTGGCCTCCGGACACCCAGAGCCAGGCTTTTCAGGATGGGAGAGATGAAATGCGTGGACTATCCTTGCGGCATTCACCTCTGACGATGGCACCCACATCCTCTACTCGGGACCGTAACCCCTCAAATACACCAAATACTGAAGAGAATGGCGCAACATGCGAGAATGCACAACTTTAGAAATTTGAAATTGTTAATTCCCATCCACACAAATCAGCTTTAGCAGCAAAGGAGATGGCTCAGATGAAGGCACATATTTTTCGAGAAGAGATCTATGAAACACATTGTGAATTCTGAGTGCTTGAGGCTTCCATGAAAACACCTTCAGCTTGATATTCCTGGTAGACAACCACACATAGTCATTCACACATAGGTCCGGACCTGGCGAGTGCTTCTTGTCAGCCATACATTTGTATCTGTCACACATGTGTCTCAAGTTACTCCCTGCCATACAGAGGAGAGTTGAAAGTCAAATTGTTCCTCCTCAGGAACTCCTGAAGAGCCTTTACTACTAAAAGTGCCAAAATTTAGGATGAAACCCATATGCACCAAAAAATGGTGACTTGCTGGTGGACTCCTGGTGATGATTATTTATGACAAATTGAGCTAAAGGTAAATAAGATGCTCAATCCTCCTGGTTTTCGGAGACAAAACACCTAAGTTAAGTAGTACAAATTTTGATTTGTGCGCTCAGTCTGCCCATTAGACTGAGGGTGGAAGGCTGAAGAATAGGACAACTTCACCCCTAATTGAGTATAAAAATCTTTCCAAAACTTGGAAACAAACTGTGTACCTCAATATGAGACTACATTGGGGGAAATCCCATGAAGTCTCACGATTTCACTGACAAACACCTGTGTGAGAGTCTTTGCATTAGGAAGTGCTGGTAGTGCCACAAAGTGTACCATCTTGCTTAACCTATCAACCACTACCAAAACCATTGCCTTGCCAGCACACACAGGAAGATCCATGATAAAATCCATAGATAGATGATTCAATGGTCTATTAAGAATGGACAATGGTAGGAGCAGGGCAGACCGTCACCCCCGGGGGCCCTGGTGCAGGTGAGGACCGGGGGGGGTGCTCCTGGGCGACAGCGCGGCTCGGGGAGGGGGGGTGCTGCTGGCCATTGGTGCCACGGCCCGGGGGGGAGGGTGCTGCTGGGAGCCGCGGGCGCGGTGCTCTCCTACCTGGTGAGCAGCGCCGGGCGCTTGTAGGAGCCGGAGGGGCAGGGGTGTGGGGGGGCAGGATCAGGCAGGGTAAGCAGGAAGCTTTCTGCTTCCCTTGCCTGATCCTCCTCTCCTTTGTCGGCAGCTTGCGGGGGTCGGCTGGGGGCCCCCTCCAGGCTTGAAGGGGCCCCCTAGCCGGTCAGCGCCCTGGTGCAGCTGCACCAGCTGCACCATGGTAGTTCCGCCCCTGGGTAGGAGAGATCCAGACAGACGGGTATGCGTAACTTTAGCATGTGCGAAAACACTACAAGCAAACATGAAATTAGTTATGTCGTTCTGTAACCCTGGCCACCCTTTTGATAGTCCCTGTCAAAAATGACTTCTGAGGGCCGGATTATTCCACTTAGTGTCCATAGCCCACCTACGAAACTCAGAACAGTAAGTCTCTGCTGACCGATTTCTCTGTGGAAGGTGACACAATCTGGATTCAGCCAAAAAGACACACTCAGGACCATCATAGATGAGTCCAAGAGAATCAAAAAACCCAGCTACAGACCGGAGACAAGCAGAGTCATGTGGCAAAAAGAAAGCCCAGGATTGGGATCCCCCTGCAACAGCGACATAATAATTCCCACACGCTGCTGCTCAGCTCCAGAGGAATAGGGCCGAAGCCTAAAGTATAGTTTACAGACTTCTTTAAATACCACAAATTTGTCTCTGCCTCCTACAAACCTGTCTGGGAGAGCAATTTTAGGTTCATGTCTGACCTGACCACCTGCTGCGTCCCCCACCACATCAATCTGCCGCTGTTGACCCTGTTAGGACTACCAAATGTCTGCAACCTCCAGAGTCAGAGCCTGGGACAGCTGTGCCAAGGTAGAGACAGGATCCATGAAGAGAAAAGGAAGAAAACAAAAAAATTCAGTTTCACCCTTTTCATTTAATTAAGGTGCAGCTGCTGATAATGTCACACAGGATAAGGGCCGCTTTACACACACCAACTTCTATGTCCAACTTCTGAACAGATCTCTGGTTGCAGTGAAATCATGGACACATTGTTCCATTTTGTGACTGTATACAAATGGAATAATGTGTCCATGATTTCACTGCAACCAGAGATCTGTTCAGAAGTTGAACACAGAAGTTGCTGTGTGTAAAGCGGCCGTAAGGGAATTTCCAACAACCATTGCTGATAGCGGTGCACGGAACAACGATGTCTGGCACACAACAGAACCAGGGTTCCCAGGCAGTCTCCCATGCCAGTTGTAGCCCAGACATAACCTACTTAGCTATCAACAGCACATGGGTTTCCCATCCAGTAACAGCGCCGGGAAACTGGCAATAAAAGAGAGAAGGATAGAAACACTTAGCTTGAGAAGATTCACACAGCAATCCAACAGAAACTTCAGGATTCACTGCTTAAGCTGAGAAGCCAAATACCTGAAAAGCTATAACTAGCTGACCACTAGCTTTCACTAAAAGAGAAATGCCTCTTAAAGTGACAGACACTTTTTTTTAGGATTATGACTGTTTGGCCAAATGCTAAGACCTTCTGCGAGTGGCCTCTACAGGCTCATCCATGCCCCCTGACACACCTGTGACAGGGTTCATCTGACCCTTGATCTCATGGCAATACATTGGCACCCCATGATCACATAACAGGGTAACCAGCAGAAAATAGCACGATCCCTGCAGTGGCGTGTTATATTGCACTGTCAGAGTCAGCTAATTATATAATCCTTAATGTGCAGGATATTAAGCAAGCTCAGCGCATGAGCTTGCATCAAAGGGAGGGAGGCAACCTACAGTAGCATATAGCTATTTCCCTGGTCGTAAAGGGGCTATTTCAGGACCAGTTATGACAGACCAACAGTCAATGAAAGTCAATGCTGATACCACCTGGTTCTTGAAAGCAGATCTAATTTAAGCAGTACTTTATCAGAGGAGAAACAGGGAACCAGGAAATCTGAGTGACTTCCTCAGAAATAAATCAGACTTAGGCATTTACCGTATATACTCGTGTATAAGCCGACCCGTGTATAAGCCGCCCCCCTACTTTTGCCCCCAAAATCTGGGAAAATCTATTGACTCGTGTATAAGCCGAGGGTGGACCCCAGCACAGGTATACAGCCCCCAGCAGTGTGGTATACAGCAGCCCCAGAGGTATATACAGCAGCCCCATGTAGTGGGTTAGTATACAGCAGCAGCCCCAGTGGTAGTATACAGCAGCAGCCCCAGTGGTAGTATACAGCAGCAGCCCCAGTGGTAGTATACAACGCAGCAGCACCCCAGTGGTATATACAGCAGCAGCCCCAGTGGTATATACAGCCCCAGTGGTAGTATACACGCAGCCCCATTAGTATATACAGCCCCAGTGGTATATACAGCCCAGTGGTAGTATACACGCAGCCCCAGTAGTATATACAGCCCCAGTGGTATATAACAGCCCCAGTGGTATATACACGCAGCCCCAGTAGTAATATAACAGCCCCAGTGGTAGTATACACGCAGCCCCAGTAGTATATACAGCCCCAGTGGTATATACAGCCCCAGTGGTAGTGTACACGCAGCCCCAGTAGTATATACAGCCCCAGTGGTAGTATACAGGGCCCCAGCAGGGCCCCCCTCATAGTTTGGCGCCCCCACCTCACATGATGGCCCCCCCCCCCCCCGCATGCAGCGCTGCGCATATACATTACCAAGATATCAGCTGTCACCCTCCGGTGGCGGATCGCGGCTCCTGGGCTCCGGGCTCCAGGCTCCATCTTCCTCTGTGTCTTCCTGCATTGTGGCTGCCGGGCTCATCGCGATGAGTCATCGCGACGCCGGCCGGTCACGTGACAAGCAGGAAGACACAGGGGAAGATGGAGCCCAGGAGCCGCGATCCGCCACCGGAGGGTGACAGCTGATATCCTGGTAAGTATATGCGCAGCGCTGCATGCGGGGGGGGCCATCATGCTGAGGTGGGGGCGCCAAACTTTGAGGGGGGCCTGTATGACTCGCGTATAAGCCGAGGGGGAGACTTTTCAGCCCAATTTTTGGGCTGAAAAACTCGGCTTATACGCGAGTATATACGGTACATGATAGTTTAATTGCTTGAGGACATGTTTGACAGTGCTTAAGAAAATGTCCATTGAGACCATAATATAAACAGAGTCCGAGATTGCGATGATGTTTTCTATCTACAGCATGAAAATTGGTAGATCCAGCATCCATCAGCTCCAATTAAGTTAAATTGACATGCTAAGGCGCTTATAATAAGCATTATGACTATCATCAATTCCGTGCTGCTCCATCTGTATTGCCTGGATCATGGCCTCCTCCAAAGAACAAGATTGCTTGAAGAGTTAGAGCATTATTAAGACTCTTGCAAAAATCAAATTGGCACCTGAGACCAACATTATTCCACTGAACCTCAGTGGACCATTTCTGGATCTCTTTACTATAGTCCACAATGATGTGGCTCCCTTGAGTCTTGTTAATGATTTTTGCTTCAGCGACCTGGGTACTGTCCAGTTCATCATAAATAAACCTTACAACATCAAAGAAGGTGTTGAAAAAAAAGACATTTTGGGGCTTGTAAGGACAAAGAAAACACCCATGTCTGAGGGCTCAATTCCACTATAAACATGATTATTTTCATCTGATGTAACTAATCTCCTAAAGACTGAGTTTGCAGAGTAAAATATAGCTTACTGCTCACCCTGATTAGCCTAAACTCATATTTCTCTCCCAATAATGTATCAAGAAGGGCCACTATGGGTTATTAAGAGACAAGCTGAAAGGCGTTAGGTAATTATATTGCAACCATGGCCAGCAAATGGCTATGGGGAGCATTCATAAGGCTAGAATCACACTGTCCGTGTGATATGCAAGTCTCTAGGATGAGTGTTGGATTATTAACCCTGAACAGCCTCCCCCTCTCTGGACATGAAGTGTGGAGCTGCATAGAAATACAAGCAGCTGAGCACCTGTCCTGACAGGGAGAGGCAATTCCACGTGACTGATCCAAGACTTGTCCGACTGCCTTGCATTTCACATGGACAGTGTGATTCCAGCCTAAAGCTAGAAAACTCATGCTGAAACTGGGACTACAATAGTTCAATATGTTAGTGCTCTCTAGCCAGATCCTGAATATTTTGAATCAGATTTTCCACCTGATCGCAAAAAATTTGGATGTCATCCATACTGGTGAAAAAATATATATTCTCTATTGTAATGTGACACTGGCTAGCTAGCTATCATCACTTCTTCATGGCAAGCTGTGAGAAAGAGGAATCAAGAAGTCTAGGGCAAATACTGAAGAGTTTTAAAGGTACCATTACACACAGAGATATATTGCTTTCAATTCACTAGTTGCAGTGAAATCATAGGCACATTTTTCCATTTTGTACACAGCCACAAAATGGAGCATTATGTCCATGATTTCACTGCAAACAGTGAATTGCAAGCAATATATCTTTGTGTGTAATGGTACCTTAAGTCAAAGGCATAAGGTTGAGACAGTAGAATAAGCAGAGTCTTTAAATATATCCCCGGCACCATGCTGCTGCACTGACACAAAGGACGGAGTCATATGCTGAGTACCTCAAACAGGGTACTGGCCTGAGCAATTGCTCATGTGGGAACTGAACCACAAACCCCCTTTCTATATATACAGAAGACTCACTTGAGAAAGGCTCAACTGGAGCCGAAACGTTGTGTGATACAACCTGTTTTTCACCTTCAAAAATAAAAAACACAAAAAGGATAATCATCTCTCTTCTTTTATTGTGTGCCGGGGATATATTTAAAGACTTTGTGGCCTATTTTTCCTTTGTGCACCTAAACGGTGGTCGAGCTATACTATATGCTCTCTGATTAGTAGAATAAGCAGGTCACAATTAGGGATGGACGAGTCTACTCGCTAGGACTCGTTACTCGGCGAGTAGTAAGGGACTCGCAGGACTCGGTACTCTGCGAGTTTCCCAGCGATTACTCGCACAGTAACGAGTCCAATGCAAGTCAATGGCAATCCTAGTTTTGTCAGAGTTTACTTTTTCTCACTCGCTAGACTCGCTATGTAGCTTGAATCTCCCCAAATCGTTTAAAGAATCGCACCGCTTCACGGATACCCGCTGTCAGCAGCGAATCTGAGCGAGTCTGAGCTAGTCTTAGCGATTCTGAGCGAGTCTACGAATCCGAGTCCTGTATTCTGTATTCGGGACTCGCGAATACAGAATCTGTTATGTTCCGACAAAGCTTCCGAGACAGCCTAGCGTGTTAGGTCAGAAAACTTGTGAAGATGGACAAGCATGTTAGCCAATCATATTCAGTAATGCCACAGCCATGTTGGTTGTGGCAGGACTATGATTGGCTTCTGTGCATCGTGATGCCTATGTCATGTATGAGAGGCGAGGCTGTATATTAGCCTTGCCACCGCCATTTTGGGCACATTCCTGTGAAGATCTGAGCAAGAGCAGGGTGAGGTAGATGCTGGAGCAGATCATAGGGATTGTCAGTCAGTGTAGAGAACCTTAAAAATTCCTTATATTTAACCCAAACAGCTCTTGTGAGAGCTACCAGAAGGACAGAGGAGTACTGTGTAGAGGACTGTAGGCAGGCAGGCAGGGAGGTGCAGCCTTACAGTGCTCACAGGACCGACCTCATAGCTTAGCTTACTCACTCAGCTGTGCTAATAGCTGAAGTCAGAGGCTTAGCTGAGGTACTATTTAAAATTTTTTTGCACCTGATAGATTTTGGGTCCTAAAAACCCCTTCAGCTTTATTATGTCTGTGGCAGATCAGTGCGTTGCTGCTCTACCTGCAAATAGCACGTACGCCACCTACTTGTGCGACTACTTGTGCGCACTTAATAATTTTTTCAGGGACTAGTCTGCTGCTTCACTGACAAGTGTTAGCACACACTTAACCCGCCAGCAGGTGACGCCTACAGCTACACCTAACTCCATCTCGGTGGCTGTGCGCACTTAATAATTTTTTCAGGGACTAGTGTGCTGCTTCACTGACAAGTGTTAGCACACACTTAACCCGCCAGCAGGTGACGCCTACAGCAACACCTAACTCCATCTCGGTGGCTGTGCGCACTTAATAATTTTTTCAGGGACTAGTGTGCTGCTTCACTGACAAGTGTTAGCACACACTTAACCCTCCAGCAGGTACGCCTACAGCAACACCTAACTCCATCTCGGTGGCTGTGCGCACCTAATAATTTTTTCAGGGACTAGTGTGCTGCTTCACTGACAAGTGTTAGCACACACTTAACCCGCCAGCAGGTGACGCCTACAGCAACACCTAACTCCATCTCGGTGGCTGTGCGCACTTAATAATTTTTTCAGGGACTAGTGTGCTGCTTCACTGACAAGTGTTAGCACACACTTAACCCGCCAGCAGGTTACGCCTACAGCAACACCTAACTCCATCTCGGTGGCTGTGCGCACTTAATAATTTTTTCAGGGACTAGTGTGCTGCTTCACTGACAAATGTTAGCACACACTTAACCCGCCAGCAGGTGACACCTACAGCAACACCTAACTCCATCTCGGTGGCTGTGCGCACTTAATAATTTTTTCAGGGACTAGTCTGCTGCTTCACTGACAAGTGTTAGCACACACTTAACCCACCAGCAGGTGACGCCTACAGCAACACCTAACTCCATCTCGGTGGCTGTGCGCACTTAATAATTTTTTCAGGGACTCGTGTGCTGCTTCGTGTTAGCACACACTTAACCCGCCAGCAGGTTACGCCTACAGCAACACCTAACTCCATCTCGGTGGCTGTGCGCACTTAATAATTTTTTCAGGGAGTAGTGTGCTGCTTCACTGACAAGTGTTAGCACATACTTAACCCGCTAGCACGTTACACCTACAGCAACACCTAACTCCATCTCGGTGGCTGTGCGCACTTAATAATTTTTTCAGGGACTAGTGTGCTGCTTCACTGACAAGTGTTAGCACACACTTAACCCGCCAGCAGGTGACGCCTACAGCAACACCTAACTCCATCTCGGTGGCTGCGCGCACTTAATAATTTTTTCAGGGACTAGTGTGCTGCTTCACTGACAAGTGTTAGCACTCACTTAACCCACCAGCAGGTGACGCCTACAGCAACACCTAACTCCATCTCGGTGACTGTGCATTTGTCAACAATGTCACAGAAAGCACAATTTCCCAAAAAAGAGGTTGGAAAGGGACGGGGACGAGGTCGTGGCCGTAGCAGTCCTGCCCAAGAAGGCACTGGTACAGGTAGACAGACGAGGATTGATAGATCTCTCTTTCTCACGTCTAAAATTCCCAGTACTCAACAAAAACGTGTCTTGAGGCCGGAAGAGCATGACCAGATAACATCTTGGATGGCTGATAACACCTCGACCACTGGTTCTTGCAGTACACAATCGTCCTTGCCAACACAGTCTAGTGTCGCTACAGACAATGCAGGGCCATCCAATCCTCAAAGTCTTCCTATTTCCTCAACCCATCGGCAGCCAGAGGAAAGCTTGGAGTGCGACCTTGGTCACTCCAATGATTTATTTGGTTCTTATCAGCCCTCGATTGCATCTGGCCTTTCTTTGTCACTGCCTGACGAGATACTTCAAGAAGACGTAATGTCTATTCATGGCCAAAGTTTTGAAGCACCTCGTACTGAAGAAAGCCACTTTCAGCAAAGGCATTCAGCATCTCAGGAGGTGGATGATGATGAGGATGATGAGACACACATCTCATCTGGCCAGCTTGCTCAGTCACGTTATCCAGAAGACTTTGAAGAGGAAGGCGTGGATGATGAGACCACAGATCCTACCTGGACTCTTGGCATGCATAGCCGGCAGAGCAGCCAGGAGGATGAAAGTGGCTATGTACTACCGCCAAAAGCACCAAGGCTTACTCCTTTCTCCAGAACACAAACTGTGACAACAGTTGCCCAAATTGTGTCAACTGTTGCACAAAGTGTACCAACTGTTGCACAAACTGTAAACACAGTTGACCAAACTGTGTCAACAGTTGGTGTTGTACAGAGTCATCCTCCTCTACCTCCAATTCAACATAAAGGACGAAAAGCCATTGTGTGGCAATTTTTTAAGGATGCCACATCTGTACCAAATATGGTTATCTGTAACATCTGCCATGCAAGGCTAAGCAGAGGCCTGGGAAAAGGAAACATGAGCACCAGCAGTATGCGTAAGCATATGTCTGTTAAGCACCCAATTCAGTGGTCGGCCCATCAGGGTTCACAATCAGTGCCTTCTGATCCCAACACTTCCAGGCCACCTCAGATCCATACTTCACCAGCTAGTGTTCAGGCATCAGCTCCTGCTCAAACGTTCTCCTCCCAAGCTGCGGTACAAGAGAGACATGACAGTAGTCAAGCCACTAGTCAGTGTGTGCCAAACGTCCAGTTGTCTGTGCCACAGCTGTATGAAAGGCAGCGGAAGTACCAATCGACACACCCATTTTCCCAAAAAGTGACTGCGAAAATTGCAAAGTTGTTAGCTGTGGAAATGCTGCCGTTTAGGCTTGTGGATACATAGTCTTTTCGGGAGTTGTTGGCTGTGGCAGCACCACGATACTCTGTACCCAGCCGCTACTTTTTCTCACGTAGTGCCGTCCCCGCGTTACACCAGCACGTTGTTAACAACTTAAAGCGTGCACTAACAAATGCTGTAACCGTCAAAGTCCACCTAACAACGGACACGTGGACAAGTAGTTGTGGACAGGGCAGATACATCTCAGTAATGGGTCACTGGATCAACCTGGTGGACAGTGTCCCAACTTCGCAAAGTGGACCATCTAAAATACTACCAACTCCACGAATAGCGGGCACAACATCATTCCGGGTGGCTGCCTCATCATATATGTCCAGTACACAATCTGCTTCTGCAACTTCCTTGTCCACTGCTGAGCTGCCCGCACCATCACGTCCAAGTTGGGAGCTTTGCAGTAGTGCTTCAGCAAGGCGACAACAGGCTCTTCTGAAGCTTATCTGTCTAGGTAACACACCTCACACTGCAACTGAGCTGTGGAAGGGTCTTAAGCAACAGACTGATGAGTGGCTGGCCCCACTGCAACTACAACCAGGTCTTGTTGTCAGCGATAATGGACGAAACCTTGTGGTGGCACTAAAGCACTGTAACCTTGTTCACGTGCCTTGCCTGGCTCACGTGCTGAACCTAATAGTTCAGAAATTCCTGAAAATATACCCCGAGTTATCAGACCTACTCGAGAAGGTGAGGCGAATTTGCGCCCATTTTAGACATTCGTACACCGCAGTTGCCAGTCTTTCAGCCCTTCAAAACAAATTAAATTTGCCTATACACCGGCTAATTTGCGACATGCCGACGAGATGGAACTCAACATTCCATATGTTGGCAAGGTTTAATGAGCAGCAGAGGGCAATAGTGGAATATCAGCTGCAACATGCCCATCACCACGGAAGTCAGACCAGACACATTAGTACTTTCGAGTGGGTCTGGATCGCTGATCTTTGCGAGTTGCTAGAGAACTTTGAATACTGCACCAAACTTGTCAGCGGTGATCAGTCCATTATCAGTCTCACCATCCCCATGCTCTGTTTGCTTAAAGAATCACTCCTGAATCTGAAAACAGAATCTTTGAGGGCCCGGCGGATGGCTATGGAGCCAGAATTTAACATCGCTGATCCTAGCCAGCCAAGCCAATATCAGCAGGCTACATTGGGTCTGGAAGAAAAGGTGATGAGGGTGATGATGAAGAAGATTCATTTTTCTGTGGTACTGATGTGAACCCTGATGGTACTCCCAACCCTACGTTTATGTCGGTACAGCATGGGTGGGCTGAAGAGGAGGAGGCGGAGACCGATTTAGAGGCCATGATGCGTAGTGATCCTCATTCTGTTGTAACCGAGGAGATGAGTCTTTGCAGCTTAGCACACATGGCTGACGTAATGTCTCAATGTCTCTCCCAAGATCCACGCGTCATTCACATATATGCCAGCAACCTCTACTGGTTGTCAACCTTTTTGGACCCCAGATACAAAGACAAATTTCCGTCGCTGCTGTTGCAGTCACCCAGGGGCTTAACGATGGATTTTTTCAAGAGTGTTGTTGTTGACCATTTGCTGTCCATATCACCGTCTGACTCCGCTATACCCCGAAGAGCCAGCTCTTTGCAACAGCAGCCTTTGGTTGGGACACAAACGTCATCAATGTCAAGAAGAGGTGGGGGTAAGATGTCCACCAACTGGGCGATGTTCAACAGACCTTCCGATCAACAACGGATCATGCCTACGGTCACCTTGACTAGGAGACAACAATTTTCCAACATGGTGAACGAGTATGTCAGTGACAGTACCAGCTTCCTAACCGACCCTTCTGTATTCTTTAATTACTGGGTTTCCAAGCTTCACACTTGGACAGAGCTCGCTTTGTATGCCTTAGAGTTGCTGGCCTGCCCAGCTGCTAGTGTGACATCAGAGCGTGTTTTCAGTGCCGCTGGGGGAATTGTCACTGATAGAAGGTCACGGCTTACTACAGAAAATGCCGACAGGCTGACTCTCATTAAGTTTAACAAGGACTGGATATCATCAAAGTTCTTAACCCCTCCAGACGACAGTACCCAAACCTAGAGGGACATAATCAAATTTGATATGTTTGGCTGACTGCGGTTTAAACATTATGTCCTTTTCTGACACGAAGGATAAACAATGTGCCTCTGCTAAGAAGCTTTGACAACTCATGTTCCTGCTACACTTGCTGCATGACAACAAAACTACACAATCAGTTTCAGTAATGTTACTTTACTACTGCATGCACTTGTGATGATTTTTTGAACATTGTTTTTTGTCAGACAATACAATACAGTCTCTTGGCTGAATTTTTCAAGGCAACAAGCCTATGCCTGCATCGTGGGCGTTGCTTGTACTATGCTCGTAGGACAAGCAAGTATATACTAGGGTCACGCGCCCTCCTCTATTTAAGAAAATACTTTATTAAGCCCTTAGAGCTAATTTTTTGAGGCAACAAGCCTATGCCTGCATCGTGGGCGTTGCTTGTACTATGCTCGTAGGACAAGCAAGTATATACTAGGGGCCACGCGCCCTCCTCTATTTAAAAAAAGACTTTATTAAGCCCTTAGAGCTAATTTTTTGAGGCAACAAGACTATGCCTGCATCGTGGGCGTTGCTTGTAGTATGATCCTGCTGGAGCCTGACCAAGGGTCCCACTGTACGCTACGGAGAAAACGTGTAGACGCGCTGTGTTGAAAGTAGACATCCCAGCCTCTCGCATCTGTGTTCCTAGCCTTGTTGCCATAGCGAGGCATTAAGTAAGCCCCCCAAACACAGGCACTATTTATTTGTCAGCAACATTTTTATGTGGAGTTATGATTTTACACATACTAACCAAGGTACCTTCATGCGCCATGCGGGCCGTAAAGTACTTGCTAATGATGATGACTTTAAGCCCACCCACAAAACAACCTACACATCCATTCCCTGAAAAAAGACAGACACAAAGCGTTTTTTTTTAAACTGTGTATTAACAGGCCTTAAAGTGACCCTAAACCCAGAAGCCAACCCCATATCCCCTTCATACCTATCCATGCAGCTTGTAAACCTGCTGCCATCCATCCCTGTATCTTCCAAAACCGCTGGGGCATTCTTCATAAATCATACTTTTAATATCTCAGTTCTGGGCGTTTCACTGCAATTTTAAAGCCGCAGCAGGCGGGCCTGTGTGCCGCTCTCCCCCTCCTTGTCCGTAATATGCACGCAGCGATGGGCGTGCTAAACAACAGAGAGGCAGCTCGCCTCATAGTATGGGCGTTGAAACCGGTATGACGCGTATTACGTCATACCGGTTTCAACGCCCATACTATGAGGCGAGCTGCCTCTCTGTTGTTTAGCACGCCCATCGCTGCGTGCAGAATTACGGACAAGGAGGGGGAGAGCGGCACACAGGCCCGCCTGCTTCGGCTTTAAAATTGCAGTGAAACGCCCAGAACTGAGATATTAAAAGTATGATTTATGAAGAATGCCACATCGGTTTTGGAAGATACAGGGATGGATGGCAGCAGGTTCACAAGCTGCATGGATAGGTATGAAGGGGATGTGGGGTTGGCTTCTGGGTTTAGGATCACTTTAATGCCAAAGATGTAAAATAGCTTTTAGTTCAACAAAGCACAATATATATAGAAAAAACAAAAAAGAAAAAAAACAAAACAAATTGTGCACGGCACATTTTTTATAAAAATTAAATAAAAATGAAACAAAAATTTAACCTACAGCTGGTGGTAGGTGGGCTGATTGGGTGGGGTAGGCTCTACCTGCCCACCATCACCCTGGTCCTGGAGGAGGTCCAGAGCTCCATGTATGGCCTCTGCCACAGAATGTAACCCTGTAGGGTGTGTCATCTGGGCCGGTGT
Organism: Allobates femoralis; assembly: GCA_033576535.1. Classification (NCBI taxonomy): domain Eukaryota; kingdom Metazoa; phylum Chordata; class Amphibia; order Anura; family Aromobatidae; genus Allobates; species Allobates femoralis. The sequence continues at coordinate 193,491,923 of JARQOC010000002.1, forward strand.
GGGGAAATGGCCTTGACTTTGGAGGTCCATGTTAGGTAGCCACAAAGATGGTATAGGCCTCTGGGTTGGCACATAGCTCTCCCGGGGTGTGGGCCTGTCTAGCCTGTTGGCGGTTGACAGTTGCCACCCCTCCAAATAGCTAAATACCTCGCCAGGGTGGTTTGGGGGCCGACAGGCATCAAGGACAATGTGGGCAAAGTCAGCATCACATTGTCCAAGGTGGTCATTTGGTGCCCCCGGGATTAGAGCATGGCTTCTGGGGTTCAGGTGACTCCCCACACTGCTGGCAGTCGGCAGTGGAGGAAGCTGGATGGCCAGAGGTTGGTTTTGGTGGGGAGACCGCTGGTGTGGCCCTTCATCCTCCTCTTCTTCCTGTGGCCGGCCATGCCCCAAAGGTGGTGGTGGTACTTCTACCTCCTCCACTCTAAGTGGTGGTGGTTCAGGGGCCTCACTCGCCTCTTCAGGCAGCTGTTCTGGCGGGTTACCACGCCGCCTGCGGTAGTGAGCAGCTCTGTGGGTAAATACCAAAAACATTTGGTGAATGGGTTGTGTTTGGAAACAAAACCATAGGCCAAACACAAAATGTGCACACTTTTTTGACTCAGTGTATCTGTGTATTATGTGTCTTTTCATTGTTGGCCTTAAGATGGAATTGCAGCAAATACATTAAGGACATTTTGGCTCATGCCTCAACCAATATTCTATGTGTGGATAGTGTTGGTCCTCGATTTTTTGCCATTACATTAGAAATTTTAAAATTTGTCTGCACTATTACACTGTACCCTGCCTTAGGCAGGACAGCTATTTAGGCTCTTGAAGACATATTAGTGGCCACAACTATTGCTTTGACTTTTGTTGAAAATTTATGTGGACAAACCTATAGCCTGACACTGTGAGGCAAACACATTCTTCAGGGTTGTTTGCCATCAGATGGACACAAAAAGACGCAGTGTGGGCGGCCTTGGTCTCAATTCACATAACCCAGATCTATAGGGCAGATGAGCAAGACAGGAAATGGAGTCCTGCAGCATAGGTGACACATGAGCATTCGGCATTAGTGGCCTACACTCCTTTTGGCTGCCATGTATGCTAATCAGGAATGTCTTGGTAAATAAAACACACAAAACAGATGGCTTGGCTTTTGAAACGACTGTAATGGACATAGAGTATGGGGTTGTTTTTGAGCAGCAGGTCACACATCGTTGGTGCCAAACAAGGTGGTATGCACAGATGGACAGTTTTACAGTTATTCCAACGGGGCCGAACAAAAAACCGGGAGCAACAAGGGCAAACCTCGGGTTTCCTAAAGGACCTTGGACAGAAAAGCCTGTTGCCCTTAAAATATGGCCCCCTTTACTTTGATTTTATACAGCATTAATACACTATGTTTTCCGGAGGATTCGTAATGTGGCCATCAGTTAACGACAAAAAAATAAAATTCACATGTGGGCCCTAATATCTACATCATCACCTTGCAGGCCCAAATATACCCATGGGAAAACTCACCCACACGTATTTGTAGTGATACAGGGTATGTCCTCAAATGTGTGTGACTGTGTCAACAATCTGGGACGGTGTACAAACAGTTTAGTGCAAAAGGGGTATATCCTTGCAACTTTATTTAGCCGAAAAAAACACCCACAACTAAATGTGTAGGGATGTATGTGGCCCTTATGCAAGTGGATGCCATTAGGAACTGATACAAATGAGGCTTATGACAGGCAAACCAGACAAGGCCACACACCTTAGAGGCCATTGCAGGGAAGAACATGGCTTTGTTCCACAAACTTGCCAACAATAATAGCTAATTGTGAGGTCACGGAACATTGTGTCTGCCTACCCTGTAGGACATTGCTTATTTGTCCCAACGTCACAATGTGGCTATAAATGTGTATGTCCTGGATCATTGCCAAAGGTAATAGAATTCTGTTGCACCATGGCAGAAACAAACCCCAGTGTGGGTATGTAAACCACCACACTCATTATAGAGCTTCATACGTAGACTGTGTGCCCTCGTGGACAGGGTCCTCTCCTCTTGTACCTGTATGACCTGATTGTCTTCATGTACTGTTTTTTGTCGTTAACCCTTATCCTCATGTAAAGTGCCATGGAACCTAATGGCGCTATATAAATAAATAATAATAACAATAATAGTACACAACAGTGCAGCAGACACATACCTTGGCATACGGACCACCGGTTCAAGGAAGGACAACCGGTCGTAGTGGCGATATATCGGCCCTGGATCAGCTTCCGGACCCCCCTCCAAGATCTTGCGGTGTTGCCTTTTGTGCTGATTCTGACAGCTCCTCCACCGTTTGATAATCAGGTCAACTGTGAAATGATTTCAAACCGGGTTTAGACCTCTGTAACATTTGAAACACCAAAAGTATGTGTACAAATCAACAATAACATTTTATTCATGTTGTGTGTGTAATGTGTATACAAGGCACAGTGACACGACAGTGTGGAACATCATCAACAGCATTACGGACATTGAGCTCACGTGGCCACAATCACAAATGGGGCAGGGCACATGTCAACGCATAGAGAATGTAATAGTGCGGGCACCAGACTCCGCTCATTAGTGGTATTTATATACACCCAACCCTGTGGCCTTCAGAGCCAGGAGGACCAGCCCTTAAACTAAGTGTACTATTGTGACCCCATCCAAATATAGGCAACCATGCGACGGCGCATGATAACACATTGAGGGCCCTGTATACCCTACTATGGAGGCCCTGTATACCCACGGGGGGCTGTATACCCACTGCTGGGGGCCCTGTATACCCACTGGGGGCCCTGCATACCCACTGCTGGGGGCCTGTATACCCACGGGGGGCTGTATACCCTACTATGGGGGCCCTGTATACCCACTGGGGGCCCTGTATACCCACTGCTGGGGGGCCTGTATACCCACGGGGGGCTGTATACCCTAATATGGGGGGCATGTATACCCACTGGGGGGCCTGTATACTCTGCAGGTGGAGCTGTATACTCTGCTGGGGGGCTGTCTACCAGTGATAGCCGCTGTACACCAGGATGGCGGTCAATATGTTTTCCCAGTTTTTGGGGGCAAAAGTAGGGGGGTCGGCTTATACACGGGTCGCTTATATATGACTATATACGGTAAATGCAATATAACGTGTGAACACATTTAACTCACCCATATTGCTCTGTGCATCCTGGCCACTGCGATGGAATGCAGGGAACATGACTTGAGCGACCTCCCTCCAGGCTGTAGTCCACTGGATGTTATCCCCATAGGCAGGGTCAGTGGGCAGCCAAAGCAGGGGCCGAGCCTCCACCAGGTCAATCTAACTGCAGGGTGTTGACACGGGCCATGCTTGCTCTGTGTGTGTGCGTGCTGGCAGCTCGAGTCGGCTTATTTTCTGTTTGCTAAAAGCATGGGGTTTGCTGGAGAAAATTGCTTGCCTCACCTCATCGGCGCCAAATAAGACATGCGAGTTTGGCCTCGGAGACAGCAGCAAAATACAGTTGCGAGTGGGGTTTCCAACACGGCAATGCGAGCGATTTCCGAGACACATCTGCGATTTTTAAATCGCACATTACTCGCTATTACTCGCTTCCCCATTCATTAACATTGGACTCGCTAGACTCGCAACGAGTAGCGAGTCATGGGCTCGGACTCGCTAGAGTCAAGCGATTCCGTGTAATTTAGGACTCGCCCATCACTAGTCACAATCCACGGTAAAAAAAAATACAAACCATATTGATAGAGAAAACAGGGATAGGCATATTAAGCTGTCACTCATTGTGTCCCTATGAGAAAGAGAGCAGCGTCTTCATGTCACATTTCATACAAAGATTTTCCTGGATTCTGTCCATTACAGAGTTATCATCATTAATATCATCATTACCACCAGCGTCATCATCATCATCATCATCATCATCATTATCATTCCTGTCTCTTCAAACCTTTGTCTCATTGTGAGAAATGCAATGGGTTCCTTGCCCAACTTCTGACCCCTCCTGATTCCCACCTCTATATTTATCTTTTCTCAGATTATTTATGCTGTCATCAGTCTGTTTCGGAAGCTGCAGTGAGTGGTCACGTTTTCCAATGTCAATGTTAACAGAAGTCTCTGGATTTAGGAGGATTACGTTGGGACTTTGGGGATGTTTTGCTGGTTAATAAACGAGTGAAAAAGGGTGTTTGTGTTTTTTTATTTCAAATAAAAGATTTTTCTGGGTATGTATTAGTTTTTTCTTACTTACAGGATTAGTAATGGGGGTCTCTCATAGATACCATTCATTACTATTTCAGAGCTTGATGGCAGCAGTGATTTTTGACAAACCACAGCTGTCATTAGCCCCATATATTTCCCTGATTGCCACCACACTAGGGCAATCAGGAAGAGCTGGGTAAAGTTTCATATTTGGCGTTTCTAATGTGATACTGTGGGCTGATATTTTTTGGCTGGGATGAGTCAATAAACATTGACTGTCCCGACCTTTCTTTTTTTATTTTTTTATTTGTTATCAAAAATGGGGATGGGGCACATGTTGTTTTTTCCAATAATTTATTATAAGATGTATTATCCCCTCTATTTTGATAACCAGCGCAGATAGAGCAGTTAGCAGCTGTCTGTTATTATCAGGATGGGAAGAGACATGAATATTGTCCCCTTCCTAGCCTCTATTAGCCCCCAAGTTGATATCTTTACCGTCTCTGGTTAGCAAATATTTATTTTAATTTTATTTTTATACTACATTTCGAGGTGTCACGCTCGGAGAACAGTCAGCCAGTGGGATGATCAGGAAACAGCAGACTGACTTGCTAACTAATCACAGATGTCAGCACAGAGGATGAGGGATGTGTAAAGCAGTCTGACTTCAACCAATCACAGATGATAGCTCAGAGGGGGGATAGGAGGGGGAAGCAGTGAGTAGTCATACGTTTTAATGAGCCGGCCAGGAAAAAATTCTGACAGCTGTCTTATCTTCTGGAGAAACGTGGTATGTTTAATTTTCTTGATGTTATCCCCATTTGCTTCATTTTGCAGCACCCTAGCCCTGCCGTTCCAACTTAAAGGAAACATGGAAAACAGATAGTCTTTAAACTAGCTTTATTTTGGTGCCAAGCCTGAACAGTAAAACATAAATAGAGTTAAGACTGGCGTCACCACAGATGTAGGTGCTGGCAGAAAAAATATATACTTACAGACTAGTGAATCGCCGCGACACTACTATATTCATGATTAATGTGAATGAATGAGTGACACTAAAGAAAAGAAGATCTATGGGTATAATGCAAATGTGTAATGCAGAAACTGCCCTGTGCTGAATATGAAAACCGGAGATCTTAGTCTCAGTAGTGGCCACTAAAGATCAAGCTTGGCATCCACTCCAAGAGCCTCCACTGTCAAGTCCTAACACTATGCCCTGATGAAGTAGTGTGATGTGAATGGATTTATATGTCCTAGATGTAATTAAAAACGACGAACTGGTGTGTACTAGGATCTAACAATCGTGTCCAAGTGTGGCTACCAAACTAAGGAAAAAGTGGAAAATGGGAAAAAAATTATAAAGTGGGAGCTCAGTCCAAATAAGCAATATATAAATTTAGATGGGTCACAGATTAGGTGCAGAAAAATTTACTAAGACTAGTGAACCGCCGACATATATATTCAGATTATGTGAATGCGTGGCACTAAAGAAGAATAACTATGGATAATGCAATGTGTAATCCGAAATCCTGCATGCGGATTGCGCACCTATCTTTAACATGGGATGTGCAGTCATCCGCACATAGCCACGTTTCGTTCGCGTTCAGCTGCGTAACTATACGCATGTGAATGGAGAAGAAGATTTTATGCTGCCAGGGAACGCGGCTTGTAGCATTTTTTGGCGCGTCCAAAAAAATGCAAGTGTCCGCATGCGCACGCTGCGGATACAATTAACATTAGCCCCCTATGAGACTGTACACATGCGGATGGTTTTGCGCACAGCTGCGGATGAAACGCATGCGGACACCTTAGTGCGCATGCTCAAAAAGAGTTTTTGGCGTCCAGCATAATCTCCGCCCATGAACCAGCCCACAACACATCCTCTATATAACTACTAGCTCCTGGGAGGCAAGACTCTCGCCACACCTTTGGACCCTGCATAGCTGAGGACTGCTGGATTGGACCTGGGCCTGGATCTTCCCTGCACCCTGCATCAGAACACTGCTTCCAGGATTCATTTCTGTTGGGATCTTCCCTGGAGGGCTGCCTGTGGACCTGCAAGCAATCCCTGGATCCGTCCATCCCATCTTGCCTGTCTGCCTGCCTGGCTGCCTGCTGCTGTGTTCTACCTGGATGTGGGTCTGGTCCTGTCTTCATTCTTGGTTCCTGGTTCTGGGATTGGTTGGTAAAGTATATTCATTTTGAATAAGTATGTAATAATGATATCTGCTCCCCTATAGTACAATGTTGCTGGGAGGGTGTGGGTTAGATGCCTCTGTGTTGCTGGATTTGGAGGTCCCTGCTGCCAGAAGTATGGCCTCAGGCCCATATGTTCTGTGGGCTAATGTTTGTGACATTGTTTTATTTGGGGGTCCCTGCTGCCAGGAGTATGGCCTTAGGCCCATATGTTCTGTGGGCTAATGTATGTGACTGTCTAATTTGGGGGTCCCTGCTGCCAGGAGTATGGCCTTAGGCCCATATGTTATGTGTGCTAATGTATGTGACTGTCTCATTTGGGGGGCCCTGCTGCCAGGAGTATGGCCTTAGGCCCATATGTATGTGTCTATGTATGTGACTGTCTATTGGGGCCCTGCTGCAGGGTATGCTTGGCCATATGTTCTTGGCTAATGTTGTCATTTGTTTATTGGGGGTCCCTGCTGCCAGGAGTATGGCCTCAGGCCCATATATTATGTGGGCTAATGTATGTCACTTTGTGTCACTTGGGGGTCTGACATTGCACCTGTCTGTAGTCTTTACATTTACACCTTTGTTATTGTGTGCCCCTGCTGTAGGTGCTGCTGTTGCTGCTGCTGATCTATAGAGGTGTCTATTGCTGCTGGCTCGTTACCCACTTTCTCTGTCGATTTTGGTTCTTCTGTGCTGAGTGACACTGCTGCGCCAAGATGTCCGATTGCAGTGAATACATGGACCGTCATCAAGCTGAACCTAGTGACCCTGTAAGTCAACACTTCTTGCTTTTTTCCACCTAGGCATCCGAAAAATAGGCCAAAATAACACTAAGGGTTATTATACAGGACTATGAAACAGAGGTGGACCAACAAGACAGTGAGGAAAGTGGAGAGGAATCCGCTCATATATTTGTGACGACACAGAAAATGTGGATAACCCAATTGTAAGTGCTTATGTTTGGGAAATGTGATGTATTGTAATTGTAGCGTTGAACTTACCATCTTCTTTATTACATTCTAGGAGACTGTTGACATGGGCCAACCGTATGAGGACAATGACAAGTTAATACCACTTGTTCATGAGTGATCGGCGATTTGGGACCCACATGACCGCAAACACTATGACAATATTGTGTTACGAAGACAATGGACACAGATTGCCCGAATTATGTGGCCGGGCTATGACGCTGCACCTGTCAAGGACCAAGAAGCCCTTTTGTAAGTTTTGTTTGGCCGGGCAAATGCGTTCTCTGTCCAGACTCTGTACATGTGAACATTAATCAAGTGGTTTACTCTCCTCCATTGTAGTGAAGTCTCTGACCGTTCGGTGGCGCTCTATGAAGGACAGATACAATAAGGATAAGAAAGTCAGCCAGAATGTGCGCAGTGGTTCCAAACCTTCAAAGAAAAAGCCTTACATCTACCACCAGCAGCTCGATTTTCTGCGGGATGTCGTTACATAACGTGTGTAAGTATTCATTGGAAATTTACAAAAAAAAAGGAAGCTGTAGTTGGGAGGCTGTAGTTGGGAGGCTGTAGTTGGGAGGCAGTAGTTGGGAGGCTAGAGGAGGGGGGCTGTTGTTTGGTGTCATCGAGAAGATAAAGTTATCTGGAGGGAAGGAGGCAAAGGCAATAGACGGTAGTAGTAGGCAAGAGAACTAGTCCATTTCCTTTTTTTAAAAATCTTTTTTCCTTTGTGTTTTTTACCCACAGGACTTGGAGCAGCACTGCCCAGCCGTCTGATGCAGCAAGGTCCCAGAATCTGTCTTCGCAGAGCGCCACCGAACATTCTTCTCAAAGTCAGACAGCAGAGGGAGAAGGTGTGGACTTTCCATTATCTGGAACCCAGGTTGCTGGCAAAGACAGTTATCCCCTATCCCAGGCCTCTTGTCCCTCCTTGGTGGGAACATCATGGCAGGGACAGAGGGCCAGTGATAGGACAGTCATGCCTAGTTTCTCCATCTAAGTTTGAGCTTCCAGGAGTCTATGAGGCGTCTTGGTAACTCTGTTGAAAAGGGTTTTGTGTTTATGCAGACTCTTTTTGGTGAAGTTACCGGACGACTCGATCGCCTGGAGGCCGACCTTAGTAGACCGGCTCGACATTTTTTCTCATGTATGGAGAAGTGCGTGACGGATAACTTAGAACCTGAGTTTCAGATAAATGTCATGACTTCCTGTCAGGGCGCTTCGGCTGGCATTGCACACAGCAGCAGCATCAACAACAACAGCAACAACAACAGCAGCAACAACAGCACATGCATCAAATTGCGTTTCAAAAGCAGCAGCAAACATTCTAAATCGTCTACCAATCAATTTAGCCAGAACATCGAGCTTGACTCAACCCACTGAGTTGGAACATGGACAACCGTCGGCAACCTCCACGTCACTGAACTTGTCTCAATCCTCAGCAGCACCGGACTTGGCACCAGATGTTCCCTCTTACACCGCCCTGCTTACATCATCTCCGCTTCGACCTGACTCCCGCCGAACATCAAGTACTTTAATGAGTACCTCTCGGGCAGTCTTCCGCTCAGCCACCGCGGTACTAGATGGTCAGCCTGATGTTCCCAGCCACACAGTAACAGCTACTTTCGCCAATCCTCGCCCCAGCACCGCAGTCCTGCCGGGCCGGACAGTCGTCCCAGACAGAATGTCACCACAGCCACTCCAACTCCTCGCTCAGACAACGCAGTTCAGCAGGGCGGGCACCTCAACCAATGTCAAAAGTCATGACATCAAACAAAAATCCTCGCACAGAGCCAGTGGTGTTGCAACCTCAAAGCAATGTTGCAATCTCCACAGCCATGACAGCCAAGCCTCCTTCATCCTGTAGCTCTGTTCCAAAAAAAACTTGTGTTCCACCTACCAAAAAGCCTTTTTTACAACACAAGAGTAAAGGTAAACCTCCTTTACAAAGTCCAGCAGAGTTGATGACACCCATGAAGCCCCCGAAAAGGACCAAAACCCCAAAAGCGAAGGATTTTGAAAGCCAGCAACAGCAGTGTAAAAAGCGAAAAAAAAACAGCACAGGAAAATGTAGCAACCGCAGCACCACAGCGCAAGGTTGGTCGACCGAAAAAATAGCAGCACCTTCCAGACCTCTTCCCCCGCTACTTCACCTGCAAATGTTGCATTCCTACAGGTTTCCACTCCTCACACCCAGTCTAATCTCTCCCTTTTTTCAAACATTTCATTTCCATCTACGGTCCTCTTCTCCTAGATACTTTTACACCTTCTACCCTTCCGTTCTCTCCCCATGTGTGTACGTATTTGACTTTAGAGGCGGCTGGTACTCCGGTGTACACCTCTGCAACAACCCCACTGACTAACCGCACAAGTCTCTCCACACCGACTCTGAATATTCCCACAGAGACTTTACCAACTTTTTCATCGGACATTGCCCTCACGGTGCCACCGGGATCCAGAAGCAACAACAGCAGCAGCACCACAAATTCCACAGGAAAATTTCAACCATCTACTTTCACATCACTGTGACAATGGACTTGTACATATTGTCGTCTTTTACGTTCTCACTTTGATTTGGCCAGTTTTATGGCTGTCATTTGTTCAATAAACTATGTTTGGTTTACCATTTTATTCTTTTTTATTGACTTCAATGTATAGAGTTAAGTTAGGTAGTTATTAAGGTGGGTTTATGTCCAGCTATGTGTTTAGCTATGTATAGCCAGCCTCCCATCCCTGAGTTTATCTTTCAAGCATCCATGATGCCCTCCCTGTTTTTCGCTTATGTATGCTGCATACCTCATTCCAACCCATTATCTAGCTCTCTGATAGATCATTGGATAAAGGATGTATGATATTATCATAGCTACATACTGGGAAGGAATGATGTTTTCTACATACATGCACACAGCTATTGCAGGATGGATGATAGATAGATACTTAGATACTCTCATCCATCCTGCCACACCTATGTTTAGGTATCTAGCATCCATCCTGCCATACCTGTTTAGGTATGTAGCATCCATCTTGGCAGTCCTCAATTAATCTATCTAGCATCCATCCTGCCGTCCTGTTTTTCCTATGTATGTAGCATACCTCATTCCATCCCATTATCTATCAGATAGATCCTTGGTTAGAGGATGTTTGAAATATACATAGCTACATACTGATGGAATGATGTATGCTACATAGATGGACACAGGTATTGCAGGATGGAGGCTAGATAGGAGACAAACTTGTGAAATACACATAAATACACCAAGTTGTGTAAATAACCACAGAAACTAAAATTGTAGCCAAAAACAAAAATTTACTGAATGTGTGCTTTGAAATCGGGAGGGTGTAGAAAAACCAAAGTTGGGCCAGACATTAACAGATGTCAATCATTACAGCATAACTGTACATGAATGGTGACACATATGAACTTTACATTTTAGGTGTTTTCAGGACATAGAATTTAAATGCAAACATAATGATGGCGTACTGCCATAGTACAAAAAAAGGTGCTTTGAAAGAATTTTTTAACAAATCACACCATGTTGTCCTGCCAGTCGACTCGGCCCTTGTTTGAGACAAAGTAGGAGGCAAAGGAGTCCTGCATGCTCAACACCTCCTGACTTGAGCGCACGATGTCTTGTTGGAAATCCACCAGCTTGGTACTTTGAGGTTCATCAAGGTCCAGTCGTGGTTTTTCCATTTGATGGACATAATTATGTAAGACAACACAGGCTCGTACCACATCGATGATAGTGTCAGTTTTTAAGTTGATAGAGGTCGATAGAATGCGCCACCTAGCTACCAGCAAGCCAAAAGCACATTCTACTGTCGCCTGGCACGGGAATGCCGGTAGTTGTAGATTCGTCTTGTGTATGTTAAGTGCTGGCTCGAGTATGGCTTCATCAAGTTCACACACATTTGGAAGGCTTCATCCCCCACTACTACAAAGGGCATGTCAGGTCCATCAGTGTGTGGTAGTGGTTTGGGCGGAGGAATGCCAAAAGTGTTTGTATAAAGCTTCCTGCCCATATCAGAGTTTTTGAACGCAGAGGAGTCATTGGCTCGGCCATATTGTCCCACATCCACAGCCGTGAAGCAGCAGTCTGCATCGGCTATGGCCATGAGTACTATTGACAAGAATTTCTTGTAGTTATAATACTCCGAGCCTGATCCTTCTGGCTTCTGGATCCTGATGTGTTTCCCATCTACGGCCCCCACGCAGTTGGGAAACTGGCAGACTTCTTCGTATCTGGATGCTTTATGTAACCAGAGCTTGCTGGTGGTGGGAGGGAGGAAGTCTGGCCATAGACACTCACAGATAGCTTGACACGTATTCTGCACTATCCCAGAAAGTGTAGACAATCCCAGCCGAAATTGAAAGTGTAGCGATGATAATGTTTCGCCGGTAGCCAGGAATCTGCAAAGGAAGAAGACAAATAGTTCAGCCAAATTTATGACAAAAAGCAGAAGGTGTAGTTCAGCGGAGATGCTATTGCACGAGGTGGAACGTAACGAGGATAGAATTGACAGAGACGAGGACAGGGACTAGGGGCCTGGAGATTGTAGAGTTGACACACACGACAGTACACAGTGGACACGGAGGTACAGAGTGGGTGCAGACAATTACACTGGGTACGCTGTAGAGAGTGGACGGAGAGCAGGACGGTCTGGGCATCGACTACATCAAAGAGGACACTGAAGAGATAGAAAAGGTGTAGAATCCGGTGCCACAAAATTCCTTTTTATTTTCAAAAAATTTTTAAAAATCACATGTGATTTTTAAAAATTTTTTGAAAATAAAAAGGAATTTTGTGGCACCGGATTCTACACCTTTTCTATTGCTACTGGTGGATGCCAAGCCACTTTCGGTTTGCCTGGGAGTCCTGGGAATATTAGGTGGTTGGAGCTAGTCCTTTTTTTTTATTTGCAGACACTGAAGAGACACAGGCAGAAGATGCTGCTGACAGTGGATGCAGAGGACGACACTGATGGAAAATGGCCTCAGATGAGGACAGGACACAGATGACACAGGATGCATAAGACAGTGCATGCAGAGAACACAGAGGTAAGTGGACACAGATGACAACACACCGAGGGCGAGTAGCATATAGGAAGCCGAGGACAGTGAAGAAATATGACAACATTTGACAGTTTAGAGAAGGAAAGCAAGAATAGTACTGGGACAGTGGAGGCAGAGTTTTAACCAGGGTGAAGTGGGCGAACAAGACAACACACATAGTGTGTGGAGGACATAGAAGACCGAGGACAGTGGATGGAGAGGGAGGGCTTACAGATAATACTGGGTGACAGAGAAGACACAGCTGAGGCACATGTGAGAGAATGCAGAGGATAGTTTATGCAGAGGACCACCCAGGGGATAATGGCTCAGAAGATACCACAGAGGCCATAGAAGACAGAGGATGCAGATGAGAGTGGTCACAGAGGAATGCGGACAGAAGATTTGAGACGTCTGAGAGGACTAAACAGGAACAGGACACAGGATGTGAAGGAGGCGTACAGTTGATAAACAATACAGTTGTGAAAAAAATACATACCGCAGAGTGACCAGGAGACATTCCTCTGGAGAAATACATCTTCGTAGCTGTGTGTCGGTGCGGCAGATGACATCTTGGACACGTCGCAGCAAGTGCAGGAAGCTGTCCACGGACATGCGGATGTAGTCGTGGAACTTCACCGGATCTTCTTGCAACTCATGGAACAAGGAGTGGTACACTCCACGTGTACCCCGAAGCTCAACAATAGGGTGCTGCCATACACGAAGAGGTGGCCGACGTCTTTGTTCCCTTGCTCGGCGCCGATGTCCCTCTCAAGCCATGACATAAGATACTGCAGTGTTCATCGCCAAGTCCAATTCTCTGTAAAAGCTGTCAAATCCAAGCTCCATCTTCTCTCTCTCATCAGCAACCAGCAACAGGCATAACTATGGGCAGGGTCTCTTTTTATGTCTTCCTTAAGGCCATCCTGGCTGCTGTAGCGGGCACTGTCTAGTAGCGCAGGGTCCCAACAAACGAAAATTGGGCTAAAGTTGAGTATAGAAGCTATGAGATGTTATCTGTCACCAGCTAATCCAGCAATATCATTCACATCAAACACGCATTGGGCAAGTGGCTTGACAGAAGCTCCGAAGTGATGCAAGTGACAGGCACTATGATAAGACCCTTTTTCATTCGCACAGGGCAGTCTGCATACAATGCTTATCCATAGATCTCTTTTTAGTGCATCATTCATACATTAATCATGAATAGTAGTGTCGCGCGATCACTACGTCTTAAGTATACAGTTGATGGAGTCCCCATCATATTCTAGTGACATGCACCATCGTACGTTTTTACAATCTTAACCATTCATGAGGTGACCAGCTTTAATGACAAAATACAATCACATCACACTACTTCATCTGGCATAGTGTTAGGACTTGACAGAGGAGGCTCCTTGAAGTGGATGCCAAGCTGATCTTTAGTGGCCACTACTGAGACTAAGATCTCCGGTTTTCATATTCAGCACAGGGCAGTTTCTGCATACACATTTGCATTATACCCATAGATCTTTTTTCTTAGTGCCACTCATTCATTCACATTAATCATGAATATAGTAGTGTCGCGGCGGTTCACTAGTCTGTAAGTATGAACAGTAAAACAAACGTACAAATCGAACCACAAACTTTACCATTTGGGTTCGCTCATACCTACTCCCAATTCTACTAATTTATGGAGAAGATAGTTGCCTAGTATTAAAAATGCACACAAATGAGGCATGCAGAGAGCACCAGTCACACAGGTACATGTGATTCACAGCATTTGGCTTACAGCCCATTGACGACTCCCACTCTTAAATCAGATAGGCTGACCAGCAGTATATAAATGCATCCCACAAGTACGAATAACCCCAATTCACCCAGCCAACACTAAAAGGTTTGGTTCCAACTAAACACTTTTTTGTGCCAAAAAAAAAGTGAAGAAATGATGTATTAATACATGATACAAGGATGATAAGCTGTCTTTGTGGGAGCGCTCAAATAGCAGGCACCTGAACCGATTTCATTAACAGGCAACTTTATTTCCCCTTAGCTCCACAACATGTTTCAACTGTGCTCTGACAGTCTTCCTCAGGCAGCCTAATAGAGGCACGGAGCAAAAAGCAAAAAGGACCTGGCGTTACTAGGTAACCAGTGGATGCGGTGGTGTAGTTCCGGAATTCGGGTGACCACTTGACCGGAAAGGTCCTGTCGGAGCAGCCCGGAACGAGTGAGGAAGGAGGAAGGAACGAACGTTCATTGCATCAAAGGGGATACCAAACGGAGGCTTATAAACTGGGTTGTGCATGCAGCACATCCCTGTCAGGTGAGTGGCCACTGCCTCACGCCCAGGGGCGTAACTACAATAGGTGCAGGGGTTGCGATCGCACCCGGGCCCTGCAGCCTAGGGGGGCCCCAAAAGTCCCTTTGGCCTATAGAAAAAGACTAATACTATTAAAGATTTGCAATAATTGGGGGCCCCGTTGGAGCTTTCACATCGGGGCCCCTGGGTCTGAAGTTACGCCACTGCTCACGCCACTAATAAGAGTCTGGAGGATCCTACCCATTGCGCCCCATTCTTTTCTCTTGTTTTAAATGTATTAATACATGAGTTATTTTGGCCATAATATGCAAGCTCACAACCCACATCAACAGTCCTCATACTTGCAAGTTCATACACTAAACTAAATAAATTACTCATGTAGGTCAAATGTTGATCTATACCTCCTGTATTTTATATATAATTTCTTTGTCTTTTTATTGCACAATTTCCATTTTATGCAGAGTGTAGAAAGGCTATTCAGTGTTGCTTTGGTAAAATGGTGTGTCTGTCCTGTGGGATGCACTTCTATAGTGCTGGGTAGCCCCCCTGATCTAATATGATGGATGTCATCAATAGACAGTAAGGCCGGCTTCACACGATGATTTTTCGGGTCTGGGGCTGTCTGATGTCAACCGGACAGCCCCGGATCCGAATTTGTCCCCCATGTCTCCCTATGGGGCTGAATGGCTGTTATTTGCCATCTGGTTTGGGGCTTTTCTGGGAGGATCCGGTTTTGTCCAATTTTTGCATCGGACACAAAACCAGAGTCTGCAGCATTTTTTTGTGTCCAATTCAAAAATAGGATAAAAACGGATCCTCACGAATCCTCCTGGATCTGGTGCCCATAGCATGGGAGTCTATGGGCACCGGATCGCGCCGGATCCAGCAGAAAATCGCGCCTGTTCCCGGACGCCTGGTGCTAAAAGAGCAGCGGCTGTTAAAAGCAGCTGCCACTGAATGTCAGCACCTGGAGAGCTCCACGGCTGAAATTTCAGCACTGCGGCCAGCTCCCCTGCAGCCGCGGTGCTGAAATTTCAGCACTAGACAGTGGCACAAATGAAGCCGGCACAAAGCAGGATCAGAGGGCACATTTGCCCTCCAGTTCTGCTCGTCCGTGGCTGTCTGGTTCTTTCCGGTGCATCCTGCAAAACAGCGGACAGAACATGACAGTCAAAAATTGTGGTGTGAAGCTGGCCTAAGCCAGACTCTATACATCACATGTATATGTGTGCCTGGTGGCATATGAAAGCCTCATCTGTGTGCAATTTAATAATAAGCTACCACCCCCTACTTTACTTAGTAGATTTGTGAGGGGTTGTCCCATTGTTATTTTGCACTTGTGCTGTTCCCACCTTTATCACGGGGATTTGTTGCACTGTAGTAATCGGAGCTGCTCTTGATAATGTTGTTACAGTTTTTGTGAAAGCTTTTTTTAGTTATGTCCTATAATGTCCTGAAATGCCTTATAATTGGTTTAAATTTGGAGATGCATCAGTAACATGACTCAATGACTATAGCATTCTTTTTATCCCTTAAGGTACCTTTACACGCCGCCACAACAGGATGGATACCAACCGCTACTTCACGTGCACGAGCACGCACAAACGGTTACAAACGGGAAACGCACCCTCTTTACACGCCGCCACAAGGTGCGCTACGCTACGCTACATCTACAGCTAGATACATTGCCGGGTGTCTCAAGTAGCCATCTGTAGCTCATTTACACACCGCTACAACCAGCTACTATGGGCGTACCTGGTGCAGCAGGGACAGCACATAGGCGTGCTCCAATTGTGGATTACGAGACGTCCGTACGCTGATAGGAGAAAGCAAAAATACCATGATTGGACAGGCATCGCAGGAGGCAGATTAATACTTGACGCTCGAGCAATTGTGTAGTGTGACTCGTCAGCTCCTTAAATATGCCGCCCTGTGCGGCGACAACCAATCGCAACACAGGAGCTTCCTCCAATGATCGCTGAAGGGGGCGCGGAAACCTGGACCCTGTGTCACGCCCCAGCTACATAGCATGGTGTAGAAACAACCCTTCTGTTCCTTCTTTACACGCCGATACAGCTCGCTACAATCGGCTTTGTTGCCATCTGTTTATGGGCAGTGCACGGATACAGATGTATCTGTAGCAGGCTGTGTCGTCCCATCTTCAGACGCCGCTACTACGGGCGATATTGGCGCGACAAGCTACATTTGTAGCCTGTAGCGGGTTGTATCCATTCTGTTGTGGCGGCGTGTAAAGGTACCTTTATGGGTTACAACATGCATACCTAATGGCCACTTTACACACACCAACTTATCTGTCCAACTTCTGAACAACTTACTGGTTGCAGTGAAATCATGGACACATTGTTCCATTTGTACACAGCCACAAAATGGAGCAGTGTGTCCATGATTTCACTGCAACCAGTAAGTTGTTCAGAAGTTGGACACAGAAGTTGGTGTGGTGTGTGTAAAGTGGCCCTAAAACTCACTTGAAGTCAGGCTGATATACAGCTGACTAGAAAGACAGGAGATGAAGTATATACTGTGACTGAAGTGGACTGACACCTTACAACATATAAAATATTATTTTCTTTCTGACATGACGAATGTAAGAATTTGTCAGTTTTTACTGAATCTGCTGACTGTATAATAAATCTTCATACCGAACAATTGCCACATGATTCAGATGCAGATTAGTGTATTTCATAAAATGACAATTTGTTTCCTAACAACATTTTGTAATTATTATGTTAAGATAAGAACAAAACCTATGTGCCTCCATTAGTATATCAACTTATGATTGCCACATGACATAGTATCTAAAAGAATACACTTACATTGACAAAATATCTAAGGATCAGTTACATAATTCCCCCAATTCAGACAAATGTTTACCATGTACCAGAAGGCTAAGGCTGGCTTCACACCACGTTTTTTGCCATCCTGCTCTGTCCGTTTTGAAAAGGACAGAACAGGATTCATTTTTGCCTTCCATGTATCCCTATAGTGCTAGATTGGTCATAAATGGCAATCTGTTTGTGTGAATTCAGTCCGGAATTCATTTCTGTACTGTTTTTTACCATCCCCAAAATCAGAGACCACCTTTTTTTGGCTCCAGTGAAAAAAACATACAAAACCCGACAAAGTAATTTGACGTGGTCCGGAGCACTTAATATGGGAGTCTATGGTGCCAGATCTGAAAAACAACAGGATTGTTTCCCGGATCCGGTTTTAGTATACTGAGCATGCTCACAAGAAATTCCCTGCTCTGTTCCCATGTGACGTGTGTACTTTCGCTTCAGCAGTGTATGTGTACATACACTGCTAACGTGAAATAAAAGATAGCAATAGTATTAAAAAATAAAAATAAATAAATACTCACCTCCCCGCGGATTGTCCTGCGATGCGAGGCTTCCATGTCTGATCGCTACAAGGACATAAAGCAGCTGACTGGGCGGCAGCCCGATCAGCTAATCTGTCACCTGACAGCATGAGCTGATGGGTTTAAATCGCCCGCCAAAACCGATCAGCAGGCTGGCAGTTTAAACCCATCAGCTGATGCTGTCAGGTGACAGATCAGCTGATTGGGCTGCCGCCCAGTCAGCTGCTTTAGATCCTTGTAGCGATCAGACATGGATGCCTCGCATCGCAGGACAATCTGCGGGGAGGTGAGTAGTGATCAGATGTCTTCCCAGGACACTCTGCAGAGAGCTAAGTATTTTAGTTATTTTTTTATTTTTAATACCATTGCTCTCTTTTATTTTGCTTTTGCAGTGTATGTAGATACATTGCAAAAGCGAAAGTACAACCCCGACATACTTGCCTGGCTTTGCAGGCTTGGCTCGTCCCAGCATTTCTGTCAGTCCAGATCCCTCAAAATCCTGGATCCGGACACAGAAGTGGCATCTGGAGCTACAAATCTGTTCCTGTCTGTGGTCCTGTAAAAAACAGGATCCCCACGGACAGGAACAAACTGTGGTGTGAAGGGGGCCTAAAAAACTTCTCATTTTTTTCCCATAATAGCAGGAACAGTGGAATATTGTGTACTTGGAATTGGTGAGGGTTCTAAAGATTGACCGTTCCTAGATCTCAATTTACATCTGTACAAAAAACTTGATGATTAGTGTTATTTGGAAGGCTTGTATGATTTCAGAAGAGTTTTTAAATGGCCCCACTCTTGGCCATATGTTGTACTTAGTCTTGTACCTCAGTCATTTACCTATTATTTATTTAAAGGGATCCTGTCACCTCCAGAACGTCTCCTAAGCTACCAAAACATGTCCCTGCAGCATATTATCACTAATCTCACACGCCTTTTGTCTCCTAAAAGCATCCTGTGAAAGTGCATAGAAATGTTTTAATACTTACTCATTAAGATTATAATTAGCAGGGGCTATATTCTTTAGCCCTTAGGGTGTTTTGTTTTGCAGGCTCCAGGATCCACTCCCTATCCGTGTTGCTCTGCTTGTGCAGGCTTTGCCCTCCCCCTCTCACTCACAGAATGCAAATTAGTCCTGCCTTCAGCTCCACATCACAGCAGAAGCTGCACAGAGAGGGTGGATCATTTAGACTGCAAAACAACATGCTCTAAGGGGTAAAGAATATAGCCCCTGCTATTTATAATCCCTAATGAGTAAGTATTAAAATGTTTTTATGCACTTTCACAGGAAGCTTTTAGGAGACAAAAGGAGCATGAGATTAGTGATAATATGCTGCAGGGACAAGTTTTGGTATCTTAGGAGGCGTTTTGGAGGTGACAGGATCCCTTTAACTGTAAATGCACAGCCAACCAAAGTCAGAGACATTTCAAAAATATTAGACTTAAAGCCTACTACCTTATTAAATATAAAAATATCTTTATTGTTTCTTTTTCAGCAAAATTACTGAACATTATTAAGTGAATGTTTTTTTGAGTAAAAAAGGTTTTGCTAATGAAGTGTTTTCTTCCTCTTAAAAACCATTTCTGAATTAGTCAAAAATCCACTCAATGAAGTTATACATAATAAAATGTGTCTAAAAACCATTCACTACAAGAAGTACTTAACATGTGAAGAACACTTAAAACATAATATTCATGAAATAGCAACCTTTACCTTAGATTACAATTATCTTAGGATCCTGATTCTGTTTGATTGATTATGCCTAAACATTTCTACTCAACTAACCATTGCACATGCCCTTCTGCATGCACGAAAGAGCAGGTATGTTCAGGATTCTATATAGGAATCCAAATATGTTCAGTTGGGTTCAGATCAGGAGGCATACTAAGGCACTGAATCACTTCAGTGTCCAATTAGTTCAGTTTTTGGTCAGTTCACATGATCAGTGTTTGGTCAATTTTTCACAAACGTTTTTGTAAACCCAAACCAGGATTGCATGAAAAATTCAGAAGTGGTAACATCATTCTATAAGGCCATGTTCACATGTTGAGTCTGTGGTCAGATTTTACATCAGTATTTACAATCCAAACCCAGGAGCAGAACAATCAGAGGAAAAGTATAATAGAAACATGTCACCACTTCTGTATTTTTCATCCTCTCCTGGTTTTGGCAACAAAAACATATGCTTAAAACAGACCAGACTGTCCTAGGACAATGGACTTCCGTTATGTTTTTTGACTTTGATGGTTTTCCTGTGACTCCTTGGTTGGTTTTTGTTACAAAGTACCTATTTTTTGATACTACAGTTGTTGCCAAAAGTATTGACACCCCTGCAATTCTGACAGATAATACTCAGCATCTTCCTGAAAATGATTGCAATCACAAATTATTTGGTATTATTATCTTCATTTAATTTGTCTTCAATGAAAAAACGCAAAAAGAATTGTCCTAAAGCCAAATTGGAAATAATTCCACACCAAACATAAAAAAGGGGGTAGTCAAAAGTATTGGCACTGTTATAAAAATCATGTAATGCTTCTCTAATTTGTGTAATTAACACCACCTGTAACTTACCTGTGGCACCTAACTAGTGTTGGCAATAACTAAATCACACTTGCAGCCAGTTGACATGGATTAAAGTTGACTCAACCTCTGTCCTGTGTCCTTGTGTGTACCACATTGAGCATGGAGAAAAGAAAGAAGACCAAAGAACTGTCTGAGGACTTGAGAAACCAAATTGTGAGGAAGCATGAGCAATCTCAAGGCTACAAGTCCATCTCCAAAGACCTGAATGTTCCTGTATCTACCGTTCACAGTGTCATCAAGACGTTTAAAGCCCATGGCACTGTGGCTAACCTCCCTAGATGTGGACGGAAAAGAAAAATTGACGAGAGATTTCACTGCAAGATTGTGCGGATCGTGGATAAAGAACCTCGACTAACATCCAAACAAGTTCAAGCTGCCCTGCAGTCCGAGGGTACAACAGTGTCAATCCGTACTATCTGTCGGCATCTGAATGAAAAGGGACTGTATGGTAGGACACCCAAGAAGACCCCACTTCTTACCCCGAGACATAAAAAAGCCAGGCTGGAGTTTGCCAAAATTTAACTGAGAAAGCCTAAAATGTTTTAGAAGAATGTTCTCTGGACAGATGACACAAAAGTAGAGCTTTTTAGGCAAAGGCATCAACATAGAATTTACAGGAGAAAAAAAGAGGCATTCAAAGAAAAGAACACGGTCCCTACAGTCAAACATTGAGGAGGTTCCCTGTTGTTTTGGGGTTGCTTTGCTACCTCTGGAACTGGACTGCTTGACCGTGTGCATGGCATTATGAAGTCTGAAGACTACCAACAAATTTTGCAGCATAATGTAGGGCCCAGTGTGAGAAAGCTGGGTCTCCCTCAGAGGTCATGGGTCTTCCTGCAGGACAATGACCCAAAACACACTTCAAAAAGCACTAGAAAATGGTTTGAGAATAAGCACTGGAGACTTCTAAGGTGGCGAGCAGTGAGTCCAGACCTGAATCCCATAGAACACCTGTGGAGAGATCTAAAAATGGCAGTTTGGAGAAGGCACCCTTCAAATATCAGGGACCTGGAGCCGTTTGCCAAAGAAGAATGGTCTAAAATTCCAGCAGAGCATTGTAAGAAACTCATTGATGGTTACCAGAAGCGGTTGATCGCAGTTATTTTAGCTAAAGGTTGTGCAACCGAGTATTAGACTGAGGGTGTCAATACTTTTGTCTGGCCCATTTTTGGAATTTTGTGTGAAATGATCAATGTTTTGCTTTTTGCTTCATTCTCTTTTGTGTTTTTTCATTGAAGACAAATTAAATGAAGATAATAATACCAAAGAATTTGTGATTGCAATCATTTTCAGGAAGAAACTGAGTATTATCTGACAGAATTGCAGGGGTGTGAATACTTTTGCCACAACTGTACTTGTCAGTTCCCAGAGAACACTATCTGTAATCTCACATGAACTGATGTATTGTCAATTTGATGAGTGTTCATTGTTTCTTCCTTTTCAATCAATCAATAAACAAAGATTGAAAATAAAACAGACCAAAAACGTATCATATGAATGTAACCTTACCTGTTTCTTCTACAGAAATGAAACATATGTGTATTTTGCATCTAGGTATTCACCGATTTTTCAAGGTATAAAGATATCCAAACTATTTGATTCAATATACTACAGGAGTATCTCTTAACAAGTAGTTTTTATTGCGTATTAAAATGTCCTGTGTGGACCGTGTGACAGTGTTACAGTGTTTAACATACACAATACATAAAAATATATAAACCTCCCCCACACCCAAGAAAACACAATATCTATTGTATTATGGAAGAACTGTTGATTCCAATAATGTCACCTGAGCAGTGCTGGTGTCACGTATAATTCCTAACGGGTTGTCTGGATGTAAAGTCTCCAGACATAAACCGCGTAAGTATTACTAGTCCGTCTGTCACTTTCAGTCACTGTTAGTATGTATCACAGGCGGAGTCCCCAAATAACATTTGTATAAGGTCGGGTCTCCAGATGATACGTAACATCTATTATCATGCATTTAACATCCACAGAATACAGCAGATGATGTATGAAACATATATGACCACCGGTTGTGATCTTTTAACGCCCGACGCGTTTCGCCTTTCTTATATTATAAAGGCTCTTCAGGGGCTTATGCATCAGGATATATGATAAGATACATCAGATGATGGACGGGTTCCTTATGATATGCAGGTTGCCCGTATTGTGAGATCTCGTCCCAGGTTACTTTCCTTATCTCATTTGGAGATGGAATGTGATCCTATATGTATATGTGGGGGTCTCACGTCCACAGAGTGTTCTTTCTGTAAACATAGGAGAAAGCTGTGGTAGTCGTATTACATAAAAACTCATCCCCAAAGGGAAGTTTTAAACTATGAGGGTTTATTTTCAAGTTTATATAGAGACCTCCACCATTATAGAGAAGTGATTGTATTCAGGTACATGTGAAACCCACTGTGTCAGTATGTAATCAAAAACAAAGGACATCTGTGGAAATACCTATCACATCGCCATGTTCCGCCTCCCTTCCCAAGGGGTAAATGATCAGTTTGGATCTTGTTACGTTTCAAAAGGAAACTACAAAACAGAATAGAGAGGGAGGGGGAGGGGGGAATGGGGTTTTCAAGGATAATTCATAATTAAAACCAGGGAAGAGTTAAAACTACAAGCTGATGAAAAAAAGGTTCTGGTCATTTATGCCCCCAAAGCTATCACAATGTGTCTCTGTAGATTCCTAGTACATCCCTAGGCATCCTGTCTGAGCCAATAATGTACTGTAGTCGCTGAGAAAAATGGTTTTATTATTTACATGTCCTTATGTTAATAAGCAGGATATCATCAATACAGTAGATACTGTGGCTATTTTCTTCCCCTGTCGGCTCCGTGTCCCTCCTTGCTTCCTGATTAATTCCCCCGGTGGGCGAGATAACCTAATTCACATGAGCGATCCCGGTATCTGAAGCAAATCTTCTCTTCCGGATATGATGCTGCAGTCCATTCTTTCTGGTTCTCCGCATTGGGGGTGAGTATTTTGGTGTACTCACCGGCTTAAGAATGCTCAGTGCATATGCTCTGGAGCCGGACAAGTAGACCCAATAATTATCAATTCACAGGATTGAAAATGACGCATCACGGCGTCATACCCAGAAGGAAAAGATTAATTTCAGATGCCAGGATCACGCTTTTAAATTGGGTTATCATGCCCACTGGGCCTGTTAACTTGGGAGCAAGGGGGAACATGGAGCTGGAGAGAATGCCCACAGTATCTGCAGCCTTGACGACACCCTGCTTATTAACATATGGACATATAAGTAATAAAACCATTTTCCTCAGCAATTACAGGACACTATCAGCTCAGATAATCATGCTTAGGGATGTACTAGGAAGCTACATGGTCAGATATTGAAAGGTTTGAGGGCATAAACAACCTGATAGGTTGCCTTCTAATTAGCTTCCATTGCACAAATTCATGAGATAGAGGTCATTAGGAGCCTCAATTGCAAGACTTGTAGGTTGTCTGTTATTTGTAGCGTTAGTGTTCTTGTCAGCAAATATAACCTCTCATCTGCAATGTAAGTTAGTCTGTTCTGCTATATGTCTATCAGTGAAAAGACATAAAAAACTTAAAGTGGACCTGTCACCCCTCCGGTACATGGCAATCTAAATGCAGCACTGAATGCAGCATGTCTGCTGCATTTAGGGAAGGGGTCCCCATGTGTCCATGTGCCTGAGATATAGGATTACAAAAATGTACAGTTAGAAGCCATGGAGGTAGTCCCTGTGGCTGGAGTAAACTTGATTGACTGGGGGCCATTCCCTCCCCCTCTGACTCTCTGTGCTGCTTCTGCTGTGCAGGCTCTGCCCTCCTCCTCTCCTGCTCTCTGTCACTCAGAGCAGATGCAAATCATTTGTCCTGACATCAGCTTCAGATTCCTGCCCTGGTATCTGAACAAAGCATAAACAGCACAGCAGGAGGCGGCACAGACAGTCAGAGGGGGAGGGAATGGCCCCCAGTCAATTAAGCTTACTCCAGCCACAGTGACTGCCTCCATGGCTTACTAACTGTAAGTTTTTCTAAGCCTATATCTCAGGGTACACAGCACACTGACATATAGGGGACCACTTCCCTGAATGCAGCATACATGCTGCATTCAGTGCTGTATTTAGATTGCCATGCAGCAGGAGGGTGACAGGTCCTCTTTAATTAAGGCCAGGTAAGGTAAAAAACAAAATACAAAAAAATAGTACTTAGATGTATAGCAGGAATAATTTATAAGTGAAAACAGTTCAATTTTGATTTGGTCAAAGGTCTCCTATAAGGTAAAGAGCTATAATGTACTGTACTTTCAAATTTACCTTCCATTTATACAGGTAAATTGATCTCTAAAATCTCAGCAAACTGTTAACACAATTTATGAATATTATTGCCAGAATTAATTGCGTACAAACTTATCCTATTCATGGAAAAAGGTTTAACTGTATGTCAATTAAGAGCTAAACTTAGAGATGATTTTTGCCTTTTGGTCACTATTTCAAGCATCTATAATAAAAGTTTATGTATTATTATTTTCTTGTTATTTTGTGAGTAATTTGTAACTTCCAATGAGAAATAGTTTCCAACTTAGCGTTCAAAATAAATAGCGAGGTCACTAATAAAAGGCTGCTAAATTACTGGGTCACCAAGAGTTTCTTGTCTAGTATATCTAATGAGGTAATAAATTGCTTGGGAACACTATTCTGTGACCTTGTACTATTAAATTTATTTATTTGGATTGTACATAAGTAGGTTGCATATCACCATGAACTGTGAAACAGATGAACTACGTATTAGAAAACATAATCTGTAAATATACGCCAATTGGTCAATTAGTTTACTTACTATGCAAGTTGAAATGTAACTTTGTGTTTTCACATAATCAAAGTCCAAATAGCGAAATACCAATGTGACCTCACTCATAAAAAAGACACTTCCTACTATCTCGGACCTGGAGTGCTCCTTGGATAGACCATTCAGGCTACCAGATTCCTTTGGTCATGTAAAGATTTATGCTGACATTTCAAAGGAAGTAGTACACACAAGACAAATACTCAAACCGATCACAATCACTCTATAGAATCTGGCCATCCCATATCGCTGGTATGCTCAAGCAAAACTTAATTTTGAGTACAAACAAAAAGACATCAACATTGAAACCTTAGATGATGGTCTTAAAATCTTGAGGGACCTTAATATTAAAATCTCTTCCATCACATGAAAGATTGCTACAATAACCCTATGTTATTTATATGGTTGACGGGAGGCCTTATTGATAGCCTTCTGGAACTGCACGAAATCAGTGGACATCTGTCATACTGACTCACATTTAGTTCCCCCTGGTGCCTTCCCCTCATCATTTCTTCCTAGATTGAGTTAATAGTTGCCCTCAGCGATGACACATATAGGAGGTTGAACAAGAGAGGGCTGAAGGTGGCACACAGAAGGCTGGAGGTGGGGAGCAGGGCAGACACATAAAGGAGGCTGAACAAGAGGTGGCACAGAGAGGGCTCGAGGCTGGGAGATGCTGAATTTTCCAATGGTGAAGGGAAGGTGACACTCCTTTTTTTATCACTCTCTACCTTGTCCCTCTCTCTCTCTTCCCCTCCACCTCTTTCCTATCTTTTACTTTATTTCCCTATAGTGCTTCTCTTCTTTCACTGCTTTTCCTTTTTCTATTTCCACTATTATCTTTATTTTTCTTCATTTTCCATTTCTGTTGGATTTATCACTTATTCTTTTGTTACATTATAGCAAATTCATAGTTCTTTCACAGTTTTTTTTGCTGTATTTCATTCTGTATAGCTCTATTTGATGTACCATCGTTCTTTTCAATCACTTCCTGGTTATTGCGATCATGTCACATATTTCCGGGTTTTCAGCTATAAGAAGCCGCAGTTTCTACCTAACGTTGTGCCTATTCCCTAACACTACGGTGTACACCATTATAGCGGCTCACACTTGTAAGTGATTACTAAATGATCTTTTTTTTGCCTTGATGTTTTCTTATACTTTATTACAGAATAATGTTACCATGTGACTTCTGACCTCACCTTCATTGACCATATTTTGACGTTCCCATTTAGTCTATACATCTTGGCTGTTCACATACTTCCTGACTTTTAATGCATTTCTGTTTTCTTTGTACAGCATATGTGAAAGTCTTTGCTGCCTTATGAGAAAAAATAGTAACACAGAGACAAGAATTGTTGGTATATATCAGTGTTATGTTTATTAGCACTGATGTTGGTTTATTTAAATGTACTATGTGAATTGATTATATATTCAGTTTTCTGCTTGTTCTTTTAGCAACTTAAGAAGGCCAGAGGGCCAAAACGTTTTGTTCGCTACAATTTTGTCTATCTACTGATACATCATTATGCCATCATCTTTATGTTTCCGCTCCCGACACATTTCTTTGGCCCCATCATCAGGGGAGTTCTGGCCGTATAGGGAAAACCAATTACCAGCAATCACACATTAGTTATGGCTAAAGGTTATGTCTGGATAGAAAAAAAACAACCAAAAAGAAATTTCACAAAAAGCGTCTACAGACAAAGGTCCAGGCATACGTACTGGATCATGTCAACATATCATGTTAGTTAGTGCCATTGCAACCCAATGTGCCCCCAAGGTGTCTTATCGAGATAGCCAATTGGCTCTCTCCTGTGCCACACGCCGCCACATAAATAAGTGGCTTAAATTCACCTGTTGCGGCAGTCATGTGTTTGGCCGATTCTAAAAATGAACAATGACATCAGTCAATTTCTGCCACATTAACTTAGAATTAGGCTAGGGTCACATTTGTGATTGGGATTGCAGATCCCGATCTGGTTTTGAGCTGTAAAAATGCTCAAAACGGGATAAGGATCCACTGCCCATAGGCGCCCATTATAAAGCCGGATTGCACTTAATGCAATCCGGTTAACGCATTCCGGTTTTGCTGCCTGCATGAAAAATCATGCAGGCAAAATTTTTTGGAGCGTTTTGAAAACTGCATCGGGGCTGCTATAATGGGCACCTATGGGAGCCCATCTGGCTACCACAAGGCACATGTGAATGCTTGCGGTTGCCGGATGCTTTGCTCATCCCTGCTGCTGCTAAGATGAACAAAGGGTTAATGTGTTAAATATATGTGGGCAACATCTCCACAGGGAGTGTCCACCCTCCCTAGAGACATGTTGTCCAAATACACTGGCATGTTAATGGTTAATAGGTTTATTACTGTATCGCCGCTATTTGTCGGCTTATAAATGAAAGCCGGTGTCTCCTCTGTGTAGTATCAGTACGTAATGTGCGTAAGCACATTGCATGGCAGCATCCTCAATAAGGAGCTGTCCCTGGTGCTTACGCACATTACGTACTGATACTACACAGAGGAGCCGCCGGCTTTCATTCATGTTTGAAAACCCCAAAAATATCAGCGATACAGTAATACACCTATTAACCATTAACGTGCCTGTGTATTTGGACAACATGTCTCTAGGGAGGGTGGACACTCTCTGACGACATGTTGCCCACATAATTTTAACACATTAACCCTTTGTTCATCCCCGCAGCAGCAGGGATGATCAAAGCATCCGGCAACCGGATTGCACATTAAAGAGCAGTCCGGTTACCGGATGTGGGTTTAGGGACACATTTAGAATGCAAAATGTGTCTGAATGCACATGAGATTATATGAAAATGATACTCTAATAGCAAGACACGTGAACACATCCCATATAGGCGATGAAAGATGTTTAACCTTCATTAGGATTGATCACATACCTCCACCAACCCGAGGGAGTGATTGGGACATGCGTATCCTACAAAAGGAATGTTTCTGGATCTTCATCCTTGATGTTGTATCACTGAGGGGATTAAATGAGACACTGTCTTTTTCACCATTTGTAGGTGCACATTAGATCAAGGCCAGTTAGGAGGGACAGCCACTGTTGAGTGGGGATGCCATATGCGCAGGTCTTAGAGTGCCATCCTCCACTTGTAGGAAGGGCGAGAACCAGTGAGTGTCAATTGGAGGGCTTACTTTAGTAATCCTCTTTTTCCTTCTTTCCCTCACCTATTTTCCTCCATAACCACCCCTTTGCTGTGTGTAAGATATGTAAATTTAGCCTTTACACCTTACATTGTTAATCACCATGTGAAAAAATTACATCAGCTCCAATATTTGTGTTTGGTTGCTCTGCGAGTTGGTTTCCACCTCCCCCCACTCCACCTCTGATTCATTGTCTTAAATCCGGGCATTGATGTATAATCTAAGATAAACTCAGTTATTGCTTTAACCCGTTTACGACTAATGACGAGTATACTCGTCATGAAAAGATGTCAGTTCCCGCATCATGACGAGTATACTCGTCATGGCTTTGAACTGTCACTGCTTCTAAACAAACAGTGACAGCTCAATGCTAAAAGCTGTCACTGACAGCTGAGGGTCAGGGGCAGAGGTGTGGGGACCCTTGTTAACCCCTTCTTCCCCCCCACCTCCCAATCATACTTATCTGCCGGCGGGCTGCACTGCACCCGCCAGCCATTTTCTAATTCCTGTCCTCGCTCCGTCCAGCACCCCCCTGTGTCCTGTCCAGCCCCCCCTGTGTCCTGTCCAGCCCCCCCTGTGTCCAGCACCCCCATGTGTCCGGCCGGCACCCCCCATACCGGTCCCTGCCATCCACCGGCCCTCCTCCTTCAATAGCTTTTCTGCCGGCGGGATCATGCGCCCGCCGGTCAAGTCGCACGGCCCCCTCTCCACTGCTCATACCCACCCCACTGCTCGTGCACACCCCCCCCCTCCTCCCTCGTGCGCACCCCCCCCCCTGCTCCTATTCCGGCGGACTGCAGGCCCGCCCTCCTACTGCACTGATGTATATGCCGCCGGTCAGCTTACAAAGCCCGCACCCCCCCTGCTCATGCCCCCCCTCCCTTCCTCTGCTCACTTCCACCCCCCACCCCCCGCCTAGCCCCCACCTCTAGCCCAGCTCACCTATACCGGCGGGCTGCATGTCGGCCTCCTCTGCTGCTCCAGTGTGGCCCCTCCTCCATTCAGGGGCTCCTCCTCATCGGTGGGTAAGTATGAATGAATGAATGAATAGATTGATGTGTGGATGGATAGATGGGTGGATGGATGGATGGGTGGATGGATGGGTGAATGGATGGATGTGTGTGTGCGTGGATGTGCGTGCTTGGATATGCATGCGTGGATGTGTGTGTGGATGTACGTGCGTGGATGTGCATGCGTGGATGTCAGCGTGCGTGCGTGGATGTGTGCGTGCGTGGATGTGTGCGTGCGTGGATGTCAGCGTGCATGAATGTCAGCGTGTGTGAATGTCAGCGTGTGTGCGTGGATGTGCGTGCGTGAATGTGAGTGCATATATGTGTGCGTACGTGGATGTGCGTGTGTGGATGTGTGTGTGTGTGTGGATGTGCGTGGATGTCAGCATGCGTGCGTGGATGTCAGCGTGCGTGCGTGGATGTCAGCGTGCGTGCGGGGATGTGTGCGTGCGTGGATGTGCGTGTGTGGATATGTGCGTGGATGTGGATGTCAGCATGCGTGCGTGAATGTCAGCGTGCGTGAATGTCAGCGTGCGTGACTGTCAGCGTGCGTGAATGTCAGCGTGCGTGGATGTGTGCGTGGATGTGTGTGGATGTATGTGGATGTGTGCGTGGATGTGTGTGTGGATATGCGTGGATGTCAGCATGCATGCGTGGATGTGTGCGTGCGTGGATGTCAGCATGCGTGGATGTGCGTGCGTGGATGTCAACGTGCGTGTGTGGATGTGCGTGTCTGGATGTGCATGCATGGTTGTGTGCGTGCGTGAATGATGGGTGCATAGGTGGATGGATGGGTGCAACAAGGGATCAAGTGTCCTCTTGTTATAGTCTCTGGGATCATAGTCATGGTGCACTGTATAACAGATCATTGTCATACAGTGCACCATAACTCTGACCCCCGAGACTGTAGGAAGAGGACACTTGATCCCTTGCTGTAGTCTCTGGATTGAGCGGAGGCGATCCAGCGTCGTGGGACCTTCGTTGTGGACTACGTCGGATCTTTATAATAAAGATGGAGTCCGAATTTTGTTTGTGTTTTTATTTCAAATAAAAAGATTTTTCAATGTGTGTATTTTCTGAATATTTACCAGAGATTCCCTATGGCGGGTCTAACATTGGCCCTATATTATGAATCTCGGGCTTAGTGCCAGCTGCCAATAAAAAGCTGGCATTAACCCCTTTATTACCCAGTTTGCCACCGTCACCAGGGCAACTGGAAGAGCATGGGTACAGCGCCAGAAAATGGCGCTTCAATGAATGCGTCATTTTCTGGGGCGGCTGCGGGCTGCAATTCGCAGCATGGGGGGCCCAGAACGCTTGGGCCTTTCCATGCTGAGGATTCCAGCCCCCAGCTGCCTAGTTGTACCTGGCTGGGCCAAAAATATGGCGGAGCCCTACGTCATTTTTTTTTCTAGAATTAGTTCTAGAAATAAAAAAAAATGGGCTTCACTGTATTTTTGGTTGCAGCCAGGTACAACAAGGCAGCTGTGGTTGCTGGCAGTCTGTAGCTGCCAAGTTGTACCTGGCTGGACCAAAAATATGGCGGAGCCCCACGTCATTTTTTTTTCTTCTAGAATTAGTTCTAGAAATAAAAAAAAAAGGGCTTCGCTGTATTTTTGGTTGCAGCCAGGTACAACGAGGCA
Source organism: Allobates femoralis (assembly GCA_033576535.1). Classification (NCBI taxonomy): domain Eukaryota; kingdom Metazoa; phylum Chordata; class Amphibia; order Anura; family Aromobatidae; genus Allobates; species Allobates femoralis. Next base: position 193,523,275 of record JARQOC010000002.1, read on the forward strand.
GCTGGGGGTTGCTGGCAGTCTGCAGCTGCCAAGTTGTACCTGGCTGGACCAAAAATATGGCGGAGCCCCACGTCATTTTTTTTTCTAGAATTAGTTCTAGAAATAAAAAAAAGGCCTTCGCTGTATTTTTTGTAGCCAGCCATGTACAACTTGGTAGCTGGCTGACTGGAATCCTCAGCGTGGAGAGACCAAATGTTGTCGGTCCCCCACGCTGCAAATTTCAACCCACAGCCACCCAAAAAAATGGCGCATTCATTAGAGGCGGCATTTTCTGGTGCTGTACCCCAACTCTACCAGTTGCCCTTGTGCTGGTGGCACACGGGTTCTCCATATGCGACATGGTGTCCGCTAACAATTTCAATGGAAAATTAGCTCCAATTGTTAGCGGAAACCAAGTCGGGTATGGAGACCCCATTTTGGAAACTAGACCCCCGAAGGAACGTATCTAGATGCATAGTGATCACTTTGAACCCCCAGATGCTTCACAAATTTATCCATAAAAATGAAAAAGCACTTTTTTTTTCCACAAAAAGTTTCTTTTTCATTTTTACGGATCAATTTGTGAAGCACCTAGGGGTTCAAAGTCATCTAGATATAATCCTTTGGTGGTCTAGTTTCCAAAATGGGGTCACTTGTGGGGGAGCTCCCATGTTTAGGCACATAGGGGCTCTTTATATCCTACAAGGTGTCCACTAACAATTCCAATTGTTAGTGGACACCATGTTGCGTATGAAGAGCCCCTATGTGTCTCCACATTGAAGCTCTCCAACAAGTGACCCCATTTTGGAAACTAGACCCCCGAAGGAATGTAGCAAGATGCATAGTGAGCACTTTGAACCCCCAGATGCTTCACAAATTCATCCATAAAAATGAAAAAGCACTTTTTATTCCACAAAAAGTTTCTTTTTTCATTTTTACGGATCAATTTGTGAAGCACCTGGGGGTTCAAAATGCTCACTATGCATCTAGATACGTTCCTTGGGGGGTCTAGTTTCCAAAATAAGGTCACTTATGGGGGAGCTCCAATGTGGAGACACACGGGGACCCTCCCAACGCGACATGGTGTCCCCTAACAATTTGAATGGAAAATGAGCTCAAATTGTTAGCGGACACCATATCGCGTTGGGAGGATCCCTGTGTGTCTCCACATTGGAGCTCCCCCACAAGTGACCCCATTTTGGAAACTAGACCCCCAAAGGATTATATCTAGATGCATAGTGAGCACTTTGAACCCCCAGATGCTTAACAAATTGATCCATAATAATGAAAAAAGAAATTATTTGTGGAAAAAAAAGTGCTTTTTCATTTTTACGGATCAATTTGTGAAGCACCTGGGGTTCAAAGTGCTCACTATGCATCTAGATAAGTTCCTTGGGGGGTCTAGTTTCCAAAATGGGGTCACTTATGGGGGAGCTCCAATGTGGAGACACACAGGGACCCTCCAAACGCGACATGGTGTCCGCTAACAATTTGAGCTCATTTTCCATTCAAATTGTTAGCGGACACCATGTCGCGTTTGGAGGGTCCTGGTGTGTCTCCACATTGGAGCTCCCCCACAAGTGACCCCATTTTGGAAACTAGACCCCCTAAGGAATGTATCTAGATGCATAGTGAGCACTTTGAACCCCCAGATGCTTCACAAATTCATCCATAAAAATGAAAGAGTACTTTTTTTTCCACAAAAAGTTTCTTTTTTAATTTTTACGGATCAATTTGTGAAGCACCTGGGGTTCAAAGTGCTCACTATGCATCTAGATACGTTCCTTGGGGGGTCTACATTCCAAAATGGGGTCGCTTAAGGGGGAGCTCCAATGTGGAGACACACGGGGACCCTCACAATGCGACATGGTGTCCGCTAACAATTTGAATGGAAAATGAGCTCAAATTGTTAGCGGACACCATATCGCGTTGGGAGGGTCCCTGTGTGTCTCCACATTGGAGCTCCCCCACAAGTGACCACATTTTGGAAACTAGATCCCCAAAGGATTATATCTAGATGCATAGTGAGCACTTTGAACCCCCAGGTGCTTCACAAATTGATCCGTAAAAATGAAAAAAGAAATTATTTGTGGAAAAAAAAGTGCTTTTTCATTTTTACGGATAAATTTGTGAAGCACCTGGGGGTTCAAAGTGCTCACTATGCATCTAGATACGTTCCTTGGGGGGTCTTTTTTCCAAAATGGGGTCACTTATGGGGGAGCTCCAATGTGGAGACACACAGGGACCCTCCAAACGCACCATGGTGTCCGCTAACAAATTGAGCTAATTTTCCATTCAAATTGTTAGCGGACACCATGTCGCGTATGGAGGGTCCCTGTGTGTCTCCACATTGGAGCTCCCTCACAAATGACCCCATTTTGGAAACTAGACCCCCTAAGGAACGTATCTAGATGCATAGTGAGCACTTTGAACCCCCAGATGCTTCACAAATTCATCCATAAAAATGAAAAAAAACTTTTTCTTCACCAAAAATTTATTTTTGCCTTCATTTTTTCAGTTTCACGTGGGCAAAGGGATAAAGTACATCCCAAAATTTGTTGGGCAATTTCTCCTGAGCACACCGATACCTTATATGTGGTTATAAACCACTGTTTGGGCGCACGGCAGGGCTCAGAAGTGAAGGAGCGCCATTTCACTTTTTGAACAGGAAAATTGGCTCTAAAATTCAAATGGCGCTCCTTCCCTTCTGAGCCCTGCCGTGCGCCCAAACAGTAGTTTATGACCACATATGAGGTATCGGTGTACTCAAGAGAAATTGCCCAACAAATTTTAGGATGCATTTTATCCTGTTGCCCATGTGAAAATGAAAAAATCGAGGCTGAAAGAGCATTTTTGTTACAAAAATTAAAATGTCCATTTTTTCTTTCAACTTTATTTTAGTTCCTGTGAAGCACCTGAAGGGTTAATAACCTTCTTAAATGTAGTTTTGAGTAGCTTGAGGGGTGCAGTTTTTGAAATGGTGTCACTTTTGGGTGTTTTCTGTCATGTACACCCCTCAAAGAGACTTCAAATGTTATGTGGTCACTAAAAAAATGGTTTTGTAAATTTTGCTGGAAAAATGAATAATTGCTGATGAACTTTGAACCCTTATAACGTCCTACCAAATTTTTCTTTTTCTTCCAAAATTGTGCTGATGTAAAGTAGGCATGTGGGAAATGTTATTAATTAACTATTTTGTAGCACATAACTCTCTGGTTTAGCAGAATAAAAATAAAAAATTTGAAAATTGCTACATTTTCTAAATTTTTGCCAAATTTTTGATTTTTCACAAATAAACGCAAAAATTATCGACCTAAATTTAATACTATCATGAAGTCCAATATGTCACGAAAAAACATTCTCATAATCGCTAGGATCCGTTGAAGCGTTCCAGAGATATTACCTCATAAAGGGAGAGTGGTCAGAATTACAAAAAATGGTCTGGTCATTAAGCTGCAAAGTGACTTGGTCCTTAAGGGGTTAAAGACAGTGTTATGCAAAGTTGGATTAAAACCTTCATACCCTATTTCTTATGGGGAGAAGGATACTATACTTTGGAATTATTAAGGTTTGCTGTCCAAAAATTGCATTGGTTAATGTTATAAAGCTGGACTGATGCAGTGATTTGTTTACTTTCTGGTGGGGTCACATGATACCCTTTGTGACACCCACTACTGAAGATATGACCAACAAGTGGCAAGTGGAACACAAATTTGTGTTCCACGGCCTTTCGTGGCCAGATGCGATGTCAGACGCGGAAGTGGTTTTTTTTGCCGTTGACGTCACTTCTGGCTCCTTGCATCACACATGACAGCTACCACAGGTGGATTTAAGCCACTTGTTTATGTGGCAGCATGTGGCACAGGAGAGAGCTGATGGGCCTATCTTGGTAAGACACCTTGGGGACACTTTCTCGGGTCACACGTGTCAATCCGTTTTTGTAAGTGTTTTCCATGCCAAATCCTTTTTCCTAGACTGCATTTTGTGCCTCCTGTGTCCCTGGACATTTTTTGGACTTAGTCATTTTTTCATAAAAATGCATATGCGTTAATTCATGGTACCTATATGTACCATGCATTAACGTATAAGTTTCCCATAGGGCCCCATGTTAAAAAAACGCATGCGTTTTTAACTGCATCCAAAAACGTTGCTAGCAGCGTTTTTTGGATGAAAAACAAAAAGGCATTCGTTTTTGAAAAACGACATCACACGTAAGTGCACCATCCATTAACGGATATGTGTTTTTGGTCTAAGATTAGGGTCACACTTGTGTCAGCCCTTAAGGCTGACGCAAGCGCTAAAAACTTTGAATAATTTCCCGAGACGCAGCCTGAACCCAGGCTGCGTAGCGGGAGAACGCAGCCCCTAGCAATCCGCTGTGTTCCCTAAGTACCAGCTACACAGTGGGCTGCTGGGAGTGCGATTTGCGCAACGCACAGGGAAACGCATCATGCTGCATTTCCCTGTGCGTGGTGCAAATCACATACCCCGCAGCCCGCTGTGTAGCTAGTATCCAGGGAACATAGTGGGTTGCTAGGGGCTGTGTTCTTCTGCTACGCAGCCTTTGTTCAGGCTACGTCTTGGGAAATTATTCTAAGTTTTTAGCGCTTGCATCAGCCTTAAGGGCTGACGCAAGTGTGACCCTAGCCTTAGAAAAAAAAGGTCCAAAAATTGATTCCAAAAACGGATTCAGGGCAAAACGGATGGCATGTGTGACCCTGGCCTTTGGGCCTCATTAACAGTAACTAATATGGTATGTGGACGTGATCCATTGCGTGTGCCTGGATGTTTGTCTGCGGAAACTTTTTGTGAAATTGTTTTTTGGTTGTTTTTTTCTATCTAGACACCACCTTTTGCCCTAACTAATGTGGGATTGCTGGTAATTGGCTTTCCCTATACGGCCAGAACTCCTCTTACGATGAGGCCAAAGAAATTCGTCAGGAGTGGAAACATAAAGATGATTGCATAATGATGTATCAGCCAGTCTGAGGAGTTGGTGTGTCACTAGCACAAGGACATGGGACCCTGGGATGGCTGAATAGTGTGTGGACTGTGGAAGATTACTGGAGGGATTGTTCCATGTTTAAATGGGAAGGCTGTATCTTTAATTTCACACATTGTCTGAGATCCTTGAATTACAGGCTGGTACTGTAAAGTATAGGACTCTGGCAACACATGTAAAGCCTACTCAGGTTGAAATCTTGGTAGGAGTATAAATATTCGTGTAAGCTTTGAAGCTTTACAACCTGATCCCCCCTGGGAAAGGGTATCAGATAGCATGCAAGTGATTTATAGCGGCTCGTCTGCTTTCTCTTGCATGACGTGTGTTCATGTTTGTGTGTTTTGTTGGTTTTAAACTTTCTCCATAATATGTTGGAGGTTTGCCCCCTTTTAAATAACACTAATTAAAGGTTACGCTTTATGAGTGTTTAACCGGTTTTTGCTACATTTGTTGTTTACGCAGACCTGATCTAAGGTTTAAATGTGACCTTCATGTTACACAAACCCAAGTGAGATAAAGTTCTTTGAGGTGAAACATTTTTTTACAAACAGGCAGATAAATGTTTTACCTCATAAAAAGGGTCATCTGTGATCCCGGGCTATGAAATGTCTGTACACTCTTTTCATTCCTCCCCTGCCCAGGAGATGTGGTATGATCAGACCGTCTTCCGTTTATGGTCAGACACAGCCATTACACAGTACATAGCAGGGACATATATATAAGAATATCTCAGCACAGGAACATTTTTTAAACACATCCAAATGTGGAAATAATTAATATTCCAAGATCTATTGATTAAAATTAACTTTATTTGTGGGAAAACCTCTTTAAGCATTTATAGATTTGACAATAATCCACCTTTCAACGTCCTACTTTTAATGTATAGGATATTTTCTTTTCTTTTTTGTTTAATTATACTAATTAAAAGTTATATTTTTATTATTAGTCTTCAGTTAGGGTACCTCTTGTTGCTTTTGGCAATTAGTGTTCAGAATAGTTTGATCCTATGTTGATTAGTGAACAGATCCAACATGCTGTGTATATTTCATTTTCCGGAACAAATTCAAGGGTGCCAACACATTTAGCCATGGCTATATATTAGCCTATTGTGTCTGATGCAGCAACATATCTAGTCCTATGATAAGTGACACAGTCTGTTGAGCCATGTATCTAATCATATTGCATGACACAGGCTATGTATCTATTCTTATCATTTATGATATAGAGAGAAGAGACAGCTAACAGAATCGGTGCTGCCAACTGAAACAATGTCACACTATAACATGTCAAAATCACTTTGCAGTAAAATAAATGATGACTCAGTACTGTGATCTTAAATTTCATCCTACCTTATCATTTTGCAAACCCCAGAAGGGGAGGGGAGGAGTGACATTACAAACATATCCTGCCCACTTTTGCAATTGTAAGGCAAGCTAGCTGTGCACTACAGTTTTATGATAAATTTGAAGAGCTTCTCCCGCTAATGTTTTAAACCTCAAAATATGAAATTGATGTTAATTATTTTTCATATTTTATACCATTAAAAATAGTTTTTTTTATTAAAACATTACAAATATACATTTCTGCAATTGTTGAAAATAAACATTTTTTATTACATATTTCTTTTAAATGTACACTGGAACCAAAATCTCCATTCCTGCAAACATCCAAGAGACAAAAGATAAAAAGAATCTTTCAGTAGATTTTTGGTACCTCATCTAAGATCAGCTTGGTGTAGGCAAAGTCAGCTTGAATTCAACAATGTATTACTTAGTTTACTGCTCACAGTGGTTTTTAATGCATTTTTGTTGCTTTTTTGCTGCATTTTTTCAAAGTTTTTGCCCATAGAACACTGCAAAAATGCATAAAAGAATTGACATGCTCATTCTTTTCAAAATCCAACAAAACCTGTGCGGATTTCAGTTTCTGCAAAGATATAAAACCAATGTGTTTGGCCAGATTTTCCTTGAATCACATAGGTTTGTTGGGAATCAAAAATGCAAGTCTAGATTATCATAAATTTGCCTAAAACCAAGGTAAAAACTGAGCAGAACAGCAAAAATGCAGTGTGTGAAAATACCCTTAGAGTATTTAGATTGAGCATGCAGCAAAAGTAAGAAAGCAAACCCCACCTATACCAGGCTCTCTGTGTATTATGTTTATAGACAGTGAGCTGCCTATTACAATAGCGGACACAAGCATGGCTGTAGATGATCTAGTCCAGGCAATGAAAATCTCCTGAAGTTAAAACAATCATTCAATGTAAATAACATCATGGAGCTTAATAATCAGATTACTTAGCAAAAACCTGTTGACAGATTCCTTTTTATAACTTTTCTAATTTGATACTGCTCTTATCATTAGATTTTCAATTGCTCATTTTCTCATGCCTTAATTGAATAATAAAGGACCCGCTAAATGTGACAAAGTATATTTGTTACCAATTAGCTAAGAGGGAAGATAAAATGAAGAAAGGTCCTATAACCCTATCCATAGGTCACTAAAGGATGTTGAAGAGATATGAAAGTGAGATGATGTGTAATGTTTCCTCTGGTTGTACAGTTGTGCTCAAAAGTTTACATACAGTGCCTACAAGTAGTATTCAACCCCGTGCAGATTTAGGTGGTTGACACATGCGGAATTAACATGGCATTGTGACATTTGGACTATAGATCAGCCTGGAAGTGGGAAATGCACTGCAGCCAAAAAGATTTTTTAATTTTTTTTTTTTTTTCTTTAAAGCGTTAAAAGTTCATTCAGAGGGTCATTTATTATTCAACCCCTCAAACCACCAGAATTCTGTTTGGTCCCCCTAAAGTATTAAGAAGTAGTTCAGGCACAAAGAACAATGAGCTTCACATGTGTGGAATAATTATCTCTTTTGCCAGCCTTTTCTGACTATTTAAGACCCTCCCCAAACTTGTGAACAGCACTCATACATGGTCAACATGGGAAAGACAAAGGAGCATTCCAAGGCCATCAGAGACAAGATCGTGGAGGGTCACAAGGCTGGCAAGGGGTACAAAACCCTTTCCAAGGAGTTGGGCCTACCCGTCTCCACTGTTGGGAGCATCATCCGGAAGTGGAAGGCTTATGGAACTACTGTTAGCCTTCCACGGCCTGAACAGCCTTTGAAAGTTTCCTCCCGTGCCGAGGCCAGGCTTGTCCGAAGAGTCAAGGCTAACCCAAGGACAACAAGGAAGGAGCTCCGGGAAGATCTCATGGCAGTAGGGACATTGGTTTCAGTCAATACCATAAGTAACGTACTCCACCGCAATGGTCTCCGTTCCAGACGAGCCCGTAAGGTACCTTTACTTTCAAAGCGTCATGTCAAGGCTCGTCTACAGTTTGTTCATGACCACTTGGAGGACTCTGAGACAGACTGGTTCAAGGTTCTATGGTCTGATGAGACCAAGATCGAGATCTTTGGTGCCAACCACACACGTAACGTTTGGAGACTGGATGGCACTGCATACGACCCCAAGAATACCATCCCTAAAGTCAATCATGGTGGTGGCAGCATCATGCTGTGGGGCTGTTTCTCAGCCAAGGGGCCTGGCCATCTGGTCCGCATCCATGGGAAGATGGATAGCAAGGCCTACCTGGAGATTTTGGCCAAGAACCTCCGCTCCTCCATCAAGGATCTTAAGATGGGTCGTAATTTCATCTTCCAACAAGACAACGACCCAAAGCACACAGCCAAGAAAAGCAAGGCCTGGTTCAAGAGGGAAAAAATCAAGGTGTTGGAGTGGCCTAGTCAGTCTCCTGACCTTAACCCAATTGAAAACTTGTGGAAGGAGCTCAAGATTAAAGTCCACATGAGACACCCAAAGAACCTAGATAACTTGGAGAAGATCTGCATGGAGGAGTGGGCCAAGATAACTCCAGAGACATGTGTCGGCCTGATCAGGTCTTATAAAAGACGATTATTAGCTGTAATTGCAAACAAGGGTTATTCCACAAAATATTAAACATAGGGTTGAATAATAATTGACCCACACTTTTATGTTTAAAATTTATAAAAATTCAACTGAGCAACATAACTTTTTGGTTTGTAAGATTTATGCTTCTGTGAATAAATCCTACTCTCGTTTGCAGTTTGAAGGCTCTAACTTATTTGCATCTTATCAAACCACCTAAATCTGCAGGGGGTTGAATACTACTTGTAGGCACTGTACCTCGGTAGCATTTTTTCTTTCTTGGCCTTTTTTTCAGAGAATATGAATGATAACACACAAAAAAAAAAAATTTCCACTCATTGTTAGTGGTTGGGTGAAGCCATTTATAATCAAACTACTGTGTTTTCTATTTTTAAATAATAATGACAATCAAAAATATCCAAATGACCCTGATCAAAAGTTTACATACCCTGGTGATTTTGGACATTAAACATGCATAGAAGTTGACACAAATGGGCTTGAATGGATAATAAAGGGGACATCCTCACCTTGCTTGTAATCAGTGTGTGTGCATAAAAACTGAGTGAGTTTCTGGGATCCAGACAGACACTTTCATCTTTCATCCAGCCACTGATGTTTCTGGATTTTGAATCATGGGGAAAGCAAGAGATCAACGGATCTATGGGAAAAGATAGTTGAACTGTATAGAACAGGAAAGGGATGACATCACCTTTTAATATTGCACCTAAAATATTGAGCCTCTAATTATTTTAATACTAATAATTAGGAAGGCAAGAGATTAAAATCTCGGCATCCATACTATTTTGGAAGGAACAAGATAATTTAATTAATGTATTTGATCAGGAATATTATTTTAAGCATTTGTAGTTTAATGCAGCACAACATAAGTTCATATCTTAAAAAAATTAAAAAATTACCATAAAAACAGGTAAGGAAGAGCTGCCAGAAAAATTGACACATCTTTATTACCGTATATACTCGTGTATAAGCCGACCCGTGTATAAGCCGACCCCCCTACTTTTGCCCCCAAAAGTTGGTAAAAGTTATTGACTCGCGTATAAGCCTAGGGTATGAAATGCAGCAGACCCCCATCCAATATATAGCCCCCCGTCACTGGTATATAGCACCCCTCAGTAATGGTATACAGGCCCCTCAGCAGTGGTATTATACAGGCCCCTCAGCAGTGGTATACAGGCCCCTCAGCAGTGGTATACAGGCCCCTCAGCAGGTATACTGGCCCCCAGTGGTGGTATATAGGCCCCTCTGCAGTGTATACAGGCCCTCAGTGGTGGTATACAGGCCCCTCTGCAGGTATACTGGCCCCCAGTGGTGGTATATAGGCCCCTCTGCAGTGTATACAGGCCCTCAGTGGTGGTATACAGGCCCCTCTGCAGGTATACTGGCCCCCAGTGGTGGTATATAGGCCCCTCTGCAGTGTATACAGGCCCTCAGTGGTGGTATACAGGCCCCTCTGCAGGTATACTGGCCCCCAGTGGTGGTATATAGGCCCCTCTGCAGTGTATACAGGCCCTCAGTGGTGGTATACAGGCCCCTCTGCAGGTATACTGGCCCCCAGTGGTGGTATATAGGCCCCTCTGCAGTGTATACAGGCCCTCAGTGGTGGTATACAGGCCCCTCTGCAGGTATACTGGCCCCCAGTGGTGGTATATAGGCCCCTCTGCAGTGTATACAGGCCCTCAGTGGTGGTATACAGGCCCCTCTGCAGGTATACTGGCCCCCAGTGGTGGTATATAGGCCCCTCTGCAGTGTATACAGGCCCTCAGTGGTGGTATACAGGCCCCTCTGCAGGTATACTGGCCCCCAGTGGTGGTATATAGGCCCCTCTGCAGTGTATACAGGCCCTCAGTGGTGGTATACAGGCCCCTCTGCAGGTATACTGGCCCCCAGCAGTAACACACAGCCCCCCTCCTTAGTATGTCCCCCCCAGGCTGCGGCACTTGTCAAAATAACAAACACTTTATACATCACCTCTCTGGCGCAGCTCCTCTGGTCCCGGCTTCTTCCTTGTTGTGCCGGCTTCTAGTGCTGTGACCGGGCGCAGGAGATGACGTCATCGGCTGCGCCCGGTCACATGACACCGGCACAAGCAGGAAGAAGAAGCCGGGACCGGAGGAGCGGAGGAGCTGCGCCGGAGAGGTGATGTATAAAGTGTTTGTTATTTTGACAAGTGCCACAGCCTGGGGGGGACATACTAAGGAGGGGGGGCTGTGTGTTACTGCTGGGGGCCAGTGTATTGCAATATGCACGGCATCCCCCTGCCACTGATGGACGGGGGGATGCCGCGCATATTCATTGCATTAATGAGGCGGCCCCACGTGACTGCCCGCGGTCACTGCGGCCCCCTCCTGCCTCCTCCAGCACCCGGTCACAGCCCGCCCCCCCACAGTATACCGAGTGACTCGCGTATAAGCCGAGGGGGGGACTTTTCAGCCCAATTTTTGGGCTGAAAAACTCGGCTTATACGCGAGTATATATGGTATATAATAAACATGAGTGGTTTCCTTATGATTGCAAACTATATAAAATGTCTTTGTCTGAAGTGAGTTAAATATTAACAGCTACAGAAATAATAGAAATGAATTTGCTGTGAGGCTTCTAAACTCAGGTTGTACTCATTTAGAAAATCTATTATTGAAATGTGTTTACTCTGATATAGTAAATTCATTACTAAGTATCATAAAAAAAAATGTGAGTATATAACACAAAATAAATTACTAGACTTAATTTGCATACATTGTGCATCATCAAGGCAAATAGACCTTTCAGCGGCAATTTATTTATTGAGTTATAAGATGGGAGGAAAATAATGTATGTCTATTCCAGGTAGTGTTCAGATGATAGATTATTGGCATTAAAATGTAAAAGATCAAACTGACTTTTCTGGATAAGCGCCCAGATAAAAGATTTCTTCAAGTGTCGCTTTTGATAATAGCAGGCCATCACGACAAATGAGCTGCTTACAATAGACCAGTGAGTAGGATTGTAAAAAGCCTTATCAAATGTCATCATAAGAGATCTAGTATATACAGGGGGTGAAAAAAGTATTGAACACATCACAAATTTTCAAAGTAAATATATTAAATACTAGCTTTAGCACCCAGGTTTGCCCGGGATAGTAAACGAAGATTCTTAGCTACATCAAAATAGAATGGTTTAACAAAAAATTATTTTGCACATAAAAGTCATAAAATAAATAGGCCTCTTGCTGTATACTGAGGTCTGTGTGTGGCTTCCTGCTATATACTGGGGCCTGTGCGGCCTTCTGTTATGTACTGAGGACTGTGTGTGGCTTCCTGCTATATACTGGGGGCTATGTGCAGCATCCTGAGCAAACAAGAAAAACATTTTTAGGGAAAATGTAGCACTCCCAGTCACTGGCTTGATAAAATAATTCTGTGCTTTATAATCTCTATAATCTAAAAGATGGTACAGGTCATGTTTAATGCATTACAATCTACAAACAAAAAATTATTTTGCACATAAAAGGCACTCCTGTTGTAAACTGAGGGCTATGTGGGGCCTTCTGCTTTTTACTTTGGGCTTTGTGTGGCCTCTTGCTGTATACTAGGGGGTGCATGTGGCCTCCTTTTGTATAATGAGGAGTTGTGTGTGTCCTCGTGTGATAACCAGGGGTTGTGTGCAGCCTCCTGCATTATACTGGGGGCTGTGAGCAGCCTCCTGCTGTACACTGGGGGCTGTGTACAGCCTCTTGTAGTATACTTGGGGCTGTGTAGGCCTCCTCCAATATACTGGAGGCTGTGTGTGGCCTCCTGCTGTACACTGGGGCTGTGTGTAGCCTCCTGCTGTATAATGAGGGGTTGTGTGCGTCCTCGTATAGTATTCTGGGGGCTGTGAGCTGCCACCTGTGGTATGCTGGGGGCTGTGTACAGCCTCCTGCATTATACTGGGTGCCTCCTGCTGTATACTGGGATCAGTGTGTGACCTCCTTCTGTACACTGGGGGCTGTGTGTGGCCTCCTGCTGTATTCATTGGGCTATATGTGGCCACCTGCTATATATTGGGGGCTGTGTGCAGCTTCCTGCAGTAAACTGGGGACTGTATGCGGCCTCTCAATTTATACTGGGTGCTTTGTGCTGCCTCCAGCAGTATACTAGGGGCTGTGTGCAGCCTCCTGCAGTATACCGGGGCAGTGTGCAGGCTTCTGTGGTATATTGGGTGCTGTGCATGGCCTCCTGCTGTATGCTTAGGGCTGTGTTAGGCCTCCTGCTGTATACTGTGAGTGTGTATGACCTCCTGCTGTATACTGGGGGCTTTGTTTGGCTTCCTGCTGTATACTGGGGTCAGTGTGTGGATTTCTGCTGTATACTGGAGACCGTATGTGGCCTTGTGCTGTATACGGGGGGGCTCTGTATGGAATCATGCTATATACTGAGGTCTATGTGCAGGCTCCTGCTGTATACTGGGGACTGTGAGCAGTGTCTGCTGTATACTGAAGACTGTGTGCAGCCTCCTGCTGTATACAGGGGGATGTGTGCGGTCACTTGGTGTATATTGAGACTGTGTGCACACTTCTGCTCTACACTGGGGGATGGTTACGAACTCCCGCTGTATACTAGGGGCTTATGTGTGGGCTCCTGCTGTATACTGGGGGCTGTATGAGGCTTACTGCTATATACTGGGGGCTGTGTGCGGCCTCTTGCTATATACTGGAGGCTAGGTTGTTACACGCAGCACCACTATTGTTCTTCTTTTGCCTCTACAGATCTGTCCCTATGTGCTAATACCATGACCTTTCACGTGATCTTTCAAAAGTTGACCATGCGGCATGTCAGATAAAACTTGAGGTTGGGAAAGCTCTCGACTTCTAAATAGCCAAGTTCCCTGGCTACCCTTAATCCTCCCCTGGTCCTTCCTCACTTTGATCAGTTGTGTGCTTTTCCCAAATCTCAAAGGGATTTGAAATGTTACATGTTGTTAGAAGTATAGCAAGGAGGTGTCTTAGTTGCATTGTGGTGTAGTTTGTGTGGCTGCTGCTTCATTGAGGGTCATGTCCCAGTGTGCAGATTTTTCCAGGAGTCCCTGTCTTTGGCAAGCTTCCCTGCATGTTTTACAGACATGCATAAGATGTGTTATCCTATGATTGCCTTTTGGTGCTGATAGCAACCAATCAGAAGCTGAGCTGTGATTGGTTGCTATAGGCCATCTGATAAATACCCAGCCAATGCAGTATATATTAGCTCACACATACAAACAGTAAATAGGCCTTTTTTGGTGAATGACTGTAAAGTGCAGGATTAACATTTCCCCTTAGTGCATAGCCTATGAAGTTCCCTGAGTCAATTGAGGTGACTGTGATTGTAGATGTGATGGTGTGGATACCTTTAGTGTACATACATACATACACTCAGCTTTATATATTAGAAAAGGTAGAATTTACATGTCTTTCTCTCTAGATGCCATTTAGCGAAAAATAATATCAGCTGGTTTAATTGATGGCCTATAAAAAGGTGTCTCACCTTACATCATTATTAGTGATGAGCGAGTACTAAAATGCTCGGGTGCTCGAAGCTGTATCAAGGTAGTACATACACCAGTCTGGTAACTGTTCAGATCACAAAAGAATAGGATTTTAGTCCCTAACCTGTATGAAGGTAGTAATTACACCAGTCTGGTGACTGTAATGGTGACAGGAGATTAGGATTTTAGGCCCTAACCTGTATCAAGGTATGACGTACACCAGTCTGGTGACTGGTCAGATCACAGGAGATTAGGATTTTCGTCCCTAACCTGTATCAAGGTAGTACGTACACCAGTCTGGTGACTGTTCAGATCACAAGAGATTAGGATTTTAGTCCCTAACCTGTATGAAGTTAGTAATTACACCAGTCTGGTGACTGTAATGGTGACAGGAGATTAGGATTTTAGGCCCTAACCTGTATCAAGGTATGAACGTACACCAGTCTAGTGACTGTTCAGATCACAAGAGATTAGGATATTAGTCCCTAACCTGTATCAAGGTATAATTACACCAGTCTGGTGACTGTAATGGTGACAGGAGATTAGGATTTTAGGCCCTAACCTGTATCAAGGTAGTACGTACACCAGTCTGGTGACTGTCAGATCACAGGAGATTAGGATTTTAGTCCCTAACCTGTATCAAGGTAGTACATACACCAGTCTGGTGACTGTTCAGATTACAAGAGATTAGGATTTTAGTCCCTAACCTGTATGAAGGTAGTAATTACACCAGTCTGGTGACTGTAATGGTGACAGGAGATTAGGATTTTAGGCCCTAACCTGTATCAAGGTATGACATACACCAGTCTGGTGTCTGTTCAGATCACAGAGATTAGGATTTTAGTCCCTAACCTGTATGAAGGTAGTAATTAACATACAGTCTGGTGACTGTAATGGTGACAGGAGATTAGGATTTTAGGCCCTAACCTGTATCAAGGTATGACCTACACCAGTCTGGTGACTGGTCAGATCACAGGAGATTAGGATTTTCGTCCCTAATCTGTATCAAGGCAGTACGTACACCAGTCTGGTGACTGTTCAGATCACAAGAGATTAGGATTTTAGTCCCTAACCTGTATGAAGGTAGTAATTACACCAGTCTGGTGACTGTAATGGTGACAGGAAATTAGGATTTTAGGCCCTAACCTGTATCAAGGTATGACGTACACCAGTCTGGTGACTGGTCAGATCACAGGAGATTAGGATTTTCGTCCCTAACCTGTATCAAGGTAGTACGTACACCAGTCTGGTGACTGTTCAGATCACAAGAGATTAGGATTTTAGTCCCTAACCTGTATGAAGGTAGTAATTACACCAGTCTGGTGACTGTAATGGTGACAGCAGATTAGGATTTTAGGCCCTAGCCTGTATCAAGGTATGACGTACACCAGTCTGGTGACTGGTCAGATCACAGGAGATTAGGATTTTAGTCCCTAACCTGTATCAAGGTAGTACGTACACCAGTCTGGTGACTGTTCAGATCACAAGAAATTAGGATTTTAGTCCCTAACCTGTATGAATGTAGTAATTACACCAGTCTGGTGACTGTAATGGTGACAGCAGATTAGGATTTTAGGCCCTAACCTGTATCAAGGTATGACGTACACTAGTCTGGTGACTGTTCAGATCACAAGAGGTTAGGATTTTAGGCCCTAACCTATATGAAGGCAGTAATTACACCAGTCTGGTGACTGTAATGGTGACAGGAGATTAGGATTTTAGTCCCCAACCTGTATCAAGGTAGTAATTACACAGTCTGGTGACTGTAATGGTGACAGGAGATTAGGATTTTAGGCCCTAACCTGTATCAAGGTATGACGTACACCAGTCTGGTGACTGTTCAGATCACAAGAGATTAGGATTTTAGTCCCTAACCTGTATGAAGGCAGTAATTACACCAGTCTGGTGACTGTAACGGTGACAGGAGATTAGGATTTTCGTCCCTAATCTGTATCAAGGTAGTATGTACACCAGTCTGGTGACTGTTCAGATCACAAGAGATTAGGATTTTAGTCCCTAACCTGTATCAAGGTAGTAATTACACCAGTCTGGTGACTGTAATGGTGACAGGAGATTAGGATTTTAGGCCCTAACCTGTATCAAGGTATGACGTACACCAGTCTGGTGACTGGTCAGATCACAGGAGATTAGGATTTTCGTCCCTAACCTGTATCAAGGTAGTACGTACACCAGTCTGGTGACTGTTCAGATCACAAGAGATTAGGATTTTAGTCTCTAACCTGTATCAAGGTAGTAATTACACCAGTCTGGTGACTGTAATGGTGACAGGAGATTAGGATTTTAGGCCCTAACCTGTATCAAGGTAGTACGTACACCAGTCTGGTGACTGTTCAGATCACTAGAGATTAGGATTTTAGTCCCTAACCTGTATGAAGGTAGTAATTACACCAGTCTGGTGACTGTAATGGTGACAGGAGATTAGGATTTTAGGCCCTAACCTGTATCAAGGTATGACGTACACCAGTCTGGTGACTGGTCAGATCACAGGAGATTAGGATTTTAGTCCCTAACCTGTATCAAGGTAGTATGTACACCAGTCTGGTGACTGTTCAGATCACAGGAGATTAGGATTTTAGTCCCTAACCTGTATCAAGGTAGTAATTACAACAGTCTGGTGACTGTAATGGTCACAGGAGATTAGGATTTTAGTCCCTAACCTGTATCAAGGTAGTAATTACACCAGTCTGGTGACTGTAATGGTGACAGGAGATTAGGATTTTAGGCCCTAACCTGTATCAAGGTATGACGTACACCATTCTGGTGACTGGTCAGATCACAGGAGATTAGGATTTTAGTCCCTAACCTGTATCAAGGTAGTAAGTACAACAGTCTGGTGACTGTAACGGTGTCAGGAGAGGATTTTAGTCCCTGACCTGTATTAAGGTAGTAAGTACAACAGTCTGGTGACTCTAATGGTCACAGCAAAGCTTGGATTCCGATCTGTATCACCCTGCCTATATCCTCCTAGATTAGTCCTGAGAAGGACTGTTCTGGTCACTGGAAAGCTTGGACTCCGATCTGGATCACCCTGCCTATATCCTCGAGCTTAGTCCTGAGAAGGACTGTTGTGGTCAGCAGCAGTTTGAAAGCCCTGCTCCGGATCTACCTATAAGGGCCGCAAATCTGTCCCTAAGCAGCAGCAGACACTCTCCCTACACTGACTGTCTGGATGGCTGTGTGCCGAGCACAGCGCGCCGGGAGTTATAAAGGCTCGGTCATGCTGTGCAGGGCGGCCAATCACTGCTATGCCACAACTAACAGGGTTGTGGCATTGCAGTGGTCTGCCAGCCAATCCCTACGTGGGCTGCTCTCAAAAGAGCGCCAACATGCAGAGATGATGACCACGAGCACAGCACGAGTATCGCGAGATTACTCGTGCTCGCCGAGTAACCCGAGTACAGTGATACTCGTGCGAGTACCGAGTAGTGGCGAGCATGCTCGCTCATCACTAATCATTATCTTTAGTGTCAACTTGCATCTTTTTATCCATTGCAGTTGAGGTTGTTTTCTCTATGGGGCATCTGTCACAGTGATGCATATTTCAGTGCTGAGCGGCCCGCCCGGTCTAAAAGGAGGCGTCACCAATAGGCTGCTCAGACACTATTTAACACCTGAGTGTGACAGAGCCTAATGGTGTCCATGTGTCTGCATTCACCACAAGCCTCTCCCTGCATACATGGCTGGTCGCCTGGTTGCTACAAACCGCCCCCATGTTATAGGTTGCAGGGGTCTGTGTACCGTGTCTAGACGCATGTGCTACCTCCTGGGGAAATTTGCAGCCACCTGCTAGATGCAAGGGATAGAAAAAAGCACCAAATTTTGGTGAGTTTTTTCATTATAATGTTCCTATTCGGATATTTACTGTAGAAAGTGTATAAATATTATATGAGTTATCATATAGCTAGGGACTCGTGAGTGTAAGGGCCCTTGACGGTGGGTCAGGAGCTTACGATATTCTGGCCCATAATACCAAACTGACACCTTACATCATTATCTTTAGTGTCAACTTGCATCTTTTTATCCATTGCAGTTGAGGTTGTTTTCCTCTAGGGGGGTCTGTCACAGTGATGCATATTTCAGTGCTGAGCGGCCCGCCCAGTCTAAAAGGAGGTGTCACCAATAGGCTGCTCAGACACTATGTAACACCTGAGTGTGACAGAGGCCTAATGGTGTCCATGTGTCTGCATTCACCACCAGCCTTCCCTGCATACATGGCTGGTCGCCTGGTTGCTACAAACCGCCCCCATGTTATAGGTTGCAGGGGTCTGTGCACCAGTGTCTAGACTGCATGTGCTACCTCCTGGGGGAATTTGCAGCCACCTGCTAGATGCAAGGGGTAGAAAAAAGCGACAAATTTTGGTGATTTTCATGCAGTCAAACAAAACATCTCTAAATACGATGGCATTGATAAGGAAATTTCAACTTACACTACCTTAATATGCCAATATTGTCAGTCAGATCCACACACAAGAGGCAGTCAGCCGAATCAGCACTGCAGTTGGTTGATCTGCACAAATCCTGTCATATAAAGGCTTAAGATGATCATGACTTGAGATTGCTACTAAGTCACAGAGTTGTCACTCTCGAAGTGAAATTTGCAAATACTAAGGGTCCGTGCACTGTTATATTCTGGAAGTGAAAAACTTTTACACTGAATGGCCACGCCAGTGTCAAGCATCAGACAGATGAGTGAAAATCATCAGAAAAGTTATCCAAAGCCAAGAACCACCCGTTGAGTAAAGATCTGATCAGATGTAATTGTTTAACAGAACAAATACACTCAATTCAGCCTTTATGCACGTCACACACAAGACTCATGTAATAAAACTGTCAAGCATGTAAGTTTGCTCAGACATGTAGACAGCTGGAATACTGAGAAATTTAGTCTGTCAAATAAAAATGAACTTGAGCCATTTTACACATGTTTGAGCTAAGAACCTCAAAAACACAAACACCTACTACGGAAGTTACATAACCAATGCTAGAAAGACCTAACAGTTTTATCAAGTATAGTTGGAGACTCCATACATAATGCATAAACATATAGGAGAACATGTCATTGTAATAGTAATGAATAATATACCTAAAAGTAGATATAGCTTAGGAGATCACAATAAATAGACATACATTGAATGTAGAAAGTACACGCAAATGCAAGAGATTCAGTAATACAAAAAATACACAAAGTGACCAAAAGTGTATTTATTAAGATCTAGCAAGTAATGTATATCATCTCAGCAATTAAATCTAAGTATTTTATAACATATAAATGCACTTAGCTAAATATAGAGAAAAGGCTTCTCACAATAAGGAATTGAAAATAAAAACAAGTAGAGAGCCCAATTGCCAAATAATGATCATTATAGGTCCTGCCTCATAGTACTGTATATATGGAGGCTGGGTTCATATCAAATACTTAGTAGTTAGATGGCAGGATGTATAGTAAATGACCCAAAGATATTATTAGAAAGCCATAAACAGCAGACTTTATGATGTAAAACCTATCAATAAAATGCCATAAGTGCTTACCCATTGCACTGATAAGGGTATTGTGGGTCTGGGGGCCCCCAACACACGTTTCTCTATGGCTTCCTAATACAGCTTCCTTACGTAATTGAAAACTACTATTGATGCATAATGTAAAGGTCAAGAAAGTAGAAGCCCCATATTGGAGTTTATATTTTTATCAAATTGTTTGAGGGTGCCATGTCACATTGGCAGAGCCCCTGAGGGCCAGACCAGTAGAACTCCCCCATAACTGAGCACAGAGCACAAATTAGAAACTATATCCCCCAATGATTTCATGCAATGGTGCAGTGAGCACATTTACACCATATGTGCCTCACAGGATTTTATACCATTGAGCGGTGAGTAAATAAGAGCTACATTTTACAAGTAAAATGTTGTTTTAGCCCCAGGTTTAACATTTTTTGTGAATTAACAAAAAAAACCCTCAGAGTTTGTTCTGATATTTCTCCTGAGTGTGTCAATACCCTACGTGTATCAGTTAATACTATTTAGTCACTGTGAAAAGTTAAATTCATCCATTGGTTTTATAAATTAAGCTTTTGAAAGCTGAAACCATCCCAAATGTGGTTTAGGTTAAGAAAATAAATTGGCATCAATGCTGAAATATTGCTCATTTAATGAACACAGAATGGTCAGATTTTGGCAAGACAAAGTTTTGTTGCCTGGTCATATAATGCACTCATTCCTAGTTTACATTCTCACATGTGCTCCGTAAATGATTGGTTAACTAGTGGGTGTGTATAGAAAGAAACCCAGCACCCCAGACCTTCACTTGAACTGCAACTTGAGCTCTGACAACATGCCAAAAATCCACCCTGCGACCAAAGCCTTGATTATCAAGAGGCTGAAGACCAGATCCACTGCAGAGGTGGCTGGCATCTTTAATGTGTCTCAGTGTCAAGTACAAAGAATTAAAAAAAGATTTGAAGAGACTGGAGATGTGTTTGATAAGCCCAGGTCCAGCAGATCCCGCAAGACAACTGCTCAGGAGGAACGTTTGTTGGTTAGACAATCTAAAGCAAGCCCCTCTTCCATTGCAGCAGAGCTCCAACAGGCCTGGTCACCTCAAGTCCCTGTGTCAACTAGAACAGTTTGTAGGACTCTGTCTCAAAATGGCCTCCTTGGTCGAATCAGTGCCCAGAAGCCAGCACTAAACAAAAGGCACATAAAAACTGTGTGGCATTTGCAAAGTCCCACAGCCTTCTAAACAGATGGACACTGGAAAAGTGGCAGAAGGTTGATTTTTCTGATGAATTTTCAGTAGAATTACACCACAGGCGTCGCAAATACTGCAGGAGACCTACTGGAGCCCATATGCATCCAAATTTGGTGGCGGAAAGATCATGGACTGGGGATACATTCAGTATGAGGGTGTGCAAAACATTTGCAAGGTGGAAGGCAATATCAATAGCTTAAAATTTCAAAAAGTATTAGCTACCTCTTACATTCCAAATTATAAAAAGGGTAAAATTCTGCAGCAGGATGGTGCTCCATCTCATACATCCATCTCTACAACGAAGTTCCTCCAGGCAAAAAAGATCAAGGTGCTCAAGAACTGGCAAGCCCAGTCACCAGACATGAACATCATTAAGCATGTTTGGGGTAGGATGAAAGAGGAAGCTTGGAAGACAAAACCAAAGAATCTAGATGAACTCTGGGAGGCATATAACACTGCATTCTTTGCTATTCCTGATGACTTCATTAATAAATTGCATGAATCATTGTTGAAGCGCATGGATGCAGTCCTTCAAACTCATGGAAGCCACACAAAATATTAAATATGACTCTAATAGCACCACAACTTCATTCACCAATGTTATGCAACATATATTTGTATTTTAAGTTAATTATTTGTTTGAATATCACATTACTTTCTGTGGGCGACAAAACTTTTGTCTTGACATAATCTGACCATTCTGTGTTCATTAAATGATCAATATTTCAGCATTGATGCCAATTTATTTTCTTAACCTAAACCACATTTGGGAGGGTTTCAGCTTCTAAAAGAGTAATTTATAAAACCAATGGAAAAATATATTGCAATCTGAGAGTCCTCAGTGGTTGATACCTTTTAATGGCTAACTGAAAAGATGGTAAACATAGCAAGCTTTCGAGACGACTCAGGTCTCTTCTTCAGGCTGATAATGACACAAATTCTGAATACACGTACATTTATACATAAGCAATAGAGAAAAAAAAAAAAAAGAAGGGAAAGAAGAGAACAGAAAAATAAAAAAAATGGCAAAACAGTGTTATATGCTCTGGTGGATATGACAGGTGACGCAAAGCAGAGTCGGGTAGGGAGGGGTGGAGGAGCAGGGACAGAGAAAGCAGATTTCTAAGATAAGCGGAACCAATGTATTAGGTAGATGGTTAGTAACCCATGGAGACCTGAAAATACTTAGTTAAGTTGTGGAGAGCAGACTAAGTGACAGAGTTCACAGAAGTGTCAGGAGTTCATTGTCCTATGATTTCAGTGTGTAGCAAGCTGTCTCCAAATGCACTTTCATTTTATATATAAATGCATGAATCTGCTATCCCCAAATGTCCGTTCATTTTACATAAAATCCCATAAATCCATGTGAAATATTTAATCCGGTTTCGAGTGTGTTGAAGGTTGTTATCAATTTGTATTCCCAAATTCTTCTCTCTCTCTGAGATTTGAAGTCACTCTTTAAGATGAGCAGCCTCATATCGGATTCAGTGTTGTGCTCAGAGCTGCAAAAATGCTTTGCTACAGGTAGATCCATACGCTTTTCTTTTATTGAGTGGCGATGAGAATTCATTCTTGTTCTGAATTGTAATCCGGTCTCACCTACGTACATGCCACCTGTTGGGCATTTGGTACATATGATTAAATACATCACATTGCTTGTATTGCAGCTGAAGTTACCTGGGATCTTGTAGTCCTGATCTGTCCCAGGAATCCTTATCTTATCGGTTGTCATTATAGATGAACAGGTTTTGCACTTTCTCTGGTTGCAGGGAAAGGTTCCTGTTGCTGCTGGAGAGGACAGGGCGCTTCTCACAATGATGTTTTTTAGATTCGGAGGTTGTCTAAAACACAAAAGTGGGGGATCCGGAAATATTGACTTTAGTCGGGCATCTTTTTGTAGGAGTGGTTGCAGTTTCCGTGTAGCTCCTCTTAGCACCTCCAGATTTGGATTGTAGGTGACTACAAGAGGAACTCTGTTGTTCTCTTCTCTAGTTTTGTAATGTAGGAGATGATTCCTTGATATTCTGGTGGCTCTTGTAATCTGGTTCTCGATTGTTCTTTGATGGTAGCCCTGGTTCAAAAAGGTCTTTCTGAGGTCCTCAAGGTGATTGTCTCTATCTGTAGGGTTGGAACATATCCGATTGTATCTGATGGCCTGGCTGTACACAATAGAGGTTTTTATGTGCTTTGGATGAAAGCTGTCCCATCGGAGATATGTTGGACGGTCAATTGGTTTCCGGTACAAGGAGGTCTCTATTTCATTGTTCTGTAGCTTAATGATGGTGTCCAGAAAGCTGACTTCAGTGCAGGAGTAGTTGAGTGTTAAGTTAATGGTGGGGTGAAATTGATTAAAGTGTTCGTGGAACGTCTTCAGCTGTTGCTCAGACTCCGTCCAGATGATCAAGATGTCATCAATATAACGGTAGTAAGCCAGAGGCCTGATAGGGCAAGAGGATAAAAAGTCACTTTCAAGCTTGGCCATGAAAAGGTTTGCATATTGTGGTGCCATTTTGCTCCCCATTGCTGTGCCAGTCTCCTGTAAATATATGTTGTCGTCAAATCTAAAGTAATTGTGCGTGAGGATGAATTATGTGAGTTCTACCACAGAGTCAACATCAATCCCTGTGTTCTCCAGGAAGGTTTTGCAGGCATTTAATCCATCCTGGTGTGGGATATTGCTGTACAGAGATTCCACATCCATGGTGGCGAGGATGGTTCCTTCTGGTAGAGGACCTATTGCTGACAGTTTATTCAATAGGTCAGTTGTGTCCTGAATGTAGCTGGGTGTCTCTTTTACCAGGGGTTTGAGAACACCCTCTATCCACCCAGAAATTTGTTCAGTGAGGGTGCCCACACATGAAATGATGGGTCTCCCTGGATTTCCTGGTTTGTGAATTTTGGGAAGCATGTAGAATGTGCCTGTTCTTGGACTTACTGGTACTGCGCCTCAATTCAGGACTCAATACAAACAAAACAAAGACACATCCTGACAACTGGGACAACTCCTCCTGTCAGAAAGCATCTAATTGTGTTATCAACCTTTCGGATTACAAACCCAACAAGTTGGAACTTTCTGTGCTTTCTAGGGGACTCTCCTTTTGTCCTACTAAAGCTCTGGATAAAATTGAACTGTGCAGCGACATGGAGGATTACTTCAGGAGATTACGCCTAAGGGAATTTTTCAGCGACAAAGAGGATTCCGAACTCAACTGGGCCGAAGGAACAAGGATCTCGACAACCAAAAAGAAAAGGTCAGACTGGACACCTGATCTTAAGCGTAACTCACACTTGAACAACTATATAGACACTTTCAGACATTTGGTAAAATCCACTATTTTAGATACATACAAGAGTCCACCATCCAATATCAATGCCCAGGAGAGAAGGGCCGTACGGTCCTTGAAAAACAACAAAGAAATCATCATTAAACCTGCAGACAAGGGTGGTGCAATAGTCATGATGAACAAATCTGACTACCTGAAGGAAGCAAACAGACAACTGACGGACACACGTTACTACAAGAAATTGCAGTCTGACCCCACACAGGACTATTACAAGGAATTAAAAAGGCTGGTTTCTTGTCTACCTGACGTATCTGTAAGAGCTGATGACCTTCTACCAGTAAGTCCAAGAACAGGCACATTCTACATGCTTCCCAAAATTCACAAACCAGGAAATCCAGGGAGACCCATCATTTCATGTGTGGGCACCCTCACCGAACAAATTTCTGGGTGGATAGAGGGTGTTCTCAAACCCCTGGTAAAAGAGACACCCAGCTACATTCAGAACACAACTGACCTATTGAATAAGCTGTCAGCAATAGGTCCTCTACCAGAAGGAACCATCCTCGCCACCATGGATGTGGAATCTCTGTACAGCAATATCCCACACCAGGATGGATTAAATGCCTGCAAAACCTTCCTGGAGAACACAGGGATTGATGCTGACTCTGTGGTAGAACTCACAAAATTCATCCTCACGCACAATTACTTTAGATTTGACGACAACATATATTTACAGGAGACTGGCACAGCAATGGGGAGCAAAATGGCACCACAATATGCAAACCTTTTCATGGCCAAGCTTGAAAGTGACTTTTTATCCTCTTGCCCTATCAGGCCTCTGGCTTACTACCGTTATATTGATGACATCTTGATCATCTGGACGGAGTCTGAGCAACAACTGAAGACTTCCACGAACACTTTAATCAATTTCACCCCACCATTAACTTAACACTCAACTACTCCTGCACTGAAGTCAGCTTTCTGGACACCATCATTAAGCTACAAAACAATGAAATAGAGACCTCCTTGTACCGGAAACCAATTGACCGTCCAACATATCTCCGATGGGACAGCTTTCATCCAAAGCAGATAAAAACCTCTATTGTGTACAGCCAGGCCATCAGATACAATCGGATATGTTCCAACCCTACAGATAAAGACAATCACTTTGAGGACCTCAGAAAGACCTTTCTGAACCAGGGCTACCATCCAAGAACAATCGAGAACCAGATTACAAGAGCCACCAGAATATCAAGGAATCATCTCCTACATTACAAAACTAGAGAAGAGAACAACAGAGTTCCTCTTGTAGTCACCTACAATCCAAATCTGGAGGTGCTAAGAGGAGCTACACGGAAACTGCAACCACTCCTACAAAAAGATGCCAGACTAAAGTCAATATTTCCGGATCCCCCACTCTTGTGTTTTAGACAACCTCCGAATCTAAAAAACATCACTGTGAGAAGCGCCCTGTCCTCTCCAGCAGCAACAGGAACCTTTCCCTGCAACCAGAGAAAGTGCAAAACCTGTTCATCTATAATGACAACCGACAAGATAAGGATTCCTGGGACAGATCAGGATTACAAGATCCCAGGTAACTTCAGCTGCACTACAAGCAATGTGGTGTATTTAATCATATGTACCAAATGCCCAACAGGTGGCATGTACGT
This sequence comes from Allobates femoralis, assembly GCA_033576535.1. Lineage (NCBI taxonomy): Eukaryota > Metazoa > Chordata > Amphibia > Anura > Aromobatidae > Allobates > Allobates femoralis. Next base: position 193,549,395 of record JARQOC010000002.1, read on the forward strand.
AGGTGAGACCGGATTACAATTCAGAACAAGAATGAATTCTCATCGCCACTCAATAAAAGAAAAGCGTATGGATCTACCTGTAGCAAAGCATTTTTGCAGCTCTGAGCACAACACTGAATCCGATATGAGGCTGCTCATCTTAAAGAGTGACTTCAAATCTCAGAGAGAGAGAAGAATTTGGGAATACAAATTGATAACAACCTTCAACACACTCGAAACCGGATTAAATATTTCACATGGATTTATGGGATTTTATGTAAAATGAACGGACATTTGGGGATAGCAGATTCATGCATTTTATATATAAAATGAAAGTGCATTTAGAGACAGCTTGCTACACACTGAAATCATAGGACAATGAACTCCTGACACTTCTGTGAACTCTGTCACTTAGTCTGCTCTCCACAACTTAACTAAGTATTTTCAGGTCTCCATGGGTTACTAACCATCTACCTAATACATTGGTTCCGCTCATCTTAGAAATCTGCTTTCTCTCTCCCTGCTCCTCCACCCCCCCTACCCGACTCTGCTTTGCGTCACCTGTCATATCCGCCAGAGCATATAACACTGTTTTGCCATTTTTTTTTTTCTGTTCTCTTCTTTCCCTTCTTTTTTTTTTTTTTTTTTTTTTTTCTCTATTGCTTATGTATAAATGTATGTGTCTTCAGAATTTGTGTCATTATCAGCCTGAAGAAGAGACCTGAGTCGTCTCGAAAGCTTGCTATGTTTACCATCTTTTCAGTTAGCCATTAAAAGGTATCAACCACTTAGGACTCTCAGATTGCAATATATTTTTCTATCTACTGGCTAACACGGTATAAATATTCTTTACCTTATTAAAACCAATGGATGAATTTAACATCAGGTTCTAAGCTTTTATTTACATAATATGGATAAGCGACATAACTTTTTTCAGGGACTGTAAGGGTGAAGTGTTCATATTGACACCATCGATGTGTTACATGTTTTTATATCATTAGTCAGTGAAGAAAAAATAATTACTGTATATACTCTTGTATAAGCCGACCCGCGTATAAGCCGACCACCCTACTTTTGCCCCCAAAAGCTGGGAAAAGTTATTGACTCGCGTATAAGTCTAAGGTATGAAATGCAGCAGACACCCATCCTATTATATAGCCCCCCGTCACTGGTATATAGCAATGGTATACATGCCCCTCAGCAGTGGTATTATACAGGCCCCTCAGCAGTGGTATACAGCCCCCTCCCTTGTATCAGGCCACTCAGCATTGTTATACAGGCCCCTCAGCAGTGGTATACAGACCCCTCAGCAGTGGTATACAGGGCCTCAGCAGTGGTATACAGGGCCCCAGTTGTGGTATACAGCGCCCCAGCTGTGGTATACAGGGCCCCAGCAGTGGTATATAGGGCCCCAGCAGTGGTATATAGGGCCCCAGCAGTAATATACAGGCCCCCAGCAGTGGTATATAGGGCTCCTGCAGTGGTATATAAGGCCCCAGCAGTGATATACAGGGCCCCTGCAGTGGTATAAAGGGACCCAGCAGTGGTATATAGGGCCCCAGCTGTGGTATATAGGGCCCCAGCAGTGGTATATAGGGCTCCAGCAATAATATACAGGCCCCCAGCAGTGGTACATAGGGCTCCAGCAGTGGTATATAGGGCCCCAGCAGTGGTATACAGGGCCCCAGCAGTGGTATAAAGGGCCCCAGCAGTGGTATAAAGGGCCCCAGCAGTGGTATATAGGGCCCCAACAGTGGTATATAGGGCCCCAGAAGTGGTATACAGGGCCCCAGCAGCGGTATACAGGGCCCCAGCAGTGGTATACAGGACCCCAGCAGTGGTATACAATGCCCCAGCAATGGTATATAGGGCCCCAGCAGTGGTATACAGACCCCTCAGCAGTGGTATATAGGGCCCCAGCAGTGGTATATAGGGCCCCAGCAGTGGTATATAGGGCCCCAGCAGTAATATACAGGCCCCCAGCAGTGGTATATAGGGGTCCAGAAGTGGTATATAGGGCCCCAGCAGTGGTTTACAGGGCCCCAGCAGTGGTATACAGGGCCCCAGCAGTGGTATATAGGGCCCCAGCAGTGGTATATAGGGCCCCAGCAGTGGTATATAGGGCTCCATCAGTGGTATACAGGGCCCCAGCAGCGGTATTCTGGCCCCCATCAGTGATATCAAGCCCCCCCTCCTTAGTATGTGTCCCCCAGGCTGCGGCACCTATTAAAATAACAAACTTTTCATACATCACCTTTCCGGCGCCGCTCCTCTGCTCCCGGCTTCTTCATGCTTGTGCCGGCTTCTAGTGCTGTTACCGGGCGCAGGAGATGATGTCATCGGCTGCGCCCGGTCACATGACACCGGCACAAGCAGGAAGAAGCCGGGAGCGGAGCAGCGGTGCCGGAAAGGTGATGTATGAAAGTTTGTTATATTAATATGCGCCGCAGCCTGGGGGACACATACTAAGGAGGGGGGGCTGGATGTCACTGCTGGGGGCCAGTGTAGTGCAATATGCACCGCTCCCCCCGCCGCTGATGGACGGGGGGATGCCATGCATATTCATTACACTAATGAGGCAGCCCCACGTGACCTCCTGCGGTCACTGCGGCCCCCTCCTGCCTCCTCCAGCCCCCAGTCACAGCCTTTTCCCCCCCCACAGCATACCGAGTGACTCGAGTATAAGCCGAGGGGGACACTTTTCAGCACACAAATTGTGCTGAAATACTCGGCTTATACTCGAGTATATACGGTACATTACATTGATACCAAAAACATTTTTTTAGCCCCAGATTTTGCTGAATGTAACAATACCATGTAAGTATCTGTTCAGTACTGCTTAGCCAATCGGAGAGACTCAGGAGGTAAGAAGCACGATTTGTCTTTCGGATAACAAATTATCATAGAACAGTTGCTGCAACCACATACAGCATCCCTAATTGCCAGAAGAGCAGAACCTCCACACAAGTGACCTTACTTTGGAAATTACACTCTTCTGCAATTTAACTACAGGTGTAATGTAATTTTTTACTCTATAGGTGTTTTTCAGAAAAAAGCAGCAGTGTATGTTACTGAGTGAAAATTGCAAATCTGCCACTGTAATGCCATACATTATGCCCAGCTTGTGCTACGTGAGAGATGTGCCTTGTAAATTTAGAGATCTCTCAACCTTCCAGCAATGGCAAACATGTGGATTCTGAATGTGATATTTTCTCACTGTGGGGCTTGGAAGGGAGCTGGGTATTTGGATTTTGGAGCGCAGAATTAGCTGGATTTCTTTTAAGGTACCAGAAGCCATAGCCGTTTTCCAGAGTTTTTATACTACCAGTAATGTTAAAGTCCCCCATATATCCTTTGACAGATGGAGGATCTGAGTGGTCACTGAGGACCTGATTTTGGTGGATTGTGTTGAAGCTTTTATTGGGAACATTTTACATAATATTTTGATCACATTTATCCTGTGCTCTACGCTGAGCACTTACATCAAGATTTTCATTGTCAGATCGTAGATAGGAATTATGACCGCTCTTCCATTCCAAGGAATGCATTGATTCACGGTTTTTGCAGTTCATGTGGTGGCTTTTATATACGCGTTTCGGGGTGAACCGTGTTGTTATATGAAAAAAAACGTGAACCGTGGATTATAATTTCCCAAACATATTATACTGTAATAGTTTCAGGTATCCATCTTTGTTTACCTAGTTGCATACAATAGAAAATCGTAGTAGTATAATCAATTGCAGATTGTTATAGACTGATGGCTTAATCACAGTGCACATAAGAGGGCTGTTGAAACAAGAGGTCTGGTTAAAACATTACCTTGTACACTTGCTGTCTAGGCTCTCATTTTAGTTGTATACAGGATGGCAGTGGAGTTGTTTTGGTGGTTTAGGGTTTCACTTCTATCTTGCGTCTAGGACCAGTGGTGGTTTGTGAGTTGTGGTTCTTGTAATCACTGTACAGTAAATACATATGATACATTAAAGATTGTAAGGTATCTGATGTAATAAATACCTATGTATTGTGTTGTTACCTGTGGCTGTTTTACCACAATGCCCTTATAACAGGTGAATGTATCGTGCGTCTCAGTCCATCTTTGTTGGTGTAAAATAATTGGTATACCGTTTTGGAGTGGTTTTTCACTTATATAGGTCTTTTCTTATCCCATGCAGGAATATTTATTTAGTGGTGGGTCCTTTATAGGCAATATATGTTGCTCTGACTCATAGGTGGTGTTGAGTGTGTGTAGTTACATATCACAATTGAGGCATGGGAATGTACATGTGGTTGTTATCCTAAATTGACTCTATTGTGTGTCTATGGTGAAATGGATGTACAGAAACCTGTCAATGTTACAACGATTTTCTATTGTATGCAATTAGGTAAACAAAGATGGATACCTGAAACACTTGACACCTCCACCTGTTATTGGGGCACATTGCTAAGAAAGCCACAGGCAAAGTTAAAAAATGCATAGCTGTATTGGAGGCTCAAAATACAGCCTTAAAATAACCGATCTGTTATTGGATCCATTAAAAAAAAAGAAAGACTAAAAAACACGACTGCCAAGTGTGACCCTAGCCCATCATCAAAAAGTTGATTTATTTCAGTAACTATGGTATGGTGCCCAGCGCTAACTTGTCTCCTCTTAAGAAATGGCGTTAAATCAGGCTCGTATTATATTTCTTCACCCTTTCTCAAGGGGTACCTTTATTGAATTCAATAAAGGTACCCCTTGAGAAAGGGTGAAGAAATATCATATGAGTCTGATTTAACTCCATAACCTAAGAGGAGACAAGTTAGCGCTGGGCACCATACCATAGTTACTTAAATACATACATAAAATTGAGGGGGACACAATCACACGTTAACCCTCCAGGCCCTACAGCAGCAACGCACCGGTTACCACTGGTGTATCCCAATAAAAGCGAGCTCCGGTGTATACCATACAAATAATATAGTTAATTTATTTCAGTAATTCAATACATAAAGTGAAATATATATATTATATGAGTCATTACAAACAGAATGATCTACTTCAAGTGGTTATTTCTGTTAATGTTGATGATTATGACTTACAGCCAATGAAAACCCAAAGGTCATTATCTCAGAAAAAGTGTCCGAGAGATAAAATATTACCTAAATAGGTATCAGAGGCTTCCCCATGTGTGGTTAAGAGAGTCACAACCACTATAAAAGCATATTATGGCTCTAGCAGTCCCCAGTGTGATGCATATAGAGTAGAGATGATGAAAGGTCTGAGAGATAATATATTGCCTAAATAGGTATCAGAGGCTTCACCTTGTGTGGTTGTGAGAGTCACAAGCACTATAAAAGCATATCAGGCTGCTGCAGTCCCCAGCATAGTGCATATAGACTAGGGCGGATGAAGGGTTAGAAACCACACTGCTGTATTCCATGACACATTAAAGGGTGAATATAATATTGATTTATTAGTCAATGTGTTTCAGTGCTCCCTGACCCCTTCCTCATGACAAATCATTATCATATATCCATGCTTCAGTGCGTTTCTGGGGGCCCTGAAACGCATTGACTAATAAATCAAAATTATATTCACCCTTCGATGTCTCGTGGAATATGGCAGCACACTTTTTAAGAGTTCATCTTCCCTACTTAATTTTCTGAGATAAGGACGTTTGGGTTTTTATTGGCTGCAAGCCATAATCATCAACATTTACAGAAATAAAACACTTGAAATACATCACTCTTTTTGTAATGACTCTACATAAAATATGCAAAGCACTTTTTGTATTGAATTACTGAAATAAATTAACTTTTTGAAGATATTCTAATTCATTGAGACACACTAGTACATGAAAACTATTTGGATTACGAATGCTTTGATTATTAAAATACATTGCTGCAAATAAGAATACCCTTAGACCCTTCCAAAATATACCGTATATACTCGCGTATAAGCCGAGTTTTTCAGCCCAAAAATTGGGCTGAAAAGTACCCCCCTCGGCTTATACGCGAGTCAGTGCTGTATACCGATGTATACATCGGTACATACAGATGTATACATCGGTATACAGCAGCCCCCGCATCCCCAGTAATCCAGGGCCCCCCAGCGTCTCTCCGGTCACCTGAAAAGCAAACTATACTTATCAGTCCGCTGTCCGCGCCCGCCTCTGCCGTCTGCGTTCCTCCATCTTCATGCGGCGTCTTCCGGTTTCCTGTGCTCGTCGCAGGGAATGACGTCATTCCCTGCGACGAGCACAGGAAACCGGAAGACGCCGCATGAAGATGGAGGATCGCAGACGGCAGAGGCGAGCGGGCGCGGACAGCGGACACTGATAAGTATAGTTTGCTTTTCAGGTGACCGGAGAGACGCTGGGGGGGCCCTGGATTACTGGGGCCCTGTATACTACCGCTGGGGCTGCAATCTACTACCACTGGGGCTGTATATACTACCACTGGGGCTGTATATACTACCACTGGGGCTGTATATACTACCACTGGGGCTGTATATACTACCACTGGGGCTGTATATACCACTGGGGCTGTATATACTGCTGGGGCCCTGTATACTACCGCTGGGGCTGCAATCTACTACCACTGGGGCTGTATATACTACCACTGGGGCTGTATATACTACCACTGGTGCTGTATATACCACTGGGGCTGTATATACTGCTGGGGCCCTGTATACTACCGCTGGGGCTGCAATCTACTACCACTGGGGCTGTATATACTACCACTGGGGCTGTATATACTACCACTGGGGCTGTATATACCTGTGGGCTGCTGTATACTACACTGGGGCTGTATATACCTGTGGGGCTGCTGTATACTACCACTGGGGCTGTATATACCTGTGGGGCTGCTGTATACTACACTGGGGCTATATATACCTCTGGGGCTGCTGTATACTACCACTTGGGCTGTATATACCTGTGGGGCTGCTGTATACTACACTGGGGCTACATATACCTCTGGGGCTGCTGTATACTACCAATGGGGCTGTATATACCTCTGAGGCTGCTGTATACTACCTCTGGGGCTGCTGTATACTACCACTGGGGCTGCTGTATACTACCACTGGGGCTGCTGTATACTACCACTGGGGCTGCTGTATATATCTTTGAGGCTGCTGTATACTACCTCTGGGGCTGCTGTATACTACCTCTGGGGATGCTGTATACTACCACTGGGGCTGCTGTATACTACCACTGGGGCTGCTGTATATATCTTTGAGGCTGCTGTATACTACCTCTGGGGCTGCTGTATACTACCTCTGGGGATGCTGTATACTACCACTGGGGCTGTATATACCTCTGGGGATGCTGTATACTACCACTGGGGCTGTATATACCTCTGGGGCTGCTGTATACTAACTACTGGAGCTGCTGCTGTATATACCACTGGGGCTGCTGCTGTATACTACCACTGGGGAGGCTGCTATATACTACCATTGGGAAGCCTGTATACCACACTGCTGGGGGCTGTATACCTGTGCTGGAGTCCACCCTCGGCTTATACACGAGTCAATAGGTTTTCCCAGGTTTTGGGGGCAAAAGTAGGGGGGTCGGCTTATACACGGGTCGGCTTATACACGAGTATATACGGTATATACACATATTTATTTTGCCCTTAGACCCTTCCATAATATATATATACATATGTATTTTGCCTGCTGAAAATATCTGAGGTATGTTTGACTGTATGGCCCAGCACCCATCTTTAATGCTGTTCTGATATATTTTGTCTGCTGAAAATATCTAATTCTAGCATCAATGTAACTGTCCCTCCCCCTGCCCCCCCCAATGCCTGTTTATGATCGTTTGTTCAGATACACCTGTGAGTGACCATTTGGTACAGCCTTGCTTGGCCATGGGTTAATGGACTCCAGTTACCTCCCCCTTTCTCCACACCTGAAATCAGTATTTCTGAGCATATTAGGACCTTTTCCTAGTCTGCTCCAGACGTGTCTGCTGCCAAAGTATCTGATCTAAAGTGTCCAGATATGAAATAGACCTGAAATTGACAGGAATTGACTGGGATAGACTGGAAGGTAATGACAAAAAAGCCACTCAAACAATGTCTACAACTCTATTCTCTACAAATCATAACCATGTTTTTAACTTCACTGTTTGTGTTTCTATGTGACATCACCACCAACTTGTATCACCCTATCCCCCCTCCATCACCACTCATCCACATCAGCCCCTCTCTCCTACCCTACCCTATGTACAGCTCCCATGCAATCTTCAGTTTACTGAGGATTCTCAGCCCATCATATTCTAACACTTGTCATAATAAACCAAGTCGTAAATCTAAAAACTATCTGCTCTTCCTATTTTTGCTACTACACCAGTCAGGTGATATCTCCCCCAACCCTGGTCTGCCCTTTAACTTCAATCCCTCTCCCACCACACATAGAAACCCCACTAACCTTATTACCATCACTTGCACTCTTTCATCTCCCTCTTTTAACTCCGCTCTCTGGAATCCAAGATCTGTATGCAACAAACTTCCCTTCATTCACAATTACTTCGTTACCAACTCTCTTAACCTGCTGGCCCTCACAGAAACCTGGATCCAGGATTCAGACACTGCTTCCCCTGCTGCTATTTCTCATGGCGGCATACATTTCTCTCATTCCCCTAGACTTGGGAACAGACATGGTGGTGGAGGTGGCCTCCTCCTGTCTCCACAATGTACTTTCCAGGTCATTCCCCCAGCCCCATCACTCTCATTCCCTCTTTTGAGGTCCACACTATTAGGCTATTCCATCCCCTCCCCCTCAAAGTAGCAGTGGTATACCGCCCCCCAGGGTCACCCACCCAGTTCCTCGAACAATTCTCTGCTTGGCTGCCACATTTCATGTCCTCAGCATTACCAACCCATATTCTGGGAGACTTTAATGTTCCCATAAACAGCCCCATCTCCCCATCTGCATCCCAGCTCCTATCTCTAACCACCTCTCTTGGCCTCTCACAGCTCTCAACCTCTGAGACGCACAAAGACGGTAACACCCTTGACCTGGTCTTTACCCGACTCTGCTCAACCTCCTCCTTAGATAACTCACCTCTTCTCTCTGACCACAACATTCTCTCCTTCTCACTCACTAACCCTCGACCACCACACCCCAATTCTACCTATCACACATCCATAAATCTACAGGCCATTAACCCTCATGCACTCACATGACTTCCTCATCTCATCCCTGTCCCTAATCTTTTCAATCTCCTGTCCAGATCAGGCAGTAAATCACTACAATGACACTCTCAAAAGCTCTCTGGACCAAGTAGCGCCCCTCACCCTCAGAACCTCCAAACATAGAGCAAAACAGCCTTGGCTCACATCACAAACACGATTCCTCCAGCGATGCTCTAGGAGTGCTGAACGTCTGTGGAGCAAAACTCGATTACCAGGAGACTTTATCCATTATAAATTCATGCTCAAAACTTACAACTCTGCCCTTCACCTTGCCAAAAAAAAACTACTTCACCACCCTGGATTCCTCACTATCCAACAATCCCAAAAAACTCTTTGACACCTTTCACTCTCTCCTCAGTCCTAAAGTGCAGGTCCCCATCACTGACTTCTGTGCTGATGACCTGGCTTCTTACTTTATGGAGAAGATAGACAACATCCACCAGGAAATCAGCTCCCAGCCTCTAATCGCTGCCACTCCAATTCTTCCCCACATCTCCTCCGGTTCACTCTCCACATTTGACCTAGCCACAGAAGAAGAAGTCTCCAAGCTCCTCTCTTCCTCTTGTCCCACCACATGCACCACGGACACCATTCCCTTACACCTACTCCAGTCTCTCTCTCCAGTCGTCACCACTCATCTAACCAAAATCTTCAATCTCTCCCTCTCCTCTGGCATCTTCCTCTCATCCTTCAAACACTCGATCATTACTCCATTATTAAAGAAAACCTCTCTCGGCCCATCCTGCACAAACAACTACAGACCAGTCTCCAAACTCCCCTTCATCTCTAAACTCCTGGAGCACCTGGTCTACTCCCGCCTCACCCATTACCTCTCCACTCACTCTCTTCTAGATCAGTTACAGGCTTTTTTCCGCCCCCTTCATTCTGCAGAAACTGCCCACATCAAAGTGACCAATGACCTTCTGATGGCAAAACTTAATGGTGACCACTCTCTGCTTATGCTCCTTGACCTCTCTGCAGCTTTTGACACTGTTGACCATCATCTCCTACTCTATATGCTGCATTCCAGTGGCATAAAGGACACTGCTCTCTCCTATAGGAAAGATAAAGGAGACAAAACGAGGCACAATAGTGCCCTATTAATGTGACACTGATTTTTGCACACAGATCGCAAAATGGTGCACTCACCTTATCTAGTTGTGTGCACCCACAACCAGTTTAAATAGCATGTAGTAAAGAAGCTGCTGCAGGACCTCCACCTCCACGTAGCACGTGTAAGAATATCCAAATCCAGGGATGGTGTATATACAGTCCGCGCTGCTTGAAATAATCAGTCCAAAGTCTTGAGTAAAAGACCCCCCTTCTTTATTTTCCACCAAAATAAAGAAAATAATGAAGGGGGGTCTTTTACTCAAGACTTTGGACTGATTATTTCAAGCAGCGCGGACTGTATATACACCATCCCTGGATTTGGACTGCTCTCTCCTGGCTCTCCTCCGATCTTTCTGACCGCTCTTTCAGTGTATTATTCCTGGCTCCACTTCCTCCCCTCTTCCTCTCACTATTGGGGTCCCTCAGGGCTCAGTCCTCGGTCCTTTTCTCTCTCTCTACACAGCCACGATTGGACACACCAGCAGCAGATTTGGCTTCCAGTACCATCTCTATGCTGACGACACACAATTATGTACTTCAGCCCCTGACATTACCCCTGTGGTATTAAATAACACCAATGATTGTCTAGCTGCAGTTTCAACATCATGTCCGCTCTCTATTTGAAACTCAAACTTTCCAAAACTGAACTCTTTCTGCTCCCGCCCTCCATTAACCTCCCTTGAATCTGACATCTCTCTCTCAGTTTGTGGAACCACTATAACGCCTAGGCTCGCTGTCTGGGTGTTATGTTTGACACCGATTCTCCTTCTCCTCCCACACACAATCTCTCCTCCGCTTCTATCACTTACACCTGAAGAATATCTTCCGCCACTTTCTCACCATGAAACAACAAAAACCCTCACAGTGGCCCTAATCCATTCCCAACTTGACTACTGCAACTCTCTATTAAGTGGCCTGCCCCTTACTAGACTTTCTCCTCTCCAGTCCATCCTTAATGCAGCAGCCAGGATCACCGATCTGACCAATCGTTACTCAGATGCCTCTGCTCAGTCATTGCACTGGCTGCCTGTACACTACAGGATCAAATTCAAATTGCTTGTTCTCACCCACAAAGCTTTTCACATGCAGCACCCCCCTACATCACCTCCCTCACCTTTGTCTATCACTCCACCCGTTCTGTACGTTCTTCAAATGACCTACGACTAACATCTGCACTAATCCGATCCTCCACTCCTGGCTCCAAGACTTCTCCCGAGCTGCACCAATCCTCTGGAATGCTCTACCCCAAGAAATCAGGACTATCCACAACTTGCATGGCTTCAGACGATCCCTAAAAACACATCTTTTTAAGACGGCCTATCATACTCCCTAATAGAAGTCCTTTGTACTGTAGATAGTGAATGGGCTATCACTCTTGACATTACTCTTCTACAAACTCCACCAAACCAAGACGGTCTACACAGACTGTCTGATGACCATTCATGTAAGCTTATTTCTATCCCCCATTTCTCAAGATGCCTGGACCATTAGTGCAATAAGCCCCTGTACCTTGTGCAACCCCTATCCCGTTGTAGATTGTAAGCTCTTTTGAGCAGGGTTCACCTTCATTTCTTGCTTTGTTTTTTGTATTTTCTTTTTTACATTGATTCTATGCCTATTGCTTTGTATTCAATTATTGTACTGTATTTGTTCTCCATTGTAACTACTTACTGTATTATATTTTCTGTACCTTAACCATTGTATTGTATTGTATTAAATATGTTGGCGCTATATAAATAAAGATTTATTTTAATATAATATATATATTATATATATATATATATATATATATACAGTGCCTACAAGTAGTCTTCAACCCCCTGCAGATTTAGGTGGTTTGATAAGATGCAAATAAGTTAGAGCCTTCAAACTGCAAACGAGAGTAGGATTTATTAACAGAAGCATAAATCTTACAAACCAAAAAGTTATGTTGCTCAGTTGAATTTTAATAAATTTTAAACAAAAAGTGTGGGTCAATTTTTATTCAACCCCTAGGTTTAATATTTTGTGGAATAACCCTTGTTTGCAATTACAGCTAATAATCGTCTTTTATAAGACCTGATCAGGCCGGCACAGGTCTCTGGAGTTATCTTGGCCCACTCCTCCATGCAGATCTTCTCCAAGTTATCTAGGTTCTTTGGGTATCTCATGTGGACTTTAATCTTGAGCTCCTTCCACATGTTTTCAATTGGGTTAAGTCAGGAGACTGACTAGGCCACTCCAACACCTTGATTTTTTCCCTCTTGAACCAGGTCTTGGTTTTCTTGGCTGTGTGCTTTGGGTCGTGTCTTGTTGGAAGATGAAATTACGACCAATCTTAAGATTCTTGATGGAGGAACAGAGGTTCTTGGCCAAAATCTCCAGGTAGGCCGTGCTATCCATCTTCCCATGGATGCGGACCAGATGGCCAGGCCCCTTGGCTGAGAAACAGCCCCACAGCATGATTCTGCCACCACCATGCTTGACTGTAGGGATGGTATTCTTGGGGTCGTATGCAGTGCCATCCAGTCTCCAAACTCACGTGTGTGGTTGGCACCAAAGATCTCGATCTTGGTCTCATCAGACCATAGAACCTTGAACCAGTCTGTCTCAGAGTCCTCCAAGTGATCATGAGCAAACTGTAGACGACCCTTGACATGACGCTTTGAAAGTAAAGGTACCTTACGGGCTCGTCTGGAACGGAGACCATTGCGATGGAGTACGTTACTTATGGTATTGACTGAAACCAATGTCCCCACTGCCATGAGATCTTCCCGGATCTCCTTCCTTGTTGTCCTTGGGTTAGCCTTGACTCTTCGGACAAGCCGGCCTCGGCACGGAGGAAACTTTCAAAGGCTGTCCAGGCCGTGGAAGGCTAACAGTAGTTTCATAAGCCTTCCACTTCCGGATGATGCTCCCAACAGTGGAGACAGGTAGGCCCAACTCCTTGGAAATGGTTTTGTACCCTTGCCAGCCTTGTGACCCTCCACGATCTTGTCTCTGATGGCCTTGGAATGCTCCTTTGTCTTTCCCATGTTGACCATGTATGAGTGCTGTTCACAAGTTTGGGGAGGGTCTTAAATAGTCAGAAAAGGCTGGCAAAAGAGATAATTAATCCACACATGTGAAGCTCATTGTTCTTTGTGCCTGAACTACTTCTTAATACTTTAGGGGGACCAAACAGAATGCTGGTGGTTTGAGGGGTTGAATAATAAATGACCCTCTGAATTAACTTTTAACGCTTTAAAAAAAAAAAAAAATGTAAAAATCTTTTTGGCTGCAGTGCATTTCTCACTTCCAGGCTGATCTACAGTCCAAATGTCACAATGCCAAGTTAATTCCGCATGTGTCAACCAGCTAAATCTGCAGGGGGTTGGAGACTACTTGTAGGCACTGTATATATAATCCAAAAAAGGAAAAAGCAGCACCAAATAGATATCAAGTAAACCTTATTGCCAACGGTGCGGCGACGTTTCGGACCGGAAGTCCTTTCTCGAGCCTTTGGATTGTTTACATGGACACTTGACTGGTGTTGAGAATGCGCTGCACAAGTCTGGTAATATCTGGTGCTGTTACGTTTTTTTATATATATATATACAGCTGTGGCCAAAAGTATTGACACCCCTGCAATTCTGTCAGTTAATACTCAGTTTCTTCCTGAAATTGATTGCAATCACAAATTCTTTGGTATTATTATCTTCATTTAATTTGTCTTCAATGAAAAAACACAAAAATAATTGTCCTAAAGCCAAATTGGATCTAATTCCACACCAAACATAAAAAAGGGGGTGGACAAAAGTATTGGCACTGTTAGAAAAATCATGTGATGCTTCTCTAATATGTGTAATTAACAGCACCTGTAACCTACCTGTGGCATCTAACAGGTGTTGGCAATAACAGAATCACACTTGCAGCCAGTTGACATGGATTAAAGTTGAATCAACCTCTGTCCTGTGTCCTTGTGTGTACCACATTGAGCATGGAGAAAAGAAAGTAGACCAAAGAACTGTCTGAGGACTTGAGAAACCAAATTGTGAGGAAGCATGAGCAAACTCAAGGCTACAAGTCCATTTCCAAAGACCTGAATGTTCCTGTGTCTACCGTGCGCAGTGTCATCAAGAAGTTTAAAGCCCATGGCATTGTGGCTAACCTCCTTAGATGTGGACGGAAAAGAAAAATTGATGAGAGATTTCAACGCAAGATTATGCGGATGGTGGATAAAGAACCTCGACTAACATCCAAACAAGTTCAAGCTGCCCTGCAGTCCGAGGGTACAACAGTGTCAGCCTACTATCCGTCGGCGTCTGAATGAAAAAGGACTGTATGGTAGGATACCCAGGAAGACCCCACTTCTTACCCCGAGACATAAAAAGCCAGGATGGAGTTTGCCAAAACTTACCTGAGAAAGCCTACAACGTTTTGAAAGAATGTTCTCTGGTCAGAAGAGACAAAAGTAGAGCTTTTTGGGCAAAGGCATGAGAGTTTACAGGAGAAAAAAAGGAGGCATTCAAAGAAAAGAACATGGTCCCTACAGTCAAACATAGCGGAGGTTCCCTGATGTTTTGGAGTTGCTTTGCTGCCTCTGGCACTGGACTGCTTAACCATGTGCATGGCATTATGAAGTCTGAAGACTACCAACAAATTTTGCAGCATAATGTAGGGCCCAGTGTGAGAAAGCTGGGTCTGCCTCAGAGGTCATGGGTCTTCCAGCAGGGCAATGACCCAAAACACACTTCAAAAAGCACTAGAGAATGGTTTGAGAGAAAGCAATGGAGACTTCTAAGGTGGCCAGCAATGGTCCAGACCTGAATCCCATAGAACACCTGTGGAGAGATCTAAAAATGGCAGTTTGGAGAAGGCACCCTTCAAATATCAGGGACCTGGAGCAAGAATTAGGCTGAGGGTGCCAATACTTTTGTCTGGCCCATTTTTGGAGTTTTGTGTGAAATGATCAATGTTTTGCTTTTTGCTTCATTCTCTTTTGTGTTTTTTCATTGAAGACAAATTAAATGAAGATAATAATACCAAAGAATTTGTGATTGCAATCATTTTCAGGAGGAAACTGAGTATTATCTCACAGAATTGCTGAGGGGTCAATACGTTTTGCCACAACTGTATACATATATATATATATATATATATATATATATATATATATATATATATATATACTAGCTGTGAGCCCGATGCAAATGCATCTGGTGTCTAGAATATTTTTTATTTTTTTTAACATTTTCAAATAATCCCCATAGAAAGTATAGGGGGACTTGCGGCAGGTGCGGCAAGTGCGGTTTTGCACTTGCGGCAGGTGCGGCCGCTAAATAAACCACGGCTGACCGCGGTTTTTTTCTCGGCCGCACTTGCCGCAAGTGCAAAACCGCACTTGCCGCACCTGCCGCAAGTCCCCCTATACTTTCTATGGGGATTATTTGAAAATGTTATGATTAGCACTGTATGGTGCCTCAGTGGTTGGCACTGTATATGGTGGCTCAGTGGTTAGCACTGTATGCTGGCTCAGTGGTTAGCACTGTACAGTGGCTCAGTGGTTAGCACTGTAAGGTGGCTCAGTGGTTAGCACTGTACGGTGGCTCAGTGGTTAGCACTGTATGGTGGATCAATGTTTAGCACTGCACGGTGGCTCAGTAGTTAGGACAGTATGGTGGCTCAGTGGTTAGCATTGTACGGTGGCTTAGTGGTTAGCACAGTATGGTGTTTCAGTGGTTAGCACAGCGCGGTGGCTCAGTGGTTAGCACTGCGCGGTGGCTTAGTGTTTAGCAAAGTATGGGTGACTCAGTGGTTAGCACAGTATACGGCCGCTCAGTGGTTAGCACTATATGGAGGCAGAGTGCTTAACTTTGTATGGAGGCTCATTGGTTAGCACAGTATGGTGGGTCAGTGGTTAGCACTGTATAAGGTGGCTCAGTGGTTAGCACTGTATAAGGTGGCTCAGTGGTTAGCACTGTTATAAGGTGGCTGAGTGATTAGCACTGTATGGTGGCTGAGTGTTTAACATTGTATACGGTGAGTCAGTGGTTAGCACTTTATGGTGGCTCAGTGGTTAGCACTGTATGCTGGCTCAGTGGTTAGCACTGTACAGTGGCTCAGTGGTTAGCACTGTAAGGTGGCTCAGTGGTTAGCACTGTACGGTGGCTCAGTGGTTAGCACTGTATGGTGGCTCAATGTTTAGCACTGCACGGTGGCTCAGTAGTTAGGACAGTATGGTGGCTCAGTGGTTAGCATTGTACGGTGGCTTAGTGGTTAGCACAGTATGGTGGTTCAGTGGTTAGCACTGTATAAGGTGGCTGAGTGATTAGCACTGTATGGCGGCTGAGTGTTTAAGACTGTATACGGTGAGTCAGTGGTTAGCACTTTATGGTGGCTCAGTGGTTAGCACTGTACAGTGGCTCAGTGGTTAGCACTGTACGGTGGCTCAGTGTTTAGCACTGTACGATGGCTCAGTGGTTAGCACTGTACGATGGCTCAGTGGTTAGCACTGTACAGTGACTCAGTGGTTAGCACTGTACGGTGGCTCAGTGGTTAGCACTGTACGGTGGCTCAGTGGTTAGCACTGTACGGTGGCTCAGTGGTTAGCACTGTACGGTGGCTCAGTGGTTAGCACTGTATATGGTGGCTCAGTGGTTAGCACTGTATATGGTGGCTCAGTGGTTAGCACTGTACGGTGGCTCAGTGGTCAGCACTGTACGGTGGCTCAGTGGTCAGCACTGTACGGTGGCTCAGTGGTCAACACTGCACGGTGGCTCAGTGGTCAGCACTGTACAGTGGCTCAGTGGTTAGCAGTGTGTATGGTGGCTCAGTGGTTAGCACTGTATATGGTGGCTCAGTGGTCAGCACTCTACAGTGGCTCAGTGGTCAGCACTGTACGGTGGCTCAGTGGTCAGCACTGTACGGTGGCTCTGTGGTCAGCACTGTACGGTGGCTCAGTGGTCAACACTGTACGGTGGCTCAGTGGTCAGCACTGTACGGTGGCTCAGTGGTCAGCACTACACGGTGGCTCAGTGGTCAGCACTGTTCGGTGGCTCAGTGGTCAGCGGAGGACGGAGGGCAGAGTGGTCAGCGGAGGACGGAGGGCAGAGTGGTGAGCAGAGGACGGAGGGCAGAGTTTATCAGCGGAGGACGGAAGGCAGAGTGGTCAGCAGAGAACGAGGGGGGGGGGCAGAGTGGTCAGCGGAGGCCGAAGGGGGGGCAGAGTGGTCAGCGGAGATCAAGGGGGACAGAGTGGTCAGCAGAGGTGGGGGGGAGGGGGGCAGAGTGGTCAGTGGAGGCAAGGGGGGGCAGAGTGGCGGTGAAATACTTACTTCCATCGCCATCTTGCATGTCGCCACTGTGAACAGGGCGAAACCAAGATGGAGGCCGGGAACTCTCGTGATACTTCCCGGCCGCCATCTTGGTTTCAATATGTACGGGGCGGCGACATAGAAGATAGCGGGCGGAAGATGGAGGACAGAGGAAGATGCAGGAAGACGTAGGCGGGTGCGATCTGGTGGTAAGTATGATAGAGGCACAGAGGCATCCGGCAACGGCTCGCAATGGCCTCGCGGCCATTGCTCGCGCATTGCTACGGCTCGCAATGGCCGCTACGCGGCCACTGCTTCGTGTGTGGCGTGGCTGCCTTGCGGCAGCCACGTCCACGACAACGGAAGTTGACCCGAAAATGCCGGAAGTGCGCTAAGGCAATTATAAATTAGATTTATAGTGGCTCAGTAGTTAGCACTGTACGGTGGCTCAGTGGTTAGCACTGTACGGTGGCTCAGTGGTTAGCACTGTATATGGTGGCTCAGTGGTTAGCACTGTATATGGTGGCTCAGTGGTTAGCACTGTACAGTGTCTCAGTGGTCAGCACTGTACGGTGGCTCAGTGGTCAGCACTGCACGGTGGCTCAGTGGTCAGCACTGTACAGTGGCTCAGTGGTTAGCACAGTATATGGTGGCTCAGTGGTTAGCACAGTATATGGTGGATCAGTGGTCAGCACTCTACGATGGCTCAGTGGTCAGCACTGTACGGTGGCTGTGGTCAGCACTGTACAGTGGCTCAGTGGTTAGCACTGTATATGGTGGCTCAGTGTTTAGCACTGTATATGGTGGCTCAGTGGTTAGCACTGTATATGGTGGCTCAGTGGTCAGCACTGTACGGTGGCTCAGTGGTCAGCACTGTACGGTGGCTCAGTGGTCAGCACTGTACGGTGGCTCAGTGGTCAGCACTGTACGGTGGCTCAGTGGTCAGCACTGTACGGTGGCTCAGTGGTCAGCACTGTACGGTGGCTCAGTGGTCAGCACTGTACGGTGGCTCAGTGGTCAGCACTGTACGGTGGCTCAGTGGTCAGCACTGTACGGTGGCTCAGTGGTCAACACTGTACGGTGGCTCAGTGGTCAGCACTGTACGGTGGCTCAGTGGTCAGCACTGTACGGTGGCTCAGTGGTCAGCACTGTACGGTGGCTCAGTGGTCAGCACTGTACGGTGGTTCAGTGGTCAGCACTGTACGGTGGTTCAGTGGTCAGCACTGTACGGTGGCTCAGTGGTCAGCACTGTACGGTGGTTCAGTGGTCAGCACTGTACGGTGGCTCAGTGGTCAGCACTGTACGGTGGTTCAGTGGTCAGCACTGTACGGTGGCTCAGTGGTCAGCACTGTACGGTGGCTCAGTGGTCAGCACTGTACGGTGGCTCAGTGGTCAGCACTGTACGGTGGCTAAGTGGTCAGCACTGCACGGTGGCTCAGTGGTCAGCACTGCACGGTGGCTCAGTGGTCAGCGGAGGACGGAGGGCAGAATGGTCAGCAAAGGACGGAGGGCAGAGCTTATCAGTGGAGGACGGAAGGCAGAGTGGTCAGCAGAGAACGGGGGGGGCAGAGTGGTCAGCGTAGGCCCAAGGGGGGGCCAGAGTGGTCAGTGAAGGTCGGGGGCAGGGTGATCAGCGGAGGCTGGGGGGGCAGAGTGGTCAGTGGAGGGAAGGGGGGGCAGAGTGGTCAGTGGAGGGAAGGGGGGGCAGAGTGGTCAGCGGCGGCCAGGGGGGCAAAGTGGTCAACGGAGATCAAGGGGGACAGAGTGGTCAGCAGAGGCCGGGGGGCAGAGTGGTCAGTGGAGGCCGGGGGGCAGAGTGGCGGCGAAATACTTACTTCCATTGCCAGCATCCTCTCCATCACCTCAGTATAAGGTCCCTGGGCCGGTGCCAGCACTGCAGAGAGGAGCGGACGCTGTGAAGTATGGAGGATGCGGTCTGTGCTTTCTCCCAGCTGCTTCCTCATCAGTGAGCAGGACGGTGTGCACAGCTCAGGATGGCTCCTGCTCTCGGGGTGCTCTGGGTGCCGGCACCTCCTGTTCCCTTCCTCCTCCCTCTCTGGCGCAGAGACTGGAGACTGAGTCCAGTCAGAGGCCGCAGGTTCCCACAGCGGGGCTCTGTGAGTCCGGGCAGAGTTCCCAGCCTCACCGGAGACAGTGACCGGGAGCCGGGCCTGCACCCGCCGCCTCACACAGGAGCCCGGAGAGTACAGCGCCTCGTCCGTCCTCCGCCACCGGGAGCAGAGCGCCTCGTCCCCGTCCTCCGCCCCCGGGACATGGGGGCGCCGCTCTCCCGGCTGCTGCTGCTCCTCACTCTGCCCTCCGGGTGGTGACCGCCGCCTCCGCTCCGGTCCTGAGGGGTATACTGGGACATGGGGGCGCCGCTCTCCCGGCTGCTGCTGCTCCTCACTCTGCCCTCCGGGTGGTGACCGCCGCCTCCGCTCCGGTCCTGAGGGTATACTGGGAAATGGGGGCGCCGCTCTCCCGGCTGCTGCTGCTCCTCACTCTGCCCTCCGGGTGGTGACCGCCGCCTCCGCTCCGGTCCTGAGGGGTATACTGGGAAATGGGGGCGCCGCTCTCCCGGCTGCTGCTGCTCCTCACTCTGCCCTCCGGGTGGTGACCGCCGCCTCCGCTCCGGTCCTGAGGGGTATACTGGGAAATGGGGAATGTGTGCTCCTACTCAGGCTGCGCGAGCAATGGCCTCGCGGCCATTGCTCGCGCAGGCCAGCGACTCGCATTGGCCGCTACGCGGCCAATGCTTCGCCGTGGTGACGTCACATAGTGACAAAGCCACGGCGTGCCGGGGTCCGACACAAACGTGCCTTCGGCAATTATAGAGTAGATATATATATATATATAATAAAAGATAAGGAAATTGTTACTTATTCAGAAAATAAAATGTGATTCCTTGATTTCTAGGCACCCTGGGAGGCATCTTGATTATTTATCACTACTTCTTAAACTTCTCCTGCCAGAAAAGATCTATGTTAGAACACTTGGTTTTCTCTGGCTTTGATCTCTGTGCTTTATGTCCTGATGATGGTATAGACACCAGTGGCCACAGATGGACAGCTGCCAGCTTGGAATGAGCCCAGGAAGCAGATGCATATTTAATTTTCATCTTCCTCTCTTGCTTACTGGTATTGTACCATACTAAGTAGTTGCAGTACAGTTCATTTAGAAAACCATTTCCAATATTGTCCTGTAGGAGCCGATGAGTTTAACCATGCAAAGTAAAATAATAATGTGTTTTTTTTTCTTGATTGGATGGCATTTCAAGTGCCATCTGCAAATCAAAAAATAATATCAGTAATTTCATTGGCATCTCGGAGACACTGGGATCAGTGTAACCATCTCCAGTCGTAACAGGTGCACAAAATTTATTTTGTCTTTTTGCATGCAACACCATAGAGAAACTACTTGACATAATCTACAATCTCACTAATATGAGATGAATAGAACTATAATTAATATCCTGTATAGTTAAGAAAACTATTACCCATACAGAATCTTATTACCAGAATCAACTACCTGGTAAAATTAAATCTTTATAATATCCATCTAACCTTGCAAAGTCATAATTATTTTGTAAAAATACAGTCACGTAAGAATGTACTGTCCACTCATCTAGAGTAAAGACTGCATAGATATTACTTATTAAATACCTACTGTAGTATCTTTTCTGAAATAGTAAATGCACCAGGACAGTTAACCCTATATATTATTTAAGTATACATTAACAGACCTTTTGTAATATTGAAGGACAAAAAACAAAGCATCTGTGTATCTTCGCGTCAGTTATATACTCATAGAATCTCAAATCTGCACAGACAATAATTGTCCAGAAGGATGTGGGTAGCATTCTGAGGTCTTCTACAACTTTATAAAATCTTGTTCAGGCACTCTAAAGGTATCGTCATACGCGGCAATATTGCTAGGCAATTTCACTGGCAATTTGCTGGTTGCAGTGAAATCATGGACACATTGTTCTATTTTGTTGCCGTGTAGAAATGGAACAATGTGTCCATGATTTCACTGCAACCAGCAAATTGTCAGTATTGCAAGCAATATTGCACGGTACCTTACGGTACCTTCATTCATATGGGTGCTAACCAATAGTAACTAACAACTTATTTAATAACAAGCTGCACTTATAGACATTTTAGGCTTCTAAAATTTGAAAAATGGTCCAGATATTAAATTTCTGAGGCAGATGCCTGTCTTGTATGTTTATACATAGCAGCTACAAAAAAGAAAAAGCAGTGGCTTTTTCACAGAAGGTGGAAATTTTTCCCTATTGGGCAGTATCAAAAGTTTGTTTTAGGCCGGTTTCACACCACGGCAAGATCAGATCCAGGGCTCTCTGGTGTGAACCTGACAGCCTCGGACCCGATTTTGTGCTAATGTAGCCCTATGGGGCCGGATGGAGCCGGATGGCAGCTATTTGCCATTCGGTTTCCATCTGTCCGGGAGGATACGGCAGAATTCGTATATTTCTCATGGACACAAAAACTTTGCTTACAGCATTTTTGTGTCCGAGGCAAAACTCAGACAAAATCGGATCCTCCCAGATTCTCTCAGATCCGGCTGCAAACCGGTCCGGAGGGCATATTTGCCCTCCGGTTCTATTTCAAGATCGGGTCTGGGGCTATCCAGTTCACACCGGACAGCCCCTGACCTGATCATGCCGTGATGTAAAACCCGCCTTAGTTTTCCCAATGAAAAAGTGATTGCTTTGTATTGTTTGGAAGCATGTGAAAAAAGCTATGTTGGGAGCAGAAATAGGTGAATCAAGTAAAGAATCAATTGATTTTTAATTGAAGTAAGTTGCCACATGTTTTGTTTAATTGTAATTTAGAGAGCCCAATTAACAATTTGCTGGGTGTATATCACTAGAAACATGGGCTGGGCACAATGTAATGGCGGGTTTACACGTCGCGATATCGTAGTACGATTTCAATCAAAAGTCACGTGGTTCAATCGTCGGAGGCGAAATCGTTCCTGCGTTGTATGGTGTGAACGTCCAATACGATGCAGGAACGATGTCAATGCGATATCG
The DNA here is from genome assembly GCA_033576535.1 of Allobates femoralis. NCBI lineage: Eukaryota > Metazoa > Chordata > Amphibia > Anura > Aromobatidae > Allobates > Allobates femoralis. The sequence continues at coordinate 193,572,000 of JARQOC010000002.1, forward strand.
GGGATTGAATGAGCGTGCTATTCAATGCCCCGATATTGCATAGCGATTGAAGCCGGATCGTGCTGTGTAAACGCCCAATTACGATGCGATTTCATACGTCACCCATTCACTCCCATGTTAACTATGCGATCCTGGGTTGGGAGGCGGAGACATCGCACGGACGTTGTAATCCGATATCGCAGCGTGTAAACATTCAATGCGATGCGGGAGGAACGTGCACTAATTGCGCGCTCCCGCGCCATTGAGTTGCGATATCGAAACGATATTGCAGCGTGTAAACCCACCATTAGGATACTAAACTGACATATTGGTAATTGTTTAGAGAAAATGCATGTCATGGTTATTTCAAAATAGTCACTGCAGCTGTAGATTAAGCAGGTTTTCATTGTGTAATCTGAAGAGAGCATGCCGTAGGGGTTAAAACACAGATTTCAGTGATATGCCTCTTATCAAACTATGTTCAGGTGTTTACTTGCAAAAATTGTTTTAGCACCACAACCTAAGCATTACCGGACTACATTGCCCCGTGCCTGGCAGATGCCCCTTGCTGTGATTAGCAGCTCACTGTCTGTAGACATTTTATACAGAGAGGCTGGTGTAGGCAGCGGCAGCTTTCAGAGCTCTGTTGCATTGGTAAATCAATACATTCTGATTGTGTGACAACTGCGGCACCGAAAAAACTAAGTAATAAATTATTGGATTTAGGGTCTACTTGCCAACAAATGCTGCTCTAAGATGAAGTAGCAAAAATCTGGTGACATATATTCCCTCTAATTGATTAAGAAATACAATTTTTACAATGGGGTCACTTTTGCCTTTCTTTCTGCAGTTCTGGCACTTTAGGAGCTCTGCAAATGTTGCACAAAAAATATTACAGTTCTCCAAAAGTCAAATAATGCTCCTTTTCTTCTTAACCCTGAGCCATCACCAAACAGTAGTTGCTGACAACATATAAGGCATCACAGAGATTGGGAAGAATTGCAAAATAATTTGTGAACTTTCTAATATGGCGTCACTTGTGGGGATTTCAGGTGTTTTGGCATCTTGGAGGCTTACTTCAAACAGTAGTGTATAACCACACATGGAGTAATGCCCTTTTTGGTAAAAAGTGCAGAACAAATTGTTCTGTCCATTTTTGCGTATTACCCTTTGTATGAATTGAAACTTTGAGGCTCAAATGAAATTTCAAATCCTAAGGTTTTTTTCATGGCCCAAACTTATAAAATTCTGTGATGTAGCTTGTGGCTTAAAAATGCTCAGCCCCCCAATAGATGGATCCCTTATGGGATTTAGTTTCCCAAATAAGGTCAGTTAAGGGTGTATGTATATTTTTAGCATCTCAGGGGACGTGGAAATGCAGCAGAGTATCCAAATTTGCATTTCAAAAATTAAATAGCGCTCTTTGTATTCTGAGTGTTGGGATGTGCCCAAACATTAGTTATTAACCACATATGGGGCACCACTGTGTTTGGGAGACATTGCATGAAAAATTACCATATTCTTTGTACTATAAGATGCATAGGACGTCAAGATGCACCCTGGTTTTTAATGAGGTTAATAGGAAAAAATGTTTGAAGCAAAAATGTGGTCATGATGCACTGTTATGCGGGGGACTGCTTCTGACACTATTTTGGGGGTAATGTATGTCCCCAAATTCTGTGCTAATGGTCCCTATCCTAGGCCCATTCCAGGTATATATGTCCCCCATCCTGTCATATGTTCCTCATGCTAGTATACATCTACTCCATCCTGGTATACGTTCCCCATTCTGGTATGTATGGCCCCTATCCTTGAATATAACCCCCATCCTGGTATATATCCTCCCCCATCCTAGTATATGGCCATTATTCTGATATATTGAACCCATCATTGTATGTTGCCCCCATTCTGGTGTTTATGACTCCCCATCCTTGTATATGGCCCCCATCCTGGAAAATGGGCCCATCCTGATATATATGATCTCCCATCCTGACATATGGCCTCCAAATTGTTTTACGTCTCACATCCTGCTATAGGCTCCCCATCATGGTATATATGGCCCCAATCCTGAAATATGTCCCCCATCTTTAAGCACACATAATAAAATAAATGATTATAAAGACCTATGATGGCCACAGTCAACAGCAGCCACACACGAGGGAGCTCCAAAATTAAAAACAAAGGCCACACTATGGGACCCAGAAGCCAGCCAAGCCAGAGGTCAGACAGAGGCCTACCATGCCTCATGGGGCCTGAACCCTCCCAGCTGGTTACCCACCTGAGAACTTAATCCTGGCCAAAGCAGTATGCAACCTGCTGAGCAAGGTAGCCTGCAATGCAGCCGGATGAGAGACCATGGCATACAGCAGCATGTAATTGGAACCCAGTGACAAGTAGCCAGAGCCCTAGCAACACTAACACCCAGAGGTAAAATAGGCTACTCGCTGCCTCTATCGCCCTGTGACTCACCCTCATTGCACATGAACGCCAGGCCTCCTGCTGCCACCAGTCTGTCCTTATACAATCTGGGGCACTGAGGTGTGGGAGGTAGGAGCATCAGTCTAAACGGGCACGCCGTGATGTTCAGCTGGGACACAGTGAGTCAGGGCCTGCTTCCTGCATATAGGTGGGAGTAGATGCTCATGGCCCTGGTGAACACTGTCCTCTGCCACCCCAGGGAAGCCAATGTCCCAGCATGGTGGGACATCTAGAACACATATATGGGCAGTGGAGTGGTGAGTGGAGGGGGAGAGGGGGAGGTGTTGAGGAAAAAAAGAAGCAACAGACAGGGAGTGCAGAGTGAAGAGGTGAAGAGCCAAGAAATAACTCAACAACCCTTCAGGAAGGGTCAACATGCATTCTGCACTCTAGTACGAGCCATAAGAAATGCATATTAGGCTCCAGCACCACTACATAATAAAGACTCTAAGTTGGACATTATATAAAATAAGAGACATTAACTTCCCACAGCAAAGGAGTCAATAGTAATTAAGCTGACAGATGAGGAGATGACGCAGATATATTAGAGTTCCTTCAGACCATCAAAATGCATACGAGTACAGGAAAATTCCTACAAAGTGATTTCTGGATGGTACACCATCCTGGACAAATCACATAAATGGTTTCCTACTACCTCTGAAACATGCTGGTGGTGTGAAAAGAAACTAGGTTGTTTTTACATGTTTGGTGGGTTGCAATAAAATTAAGCCATTTTGGACTAGTGGCTTAAATACCAAAATGTGATCGTTGCCTGATTCACTACAACCAGGTTTCATATTTCTCAACTGGTCAAGCAACCCGATCCGAATCCCACACAAAATGCTGTTAGTCTTCTTGTTAGCAGCAAAACTATTACCGTAATACCACCGCTGAGGAGCACTCAAAAATGCCCTACCACATCTCAGAGAATACAAAGAGTCGACCAAGTATATCTCATTAAGAAGTTGGCAGATCATGCATACAACTCACAAGGATTTAGAAGGGTTTGGCCCCTTGGACAAAATATAGGAAGTCTAGAGAGTATTTAAATTTAGCTGTAAAACACAACCCCCTCCAGAACCAAGACAGCATTTAGATTTTCTCACGTGGCAATATGACGCTAGCAAAAACACAGTCCATACATACTAGTGCATCTCAATGAATTAGAAAATCATCAAAAAGTAAATTTATTTCAGTAATTTAGTACAAAAAGTTAAATGTATATATTATATAGAAATATGCAAATTGTCAATTCATTGAGGAAGTGGACAAACTTTACCGCTACCTTTAGGTAGCAATCCTCAAAGTCCTAATGGACTCTTTAACAAGCCTTTTAATATGACGAAGGATTTGTGCCAGATCAGAACCCAAAACTGCAGACAGTGCGTTTCGAGTGATTGCCCTTCATCAGTGCTTGTGTGGAAATTCTGATCTGGCTGTATGAGAGGCTAAGACGAGGTCTAGGGGACTAGATATTCTCCTCATAGAGAGGAATCTGCCTGCCGGCATAAGGAGACAGATAAGCTGATAAGGAGACTTATAGCCGCAATGCTCCTCTGGGAAATATGCAAATTGACACTTCAGTGAGGAAGTGGACGAACTCTAGCACCTCCTTTAGGTGGCTCCTCAAAGTCATAATCGACTCTTTAACAAGCCTTTTAATACGACCAAGTATTTGTCATTTGTCATTACAAACAGAGTGGTCTATTTCAAGTGATTTTTTTCTGCTAAGTTTGAGGATTATGGTTTACAGCCAATGAAAACCCAAAGATCATTATTTCAGAAAATTAAAGTAGGGAGAATGAAGAGTTAAAAACCGTGCTGACATATTCCACAAGCCATCAAGAGGGTGAATATAATATTGATTTATTAGTCAACGAGTTTCAGGCCTCCCAGAAACACCCTGAAACATGGCAATATGGCATTGATTTTTGATGATATTCTAATTCCTTGAGGTTCACTAATAAATTTTAAAGACATTAGAATTTAGGCTTACCCCTCGTGTATATTATTAATTTTGCACTAAAACAGTATTTTGGTGGAAAAAATTAAATTTTTTGTTTTTAAATATAAATGTTATAAGGTTTAGTGAGTCACCTGTACTTTAAAAATGCTCAATACTTGTACATAACTAGCTGAATTCCTTGAGGGGTTTATTTTCCAAAATTTGTCACTTTTAAGGAGTTTCTGCTGTTTTGTCATGTTAGGGGCTGTGCAAATGTGACATGGTATTCCCAATCTATTACAGCTGAATTTAATATGTAAAAATCAAATAGAGCTCTTTTCTTGCTGAGCTCTGCCATGTACCCAAACAGCAGTTTATTAACCCCTTATGGGGTATCATAGCAATTGGAAGAAATTTTATTACAAATTATTTGGTCCATTTTCTTTTATTATCCATTGGACAATTACAAATTTGTGACAAAAACATTTTATCAGGAAAAAAAATATGTTTTGCTTTAACACCCACATTTTAAAGAGTTCTGTGAATCACCTATGGGCTCAAAATGCTCAACACACCATTAGATAATTTTATTGATGGATTTATCTTCCAAAATATGATCACTTGTGGAGTTTATGCTGTTTAAGGCTGGGTTCACATTGCAGCGTGATCAGGTCCGGGGCTGTCAGGGGTGACAGACCGGACCCGATTTTTGCTCCATAGAATACTATCGGGCTGGACGGAGCTGGATGGAGCCGGATGGCAGTTATCTGCCATCCGGCTGCCATCTCGCCGGATGAATCCTGGAGAAGTGGGATTTTTCTGCCACATAGAGTAGATAGGGAGAGGTAAAAGAGAGTATAGAGGGCTCAGCATGGCAAAAGAAGAGACCAATATTTAATCCATAAGGCAGACAATGCGCATAGTGGTGTGGAGTAAATCGGTCCCATACTCTTTTACAATAGTATTACCCATAAGAGGTACAACCGAACAAGGATATATATACATCCCTCAGAGAGAGATATAAGTAAAGTGCAGAGTCTGGAGCAAATCCAAGAAAGAAGAGCTGGGATGAGTAAACCAAAAGAAATGAAGCTTGGAGTAGGGAGGGGTGATAGAAAAGGGGGGGGGGATTATGATGTATAATCCTAGGTAAAAATAAATTACAATAACAAGTTGAGGGAAAGGGGGAAACCCAATTTTATGTAGAGACCCAAAGTTAGAGACAGGGGGTAACCTGGGGTAATACCGGTCAAAGGCCAGATCATATGGAGAGACAGGTGGGAGAACTGCCCCAGGCGAAAGGAACCAGGTGTTTGGGCTCCGGTGGTCCAATTTGGCGACACCATTACCCAAGACCCAAAGAATTCCTTCCCAGGGGTAGAAGAAGGGGGGGGGGGGGGGGGAGGATTGCGGAGGGCAAAGAAATGAATATGCCTAGAGGAATTTTTACACTTTACCTACACGTTCTTGTCAGAAAATACTGGTAGAGGGAGGGCACCAATAATAAATTTTGTTCCCTCACATATTTATTTCCATCAGGTTCCTGAGTCCACAGCCCATAACCCGTAGAATCAAAAGGATAACGGGAACAATGGGAATCAACAAATAACTTCCAAAAATTGATAATAATATGATAATAATAGGTTGCGGAGGTCTATTTATAGAATCCTGTATACAAGAGTTCCTCGTTAATACCAGTAGGTGTCAAGGTATTGAGTCTATAGATCCAAGATGACTCCCGCCGCAAAAGTTCCTTGGTCTTGTTCCCTCCTCGGATATTACTATGTATTTTTTCCAATCCCATGATCTTTATATTTTTTAGTATTACAGCAATGGTTCTCCAAGAAGTGTGCGGCAACCGATGAGATGCCTTTTTCTTTGTTCTCAAGATCCCTTCTAGCCGTCCCAATATTTGAGAGATGTTGCTGGATTCGTTTTCTCAATTCTTGAGAAGTTTGGCCAATATAGACCTTCGGACACGTGCAGATAAGTGCGTAGACCACATTCCTCGTTCTACAGTTGAAGTAACCACCTGGCTTCCTTACTGTTGGAAAAATGTCAGAGAAAAGAGTATCGTTAGATAACATCAAGGGACAGATATTGCAATTCCCACAAGGGAAAGAACCTTCCAAGGAGATTCCCCTTCCGAGTTTCATTACTGGTCTAGTAAAGTGACTAGTTGTGAGAGAATCCTTCAGATTCCTAGCTCTCCGGGCAATCAAACGTGGCTGAGAAGGGATACAGTTGGCAGTTTGTGGTTCACTTAAGAGGATATCCCATTTCTTCCTCAAAATACCCCTAAGGTCCTCCCACTGATTATTGAATTGGGTAATCACCCCCAATCCCTGATCTCCCAAAGATCTTAGAGGGTTGGGTTTTAAGAGGGACTGCCTGTCCAATTTTAGGGAATATTGAAAGGCCTGTGAAATTACCTTTTTGGGGTATCCCCTAGCCCTGAAACGTTTTGTTAAATCCGACGCCTGTTTCCGGAAATCAGCCAAATCACTACAGTTTCTTCTTAAGCGGATGAATTGCCCCTTCGGGATTCCCCTTTTGAGGTGTTCAGGATGGAAGCTCCCAAAGTGTAGAAGATTATTCGTTGCGGTCGGTTTACGGAATAAGTCGGTTTGGATCCCTCTTCCAACAATCCGCAGTGTGAGGTCAAGGAAGTCAACCATCAAAGCTGGTGCCTGTGAAGTTAGAAATATATCCAAGGAGTTACTGTTCAATTCCTTGACAAAGTTGATACATTCCTCCCTAGAACCCGTCCAGAGAATCAAAACATCATCCAGGTATCTAAACCAGCGGAAAATTCCTGCATACGAAGGCGCACAACGCGCCCCCATCGCGGTCCCCGAGACTTGACGGTGAAATACCCCCCCCTTTTCTATCCCCCCTCCCTACTCCAAGCTTCATTTTTTTTGGTTTACTCATCCCAGCTCTTCTTTCTTGGATTTGCTCCAGACTCTGCACTTTACTTTTATCTCTCTCTGAGGGATGTATATATATCCTTGTTCGGTTGTACCTCTTATGAGTAATACTATTGTAAAAGAGTATGGGACCGATTTACTCCACACCACTATGCGCATTGTCTGCCTTATGGATTAAATATTGGTCTCTTCTTTTGCCACGCTGAGCCCTCTATACTCTCTTTTACCTCTCCCTATCTACTCTATGTGGTATCTTAATATACCATAGGGGGATTTAAATCTAACACTTTTTCTATGAAAATACTATCTATTTAATATCCTCTATAACAGAATTATAGCTTTGCTTATAATCTAAATCCTCTACTGCTGCTTAATTGCTCAAATACAAGCATCCTCCCAAAGCACAAAACTCTCTGCTATGAGAGAGAGAGAGAAAATAAGCTTCTCATTGCAGACTCCCGGACATGCGCGCTATGCGCTTCGCGCATGCGCGTTCTGACATGTCGCCTCCAAGCGGGCGGCCATGTTCTAGGAGTCTGACATGCGCAATAGCGCGTTCGCGCTTGCGCATCCTGGATGTAGGAGGGACGGACTGGCCACCCGATCACCTCCTGCACCCAGCTGGGGATGATAGCCATAATAGGACTGGTGCCTTATAAAGATGATCTCACACTGAGATGGACACCTTCCCCTGACGAAGCTGCCAGGCGCAGGCAGCGATACGCGTGGGGAGCGCCATCCTCCACACCCTTATGCCTTCTAGGAACTGGTAAACAGGTTACTTGACTCTGTAACCCTCTCCTTGTCCATGTGTTTGCATTGTTCTCATTAGAACTACCCCTGCATTGATTCATCTCACCTCTGTACGGGTCAAACTGCTTGGTTTACTAAATATCATTAACTTTGTGGTTATCATGCTGGCACACCTCTATGGTACACTGAATTGTTATGTGCCTCATTGCTGGTTATGAATTTTCCCACATGGGGCAATTGACTGCATATATTATGTCTGTTTGCTGTACATCTTAAATCAATATGAACAGGGGGCTATGAGGAGCCGGTCTATGTGCAATATATGTGTCATTGTATATCACTTGAAGTGTACAACTTCTCTGTTACCATTCTTGGCAAAGGGTGTTGAAGGTCTCTATGAAAAACCTTTTTCATATGAATTGTAACATGCTGTATGTAGCTTTTTAAATGGTTTTATCACGTGTGTGTTTTTTCTCTGGTGTGAACTTTTCATTAAATAAATTTATTAATATTGACAAATGTATAGTGAAGGTTGTATCGCTTTCTAGGGACCTTCTTTTCTTCTTTTATAATTAATCCCATATTGTCCTAGCGATCCCCAATTACTTATATACTTATATTTGTGGTGCCCTCCCTCTTCACTCTCACAGATTTACTTGGGGATGTCATGGGTGGCCTGTGCCCAGACCCGTGGCCCTGGTGGTCGCTAAAAAGGGGTTTATAATAGAAATAAAAGATTTTGTGACGCCACCCACGGTATCCGGTAATGATACCAGTGCTGCTGCAGACCTCCGGGGATGATGTTGAGGCAGCTATTTGGTAATGCTCCCCGTAGGTGGAGCGGGATTCCCGGGGCAGTAGTGGAAGAAAGGAGAACTCACACTGTAAGGTGGTTCATTAGGAGGAGCTGCAGGCTGATAGTCTCTGTGGGCAGGAGTATGGCTCATCCGGTGCAGGCTAATAAACACACCACACAGTCTTTGACTCTGAACTGGGTTTTACTGGTCAACAGAGGATTAGGACGTTTCACTGGGGATCCTCCATGATGTACCTTACTTTTCCTCTCATCAGTCCTTACTGCCCTTTCCTCTTTCCTTCCTTGTGCTCCCGCACACAGAGCCCATCGCCGGTCCCCATGGATACTTATGGAGTCTAACACCCTTGGAGCCTCTGTTGCGCAGTCTGTCACCTCTGGGCCTCCTCCTAGAGTCTTTTGCTCTCTGGGCCTCCTTGACCCTATACGGGGGCCTTAGGGGAATTATGCCGGGGTTGCTGCGACCACTAAAGGAGTGCGTGCAGTCTGGTTCTATGGCTCAGGGATAAGCACCCGCACCGCCTCTGAGCCAGTCCTACGGTTTGGACTAGATTCCTCCTGCTGGTGAGACCTACCAGCACAGATTTGGGTGCACCTCAACACCCTAGGATCCCCTTTGGTTCCCGGGCCACCTCTCCTGAGGTACCCTCCACTCGCAGGATTCCCCCCAATAACTTTTTCTCTCTAACTTTTCTGCTCTCCACTATACCACCTAAGCTCCTCCCACCAGGACCGATTTCCTAGCAACAGATTAACCTATTGGTCCCCTGACTTGAGGTGTGTGGATGCATGTGGTGAGAGTCCCCTATTACCATCCCAGTCCCCTGGTCAAAGGGATACTACACACTCTGGTCTAGGTGCAGTACCCCTCCATGATGTTCTGACCAGTGGGGCACCACATTCCCCCTTGGTTAAGCTCACTCGTCCGTGAGTGACCCAACCCGTATCCGGCACAAAGTTTAATTTTTATATGTATGGTAACCAAACAATAAAATAACATTTTTATTCACACTTATAACATTTACGCATTGTTTGTCATCCATTCCGGGAGGCACTTTCGTATAAGGTTGCTGGATCAACGGGACCAAAACATGTTAAAGCTAGATAAAGGTGACCTAATGGACCGGGTTCATACATACAGTTCCGGTGGTAATTAACATGCACTGGTACGGTAGTGTCCATGTCACCACCAGACTGTTTCAAGGCACAATATCACATTTTACTGAGTTCTTGGGCTTAACGAGTTATAGTCAAGCAAGTCTCAAGAGCATATAAATAAGTCACATCACACATAAAGGTATCCCACGTACAGTTGTGGCCAAAAGTATTGACACCCCTGCAATTCTGTCAGATAATACTCAGTTTCTTCCTGAAAATGATTGCAATCACAAATTCTTTTAATTTGTCTTCAATGAAAAAACACAAAAATAATTGTCCTAAAACCAAATTGGATATAGTTCCACAACAAACAAAAGTATTGGCACTGTTAGAAAAATCATGTGATGCTGCTCTAATTTGTGTAATTAACAGCACCTGTAACTTACCTGTGGCACATAACAGGTGTTGGCAATAACTAAATCACACTTGCAGTCAGTTGACATTGATTAAAGTTGACTCAACCTCTGTCCTGTGTCCTTGTGTGTACATTGAGCATGGAGATAAGAAAGAAGACCAAAGAACTGTCTGAGGACTTGAGAAACCAAATTGTGAGTAAGCATTAGCAATCTTAAGGCTACAAGTCCATCTCCAAAGATCTGAATGTTCCTGTGTCTACCGTGCGCAGTGTCATCAAGAAGTTTAAAGCCCATGACACTGTGGCTAACCTCCCTAGATGTGGACAGAAAAGAAAAATTGACAAGAGATTTCAGCGCAAGATTGCGCGGATGGTGGATAAAGAACCTCGACTAACATCCAAACAAGTTCAAGCTGCCCTGCAGTCCGAGGGTACAACAGTGTCAACCCATACTATCCGTCGGTGTCTGAATGAAAAGGGACTGTATAGTAGGATACCCAGGAAGACCCCACTTCTTACCCTGAGACATAAAAAGGCCAGGCTGGAGTTTGCCAAAACTTACCTGAGAAAGCCCAAAATGTTTTGGAAGAATGTTCTCTGGTCAGATGAGACAAAAGTAGAGCTTTTTGGGCAAAGGCATCAACATAGAGTTTACAGGAGAAAAAAAGAGACATTCAAAGAAAAGAACACGGTCCCTACAGTCAAACATGGCGGAGGTTCCCTTAAATTTTGGGGTTGCTTGCTGCCTCTGGCACTGGACTGCTTGACCGTGTGCATGGCATTATGAAGTCTGAAGACTACCAACATATTTTGCAGCATAATGTAGGGCCCAGTGTGAGAAAGCTGGATCTCCCTCAGAGGTCATGGGTCTTCCAGAAGGACAATAACCCAAAACACACTTCAAAAAGCACTAGAAAATGGTTTGAGAGAAAGCACTGGAGACTTCTGTGGTGGCCAGCAATGAGTCCAGACCTGAACTCCATAGAACACTTGTGGAGAGATCTAAAAATGTCAGTTTGGAGAAGGCACCCTTCAAATATTATGGACCGGAAGCAGTTTGCCAAAGAAGAATGGTCTAAAATTCCAGCAGAGCATTGTAAGAAACTCATTGATGGTTACCGGAAGCGGTTGATCGCAGTTATTTTGGCTAAAGGTTGTGCAACCAATATTAGGCTGAGGGTGCCAATACTTTTGTCTGGCCCATTTTTGGAGTTTTGTGTGAAATGATCAATGTTTTGCTTTTTGCTTCATTCTCTTTTGTGTTTTTTCATTGAAGACAAATTAAATGAAGATACTTATACCAAAGAATTTGTGATTGCAATAATTTTCAGGAAGAAACTGAGTATTATCTGACAGATTTCCTGGGGTGTCAATACTTTTGGTCACAACTGTAAATATGTTTCTTTAGAACATAGCGTCTCTGTCTTTACTTTTGTAGATGCGCAGGGCATACCAGCCCTTGGGTCTGGCATCACTCTCATAGTCCACCTGGTCGTGGCAGTAGAGATCCCTATCCGGGTGTTTTTTGGGTAGGTGATTCTCCATGTCCCGTCGAGTTACGAAGAGGTCTGAGGCTTCACGTGGTTCCTTTATAATCCCCCATCTTCTCCGGAGGTTGAAGGTCACCACGGTACCCTGTCTCCACAGACCTCTAACAGCAGGGTGGGCTTTATGGGCCTGCATCTTTGCCCTCATGTTCCGCTCCTCTAGGGCCCTCCACTAAGCCCTCATCTCTATCTTCTCAGCCTCCCACCTGATGACCTGCTGATGGACGTTCTCTACCCAGCTCAAGGTTTCTACAGTGGCCTGTCCCACCCACGCCTCACCAGGGAATCCCATGAGCTCTCTGCCCCGAATCTCCCATCGGAACACAACCTACTCCCCGTGGACTTCTTGGGGCAGGGGGTCCGGTGTTAATGAGACTGCCTGCCCTTTCCTGGTTACGTGAGCCTGTTCCCAGGTCAGGCCTTGTAGCTCCTTACCAGGTTTTGGGGGTTCAATAGGTCCTATCAAGGTCTCTTCGGCTACCGGGGCAATGTTGGTACCTGTTTCGTAGTCCTTCCCAATGTCAGGTTCTTCCCCTCCATCATCCTCGGATCCCAGGGAAACTTGGTGCAAGGCGGTCCACTGCTGAGTTGCGTTATGCAGCAAGGATTGCCTCCATCTCCCCACCATTGCAATCTGCTTCCGCATTAACTGGTGGCCCAGCTCTCGCACCTCCTCCTTCAAAAAGTCTGGGTCCATCAAGGGCAGCTGGCTCAGGCGCTCCTCAAGTCGGCTGGGGGAGTCTTCAACTTCCAGCAAACGCTCCAGGTTCCGTTGACCTCATCTTGCCATGGTGCTGACCGGGTTCCACAACGCGTCTCTTGTGCCACACCCTGCTGCACTGCTGCCACCAGAACTCTCTCCTTCCCCCTCACTCTTTCTTGGGTGGATAATTTCTCTTTTGCTGTTGGCTACACCTTGGGGTGGAGCATTCCAGCCTTTTGGGCAGCCCTCCCGCCTCTCGGAGAATGAAAGGGGTGTAGGCTATATTTCCCACTCTGTGCTGGCCCACGATGGTGGACTGCGGCACGCCCCCCTAGCCAGCACATGGTCTTAGTCTATTGTGGCCGCCATTACTCCAGTTTCAAAAACACAGTCTTTTCAATACAGTCCTGCAGGCGCACGGGACCCGATAACACCGGGTAAGTAGATGCTGTTCGTGATGCCAAGTTGACATGCCCCCCCAGGGAAACTCGAAACCGGCTATAGTTTTGTCAGTGAGTCACAGGGGTCAAAACCTGGTTCCGTGACCCTGGCGATGTCAAAAAAAAGGAACACACTTCGGGGTTATAGGGTAATAGGATAGATAGATGGTAAGAAAACACTTTTTGCCAAAGCACCCTATTCTGTGTACCTTTTCCGGGTCGTCTCACTTGTGCTGGCTCTCTCCGTCTGACCCTGCTCCTCACGCTCAGTGTTCTGCGACAGTGGCCACGGGCCCTACCAAGCGACATTCTCTCTTGGTCCACTTTGGCCCTATATGGCCACCTTTGCAGTCTCTGACATGGCTTTCCCTGATGATCGTGGAGATGCAGCAGCCTCCGGCTCACTAGCTGAGTCCTTAGTCACTCCACTAGTCTGGGCTTGGTGACCCTCTGTGGCCCTGGTCCCTCCACTTTCCTGCGACCAGCAATGGATGCGAGCCCAAAGGGTGGATCTCTCACTTCCATGCCTCTAGGACCCCTTTTTTTCTCTAAAGCTCCTGCCTGGCTCCCTCTCCCTGGACGAGCTGTAGTCCCCTGATCTCAGTCCTTCTCCACTCTCTCACACGAGCTCAACACTCCTGCTCCCTCACTCTCTAACTCTAGCTTCACACTCCTCTCTGCAACTCCTCCCCACTTCCTGGTGTTTACCTCTAACTCTTCCTGTCACTTCCTCTAGTTGCTCCTCTTCCTACAGTTTCACCCATCACCCTATTCTAGTCCCATCTCCAGCCAGGGGTGGGGGTTAATCAGTCCCCTCACCTCTCTGACCTGGAGTGCTTAGTGGTGCATGTGGTGTGTCTGACAGATATGCAAATGGAGGCCTTGGAGCCTCGATTAAGAGTCTCAAACACGGGACTAGCCAGATATCCCTCCAGGGAAGGACCTAGCCCTGGGGTGGAATCCTTGCAGAGACCACCATAACCACCATATTAAGTGGCCCTTTTATTCAATATCCCACTCAGTTATGAGTTAAGGATATGACAAGGGAATTAACAAGGAGCATGGCAGCAAGCGTGATGTTGTTTGTTGTTCCCCTTGCTGTTTCCATTCACTCTTGTTTTTATTATTGCATTGGTTGGGACTAGGGCTTCAGCCGGCCTTTTCCCTATTAGGAGCTAACATCAGGACAAGCGAGGGACTAGTTATTCTGTTTGCGACAGGTTTAAAGAGCCTAGATTGGAATAGTAGGGAGATAAGGGCACAGCCGCAGGTGACTGTAGGAGATCACATCTTCTCTTTCTCTATGGGCAGGGCCCTCGCTGTATTTGTCCCCCGGTGTCTCTCGTCTGCTGTTTTGTTTAGTGTCTTGGACATCATTGGTCCATGCGCCACCGTCATGCACTTTAGCCCCGTGTTATCCAGGGACACAAGACCAAAACGATCTGCGCTGCTGCAATGAGATCACAGACTCCCGTGGTATTTAAAACTGTGCTCTTTATTACAATCCAATGCGTTTCAAGGTCGTCCCGACTTCTTCATCAAGGATACATCAGTATAATTTTTATAACAATCATGCGGCTATCCCTGGAGTGGTGGATCCTGCAGCTGTTTGATGTGCATATACTAGTTGTGGGTTTCACAACTATCCAAGTTGAACAGTTAATGCACTGCATACATTCATTACATTAAGGACATAAGACAAATTGCGCCCTTGTTTATCCTATTATAGATGTACTGTAGCCCGACCCCCCTTGTCCAGCTTGACATGTGTATATATGTCCTCTTTTCTCTTCTATCCTCTCCATAATATTAACAGCGTGCAAATAGAGAGAGAGGGGACTCAATTAATTCTTCAGGACAGATGCTTCAAGACCTATGGGTAAGCATAAGCGTGGTGGTGGAGGGGGTGTGTGCAAGTCCCGAGATGACATTTTGGCTGTTGTATGTCTTTCCAGATGTGTGCCATCAGCTTCTAAACACTTGAGTGCAAGAAAGTGCAAGTCCGACCTGAGTGCGACTGAGTATGTTTGATCTACACTAAAACCATCAAGTGGAAGGGTCAGTCTTAGACTTTGAGCTCAAGGGATTCCAGTCTGTTTAGGGCGATGGCCATTGTTAACTCTATGACATATCGGTTTGAAGCTACCCCAAGTCCTAGATTTTCCCAAACGTATTTCCAGGTAATTTCTTACAATATGTGCCATGGCCTCGAGCCAATTGTGTTGCGGCAAGCATCAAGCTTGCAGCAAATATTGTACGTGTTGTGTTTGGCGTCGCACCTGTGCTCACTGACAGGATTGAGTGCCGCAGGTATTCTTGGATTCCCTTGCTGCTGTTAGGAGTGAAGCAGCAGATTCAAGTAGTTTATCTTTTCCTTTGTGTGGAGAGAGAGGGGGTTTTATTCAAGGGTTTTTCAGGAGATAGGGTTACGCTGGTGGCTCAGACCTCGCCATATTTAAGCGTACCTTTGGGATAAGGGGCACTGCATGGTTTCAGTATTTAAGCGTCAGCTAAAGCGTCCCTTTTTCTGGAATTAGTATTTAACCCCGTGACTCCCCTTTACATCGTGACAATTTGAAATATAAGTACATTGACATCTTGGCTATTTCAAAGACAAAGTTTCAAAGTTTTGCTTCACTTCCAAGTCTCTTCCTATTCTATACTTTAACAGGTTTTTCTCAGCTACATGCATTTTCCAAATTGTTTTCAGCAGCAAGGTATCTAATATATTGGTAAGCTTTATGTTTAGAATTATATATATGATATAATAACATCTTTGAAGATTTAGGGTGCTTTTTCAATGTTGTATGATTTTAAGCTAATCATTATGAATTAGCATGTTATATTTAAAATATTTTTTAAGTAATATGAAAGCATTTCTTCCTGAATACTTGAAATACTTAGTAATCCAAGAGTTAAGTGCTCTTTCAAGTGCAATCAAGCGATTTTGTCAGCGTTTACTGCTCTGACAGAACATCAAAGGTTTTTCTATTCTGTTCATTAGTGGCTCTGACAAACCTAAGGAACTTCCTAATCGAGTTTCTCAAATTTGATGAAGATCTGTTTGCCTGGCACTAAGAAATGAGATAATAGATGGATTGAGACACACAGCTTGATTAATGTCATTCTGTAAGGTGCATCTCTAGAGTCCTAATGACACGGCCCAATTCTCTTGTTACCACATCTAGGCAAACTCATGGAAAAACCACCATGCTATATATTCAATGTGTCCATCACTTCTCCCAATATTAGTTTTGTAGAAAATAAGCATACACACAGATTTATTAACATAATAGTTCCTATGAGTTATCTAAAAGAGGTAAAATGTGGATATTTGCAAGACGGGAAATTTCAGATCTGCTAACCTAGATGCTTTCTACACCAGACAGATTTATTATCCCTCTTTATTAGGTGCATAGTAGCAAGTTCTTTCCTCAAGAGAGCCACTTTTCTCCCTCTATAAGGTGTTGGTGGCAATTGATGGTCATTACTGAAGAAGGAACAGCCCACAGGGCAACATAAACCATTTAGTTCCAGAATGAAAATTTGTACTGGGTTTTGAAATGTCTTCAAAGCAGACATCCATCATGTGAGTCAGAACGAAAAAGTCTTAGTGTTGTTAAATTATGGCTTAACAACACAAGGCATAAAAATGAAAAAAGTATGATCATTAATCAGAGAACACCAAAAAGCTAGTGGAGCAGGTGTAGCACACAAGCATTTCTAAACGCTGATTGAATCTTAGAAATGAGAAATACAAGGTAAAGGTGACTTATAAATCAGTGTTAAGAATTGTCTAACTGTATTTAAATTGTAATGTAAGAGCTATATGTATCTCTTTCCGCATAGTTATGTCAATATTGTATTGTACCTATTTTTGATGTAGTTATTAATCTTAATCTGTTATATAGAATCATAATACAGAGCTGTAATATTAGATAATATATTAATTGTATGGATGCTAAAATGTTTAAAATATATAATAATGAGGGCCCTTTTGTACACTCAGATTGTCCATAAATGAAATAACTGAATGAAAGATTTTTTTATAGTAGGTGACCATACGAAAAAACAATTACATAAATCAGTTGAACATACAGAGTTCCTATTTTTATTCTACTTGTAATAAAACCTCCAAAATCTAATACATAACATAGCATACCAAGAAAATTGTCTGGAATATTTAACCTCTTTTTTAAGTACATTTTTGTCTTTTACTGTAAATCTGACATTATTTTTCTTTCATGAGCTCTAGTTAATAAGATGTGATATAACTTATGTATATTTATACAACTGATCGAACATTAGAACTGATGTCTAGAGATGAGTTAACTTTCCCCCAAGCATATTCACCAATTTCAATTCAGCACGAACATACGATTAAGTTTGTGATCGGAGACCTCAGCAATTTACTAAAAAACTGGCGACCACGACTTTGTTCGAGAACAAAAGTTCAAAATTTAAAATGGCCCTAAAACTTTTCCTGATTGCTTGGGGCCAAAATGCTTACCACAAGACTTGTTAGCCGGGAACAACACCTAACCTTCCAGTTAGGAGTGTTTCCACATCAGGTCTATCGACTTGTGTTAAGCTGTAGATTTTTTTGCAATGTTCTTAAAACATATGATTGTGTATGCCTGTGCATATGATTGATTGTGTGTGTGTATATCATTCATTGTGTCATGTGCACACATGCTCAATCATACACATACACAATCATATACACACACTTATTCACAGATACAGTCATATACACCCAATCATATACACAATCATACACATATACCATAATATACACAATCATATACACAATCGTATATATACATACATAGTCACATACAACAACAACAATCTTTATTTATATAGCGCCAACATATTCTGCAGCGCTTTACAATTCAGAGGTTCATATACAAACAGTCAAAAGTAACAGTTATCAAAGAATACAATAAAGTGAAATAATGCCGGCTCTGCTCATAAGAGTTTACAATCTAACAATGGCGATGGGGATGACACAAATACAGGGCTTATTTAGATATTTAGAATGATGGCCCAGCCAACTTGAGGAGATGGGGAATAGATAAGAGCTGCATGAGTGGTCACCAGCCATTCTGTGTCATGTTTTTGGGTCTGGTGGAGTGAATAGGCTATGTCTAAGTGACTTTGATTAGGGAGCAAGATAGGCTGCTCTGAAAAGATGTGTTTTTAGGGAGCAGTGAAACTATGTAAGTTCTTGATAGACCTAATTTCTTGGGTTAGAGCATTCCAGAGAATTGGTGCAGCTCGGGAGGAGTCTTGGAGCCAGGAGTGGCAGGTTCGGATTAAACAGAAGTTAGTCTAAAGTCACTTACAGAGCGAAGAGAACAGGTAGGGTCGACAGACAGAGATGAGGGAGGAGAGGTAGGGAGGTGCTACACCGTGAAGAGCTTTGTGGGTGAGAACAAGCAATTTGAATTGGATCCTATGGTGTATAGGTAGCCAGTGCAATGACTGGCACAGAGCGGAAGTGTCTGAGTGACGGTTAGTCAGATAGGTGATCCTGGCTGCTGCATCAAGGATGGACTGAAGAAGGGAGAGTCTAGTGAGGGGGAGGTCAGTTAATAACGAATTACAATAATCAAGGCGGGAGTAGATCAGGGCGACGGTGAGAGTTTTTGTTGTTTCCATAGTGAGAAAGGGGCGGGCTCTAGAGATGTTCTTCAGATGTAAGCAGCAAGAGAAGGTGAGAGATTGTATATAGAAGATGAAGGAAAGATCAGTGTTAAACATAACACCCAGACAGCAAGCCTGCTGCATGGGCATTATCGTGGTGCCACACACAGAGAGGGAGATGTCAAATTTATTGAAGTTAGTGGAGGGTGGGAGAAGAAGAAGTTCAGTTTTGGAAAGTTTCAGTTTTAGGTGGAGAGAAGACATGATATTGGAAACTGCAGTTAGACAGTCATTGGCGTTCTGTAATACAGCGAGGTTAAGGTCAGGGGACGAAGTGTATAGTTGTGTGTCATCAGCATAAAGATGGTACTGCAAGCCAAATCTGCTGATGGTCTGTCCAATTGGGTCTGTTTAGAGAGAGAAGAGAGGTCCAAGGACTGAACCCTAAGGGACTCCAATATCAAGGGGAAGAGGAGAGGAAGTGAATCCAGCAAATGATACACTGAAGGAGTGGTCACAAAGATAGGAAGAGAACCAAGAGAGAGCGGTGTCCTTTATGCTGATGGAGTGCAGCATAGAGAGTAGGAGAATGTGTTAAACAGTATCAAAAGAACTGTGGGGAGACATACCATGCAGAAATATGTGGCCAATACAAGCAAAAAACACCCACAGACGTTCTTACAAGAACTGCATGTGGCCCACTACATGAAAAAGATCAGGAGCCCACTGACGGAAACCACTCGGTGGAAATGGCTGGAGATATTGGTAAAGGTGAAACCACCAATCCCTAAAATTATTTCCAAGATATACAATAATCGCCTTGACAATACATTAACTACTTTCCCACTTTCCGTATATTCTTGGGAGATTGAGCTCGGTGTCACGCTTTCTCGAGATGATAAAACAAAACTCTGTCAGAACTCACATGGCTTCTCCAGATGTGTGCTGATACAGGAGATGTCCTACAAGCTCTTCTCGAGATGGTATTACACTCCTGAGAGACTTTTTCATTTGGGGTCAACAGAGTCCCCGAAATGCTGGAGATGGCGGGACATCGAGAGGCAATCTGACCCACATACTCTGGACTTGCCAGAAATTAACAGAATTTTGGAAAGGAGTAAATACCATATTAAAATCCCTGAGTCTCATAGAATCTGATCTGACTGCAGTGGAAGCTCTTCTATCGCTACCGTCAGACAACTATAACCCTAACAAACATGGGCTCGCCCCAGTGATGTTAGGGGCAGCAAAACACTTAATTGCTCAGAGATGGAATCAGCAGCAAGCACCCACAGTGTAGGATTGGCTGGCCAAAATCTCAGAATTGCATAGACTGGAAGAACTATTTTGCTCGGAAATGTGCTCCCATGACTCCTTTCTAAAGACATGGCAGCTGTGGAGGGAGAGAGCAGGAAGCTGATGACATTGATGACATTGGTAATTGAATAGGGAACCGAGGTGGCTGAGTGTGATTTCCCCCCCACATTTTTTCTATTGCCTGCCCAGCTGACTGGGGGTCCGCGAGAGGATCCTCAGAGGAGAAGATAATACTTCATTGGTCACCAGCCATGGGAGTTCTACAGTTCTATAATTCTACATTACTACCTTATAGTTTTTCAGAAAGTAACACAGATACTGTACCGTCATAACATCTATGTAAAAATAGAGAAAACACTTGTTTAAGTTTTAGAATAAGTTTTATTTTGTTAATTATTGTACTATACAAGATACACATAGGTACCAATGGACAAAAGTAACATGTATGGAAAGATGCTGTTATGTACCATGTCTTTGTTACAATTGAAAATTAAATAAAGAATGGAAGAAAAAAAAAAGACAGTATCAAAAGATGCAGAGAGATCAAGAAGAATAAGCAGAGAGTGTTCACCATTATGTTTTGCCGTCAGAAGGTTATTGGTCACTTTGATGAGGGCAGTTTCTGTAGAGTGTAAGGGGCAGAAGTCAGACTGAATCTAGAAGAAAGTGAGTGGAAAGGTAATGGGTGAGGCGGGAGTAGACCAGGCGCTCCAAGAGTTTAGAGATGAAAGGGTGGGTGGAGATTGATCTGTAGTTGTTAGTGCAGAATGGGTCCAGAGAAGTTTTCTAAAATAATGGAGTAATGATAGAGTGTTTGAAGGAGGAAGGGAAGATGCCAGAAGAGAGGGAGAGATTGAAGATTTTGGTTAGGTTAATGGTGACCACTAGAGATAGAGACTGGAGTAGGTGTGAGGAAATTGGGTCAGTGGTAGATGTAGTGGGGCAAGAGGAAAGAGAAGAGCCTGGAGACTTCTTCTGTGGCTGGGTTAAATGTGGAGAGTGAGCTGAAAGAAATGTGGGGGGGAGTGGGAGTAGCAGTGCTTGGAGTCTGGAAGCCAATTTCCTGATGGATGTTTTCTATTTTCTTAGAGAAGTAAGAGGCCAGATCATCAGCACAGAGGTCATTGATGGCGGCCTGCACTTTAGGACTGAGGATAGAGTGAATTGTGTCAAAGAGTTTCTTTAGGTTCTTGGATAGTGAGGAGATCAGGGTAGTGAAGTAGGTCTGTTCGATAAGGTGAAGGGCAGAGTTGTAAGTTCTTAGCATTAATTATTAGTGAATGAAGTTTTCTGGAGTGCGAGTTTTCCTCCATAGGTGTTCATCACTCCTAGAGCATCGCTGGAGGAATTGAGTTTGTGATGTGAGCCAGGGCTGTTTTACTCTGTGTTTGGAGGTTCTTAGGGTGAGGGGCGCTACTTGGTCCAGGGTGCTTTTGAGAGAGTCATTGTAGTGAATCACAGCCAGATTGGGACAGTAGAAGGGGGAGATTGGGAAAGTGATGAGATGAGAGAGTCTATGAGTGTATGAGTGTTAATGGCCTGTAGAGTTCTGAATGTGTCATAGGTAGGAGTTTGCTGTTGTGGGCAAGGTTTTGTGAGTGTGAATGAGAGAATATTGTGGTCAGAGAGAGTTGAGGTGAGTTATCTAAGGAGGAGGTTGAACAGAGCCAGAAAAAGATCAGGTCAAGAGTGTTCTGAGGACATAAAGTGCGGCAGCCACGTGGAGAAATGGTCGAGGAACTGGGTGGGTTATCCTGGGGGGTGGTATACCACCACTACTCTGAGGGGGAGGGGATGGAAGGTCCTAATGGTGTGGAACATGAAAGAAGGGAATGAGAGGGATGGAGGTGGAAAGTACATTGTGGGGACGGACAGGAGTAAGTCAACTTCACCACTATGTTTGTTCCCAGGTCTCTGGGAATGGAAGAATTGTAAACCACCATGAGAAACAGCAGCAAGAGATGCAGTGTCTGATCTTGATACAAGTTTCAGTGAGAGCCAGCAGATTAAGAGCATTAGTTAGAAAGTAGTTGTAAATAAAGGGAAGCTTGTTGCATACAGACCGTGGATTTCAGAGAGCGCAATTAAAAGGGGGAAATGAAAGTGTGCAGGTAATGTTGATAAGGTTAGCAGGGTTTCTATATGACTTGGAGGAGTGGTTGAGGTTGGCAGAGGGGGGGCCAGTATTTGGGGAAATATCACCTGACAGGAGCAGGAGTAAAGAGCGGAAAAGTAAATAGTTTTGATAGTTGGATTTGTGGCATGATTTGTGATGCAATACCCTGGAATATGGTGGATTGAGGTTGTTCAATAGGCTGAAGAGTATATGAGAGTTAGACATAGTAGAGGATAGGAGCAAAGGGCTGATGTGGATGAGGGGTGATGGAGGGAGGATGGGACGGTGAAAGTGAATGACCAAGGCACATAGGCATTGTCCACACACCTGTGCTTCAGTATTTAGCGCTTCTTGCACTAAATACTTAGATTCTGGCAGAGAAGCGCAGGTGCGTGTATGCGGCCGCTTCCAGCAGATGCTGTTCCTGGTTACCCAATGTGTATCACAGCAAGAGATAAATAGCAGATGATCAAAGGTCTCCACTTAGATCTAACATTATGCAAAGGCAGCTTTATATAATCCCACCTTTCCCTTCAGATAAGCGTTAAAATTCAGGAAATCAACAGATGTGTTGGAGATTATTGAATATAGTGGAAACTTTATATGTAGAAGAATTTTTCAAAAGTGCAGAAGAAATGCCATGAGATATTGCAATGAGAGTAGAAGTTTAGTTCACATAAGCAGCAAGCAGTGTTCTTATACCATGTGAGGGTATTGCAGTAGAAGGATGAGAAATTCAGTTTAGCTCACATAAGCAGGAAGCGGTATTCTTATACCATGTGAGGGAATAGCAGTAGAAGGATGAAAAGTTCAGTTTAGTTCACATAAGCAGCAAGCAGTGTTCTTATACCTGTATGAAGAGAAGAGATGATGAATGTTAGGCTTTGGGACCTTGCATCCTATGTAAGCATGCTGTACAGGATGCTGTTTTCTCCCTTGCCATTTTTATGGTATTTTTTTCCTTTTTAGCTCTAGCGTTAACGCATGCATTAACACATGGTACATATATATATATATGCATGCATTTCCCATAGACTTCCATGTTAAAAAACGCATGCGTTTTTGCAAACGCCCCCAAAAACACTGCTTACCGTGTTTTTTGGTGCTCTTGCAAAAATGCATTGCGTCAAACTCATTGAACTTTTGCAATACGTTTTTTGCATGGAACCCTATAAAGGCGTTAACGCTAGCGTTTTTCAACATTTGAACATTGAAAAAATGCTAGCTTTTAGCGCTTCCATGACGTTAATATGACCCTAGCCTTAGTCAACTGCCGTGAAGCAACTGCTTCGACTTAGCAACGGTACCACTTTGCATAAGATACCACATGCGCTGCATTTATGTTTCTATGCATTTTTGCACTGCAAAAACGCATTGAAATGCATCCAAAAGCGCAACCATAGGTTTCAATGCAAAACGCATTGAAAACGCAATTGAAAATGCATGTCATTTTGCAGAAACGCAAAACGCATGCATCTTTGCAAACACACCCCAAAATGCTGCATGGAGCATTTTGAGCCGCATTTGCAAAAACGCATGCGTTTTGCGTTTTCAATTGCATTTTCAATGCGTTTTGCATTGAAACCTATAGGTGCATTTTTAGGTGCATTTTAATGCGCTTTTGAGGTAAAAACACATAGGCTAGGGTCACATCTACGTTTTTTTTTTTAAAACCTGATCCGGTTTTGAGCTTTCAAAATGCTCAAAACCGGATCAAGAAACGCTCCCCATAGGAGCCAATGCTAAAAACCGGATTGCTTCACAAGCAATCCGGTTTCCATCTCCGTCTCTGCAGCTTGTGTGAAAAATCATGCAGGCTGCAGTTTTGGAGCGGTTTTAGCATCCGCAATGCGGGAACCGGATTGCTCAGGATGTGTAATTCGGCGCAATGCGGTCCCCGCATATACTTTGCTTATCCTGGCTGCCGCCGGGATAAGCAAAGTGCTCTGTGTTCTTTAAAAGTTAAAAATGAATAAATAAATGTTTGGTTAATGTCTCTAGGGGGTGCAGAGTCCCCCTAGAGACCTTACACCCACTCAGGTGGGCGTATCCAGCTATAATCTGTTCTGTCCAAAAGTGCCGGGCTCCTCAGAGCGGCGCGCATGACCCCACAAACTAACCCCCCCACATCTTTATAGTGGCTGTACCTGCACCCCCTCTTATCCTTTATCGTCATCCCTTTTGCAGATCCAAATGATTGTGTAAAGTACAGAATAGAGGTTATAATCACCTCCTCCTGTGTGAGTTCTCTGTTTCTGTACAAATGTCCAAAGGTGGGGCTCTCTGCTGCTCCCTCCGCCCGCTTAGTAATTATGCACGCCCCCTCTCGGCTTGCTTCAGTGCTGAGAGCCTGGCCGCGTCATGAAAGGGGCGGGGCTAAACTTGTGTCATACCGGTAGCCCCACCCCTTTCATGACACGGCCAGGCTCTCAGCACTGCAGCAAGCCGAGAGGGGGCGTGCATAATTACTAAGCGGGCGGAGGGAGCAGCAGACAGCCCCACCTTTAGACATTTGTACAGAAACAGAGAACTCACACAGGAGGAGGTGATTATAACCTCTATTCTATACTTTACACAATCATTTGGATCTGCAAAAGGGATGGCTATAAAGGATAAGAGGGGGTGCAGGGACAGGTATAAAGATACGGGAGGGGCACTTTGTGGGGTCATGCGCGCCACTCTGAGGAGCCCGGCGCTTTTGGGCATAACATATTATAGCTGGATATGCCCACATGAGTGGGTGTAAGGTCTCGAGGGGGACTGGGCACCCCCTAGAGACATTAAACAAACATTTATTTATTAAATAAATAGTTTTAATATACACAGAACAGTTTGCTCATCCCTGCGGCAGCAGGGATGAGCAAACTATCCGGCAACCGGATTGCTCAGGATTACAACTCCTGAGCAATCTAGTTACCGGATTGCGGCTTCAGCTGCTGAATATATGACGACAAGTGCGTTCAACGCATCCGGATCTGGTTGCGGTGAACGCAATTCATGTTTTAAGTGTGACCCTAGCCATAGAAAGGCATACACAGCCAAATGCAGGCAAAATGCAGCTGTGAAGAGACCCATACACAATCATAAACACACATACATGATCATATACACACAATCATATACATACAATCATATATGCACACAATCATATACACACATGCATTATCATATACACGTACACAATCATATACACACACATACATGATCATATACACACAATCATATACATACAAACATATATGCACAAATGTGGCACCCCTGCGGGGGATTGCCACAGGTTACACTGGTGCAAGGAAGGATTGACACCTTGGTTTGTTCAGCATACAACACCTTCCACTCCAGACCTGAAGGGGGAGCTCTACTGGCTGCATTAATTCAGTTCCCCTTTAATGAGATCCAGGCTGAGAGGAGGAGACAGTTGGTCCTAGGAGACAGTTGCTAGGGAGTGAGTTTGTGTGAGGAGAGGAAAGAGGAGGAGCCTGAGCTGCTGGTCTCTGGAAAAGACAGATGCCAGGACCAGAAGGGACCATTTTGTCAGCTGTTCACACCCCAGGGAAGGGGCCGGAGGCAAGGAGAAGAGGTAGGGAATAAGAAGAGGTACTAAAAGATATTCCCCCTTGAGGACAAACGGACACTGGAGTCCGATGCTGTGGGCTTGTATAGCCACAGTAAAAGCCCAGCAATTTCAGGAGAAGTTTAGCCCTGAAGGAAGATATTGGAGATATTAAAAACTAACCAAACAGAGGACCAGGGGCCACAGGATAAACCGTGTTCCCGCAGAAGGGCCTGATTGTTAGTTTTAGACAATAGAGAATAGGAGAGCTCAAACTCAGGCAAGACTCATCCCTCAAGAGAAAGAATAGAGATAAAGGAGGCCTCATATCTTTCTAAGGAGTTGATCCTAAATTGCACCAGGGACCCGGTTATTACTCAGAACTGTACCTGTTTTGTGACTACCAGTAAAAGGTACCGGAACAACTATCCCTGTGTGTATGTGTGACTGTTCATCGGCTATAACCCACCATCTTCCTCCTTCACTGCTCTCCCTCACCATCTTCATTTATTGCTGCCCTGAGGTAAAGCTCCACCTGTGGGGAGCTGTACCACACTTTGCTGCCCCCTCCATCACCTCAGCGGCCGGCTGGCAGCGCTGGTACCACCTTACCGGACCCTACAGGTGGCGTCACGTCCCCCTGTAAATAATTCCCTCACCCCCCCCCCCACTTCAAATGATCCCCAGGGCACGGCACCGGGATACCGTCCACCTGTGACTCCCTACTCAGCAGACCCGGTGACCGAGTACCCCCAACAGCCCTGGCCACATCACAATCATATACACATATTCATATATACACACAATCATACACACACATACATTATCATATACACATACACAATCATACACACATACATGATCACATACACACAATCATATACACACATACATGATTATATACACACATACACAGTCCTTTACACACATACACAATCATATACACACACATACACAATACAATACACATAATCATATGTATAAAATCAATCATTTACAGACATACACAATCATAAACACACACATACACAATCATATTCACATGATTTGCACACACAATCATAAACATGCAATCATATAAATAAACTAAATCATATACGCATGCAAAATCATAAGCATATAATCATATATGGTATGCACATACACAGTCAAATATATACAATCATATATACACGTACACAATCATATACACACAATCATATAAACATACTCAATGATATACAATTATGTACATACAATCATATATACACATTCAGAATCATATACGCACAATCAGGCACACATACAGTCATATACACGCCATCATATACACACATATACAATCATATACACATTCATATACACACATACACAAATACACACCCAGAATCATATATAAACAATCGTACACACATACCATTATAGACACAATCATATACATACAGTCATTTACATACAATCATATACAGACATACACACAGACATGATTGTGCATGTATATGTATATTTATGTTTGTTAATATGTTATTATATATAATATATATGTGTGTTTTGCATTGAACTCTATTGGTACCTTTACACGCCGCCACAACAGGATGGATACAACCCGCTACAGGCTACAAATGTAGCTTGTAGCGTCAAAATCGCCCGTAGTAGCGGCGTGTGAAGACGGGACGACACAGCCGGCTACAGATACCTCTGTATCCGTGCACTGCCCATAAACAGATGGCTACATCGCCGATTGTAGCGAGCTGTATCGGCGTGTAAAGACGTTACGGAAGGGAACTCTGGACACCCTGCGATGTAGCTGCAATGTAGCTAAGGCGTGACCCTGGCTCCGTGTTACCACGCCCCATGTGCGATCATTGGTGGAAGCTGCTGCGTGCCGATTGGTAGTCGCTGCATAGGGAGGCATATTTAAGGAGCTGACGAGTCACACTACACAATCGCTCGAGCGTGCTGTATTACTCAGCCTCCTGCGTTGCCTGCCCAATCAGGATGTTATTGCTTCGTCCTATCAGCGTACGGACGGCTCGTAATC
Organism: Allobates femoralis; assembly: GCA_033576535.1. Classification (NCBI taxonomy): domain Eukaryota; kingdom Metazoa; phylum Chordata; class Amphibia; order Anura; family Aromobatidae; genus Allobates; species Allobates femoralis. The sequence continues at coordinate 193,599,757 of JARQOC010000002.1, forward strand.
CACAATTGTAGCACGCCTATGTGCTGTCCCTGCTGCACCAGGTACGCCCATAGTAGCTGGTTATAGCGGTGTGTAATTGAGCTACAGATGGCTACTTGCGACACCCGGCGATGTAGCTAGCTATAGATGTAGCGTGGCGTAGCGCATCTTGTGGCGGCGTGTAAAGAGGGTGCGGTTCCCGTTGGTAACCGTTCGGCCGTGCTCGTGCACGTGAAGTTGCCGTTGGTATCCATCCTGTTGTGGCGGCGTGTAAAGGTACCATATGGGTGCATTTTTGGATGCGTTTTTAGAGGTTAAAATGCATAGAAACGCGAACGCAGCCAAACACAGGCAAAACGCAGATGTGAAAAGGCTCTTTTGTGTATTTGCGGCACCACACAAAGGGCCTTTTCTCATCTGCATTTTGCCTGCATTTGGCTGCGTTTTTAAAAAGGGATGCATTTTGTGTTTTTTGAAAATGACATGCATTTTGCATTGCATTTTCAATGCATTTTGCTTTGAAATCAATGGGTACGTTTTTGGATGTGTTTCAATGCATTTCTCTGCATTTTTGCAAACGCATAGAAATGCAAATGCAACAAAACGCAACCCACCTCAGATGTGAACTGGACCTAAATCTATGGCCTAGTTCACATCTGAGCTCCAGTACAATTGGCAGCATTGCGCTAGCACAGGTGGTAGCGCAGTGCATGCACTGCCAGGCGCATCGGAGCACAAATGAAGCACATTACGCTAACACCGCCATTACCTTGTATGGGTGATCACAGACAAATGGAACCCAGAAGCGCAAGTGTTAATGCAGCTGTGTCACAACACATGCGCTAGTCTGGACGCACCAGAAACATTGCATTACGCATATCCGGTGTGTCCGGGCCAGCGCATGAGCTATGGCACAGCCTCTTTCACACTTGTGCTTCTGGGTTCCATCTGCCTGTGCTCGCCCATACAAAGTAATAGTAGCGTTAGCGCAATGCGCTTTATTTGCGCTCCGATGTGCTTGTCAGCTCATGCACTGCGCTACCACCTGCGCTAGCGCAATGATGCCAAATGCACTGGTGTGCAGATGTAAAACAGCCCTATATATTAATATGCTTACGATCAGGATGTGCTCTGGCCTGGATGCAGGGTGTTTGCTCCTCCAGAGGCGTGAGTGTTCTCTGTGGGAGAATGTACTTCCCGTGTCCTCGATCAGAATTCTGGGCACAGCAGATTTTTTCTGTATTGTCCCACAGAGAACAACTCATGTCTCTGCAAGAATAAATTGTCATACTGCGGCTCAATAAGCTGCACCGCATGTCAGTTTATGAAGAGGAAAAATGAAGCACAGTGAGATGAGATTTCGGTAAATCCATGCACTGTGCTTGTCCTGCAGAACGCAGTGAAAATATTATGTGTCTAAAACCCTGCTAATCCTGATCATAGGTCTGGTCCCTAAGGGCTTGATCACATATGTGTTAGGGAATTTAATTTATATTTCCATATTTAGGAAAGGAAAAATGAAATTAAACCCCTTCTTTATCGCGATATACCTATGTTTATGAGGCCTCCTCCTTCTCATGTTCTTGTTTCTGGTATGTGTTGTATCCATGTATTTCATGATTACCATATGTTCCCATTAAAACTTATGGTACTGCTCACATATCCGTGTGTTTACTATATCTTTCTTGTAAGATTGGTTCTGCTCCAATATCTCTGTAGTAAGCTTGGTTCTGCTCCCATTTCTCTGTAGTAAGCTCATTTCTGCTCCCATATCTCTTTAGTAAGCTTGGTTATGCTGTCATATCTGTGAGTTAGCTGTGTTCTTCTCCCATATCTCTAAAGTAAACTCAGTTCTGCTTCCATATCTACTATATGTTCCAGGCTGCTTTTAAAGTCTTTTACCTCTGCTTCTTTAATGTAGCAAGGTGCACAATATTGTAGTGGCCTTATTCAAGTGCTAAGGTGATGGGCAAAAAATAATCAATATTAGTTGTAGCAATAACGAACCTTTATTGCCCTTTACAGCTTCACAATGCGTTTCGACACCACCTGATGAAGACAAATACCTCTGTCGAAATGCATTGTGGAGATGTAAAGAGCAATAAAGGTTTGTTATTGCTAAACTAATATTGATTATTTATTGCCCATCACCCTAGCACTTCAATATGACCGCTACAATATTGTGCACCTTGTTCCCCTTCCCTTGCTGAGGGAGTAATGGCAGTAGAAGCTCCGGAATCTAAAGCATCCGGGCTGAAGAACCTGGCGTCACAAAGCAACCCAGATCAACACTAAAGGACCTGTGGTAACGTACTTCCAGTCATCCCGTTAACGAGGTATAAACCCGGAAACAGCGCAGGAATGGCGACAGAAGCAAGCGTCTCCATAGCTCCTGCACTGAGGGTAACATCTGTCTACAGTGAGCGATAAGATGGGGATGTGCAGGGGTACACAACCTCATCAGGTTAGTGGTCCCTTGGCTCCTTGGTAAATAGCCAACAGCCACCAGATTATTTCACATTGCACGCCTCTGTCTGTTTGCTTTACATCTTTAATGTAGCAGCCAGAGATAAACAGGCCAAAGGTGGGTCGCTGTAACTTAAGGGTCACTGCCTTGTGATTACCCCCCAGGCAGAAATGTGGTAGCCAGCCCCTGTTCACATTCATGGTTTTATAGGTCTGTTCACACTCATGAAACACTGTTGTGAATTCTTTAGAGCTCCATCATGTGGTTGTTGCTGGTGATGCAGCTGACTGTGTGGGCTTCACAGGTGATGGCGATTGGCAATCTGGTTCTTGTAGCATATAATGGTTGGAAGTGGATCAATCCTTGCCAGTTTTCTTTTGTTCTTGGAGGAGTCCACATCTCTGATATCTTCTGCTCTGTGGAGATCTTTGCAATATAAGTGAACGTTTTTTTCACATTTTGTGGCACACTTTTGTGTGCTTAAGGATCTGCTTATGTTTTGTTTTATTGTGAGATGTGGGTTTGCTATCTAGTCTGTATATTTGTTTATCTGCTCTCAGATAAGAATTTTTCTTCCTAGGAAATTTACCATTCACTATTATCTTTTATTTCCAGTTCTGCTGCCGTTTCATTCATAGAAGTCTGCAGACATAGAGGTCGCCGAGTCTTAGTGACTCAGGGTAATTTTTGTAATATCTGCTGTTGGTGGTTTTTGATAGTGTTTTATACTGACTGCAATAATAGTCTTTCCTATATAGCTAGTGTGGCCTTTTTTGCTAAACCTAATACTCTGCTTGTGTTTGTTTTTCCTTCTCTTGTTTCCCAGTTAATATCTGTGGGGGGCTTGCTATTCTTTTGGGGTTCTGCTCTGAGGCAAGATAGCTTTTCCTACATCCCTTTAGTAGTAGTTAGTTCTTCGGCTGTGCAGAGGTGTCTAGATCTGGTTAGTTACATCCCACGGCTACTTCTAGTTGCGGTGTGTAGTCAGGGATTGCGGTCAGTACAGTTACCGACGACTTCTACGGAATCTGAATGTTACTCCTGAGTCATCAGTTCATAACAAAACACCATACTATGGATATTGCTTCTTGAAAATGTGCAATCTCTTTATTTCATTTCATTCCATACATTTACAAGACAGGTTCTTAGCATGTGCACAAGTGTATAATTACTATTGATTTTGTTCTTGTATTGCTGCCCACTAGCATACTAGATGAATCGGTGCTGAGCTGAATAAACATATTTGTTTTCATTATTTCTCCTCTGTATATGTCAGGCTTCAATAATCTCTCCACCCAACCGCAAGCCCAGGTGTTACCTGTGCCATGTGAAATGGGATTTGCAGTACGCAGTTTGGCTATAGATCCTCTGCAGGATAAGCTTGCTCTGGAGGATGTCATCCTCCTCACCACAACAGGGACAGAGGGTGCTTCAGCAGCATCAGAACCAGAGCAGCCTGCACAGGATATGGACACCATACAACCCACAGTGGTTACTCATATGCAGCGAGGTTCGGATCCAGTGCTTGGCTCGCGTACCAAAACAAGACCTCACAGTCAGGATGTGAGCATTTCACTATGACAGCTGGGAGCACCAAATGTCAAATTCCAGAGGATCTTGCAGCATGCCTGGCTGTATTACGCCTGCAGCCGATGCCAAAGCTACTGGATCTGCAAATTTATGAGGACCAGGAGCATGATGAGGATGATGAGAAGTCTATGGAAGAGGAGAAGGTAGAAGAGGCAGAAGGCTATGTTTCACATCTGTGTGTGGGACTCCTGCTAGAGGCTTTCAACTGGGAAAATGCCATATGGGGAGCCCTACCTATTCTAAGCAACTATCCAGTGTGGCATGAATAACCCCTTACTGTCTTTTTTAGGAGATTCGGCTCTCAGATGACATTGCCCGAGAGTGTTAGCATGGGCCTAAAGTCAATCTTTTTAAAGACCAATGTATCCGAGTCAAAGTGTTAGCATTCTTCAAGAATAGGAGGTTTGGCTTCCTAGCTGAAAATTATACTGGGCATCAGTGTTCATCATGGTCCACCCAGCTGCATAATTATCTTCCCTAAAGACTCTGCACAATCCTTGTTGGGGAGGAGGTCATCTTCTTGAAGGTGATGGGCAGCAAAGGGTGGATCATGGCTGGTGTAAAACGAGTTGCCACTGCCGATAACTTTGAGAACTGGCAGCAGGAGGTCAACCAGGAGAGAATGTGGTGGTGGGTGGAAGCCATACCTCTCTTGGTTAGGCAGCCAGCGGAATCCAAACCCACAGGGGCCATAGATCCTAAATGGCCTGTCGATTTTGCCCAAGCTGCTCCTGACTCTCCTAGCGAGGCTGATCATCACATAATTTCTCCATTGTCTTCTCCACGGATAGCAATGAAAGGGTGTGCTGGGGGCAGGTGGTGGTGGAGAATTCCCCAGGAGGAGAAGTCCCTATGACCCCCCTCAAGACCATCCGGCAGTGGAGTATCATCAGAAATGGTGACCTTAATATCGGGAAGCAAATTAAAAAGGTGCTGAAGTCTTTTTACTCTGAATAAAGAGAGGACTGACCTAAAAAGGCAAGTTGTTGGGTTGCTGACCATTCCCTTAGTTGGCATTTAGTTCTAAGAAAGACTTTTTTCAGTATTTGTTGACTTCTTTGAAAAGCCAAGCTTTTATTAACTTTATTTTTTCCCTTCCTAAGTTTAGCACCGAATACGCTTCCTCCTGCTTAATTAGCAAGCATGCATGCAGTTTTTGAGTTACAACTAAAAGCTCTTAATGGACTTGGCACCATTTTAATATAGTCTCCAGATCCCTGTGGGATTTTCTTTATATATACAGTGTATAATCATACATGTGCATATAGTCTGTGCTAGAATAAAGTTTTTTTACTTAAACCATTGTGCTCGACTGTTTCTGCTAAGATGTCCTTTCAAACTGCCCTACAAAGACTGGCAAACAAGCTGCAGGCCTCTGGCCTGACAGTTTGAGGTATGGAAATGACAAAAATTACACCAACCCCTGTAGAACAAGGCTGGCGAAGTGCAGTCTTCAAGGGCTGCAAACAGTGCATGTTTCAGGATTTTCCTAGCATTGCACCAGGTGCTGAAATCATCAATTCTGCAGGTGAACAAATTAGCACCTGTGTAGGGTGTGGCCCCCTACTCACCTACGGCAGCATCTAAGCATCTGATCTCACGCAAATGCACATCGAGGCCAATGACATCAGCCATCGGCTCACACTCCTGACAAGTCCTCGCTGTGCGCCTGCATGAGTTCAGATGCTTAGACACCGGTGCATGTGAGGAGGGAGCCACACACAGACAGGAGAAGGAACAGAGAAGCAGGAGGCGGCACAGAGAGGCCGGAGGCATGGGGAACACCGTGAGCAGCGAGGACTCCATAACCAGTAATGCCCTCCGGACTCCTTATCTGTAAGCTTTCTAACTTGTATTTCTCGGGGTACAAGGGGGTAGAAACATGGGAGACCCCTTCCCTGAATGCATCAGACATGTTGCATTCAGGGGGTGCTTTCAGTTTGCAAAGCTTCAGGGGGGTGAGAGGTCTTCTTTAAGTCTAAATATTCCCAGCTCCAATGGTAATCCACACAGCACGATGTCTAGCAAAGCACACTCGGCACAGCTACTGTACATCACTAACAGAAGCGTGCAGCTGCATGGATTTCTATTGAACTGCAAGCTTCTGTCCAGAGTATGGGTGGCCGTGCAGGGTTATGCACGTGAGACTCACATGTATGTCGCCCTGTGTGACTTCAGCCTCCCACTGATCCTCAGCTGTAAGCGGTGACGTCAGACAGTTCATCTGAGGTCACCGTTATACCAATTGTCGCAGTAACTCAGCTGTGACTGCAGATGAACTATCTGACATCACTGGTCACAACTGTCTATCAGTGAGAATCAGCTGCTAAAATGTGCAGACACTGTAATAATCTCAGCTCATTTCTTGTATTTGTGCCTGGACATCATTGTGCATTATCGTCAGCAGGTATGTTTGGGCTTAATAAGTGGGTGACAGTGGGTTGTCTGTGTGTGTTATTTACAATAAATCTATTTTCTCCTTATGTATTATTTATAATAAAGGATTTTTCTCAGCATCTGGGTTTTTTAACTATTTCTATACCAAATTGGTAATGTGGGGGTATCATAGATGCTTCAACATTACCAATCCAGGGGTTTATGACAGTCAGCTGACAATACTCATGTACCAATTAACCCTTTAAATACCCTTATGGCCCCTTTACACGCAGCTACAGGTAACAGGTTTTCCACAGGTAACTTACTGGCTAGAATGAAATCATGGAGACATGGTTTTATCTTGTTGCTGTGTACAAATGGAACTATGTCTCCATGATTTCACTTCAACCAGTAAGTTACCTGTGGAAAACCTGTTACCTGTAGCTGCGTGTAAAGGGGCCATAACTGCCACTGCACTAGAGCAGTGGGAAAAGGTGGGGCAAAGCACCTGGGTTGGCAAATTTTCTGGTTGCTGGTAATCCAAAAGGCCATTTTTTTTTATTATTCATAACAAAATAATTTGAAAAAAAAATAGCTGGGGTCACCTCGGTTTTGGATTACTAGCCAAGGTTAAATGGCCAAGTGTGGTTTGCAGGATGCAGCTGTCTGCTGTACCCTAGCTGTTGAAGAAAATTAGGAGGTACCCAACATGGTTTTCTTTTTTCAATACATTTTTCTTTCTTTTTATAAAAAGACAAGGCTAAAACATCCTCAACATGAAAGGCACTAAAGGGGGGCAAGCTTACAATATAAAGGAGAGTGGGACATTATATACCGTGTTTCCCCAAAAATAGGGCACCCCCCCAAAAAAAAATAAGGCATGCCAGGGGGTTTAATGTGCCTGTAAATATAAGGCACCCCACGAAAATAAGGCATGTCTCTATTTTACCAATACCAGCATGCCACCGATCTGAAGACCAGGGCATGCAGCTGTGACTCCTCCAGCCCGCCCCCTGCTTTTGTCCCAGTACCCGTCACTGTGAGCGGTGCCACAGATGCATGTAGACCGGCACCACTCCATTTTTCAAGCCCCCTGCCATTGTCCTGGCCAATCACAAGCCAGGAACTGCCCAGCGGCCAATCACTGGCCAGTTACTGCATGACGTCGGCTTCTGGCCTGTGATTGGCTGCCCAGTTGGCTCCTGGCCTGTGAATAGTTGGGCTAGTGGCACCATACACCTACGGCACCTGCGGCAAGGAGATGAGAGTGGTGCCATCCTCCTTGCAGCGGCGAGCAGCGGGACAGCGGCGGGCAGCTGAGAGCGGCGCCGGAATGCAGCAGGGACCGGTGAGAAGTGTCCCTGTCTGTGTTTGTGCGTGCTCCTGTGTGCGTGCCCCTGTGTGTGTGCCCCTGTGCTTGTGTGTCCCTGTGTGTGTGTGTTCCTGTGTGTTTGTGTGTCCCTGTGTGCGTGTCCCTGTGTGCTTGTGTGTCCATGTGTGTTTGCCTCTGTGTTTGTGTGTCCCTGTGTGTGCCCCTGTGTGTGTGTCCCTGATACCATAGTGGGGGATGATGGGGTTACTTTATTGGGGGCCACATGGGGATGATGAAAGGTCCTTTTTTTGTTCAGCAATAAATGTGAATCCTTGGTCATGGACAAGTAAGACACCCCGAAAATAAGACATGGTGCATCTTTCGGAGCAAAAATTAATATAAGACGCTGTCTTATTTTCGGGGAAACACGATAGTTGTTTGACATATATCGCTAAATCTATCTCTACTTTCCATCCATCTATGCTTTCCATCCATGTATCTTTCATCTATTTTTGTATGTTTCTATCCATCCATTCACTTGAACAGCTGAAAACTTGAGTAATTTTTAAAATTATAAAACCTTAAAAGATTTTAAAATCTTAAAAAATATTATTAAACCACTGTTGCCCCAGGAGTGGCGGTTCCATTACATGCGCCATTCCTGGCACCTTGCCTTGGTTTCTCACTCACCTGGTCCATTGGAAAACAGGATAATGGAATTTGGCATTAATGTCAGCTGGGCAATGTCAGCTTGCATGAAGCCTAGAGGTTAGTAATGCCCAGGCATCAATCACATACCCAATATTACTAAAAAATTCAGTAAGGACACAAATGACCACATCAATAAAATATTTTTTTGAAAATTAACACTCCAATACATTCCGCCGTTATCATTTTTTAATTAAAATAAATTTTTCCATTTTTTTAAAGTCTCCCATTCCACTCAACAACAAAAAAAGCATGTAAAAAATAATAAAAAAAACAAAACAAAACAAAAAAAATGAATCCCAAATAAATTCTGAAGTAGTCTCAGCACATGGGGAAAAAATCAGTAACTGCATCCCCCATTCAGCAGGCACTGCAATACTGCTGGCAGTTTGACAAGTTTTGACTTCTCTGAGATTGTCTCAAGTTACCCAGTGGGTATCACACAAAAATAAATCCCACTGTGTGACCTGAGACAACCTCCGTGACGTCATCCCTGATAACACAATTTTTCTCGTGAAAGACACAGTATTGCGCAAGATGTAGAGGATATATCTTGCCGGTATAATAAAATGATGTTTGTGAGGAGCGGTGACATCAGGGAGGGCAGTGCAATTCAAACTTGCAGGATAGTTCCTATGTGACTCCATGAGTCTTAACTGCAGTACTCTTTGTGGTGGCACCTCTACTCACACTGTCACCAGTATCTGCCTGCCTGCTCTCACTATATAGGGATGCTTTCTGTGATTGTGACCCCCCATATGCTTATAAGAAGGCCCAAGAAGACCTACAGTTGTATGGAAAGGATTCAAGGATTCTTCTTGCCCCCTGGCTACTTCCACCAAGACTTTTAGGGCAGGAGTGGGCAACTCCAGTGCTCAAGAGATGCAAACAGTGCAAATTTTGATTGTTGATTGTACACATTGTCCAATGCTAAGGAAATACTGAAAACATGCACTGTTTGTGGCCCTTGAAGACTGCATTTACCCAGCCCTGATCTACAGGAGTGTGTGTAGTGCTTTTCTGTACCTCACACCTTCAGGCCAGAGTCCATTAAAATGTACAAAAGGTCTTGTGCGGCAATAGAACTTGAACAGGAGAAGCAATTTGGCGTTGACAGGAAGCAGTGATATGATAAAACACCAAGTTTTAATGAAGTCTGTTTAAAACATAGTGTAGCACACAGTCACAGATCTTTCACTGATGACTCGCATATTTGCCAATTCTGTAGTGTAGGCCACTCCCACACCATCTACAGGGGTTGCAGGATCTACTCTTACAGGGGCATTGACCAGCACAGCTTGCCCTTCAACACATCCTGTCATGGCTACTGCTACAGATGGGGATGGAGGAATTAGGGGATGACCACCCTCTGTAGGACACTCTGGAGGAACTCGGTCAAGCCTGACAGAATTTCTGACTCCAGTAGGTTTTACTACAGCTGGCTGGCTAACATGCTAATGCCTGGTTTTAAGCCCTCTCCAAATCCTCTGCGGTGGCGACCCAACTTACCCTAACACGTACCAACCCTTTCTGCCCTTTACCTTCATGTAGGTGACTACTTCCTCAACATCGAGAGTGTGGAGTCGTGAAAGCAGATGGTCATGCAGCAGGGTGGACTAGTGTAGGTTTACGTAGCACCTGTCACCAGTCCCATCTTCAGCAAGGAACCCAACCCCTCTTCTGGAAAAAGGTCATAACATTGTTATTCAAAGTCATTACACTTAGGCCCCTACAATCACTCTCAGACAAGGGCATGTGAGAGCCTAATTTCTTCCTGAAATGACAAGGGCCAGGGTGGTACATGCCTAAAAGGATAATTGCTGAGAGGGGGTATGGGTTGCTCCCAGTTAAAGACCTACACTCCCTGAAAGAAGTTATGTCGCTTATCCATGTTATGTAAATAAAAGCTTATAACCTGACGTTAAAGGGAACCTGACCCCTCCAAATCACCCCCAACCCTATTAATACCTGTCCCTTCACCCTAACATATCAGTATTAGTGCTCCTTTTCTATAAAAGAAAGCGCTCTGTAACATTGGAATAAGAAACAATATACACTTACAAATCTGAGACTTCTTATCCCTGAATAAGTCTCACAGGGTGTCCCCCGTGAGACTCTAAGCCCTCCCTAGGTGCTCATTTTCACGCCCGAATGATCCACCCTCTCTCTGTCTGTGCTGCTGTGATGTGGAGCTGAAGGCAGGACTAATGATTTGCATTCTGTGAGTGATAGAGAGGGGGGAGGGTAAAGACTGCACAAGCACAGCACATAGACAGAGAGAGGCTGGATCCTGGAGCCTGCAAAACAACACGCCCTATGGGCTAAAGAATATAGCCCCTGCTAGTTATAATTCCTAATGAGTAAGTATTAAAACATTTTTATGCACTTTCACAGGATGCTTTTAGGAGACAAAAGAAGTGTGAGATTCGTGATAACATGCTGCGGAGACATGTTTTGGTAGTTTAGGAGGTGTTCTGGAGGTGACAGGATCCCTTTAAATTCATCCATTGGTTGTATAAATTACTCTTTTGAAAGCTGAAACCCTTCGAAATTTAGTTTAGGTTAAGAAAATAAATTGGCATCAATGCTGAAATATTGATCATTTAAAGAACACAGAATGGGTCAGATTTTGGCAAGACAAAAGTTTTGTCGCCCACAGAAAGTAATATGATTTTCAAACAAAAAATTAACGTAAAATGCAAATATATGTTGCATAACATTGGTGAATGAAGTTGTGGTGCTATTAGAGTCATATTTAAGTCATACTCAGCAATTATAATCTACAATGTACCCTATTTTGTAACATTTAAATGCACGAAGCTAAATATAGAGAAGAGGCTTCTCACAATAAGGAACTGAACCAATTGCCATAAAGCTAAATAATATTCATTATAGGTCCTGCCTCATAGTACTGTATATGTGGAGGCTGTGTTCTTATCAAATACTTAGTAGTTAGATGGCAGGATGTATAGTAAATAACCCAAAGGTATTATTAGAAATCCATAAACAGCAGACCTTATGAGTGTTAAATGGACCTATCAATAAAATGCCATAAGTGCTTACCCATTGCACTGAGGGAATTGTGGGTCTGGGGGGCCCCAACACACGTTTCTCTATGGCTTCCTAATACAGCTTCCTTATGTAATTGAAAACTACTTTTGATGCATAATGTAAAGGTCAGAAAAGTAGATGCCACATATTGGAGTTTAGATTTTTATTAAATTGTTTTAGGGTGCCATGTCACATTGGCAGAGCCCCCGAGGGGCCAGACCAGATTCTACTGGTTTCTACTCCTCCATAACTGAGCACACATTAGAAACTATATCCCCCACTGATTTCATGTAATGGTGCAGTGAGCACATTTACACCATATGTGCCTCACAGGATTTTATACCATTGAGCGGTGAATAAATAAGAGTTACATTTTACAAGAAAAATGTTGTTTTAGCCCCAGGTTTTAATTTTTTAAAGCGAATTAACAAAAAAAACAAACAAAACCTCAGAGTTTGTTCTGATATTTCTCCTGAGTGTGTCAATACCATACATGTAATCAGGTAATACTATTTAGTCACTGTGAAAAGCTCAGAAGGGAATGAGTGCCATATTGTAGTGCAGAATATGCACTGTTGTGGTTTGCGAGTGCCTTGATCCACTGGAAGAGGCCTGGAGGTGCCAAAACAGCATAAGCCCCATAAGTGACCTCATTTTATAAACTATACCTCTCACTGAATTCATCTACAGTCCCTGACAAAAGTTATGTCGCTTATCCATGTTATGTAAATAAAAGCATATAAACTGACGTTAAATTAATCTATTGGTTTTATAAATTACTCTTTTAAAAGACGAAACCCTCCCAAATGTGCTTTAGGTTAAGAAAATAAATTGGCATCAATGCTAAAATATTGATCATTTAATGAGCACAGAATGGTCAGATTTTGGCAAACAAAAGTTTTGTCACCTGGTCATATAATGCACCCAATCCTAGTTTAAATCCTCTCCTGTGCTCAGTAAATTATCGGTTATTTAGTGGGTGTGTATAAAAAGAAACCCAGCACCCCAGACCTTCACTTGAACTGCAACTTGAGCTCTGACAACACCCTGCAATCAAAGCCTTGATCAAGCGGCTGAAGAGCAGATCGACTGCAGAGGTGGCTGGCACATTTAATGTGTCTCAGCGTCAAGTGCAAAGAATTAAAAAATGATTTGAAGAGACTGGAGATGTGTTTGACAAGCCCAGGTCCAGCAGACCCTGCAAGACAACAACTTAGGAGGAATGTTTGCAAGCCCCTCTTCCACTGCAGCAGAGCTCCAGCAGGCCTGGTCACCTCAAGTCCCTGTGTCAACTAGAACAGTTTGTAGGATTCTGTCTCGAAATGACCTTCATGCTGAAATAAGTGCCCAGAGGCCAGCACTAAACAAAAGGCTAATAAAAAACAAAAAACGTGTGGCATTTGCAGAGTCCTACTGCCTGCTAAACAGATGGATGCTGGAAAAGTGGCAGAAGGTGGATTTCTCAGAAGAATCTTCAGTAGAATTACACCACAGCTGCCGCAAATACTGCAGGAAACCTACTGGAGCCCGTATGGATCAACAATACACCCAGAAAACAGTTACATTTGGTGGTGGAAAGATCATGGTTTGGGGTTACATTCAGTATGGGGGTGTGCAAAACATTTCTAAGGTGGAAGGCAATATCAATAGCCTAAAATATCAAGACGTATTAGCTACCTTTTACATTCCAAATCATAAAAGGGGTCAAATTCTGCAGCATGATTGTGCTCCATCTCATACATCCATCTCTACAACAAAGTTTCTTAAGACTGCATTCTTTGCTATTCCTGATGACTTCATTAATACATTGTATGAATTATGGTTGAACTGCATGGATGCAGTCCTTTAAGCTCTTGGAAGTCACACAAAATATTAAATATGACTCTAATAGCACCACAACTTCATTCACCAATGTTATGCAACATATATTTGTATTTTAAGTTACCGTATATACTCGTGTATAAGCCGACGCGTGTATAAGCCGACCCCCTACTTTTGCCCCCAAAATCTGGGGAAAACTATTGACTCGTGTATAAGCCGAGGGTGGACCCCAGCACAGTTATACAGACCCCAACAGTGTGGTATACAGGCCCCCGATGGTATACAGGCCTCCCCAGTGGTAGTATACAGCCCCCAGCAGTGTGGTATACAGCAGCCTCCCAGTGGTATATACAGGCCCCAGCAGTGTTACAGCAGCCTTCCCAGGGTATATACAGCAGCAGCCCCAGGGTATATACAGCAGCAGCCCCATGGTATATACAGCAGCAGCCCCATGGTATATACAGCAGCAGCCCCATGGTATATACAGCAGCAGCCCCAGGGTATATACAGCAGCAGCCCCAGGGTATATACAGCAGCAGCCCCATGGTATATACAGCAGCAGCCCCAGGGTATATACAGCAGCAGCCCCATGGTATATACAGCAGCAGCCCCAGGGTATATACAGCAGCAGCCCCATGGTATATACAGCAGCAGCCCCAGGGTATATACAGCAGCAGCCCCATGGTATATACAGCAGCAGCCCCATGGTATATACAGCAGCAGCCCCATGGTATATACAGCAGCAGCCCCATGGTATATACAGAAGCAGCCCCAGGGTATATACAGCAGCAGCCCCATGGTATATACAGCAGCAGCCCCAGGGTATATACAGCAGCAGCCCCAGGGTATATACAGCAGCAGCCCCATGGTATATACAGCAGCAGCCCCATGGTATATACAGCAGCAGCCCCAGGGTATATACAGCAGCAGCCCCAGGGTATATACAGCAGCAGCCCCATGGTATATACAGCAGCAGCCCCAGGGTATATACAGCAGCAGCCCCAGGGTATATACAGCAGCAGCCCCATGGTATATACAGCAGCAGCCCCAGGGTATATACAGCAGCAGCCCCATGGTATATACAGAAGCAGCCCCATGGTATATACAGCAGCAGCCCCAGGGTATATACAGCAGCAGCCCGAGGTATACAGTCCCCCCCCATGCTCCGTAAACCTGTAAAGGAAGATGATTATACTTATCACTGTCCCGCTGCCGTCCCCGCTCTGCATCGCGCTCCTCCATCTGCATCGCGCTCCTCCATCTTCATTCACCGGCTTCCGACTTCCTGTGTTCTGCGCCGACAATGACGTCATTGTCGGCCGACAGGAAGCCGGAAGATGGAGGAGCGCGATGCAGATGGAGGAGCGCGATGCAGAGCGGGGACGGCAGCGGGACAGTGATAAGTATAATCATCTTCCTTTACAGGTTTACGGAGCCTGGGGGGCCTGTATACTGATGGGGGACCTGTATACCTCTGGGGGGGGGCGCCCGTGTAGTGACTCACGTATAAGCCGAGGGGGTAACTTTTCAGCCCAATTTTTGGGCTGAAAAACTCGGCTTATACGCGAGTATATACGGTAATTATTTGTTTGAAAATCACATTACTTTCTGTGGGCGATAAAACTTTTGTCTTGCCAAAATCTGACCATTCTGTGTTCATTAAATAATTAATATTTCAGCATTGATGCCAATTTATTTTTTTAACCTAAACCACATTTGGGAGGGTTTCAGCTTTCAAAAGAGTAATTTATACAACAAATGGATTAATTTAACGTCAGGTCATACGCTTTTATTTACATAACAATAATAAGCGACATAACTTCTGTTAGGGAGTGTATGGCGCAGGTGCTACAGAAGGCAGGGAAATAGGGGATTCTCCAACTACTATTTCCTCATCAACCTCCTCCTCCTCCTCAATTTGCCGATCCACCAGCTGCAGCACTGACTGCAGGTTTATAAGGCAATGCATGTAGCAGTATCTGCGTCTAGCCTGTGCTGGTCCCAGCTGGCATATGGAACAGCTCAGCTTCTGACTGTGAGCTGCATTCCGGTGGGCCATCATCAGGCATATGGGATCACCACTGGATTCTGATCTTGCTATATATCAGGCCCAATGCGAGGAGTCCAGTTGTGCCCCAGCTCACATGTGAGTATCTCCTCTGAAGGCTATTCTGGTTGTGGAGAAGCACTCTCATCCCCTGGGGTGGAGATAAAAATCAGCTCCTCCAGTGCAAACATCTCTTGGGGTAGATTCATCAGGTCTCCAAAGTGCGGACATCAGTCACATGGGTACACAGAGTTGTTGCATTGCATGGCAATCCCAAGATGGCTTCAACCTCCACAATGAAGCGTCTTTCCTTTAATTTTAGGTGGTACATTGTTAAACCTGTGTTACTCTTAGTAAAAAGACAATAAACCTTTGTCACGAAATCAAAATTCTTGACATGAATTCTAATCCACATAAAGATATAGCTAAACCATTAATTATGTGATTCATAAAGGTTAATTGCTTTCTATTAAATATATGATTTTCCCATTACATCTTTAAGTATTCTCCTTTCATTAGTTATTGTGACTATTTTTGGTTATCTATGATCATATTAAATATGATCATGCACTAAAGTCTGAAGGCAGATCCTGCTCATCTGAGCTTTTGTCAAAGCTTTTGCCTGTAAATCTCACAGGGATTCCCAATTGCTTTGATTTGCAATGGGCCTTTCTACTTTCAAAAAAGAAAGGATGATCTTGTATCTATATAGAGTCTAAAAACAGTGGAGAAGCCTAACTAGTGTTTTAAATCATCTTATCCACTGGGAAGTGAGTGACAAGAGCTAATAATCGAAATCTTTGTCAAACATGCTGAAGTTTTCGACAGTGGAAGGAAGTCTTATAATAATTTTTAGGCTCAAGGGAAATTAAAAGCAAAATAATTCCTCACTTGACTTACAGGATAAACAAGATACATATGTGAGCTGTTAAAAATAATACATTGGCCATAATAGAAGACAGTTTTAAAGATTTCATGCAACTCAGTAAAAGTCAACAACATACGATAATGTTAAAGGCTATGCTCTCTTTCTTGGATGTTGAGTATCTTTGACATTTTTAATTGATGTCATTGGGCTTAAAGTTTCTGATAGAGTCAGAAGATGCCTCATGGCAGCACATTTTCAACACATCTCTAAATTTAGCTGCCTCACGCTTATTAAGTGAAAAGCAAAACTATTTGGAAATATCAAACTTAGCTACCGATAGTTTTAGTAAGCTAACTCTAAATGTATAACTATAACAATTGCTTAAAACACAATATTGTTGGAAAACATCACTAAAAATTTCCTAATATACTATACTTCAGGTTTGTTAATTCACCTGATTTTTTTTTTGTTCAACACCTAGCACTGTCATTCAACTAAAATTATATATGGAAAAAATAAATTGTATTATGAATTGTATAGGTATGTTGTACACACTCAACTGTCATTTTATTAAAGACAATATGTCCAATTGAAACAAGTGAGCAACCTACTTGTACAGTAGTAAGTTATTCGGGAGCTCTCAATATTCATCATCTTTGTAGCCAATTAAAGAAAAAACACACAAAACATACTTTACTATCATTTTTATTCTTTTTTTGTCTTAGATTGCTCATTTTTAATAGTGTGTTGGGTACTCATCTTTCCTTCCACCACCAACACAAGTCCTTATGGATATACATTTTTAGTAATTAAAATCTAATGATATTACATTCATGTAGTTCACAGAATATGTTCCTATACACATATTTATTTTCTTGTGGTGTATTTAACAAACACAAAAAAATAAAAAATAAAATGGCAAATTGTTCATAGTTTCACAGAAAATCCCAAGAATTCGATCAGAAAAAATGTTGGAATCTTTCCAAAATTGTGAGTAAACAACTTTGTTTCAAGCCTCTGATGCTCGTTCAAACTCATTTGTGGTAACTAACAGGTGTGGGCAATATGAAAATCATACATGAAATCCCCCCAAAAATAGTTGCATTGTGTCTCTGAGTGTTCCACATTAAGCATGGAAAACAGAAATAGGAGGAAAAAAAAACTAAAATATCAGTAATCTCATGGTTACGAGTCCCTCTCCAGAGATCTTAATGTTCCTTTGTCCATGGTGTACATAATGACCAAGACATTTACAGCCCATGGCACTGTAACTTATCTCCATGGATATAGATAGTAGAGAAAAATTGATGAAAAGCTGCAACAGAGAATAGCTCGGATGGTGAATAAGCATTCTCAATCAAGTTCCAAAGAAAGTCAAGATGTCCTGCAAGCTCAGTGTACATCAGTGTCAGTGTGAGCTATCCATCTACATTTGATTGAAAGGAAACTCTATCGCCTGTTTCACATATATGCGCTCACTGCGCTAGGCTGCCCTGGCTGCCCTGCGCCAGCGCAAAAGAAAGCGCAGGGCCATTTAGGGCCTGGGGCAGACTAGCGCATGGAGCGCATACATGCCCTCATTAGTGATCAGCTGTGCTCGGTGCCCCTGTTATCTCCTATGGCTGAGCGCGCGCTCTGCCTAATGAGAAGCACAAGTGAAAGAGGCAGAGTGCATGGCGCATGCGCCTGCTCTGACGCTCCCGGAAACGCCCCAATAGGACGTTTCCAGGTGCGTCAGAGCAGGCGCATGCGTCGTGCGCTCTGCCAATTTCACTTGCGCTTCTAAGTATAAAGAGCGCAGCGCTCAGCTGTGTTCGGCCATAGGCTATAATGGGGGCACCGAACGCAGCTGAGCACTAAGGGGGTACTAGTATGCGTTTACAGTAACTATAAACGCGCCCCACAGTGCCCCCAATCACCTCTGTGCCTGCACCTGCACCAGCGCGCCCAGGCTGGTGCAGGTGATGTGGTCAGACGCAGAGGTGAGGAACAGGCCTCTGGCTGGAGACCTAAAAGGTCACCACTGCTGATGTAGAGACATAAAAAGATATAATGCAGTTTGCCATAATGTATGTCAGTAAGCACAATCCTTTCCAAAAAGCATCTTGTGGAAAGATGAGCCCCAGTTAGAGTTTTTTGGTAAAGCATATCATTCTACTTCTTAATAAAAACAGAATGAGGCTTAGGCTCGGACACGCTCTCTACTTACATGCTAGTCTCTCAGACAAGACTCAGAAGAGGCTGTAGCAGTGCCCCTGAACGGCCTCTCCCTTCTGGACGGGGAATGTGGAGCTGCATAAAAACACAAGCAGCTGACATTCCTGTCCAGAGAGGGAGAGGCCGTTCAGGGACACTGCTACAGCCTCTTCTGTAAGTAGCAGAGTGTGTTTGATCCCTTACATAGAAAAAAAACACAGTATTTACAACCAAATATGGTAGAGGCTCAAAGATAGATTGGGGTTGTTTGCAACCTGTGGTACTGGATGGCTTTACTGTGTGCATGACATCATGAAATCTGAAGATTACCAAAGTGTTTTGGATCAAAATGTAGTACCCAGTGTCATGAAAGTGGGTTTGTGTCCTTGGTCATGGTCTTCCAGAAGGATAATGAAGTCAGACATACTTCATTAAGCCCCCAGAAATGGATAGAAACAAAGCACTGGGAAATTCTGAGTGGCCAGTAATGAGTATAGATCTAAATCTCATTATAGAACCTTTAGACAGCTTTTAAAAGTTTTGGGAGAAGGCTTCCTTCAAAAATGAGAGACCTGGAACAGTTTGAAAATAAGAGAAATTCCAGTTGAGAGGTGTAAGAATTTGTTCATGGTTCTAAGGCTGGCTTCACACTGCAGTTTTTCACTGATCAGTGTCCATCGGGCCTGTTTCACATCTAAGAATGGTGTGCGTTTTGCTAAATTTGCGGTTTTGGCGTTTTTACCGCTAAAAACGCATAAAAACGCTAGCGTTTTTGGTCCCATAGGTTTTAATGGAAACGCATGTAAAAACGCAGGCAAAAACGCAAAACGCATGCGTTTTTGCAAACGCCGCGCTAGATGCATTTCCCGACGTTTTGGGCCGCGTTGGCAAAAACGCATGCGTTTTGCTTTTTGAAAACGCTCATGCGTTTTTACCTGCGTTTTTACATGCGTTTTTACATGCGTTTCCATTAAAACCTATGGGACCAAAAACGCTAGCATTTTTAAGTGTTTTTAGCGATAAAAACGCCAAAAAACGCAAATTTAGCAAAACGCACACATGCCTTAGATGTGAAAAGAGCCTCAGTGTTTGGGTGCCAAAACCAGGAGTGTCTCCAAAACTCAGAACAGGTGTCAATCTTTCAATTATAGTTTTCTCTGCAAGTTCCTTTCCTGGATCCTCTCCTGGTTTTGGCACCCAAACACTGATGGACACTGATCAGTGAAAAACTGCAGTGTGAAGCCAGCCTTAGAAACAATTGTTTGCACTTATTATTCCAAAGGATGTGCAACCAAATATTAAGTTGAGAGTATTAACATTTTTGTCCAGTCCATTTTTTGGAGAGTGTGTGAAATTTTGTCTAACTTGCCTTTTATGTTTTTTTTGTGTTATTCCAACACACTCAAACAAAAGATAGTGTTAATTGCACTAATTTTCTGGGAGAAACATTTTATTTTATAGGCTGTTTCACACTGCATTTTTTTCCCTGATCGGGTTCCATCAGGTTTGTATGACAAAACCAGGAGAGGAAGCAGAAGAGGAACTTGCAGAGAAAAACTATAATTGAAAGATTGACACCTGTTCTGAGTTTTGGAGACACTCCTGGATTTGACACACAAACTGGATGGAACCTGATCAGGGCAAAAACTGCAGTGTGAAAGCAGCTTAGAATGATTTTAAGGGTATCTGGTTTACGTATATACTCGCGTATAAGCGAGTTTTTCAGCCCAAATTGGGCTGAAAAGTCCTCCCGGCTTATACATGAGTCACTGTATACTGTATACAATGTATACAGTATACAGTGCCCCCCCATCAGTATACAGGCCCCCGCCTTGTGTAGCAATCCTGTAAGGATGAGATTAGTATACTTATCCTGCCGCTGTCCCGCTGCCGCTGTCCCGCCGCCGCTATCGCGCTCCTCCGGCTTCATTCAGCGTCTTCCGTCTTCTTCCGACTTCCTTTGGTGGCGCAGGCAATCACGTCATTGTCTGCGCGCCAGAGGAGGAAGCCGGAAGACGCTGGATGAAGACGGAGGAGCGCGATGGCGGCGGCGGACAGCGGCAGGGATAAGTATACTAATCTCTTCCTTTAAAGGATTGCTACACAAGGGGCCTGTATACTGATATGGGGGGGGCTGCTGTATATACCTCTGGGGCTGCTGTATATACCCTGGGCGCTGTATACAACCTCTGGGGCTGTATACCTCTGGGGCTGCTGTATACTACCTAAGGGCTGCATATACTACCACTGGGTCTCTCGTATATACTCTGGGGCTGCTGTATACTACCACTGGGGCTGCTGCGAAATATCATGGGTTGCGCTGTTACTACACTGGGGCTGCTGTATACTACCACTGGGCTGTGTATATACCTCTGGGGCTGCTGTATTACCCTGGGGCTGCTGTATACACCACTGGGCTGCTGTATACTACCAAAGGCTGCTGTATACTCCATGGGCTTGCAATGTATATATCACAAGGGGTGCGCTGTATACTACCATGGGGCTGCTGCTGTATACTACACTGGGCTGCTGTATATACCTCTGGGGCTGCTGTATATACCACTGGGGCTGCTGCTGTATATACCACTGGGGCTGCTGCTGTATACTACCACTGGGGAGGCTGCTGTATACCACACTGCTGGGGGCTGTATACCTGTGCTGGGGTCCACCCTCGGCTTATACACGAGTCAATAGTTTTCCCAGGTTTTGGGGGCAAAAGTAGGGGGGTCGGCTTATACACGGGTCGGCTTATACACGAGTATATACGGTAATTAAAAGCTCCTCGGTGTCCTTTCTCACCTTCTGAAATCTCACATATGGCAGTACAGCACAATTTGCAACTCACCTGTCAAGCTTTGTGCGAAGGAGAATCATCAACATGGACTCATTAGTAGAAATAACTAAATCGAAGCAATTGGAACCAAATTTGAATCCAGTTTTATGAAAGTTCCAAGTCCCAGCAAGTTTATACAATATGTGATTCGATTCATGTGATTCACTGCTAGCCAGTTTTCTACATATTGCAGAAAACTGAATCAGATGACATTAAGCTGTTGGGAAAAGGTGTATAACAGTCCGCGCTGCCAGGTCCACCGCCACTCCAAAGAACACACGAGTAGGTGCTGTTCAAACAGTATTCTTTATTTCCTCCGACGCGTTTCAGTGCCCTCCTGGCACCTTCCTCAGGGAACCTGAGGAAGGTGCCAAGAGGGCACCGAAATGCATCGGAGGAAATAAAGAATACTGTTTGAACAGCACCTACTCGTGTGTTCTTTGGAGTGGCGGTGGACCTGGCAGCGCGGACTGTTATACACCTTTTCCCAACAGCTTGATGTTTCTCCACGAGTGAGTGGCCGGTGGAAGTCCAGCAGCAGCCATCAGTGCTTTATCCATATATGCCTTCAAACCAGTTGTGGGTCTCACAACTGGCATAGGTGAGTGAAACCCTTATGCACCATCTTGTCATTTAGTGTCGCTAGTGATAGGGCACTATTGTGCCTCTTGTTCCCCCTCCTTTCTTTTATTTAATCAGCTGACATTGGCATCTTATTAATGCATTGCAGCAACAATATCACATTGAAAAGCACAGTCAAGGAGGAGGGACTATCAAAGCCTTTATGAAAGCCTAAATATTGAGATTGACAGCTATTTTAGGATGATTTTAACCCCTTTAAGACCTGCCTTTTCACTTTTTAGCGCTTTCATTTTTTCCAAACTTCTTCCAAGAGATATACATTTAACATTTTTTCATCAATATAGGTATATGAGGGCTTGATTTTTGCGTAATGAGTTGTACTTGCTGGCCTGGGTGATCACCAGGGAACCGGGATGACTCACTTAGGACCCTCAGTGGTGTGCCTGCCATTCCCTGCACATGGCATTAAGTAATTGACCCCGCCATTTTGGGTTCAGCACAAAGTTCAATTTAAAACAAAGTTCAAAGCGCACAGTACCCGGTTTTACCGGACACGGGATCCTGTTCATGGCGCCAAAAGCTGACCCACCCCAGGGCCGTGGGGTAGCCGGTCCCGGGCTATAGTTCACAGGGATGTCACGGGTGGCATGTGCCTGGGCCCATTGCCCTGGTAGTCACTGAAAAAGGGGTTTGTGACGCCACCTACAATACCCGGTAATGATACCGGTGCTGCTTTCAGACCCTCGGGGTTATGTTTATGCAGCAAGATGGCTACGCTCACTGTAGGTGGAGTGGGGTCCCCGGGGCAGTTGTAATAGTTTATGTACAGTTTTTACACAGGGAGGCATCTTACCACACAGCACAGTCAATTGTCCTCTTCATTGTAGTAAGTGTGCGGCTAATCAGGTCAAATGAAGTACACGAAACCAGTCTTTAACTCTGGACAATTTACTTGCAGGTTTTCAGTACAGGCTATAGGTGATACAGCCTTATGGATCTTGCTGGCCTGGGTGATCACCAGGGAACCGGATGACTCACTTAGGACCCTCAGTGGTGTGCCTGCCATTCCTTGCATCTGTCCCTAACTGCACTCTCCCTTTCCTTAGCACTCTCACACGCAGAGCCCTCAGCCAGTTCCCATGGATCCTCTCTGGAAGGCTCCTCTCCTAGACCTCTGGACTCTCTTTGGGACCTTTTGGGGTGTATGCAGGGTGTCGGCCACAACTTCCCAGAGAAGCTTGTGTCCCTCTGGTTTGGAAGCTCGGGGATCAACGCCCGCACTGCTCTTGGAGCTAGTTCTCCATTCCTGGACTGGGTCCCTCCTGCTGGAGGACTGACTGGCCTGGATTCGGGTGCACCTCAACACCCTAGGATCCCTGTTCTGTCTGGGCCACCTCTCCTGAGGTGCCCTCCTCTGTCTCTCCTCACAGACTTTCTGACTCACTTTCTTCCCGCTCTTCCACAATTCTGCCCTGAAACTCCTCCCACCTGGACTGGGTCTCCCAAGCAATGGGTAAACCCCATGGTCCTCTGCTCTAGAGTGTGTGGATGGGTGTTGTGAGAGTCTTTAGTTAGCATCCCAGTTACCTTAGTCACAGGGATACCACACACACTTGTCTGGGTGTAGTATCCCTCTGTGGCATCCTGACCAGTGGGGCACCACATAAGCAGAGAATGATGCAATCCCCATGCCAGTACTTTAAGTCACACTGTCAGTAATTGACAGCACAATATAAAGGGCTTACAGTGCCAAACCGCTGGTGCAAATGGTTAGCTGCACATGAGCAGCGAATGGTGTGAGCTCATCAGGTGAGCTTGCATCAAGAAGAGGAAGGTAGCCTTAGACGTACCAGTACACCCAAGGTGATGAAGGGTTTGCGATAGTTGGAGTTTATCACAGATCATAATTCAGCAACAGCGACAGGAAAAGAAATCCTAAACGATTTTATAAATAATCTAAACAGTAAATTGTTAAATAATTTCAGTAATGAGGAAGATAAGACAAGTAGTCTGCCAATAATACATAAATTCAATGCATAGGCAGAGAGAAAAATGTGGAATTGTGCTAGAAGCAATGCAAGATTAAAGTCCCTGTTACACGGCACGACATCGTTAACAATATCGCTTAAACGTCACGGATTTGGAATCGTACAAGTGATATCGTTAGGACGTTGTTGAGTGTGACTCTGCAAAATTGCAACGATAAATCGGTTGTATCGCTGATCGCAGGTGTAAGAACATGTTTTCAAGCCACACGATCAATGATCAGCCAACCTGGCATATCGTTGTGTTTGACACCACGATAACGATGTCATTATTCACAGCAATGAGCAGGGATCATTCTCTGGGTTGTGCGAACGATACCTGCTCACAACCTCGTTGGTGAGTCGTCCACGATATCTAGATGTGTGATATCTCACCAACAATGTCAAAATGATGTCTGCAACGACTGCGCGCCCACGAGATCGTTGCCGACATCATTCCAACGTTGTGCCGTGTAACGGGGCCTTAAGTGTGATTGGTCAGTGATATAAAGTAGTTTTCATATGAACTACGGCATTTGGATTTCATTAATCACTGGGGAAAAAGTGAAAAAAAAATGGTGCACTTGATTTTAGGTATATTAACTCTTATTCTTCTGAATTGTCATTCTTTTTTTGTATCAGATTAACTTTTTGAGATCCTGACAGTTGCTCACACATGAATTTGGGATTTTTTCCTTGATAGGGATATTAATTATAGAACAAAAATGTTCTATAAGGCACATGACAAATATTTAAATGTTTATTAAATACAATGCACATTTAAATAACTAGTAAGATATTAGTCAAATACATAAATGATCACCTGTAATTCTATACTGACTCCATTAGTGGTATATTCCACAGAAATCTGTGGCAGCGCAATAGAGCATTTAGCAACCTCGGTGATTTCTTTTCACTACTGGTTTGACCATGGAGAAGCTAAAGGTGGGTATTTTTTAATTGTCCTCAAATTAGAGGACTCAACAAGGATCAACACTTTAAAGATTTATTGAATGATGCTCAGGCAAATTCATGGTCTTCTTTCACTAATGTTGTACAGCCTTTTATTGGGAATTATAAAGGAGATAATTACACTGAATTAGTAAAAGAGAATGCAATCTTCTTTCTGTCACCTTGGCTGCACAATAAGTATCAATGTGCATTATCTCCTCATCATTGTTTTCTGGGAATCTTTTCCCAGAAAACAATTGTGACCTAAGCAAAGAGCAAGGTGAACAATTCCACTGTGATTTAAGAACTATAGAATAAAAGGTACAGAGGATACAGGGATACCTCCATAATGGCAGATTACTGCTGGTCTATTCAAAGTGATTACCATGGTGCAACTCACCGTAAAAAATGTTTAAAATGCCACTTATCTCAGCATATGAACAGTTTATAAATGACATATCTTTATGCATGATTAATACTTATTTTATAATGTAAATTCTTCATAAATAAAATAAATCGACAAGTATGAATTTGTTTTAATAACCAAGAAGCCAAAACTAATAATGTTTAGTAGACATCAGTTTTAGTGTTTGATCAGGCATAAGCAAATAAGTGGGGTAGGTCCCATTTTATTAAATAAAGCTGATAAAAGAAAAATAAGGCAGATTTAGAATCAGCAACAAAAAATGACCTAAATTCAGATTAAATATATCAGGCACCAACTTTCTTATTGCCCAGTGTGATAAATCTTTTGTTTTATTTTTAATGCACTAGTCAGTTAAGCAGGAAAGCACAATAGTGTTTCACTGAAAACAAAATCTGAAATTTAATTTTAGTGTACTCTCACACTTACATCTCAAAAATTGATCTGATGTTCCTCCTGAAAACATCTCTAATATGCAAGTGACATGCGAGTGTCAATCTGTATGTTTTGTGAGTGCTTTGAAAGTGCAATTTTGTTCTCATATAGTGTCCATGTGACATCCATGTGACATCTGTGTGCAATCCATGTTCTGTGCATTTTTAACATTAAACTTTCACATGCTACGTTAATCTATGTACATTTTTATTCTGGGAAGAAAGCAAGCATAAAAGATGTAGATAGATGTTATGATGATGATGATAGATAGATAGATTGATAGATAGATAGATAGATAGATAGATGTGAAATGTCTAAATAATGGCCCAACCCTCTATCTATTATCAGCCTTCACATTTTAGTGGTTTTAAAGTGGCACTAAACAATGTTTATCCTTGTATTAATTAATAACTATTAAAAAAAAATTCTGTGGGAGCCCCCTATTTTTGATCACCAACTAGGCTAAAGCAATTAGCTGCAGCTTGCAGACCACAGTTGGCAGCTTTTCCTTGCCTGGTAATCCAAAACAAGTTCCCCACCATGCTATTTATGCTAAATATTTATAAATAAATCATTTTAAAAAGTGCACGTGGGGTCCCCCCATTTTAGAAAAAACAGCCAAGGTAAAGCCAATAGCTGAGGTCTGGTATTCTCAGGGTGGGAAGGGCCATGGTTAGTTGGCCTTACAGAGACTAATTAGGACTGGTTAAAGCCATCCCAGAACAAACACATCCATAAGATGCACCAATCATGACACTTCACCCAGACTCTTCCCCCTGCCTTGGTGCAGTGGCAAATGGGGCAATAGAAGAGGTTAATGACAGCTGGGAATTGCGTGCTGTCATCAAGCCCTGGATTGCTAATGTTCAGGCCTCTATGAGATTCCCACATTACCAATCCTGTGAGTAAACATTTAAAAAACACACAGAGAAAAATCCTTTATTTGAAATTGAACAGACTCCCTCTTTTACCTATTTATTAACCCCAAACATACCCAGCTTCAACAGTAAATCCACAATGCTTTGTCCCTCGATGAAGCTTTGTAGCTCTGCTATATTGCAATGCAAGGTTACCTTTCAGTGACCACTGTTTGAAAGCAGCGCTCTCACAAATCACTGATCTGACAGCTGTGGCTGAGAGCAGTGATGTCAGAGAGTTCATTTGAGGTGACAGCTGAGCCACCGTGGGAACTGTTCCAACTGTGACCTCAGATGAACTCTCTGATGTCGCCACTCTCAGCTGCTGCTGTCAGATCCATCCATTGTGAGAGCAATCCTCACAGTCACTGAAATACAGTCCCTAACAAAAGTTATGTTGCTTATCCATGTTATGTAAATAAATGCTTATAACCTGATGTTAAATTCATCCATTTGTTTGATAAATTACTCTTTTGAAAGCTGAAACCCTCCCAAATGTGGTTTAGGTTAAGAAAATAAAGTGGCATCAATGGTGAAATATTGATGATTTAATGAACACAGAATGGTCAGATTTTGGCAAGACAAAAGTTTTGTCGCCTAGTCATATAATGCACCCAATCCTAGTTTACATCCTCAGCTATGCTCCGTAAATGGTCGGTTACTTAGTGGGTGTGTATAAAAAAAAAACAGCATCCCAGACCTTCACATGAACTTTGAGCTCTGACAACATGCCAAAAATGAACCCTGCAAACCAAAGCCTTGATTAGCAAGAGGCTTAAGACTAGATCCACTGCAGAAGTGTCTGACACCTTCAATGTGTCTCAGCGTCAAGTACAAAGAATTAAAAAAAGATTTAAAGAGACTGGAGATGTGTTTGACAAGCCCAGGTCCAGCAAACCCAGCAAGACAACTGCTCAGGAGGAACGTTTATTGGTTAGAAAATCCAAAGCAAGCCCCTCGTCCACTGCAGCAGAGCTCCAACAGGCCTGGTCACCTCAAGTCTGTGTGTCAACTAGAACAGTTTGATTGATTCTGTCTTGAAATGGCCTCCATGGTCAAATCAGTGCCCAGAAGCCAGCACTAAACAAAAGTCAAATAAAAAACTGTGTGGTATTTGAAACATCCTACAGCCTGCTAAATAGTAGAATGCTGGAAAAGTGGCAGAAGGTGGATTTCTCAGATGAATCTTCAGTAGAATTACACCACAGCAACCGCAAATACTGCAGGAGACCTGGAAATGGTCTGGGGTTATTTTCAGTATGGTGGTGTGCGAAACATTTGTAAGGTGGAAGGCAATATCAATAGCCTAAAATATCAAGAAGTATTAGCTACCTCTTACATTCCAAATCATAAAAGGGGTCAAATTCTGCAGCAGGATGGTGCTCCAGCTCATACATTCATCTCTACAACAAAGTTCCTACAGGCATAAAAAAGATCAAGGTGCTCAAGGACTGGCCAGCCTTGTCACCAGACATGAACATTATTGAGCATGTTTTGGGTAGGATGAAAGAGAAAGCTTGGAAGACAAAACCAAAGAATCTAGATGAACTTTGGGAGGCATGTAAGACTGCATTCTTTGCTATTCCTGATGACTTAATTAATAAATTGCATGAATCATTGTTGAACCACATGGATGAAGTCCTTCAAGCTCATGGAAGTCACACAAAATGTAAAATATGACTCTAATAGCACCGCAACTTCATTCACCAATGTTATGCAACATATATTTGTATTTTAAGTTAATTATTTGTTTGAATATCACATTACCTTCTGTGGGCGACAAAACGTTTGTCTTGCCAAAATCTGACCATTCTGTGTTCATTAAATGATCAATATTTCAGCATTGATTCCAATTTATTTTCTTAACCTAAACCACATTTTGGAGGGTTTCAACTTTCAAAAGAGTAATTTATAAAACCAATGGATGAACTTAAAGCGAACCTGTCACCCCCTCCAGACATCTAAAAATACCATAGCCACCTTCTGCAGCACTAAGGCTGCAGTCTGACAAGGTGTCTATAGCATTTATGCTCCCTTGATTCACTGAAATAAAGACTTTTATAAGATCTGTTTCAAACCAGATCCAAGACCGGAGGCGGGTTTTCAAGTGTCTGTCTCCTTCCTCTGTGGTGTCAGTCATCCCTCTCTGCTCTCTGTGCACCGCCTCCAGGGCCATCTCCCTGCACTACAGAGCTTTGTCAGCTCTGCTACAACATAGAGCTGCTGGTATAGGAGACCCCACAGTAGTAAATCTAGCAGGAGGACCCTGAGCAGAGAAAGCACTGCCTGCTACATAGCAGCCCTTGAGCTGAGCTGTCAGCAGTGCAGCAGAGTTGAGTTTGTGCTTTAGATCAGGGGCTGAGGACGGAGCAATGCTGCTGGGTACAAGAAACTGAAAGTGAAAGCTGCTCAGCTCAAGGGCTGCTATGTAGCAGGCAGTGCTTTCTCTGCTGTTCTGCTCACGATCCTCCTGCAAGATTTACTACTGTGGGGTCTCCTATAACAGCAGCTCTATGTTGTAGCAGAGCTGACAAAGCTCTGTAATGCTGGGAGATGGCCCTGGAGGCGGTGCACAGAGAGCAGAGAGGGATGACTGACACCACAGAGGAGGGAGACAGACACTTGAAAACCCGCCTCCCTGGTCTTGGATCTGGTTTGAAACAGATTTTATATAAGTCTTTATTTCAGTGAATCAAGGGAGCATAAATGCTATAGACACCTTGTCAGAATGCAGCCTTAGTGCTGCAGAAGGTGGCTATGGTATTTTTAGATGCCTGGAGGGGGTGACAGGTTCGCTTTAACATCAGGTTATAAGCTTTTATTTACAAAGCATGGATAAGCGACATAACTTTTGTCAGGGACTGTATAACCTTTTATTACAATGTAGCAGTGCTGCAGAGCTTTATCAAGGGACATCATATTATAGATTTATCATTGGAGCTTGGTATGTTTGAGATTAATAAATGGGTAAAAGAGGTAATCTTTTTGTTTTATTTCAAATAAAAGATTTTTTTGTATGTGTGTTAACTACTCTCATGATTGGTAACATGAGGGGCTCATAGATACCAGAATACCACCAATCAAGGGCATTATGACAGCTGTCAATTTTCTGCTGTCATTGAACCCTTCTATCACCCCAATTGCCATAGCACCAGGTCAGTGGGAAGAGCAAGGCAAAGTGCCAGGATTGGTGCTCCTAATGAATGTGCCAAATTCTGGGGTGACTGTGGGCTGCTATTTTTACCTCGGGGGCAATAACTGTTGCCTCCTCAAGGTAACATAGTAATATAGTATTTAAGGATGAAGGAAGACTTTAAGTCCATCTAGTTCAACCCATTGCCTAACATGTTGATCCAGAGGAAGGCAAAAAAAAACCCATGTGGCAACATTAAGCTCCACATTGGGGAAAAATATTCCTTCCTGACTCCACATTCGGCAATCAGACTAGTTCCCTGGATCAACGTCCTATCAAAGAATGTAGTATATATAACCGGTATTATTATATTTTTCAAGAAAGGCATCCAGGCCCTTCTTAAATGTTAGTATGAGTCACTCATTACAACATCATGTGGCAGAGAGTTCCATAGTCTCACTTATCTTACAGTAAAGAATCCACATCTGTAATTATGATTAAACCTTTTTTCCTCCAGACGTAGAGGATGCCCCCTTTTCCCCGTATCAGGCCTAAGAGTAAAACGATCATTAAAAAGGTTCATATATTTATAAATTATTATAAGATCGCCCTAAGTTCGTTTTTCCAAACTAAATAACCCCAAGTTTAATAACCTGTCTTGGTATTGCATACCCCTCAGTCCTCTAATAACCTTGGTCGCTCTTCTCTGCACCCGCTCTAGTTCAACTATGTCTTTCTTATACACCGGAGACCAAGGTATGAATAAGGTGAGAATACCAACCCCCAGCCATGGGCTTTATCTAGCCATGGGACCTCATGCCACTATTTTTTTTTTATTATTTATTTAATAATTAAAATAACCAGCATTGATTCTCAGCCAATATAAATTGCACAGCTTGGGGTTCCATGCCACAGCTTTCAGCTTTATTATGTAAAGAATAAAAAATACTGGGGACCCCTACACAATTTATTTATAATTACTTATTTATTTTTACACACATAAGATAGTAGATTCATTGACAATACACTAATGTACATGGCAACCAATCAGAGACACTGGTAAAGATTGTGGGGGTTCAGTTTCACTTTAACAACAAATCACAGATCCTGTCACAGAGAGTGGGAATCTATGAATGGCTATTGCAGTCAGTGCAGTGAATCTTCATCAAGCTTAACGTGTGGACGTTACCATCTATCTCTCATATCTATGTATCCTATCTATTCATCTATTTCTCAATCATAGCTTTTTAGAGCAAATAAAACACCATGGCCAGCTAGAGCAATGTGGTTTAGCTCAGATGAACTTGCCTGCATCACCCGCTCACAAAACTAGTGAGTTTCAGGTTCAGCTGTGGCCCGTGAAAGTTCATTATTTCAAGTTCACAGCCGAGGGGCCTCAGTGACTCAGTGAGTGATGCCACTACTCCTCACGGCAGTCAGTCTGATCGCAGAGGTTGCAGGGAAAGGACGATTGTTTCCTTGCTACAGCTTCTGGTTGAAGCAGAGATGATTGTGCTTCATTGGATGATTGTTGTGGAGTATCATCAAAATTGGAATGGGTGGGGTAATAAACTGGAAAATGAGGGTTATTTGTGTAATGCCTTTCAAATAAAGGAATTTACTTATTGTTTTATTTCAAATAAATTATGTTTTTCTGCGTGTTGTGCTTTTAACTATTTCCTTATAGAATTAATAATTGGCAGGTATCATAGAGGCCTGACATGATCAATCTAGGGCTTGATGACAAGCTGTCAATAACCCCTTCTATCATTCCCGATGCCCCCACACAAGGGCACTGGGAAGAGCCGGGTAAAGCAGCAGGAATTGGTGTTTCTAATGAATGCACCAATTTCTGGGGAAGCTTCAGCTTGCTATTCTTTAACCTGAAGGGCCAATAACTATGAGCCTCACCATGCCAAGAATACCAGTCCCCAGCTGCCTGGATTTTACCATGGCTGGTAACGTAACTGGGTGAAGCGCAAACATTTTTTTATATAATTTATTTAAATAATAATAAAAAAAATACTGAGCTCCCCTGTATTTTTGGTTGACAAGGTAAAGGCAGGCAGCTCGGGGTGACAGGCTGAAGCTTTCTGCTTGATCTGCATTGTGAATCAAAAATACATAGTGATGAGCAAGTAGAGAAAAATTTGCACTCACTATACTCGTAACAAGTAGTTTTTAATACTCGAGTATTCATCTGAATAGCAAATCCAATGTTAGTCAATTAGTGATAGGCTCCACACACACTTCCGGCTATAAAATGAGTCTTTCTGGGACAGAGCAAGAGGTGGGCTTTTCTTCATTTCAACGCCTAAGACACCTTGCTGTGCCCCAAGAGAGAGCCCAACATTCAATCTGCTCTCCCAGGAGTGCCAGTTCATTTTGAGTACTGAAGGGAGCTGTCAATTTGTATCAGATTGATAATGATCGACACATCACTCACGAGCACCAGTGATAGTAGTCAAGTAACGAGTATCGTGAATAACGTACTATCCATGCGAGTAGCGAATAGTAATGATTACACTTGCTCATCACTAAAAATACAGCAAAGCATTACATAATTTTTTAAAAATTATGTATTTTTTTTAAATACTATGACATCAGGTTTGCTGCCTTTGGCAACCATTGATAGACACCAGCATAATGGGTAAAGTATGTCCCCGCCAATCACAAATGCTGTTATAGAGAGTGGGCATTTTTGATTGGCTGTTGGAGCCAGTGCAGTAACCTGAAAGCAGCCCATGCATTCTGGCAACTGTCGTGCAGTGCATAAATCAGGAATTTAATGAGGGTCCCCGGAAGTACTAATTAGCATACAGACCCCGGTAAGTATAGTGCTAATGTTTAATCAATATTTTATTTCTTTTTACAGCCCCCTAGTAAACATGCATAATTTTAAATTCCAGGTTCAGGGCTCAGACTCAAGTTTGAGTCAGGTATGGTCTCGAACCCAGACTTTAAAAAAAGTCTATCCAAATCTGTTTAACCTGAACATCAGCGTGTTCGCCCATAACTACTTATGTGTTTTATATTTTCACTGTATTTTAAGTTTTGGACTTAAAAAAGTTTTACAGTACTGCAAAGCATTAAATTTATTTTATGGCGCTATAAATCAAGACGACAGAAAAAAGACGTGTGTAGAATATTGGAAGACTTATTTTAAACATTGAGTTATGAGAATGTTAATTAAAAGTAATCAACACTGATGAGATTTCCTGAAGTTTGTAATTTAAGCATTGCTTTAAAAGTAGATGGGAAATATAAGAAATGAAAACATTCACACATCACATATAATTATCCTAATATATTAACATACCAAATTAAATCAACAAGCTTGTATCAATGGTAGGTAACATTACTAAAATGATTTCAAATTCAGAGCTAAATACAATAATTGCGGAATATATTTAAATAGATTAACTTTAATAATTATATATGTTGTGTGTTGTGAGATGATTTTATCAATATGACCTCTCTTTTACAGATGGCTTGAAGAGAGTCTATCAGTCACCAAATGTTTTTAAACTGAACTCAACCTGACAGCCCCGGACCGGATCAGCACACAGAACCGGAGGGCTAATATGCCCTCTGGTCCGGTGTGCAGCCTGACGCAGCTGCCGCTGCTGATGATTCAGGACCGTGGCTCGCAGGGAGCTAGCCGCGGTCCTGAAATAACAGCAGCGTGCAGCCGCAGGAGTCTGGTTTCCGGATCCTCCCGGATCGGGGCAATCCAGCCCCATAGGCTCCCATGTTAAGACAGCGCTGGATTGCCCTGGAAGGATCCGGGGGAATCCGGGAGGATCTGGGGGAATCCGGTGGAATCCAGGAGACGCCAATTATGGGAAGATTATTCTCCACAGACACCAAAACGTTGCAAGCAACGTTTTTGTGTCCGGGAGAAAAGTCCCACTTCTCCCGGATTCTTCCATAGAGATAGAAGCCGGATGGCAAATAGGTGCCATCCGGCTCCATCCGGCCCCGTAGGATACTATGGGGCCAAAATCCGGTCCGGGGCTGTCACCCCTGACAGCCGCGGCCCGAACCTGACCGCAGTGTGAAGGCACCATTAAAAATCTTTTATCCAACATGTTGATTAAAGGGAACCCGTCACCAGGTTTTTGCAAACTAATCTGAGAATAGCATAATATAGGACCCGAGATCCTGTTTCCAGCGATGTGTCACTTACTGGGCTGCTCAGTGTAGTTTTGATAAAATCACTGTTTAATCAGCGGGTGATTATCATTAGCAGTCTACTTGGTCTGCTGCCAAGTGGACTGGCATATTAACAGACTGCTAAATCTGCAACAGAGAAAACACTAATTTTATCAAAATGACAGCAAGCAGCTCAGTAAAGGAGATATCGCTGGAATCAGGGTCTCTATTTCTACATTATGCTGCTCTCAGATGGGATGACAAAAACCTGGTGACAGTGTCCCTTTAAGTACATAGGACCCTTGACATGGCTGAGCTACTGAGTGCATCTCACCATCCTTGCTTGCCTCTTGCCACCATCTACATTGATTGATTGATTAATTGATTGATTAATTGTAAACCCCAACCTAGGAATTGAAAAAAATAATAAAGGAAGAAATCAAAGAAAAATTGTTTTAGCAAATATAAAAAAGTGAATAGAAGAGTTTAATGAAGAATCACATTCCGAGTACAAATATAAGGACAAAAAAAAAAGAAACAATAAACCTTTTTGATATTGTTGTATTTATAAAAGTCATGTGAAAAAAATTAAGTTACACTCCGTAAATAAGTATTGTGGCAAAATTGACATTTTTTTCATCCCCACACTTCCCACCCCCAAAATGCCCTAAGACAAATTGAAATGTTATTTATACCCCAAAGTGATATCAATACAACAATCAGTTCAGTAATCAAAAAATCAAGCCCTCACAATGCTCCATTGATTCAAATGAAAATGTAATGGGTCTCAGAAAATGGAGAAACAATCCTAAATTAGTTTTCCAAAGTTCATATATATAACAAATGTTTTTGGTATGACCTTAATTGTACTGACCTGAAGTATCTAACTTATAATAAAAATCATACTGAATAACGCAATGATACTGAAGAATCAAATTGTCAGTTTGATTTTATTACACAATGAACACTAGGGATGAATGTGTACCTTAATATTCATGCTCGCTATACTCGCAACGAGTAGGTGGCGGTACTCACTACTTGTTGCGAGTATAGCGAGTACGAATACTTTCGCAGTGTATCTATAGATACACTGCGAAAGTAGCCTAAAAGTGAGTAAAAGTTGTTAAAAAGTAATAAACTTACATACTCACCTTCCGATGCCTGCACCGGGACCGTCAGAGAAGCCATCCGATTGCTGGAAAAGGACCTGTCACTACCAGCCAATCAGATGCCGCCACGTGGCCAGTTTGCAAGGTTCTGATAGCACATCTAGGACCTTGCAAATTGGCCAATCAGGTGGCCGTTAGCGATCACGTAGTTGTGACATGGCGCCATCTGATTGGCCAGATCGCTACCGGCCATCTGATTGGCTGGTAGTGACAGGTACTTTTTCAGCAATCGGATGGCTTCTCTGGCGGTCCCGGTGCAGGCGTCGGAAGGTGAGTATGTAAGTTTATTATTTTTTAACAACTTTTATTAACTTTTAGGCTACTTTCGCAGTGTATCTATAGATACACAGCGAAAGTATTAGGACTACTCGCTACTGCTGAGTTCTCATAAGTACTCGGAGAGTAGCGAGTAGCCCGAATACCACTACTATTCGTCGAATACCGAATAGTAGCGAGTATACTCACTCATCCCTAACACCAATAAAACAAAATCCAAATACGAATGGCTAAATTGTTTGGTTTTCACCATTTCACCCCACTAGAAATTTTTCTTACCATTTCACAGTATGTTATATGGTAAAATGTGGGGTGTCACTCAAAACTACACTAATTGTTCTTGGAAGATGTGAAGAGAATTACAAAGCTCAAAAGTGGAAAACCAGTTGATCATGAAGAGATCAGAACAGAACTATGTAAATGTAGAATTTAACATTTTAGAAATATAGTATAAAATCATGAATTGTACTTAAGGTGATGCTTTTACTTGCATGGTAGTAAGAGGAACATGAATAATGAATAACGATAATAACGAAGAAAAAAAAAAAAAGCTAATGAACAGACTGAAGTGATTAGATTGTTGATTAAGTAGTTGTGTTATTTTTGCATTTTGGCAACTATATTAAATTATTTTTATCATTGCTATTAAGAAAAAAAAATAAAATTCGTGATTGTTAAATATTAAATGCGTGGTTGCATTCTCCTTCCATAAAATATCTAGATTTTGAGCACTCTATAGCAATTAGCTTCATTAGTGAATTAGGCTATTTATATGTTTAACCCCTTAGTGACGGAGCCAATTTCCACCTTAATGACCAGACCGTTTTTTGTAATTCTGACCAGTGTCCCTCTATGAGGTAATAACTCTGGAACGCTTCAACGGATCCTAGTGATTCTGAGATTGTTTTTTTCGTGACATATTGGGCTTCATGATAGTGGTAAATTTAGGTTGATAATTTTTGCGTTTATTTGTGAAAAAAGAAAGAAATTGGAAAAAATTTTGAACATTTCGCAATTTTCAAAATGTAATTCTTATTCTGTTAAACCAGAGAGTTATGTGACACAAAATAGTTAATAAATAACATTTCCCACATGTCTATTCACATCAGCACAATTTCGGAAAAAAAAAATTTTGGGGTTAGGAAGTTATGAGGGTTCAAATTTCATCAGCAACTTCTCATTTTTTCAGCAAAATTTACAAAACCATTTTTTTTAGTGACCACATCACATTTGAAGTCCCTTTGAGGGATGTACATGACAGAAAAAAGAGTGACACCATTCAAAAACTGCACCCCTCAAGCTACTCAAAACTACATTCAAGAAGATTATTAACCCTTCAGATGCTTCACAGGAACTAAAGGAAAGTGGAAACAAAAAATGGACATTTTAATTGTTTCAACACAAATGTTCTTTTAGCCTCAATTTTTTCATTTTCACATGGGCAATAGGATAAAATGCATCTTAAAATTTGTTGGGCAACTTCTCCTGAGTACACTGATACCTCATATGTGGTCATAAATTTTCCATTCAAAAAGTGAAATGGCGCTCCTTCCCTTTCAAGCCCTGCCGTGCGCCCAAACAGTGGTTTATGACCACATATG
Organism: Allobates femoralis; assembly: GCA_033576535.1. Taxonomy (NCBI): domain Eukaryota; kingdom Metazoa; phylum Chordata; class Amphibia; order Anura; family Aromobatidae; genus Allobates; species Allobates femoralis. The sequence goes on from JARQOC010000002.1 coordinate 193,636,672, forward strand.
AGGTATCGGTGTACTCAGGAGAAGTTGCCCAACAAACTTTAGTATCCATTTTTTCCTGTTGCTCATGTGAAAATGAAAAAATTGAGGCCAAATGAAAATTTTTGTGAAAAAAAGTCCTTTTTCATCTTTACGGATCAATTTGTGAAGCACCTTGGGGTTCAAAGTGCTCACTATGCATCTAGATAAGTTCCTTGGGGGTCTAGTTTACAAAATGGAGTCACTTGCAGGGAAGCTCCAATGTTTTGGCACACAGGGGCTCTCCATGCACGACATGGTATCCGCTTACAATTCCAATTGTTAGTGGACACCATATCACCCCATTTTGGAAACTAGACACCTCAAGGATTATATCTAGGGGTATAGTGAGTATATTTGGAACCTAGAGCTACTTCACAGAATTTGATAATGTCATATTGAACATTTTCTTTTTTTCACACAATTTCTCACTTTTAGAGCATGTGCACATGATCCGGAGACAACGTGCCCTGGTCGTCTCCTTTCCTGCATTTTTTTTTATTAGATCTTTATTAAATTTTAAAAACAATTATGTGGGGCTTCGCCATATTTTTGGTCCAGCCAGGTACAGCAGGCAGCTACGGGCTACCACAAACCCCTTCTGCCTAGTTTTACTTGGCTGGAAACCAAAAATATAGGGAAGCCCTTTTTTTTTTAATTATTTCAGGAAATAATTTAAAAAAAACGGCGTGGGCTTTGCCGTGTTTTTGGGTCAGCCAGGTACAACTGGGCAGCTGGGTGCTGGAATCATCAGCGTAGGGTGGCCCAAGCTTACTAGGCATCCCAGCTGAGAATTGCAATCCGCAGCCACCCCAGAAAATGGCGCATTTATAGAAGTGCCATTTTCTGGCGCTGTATCCAGCTCTTCCAACTGCATTGTAGCAGTGGCAGACTGGGTAAAAAGGGGTTAATGCCAGCTTTTTGGCAGCTGGCACTTAGCCTGAGATTCTTAATGTCTGGCCAATATTAGACCGGGCCATTAGGAATCCCTAGTAAATTGTAAAGAAGACACAAGACAAAGAGAAATATTTTTATTAGAAAAAAAAACACAGACACTATTTAGACAACATCTTTATTATTCTTTGGCATCCGACGTAGTCCATTGGGAAGGTCTGATGTAGTCCAGTGGGAAGGTCTGACATAGTCCAGTGGGAGGTCCCTTGATGATTTTCAGTCTTTTACAGCATATCAGGGCGTCCCCCATATGCTATAAAAGCTGGCATTCTTCCAAGAGAATGAAAGATCATGACCTCAGTAGGGTGATGGCAGGTCACGATCCTTGGTTCACAAAGCGTCAATTGTGATCCCATGATGGGATCACAATTGACTCGTTTTGGACCAAAGATACTGACCTGCCATGACCTCACTGAGATCATGAGCTGTCAGTCTCTGCACAGAATGACAGCTCATGACCTCAATGAGGTCATGGCAGGTCAGGATCATTGGTTCACAAAGGGTCAATTGTGATCCCATCATGGGATCACAATTGGCCCCTGTGTGAACCAAGGATCCTGACCTGCCATGACCTCACTGAGATCATGAGCTGTCAGTCTATGCGCACACAGAGCAGTCTCTGCATAGACTGACAGCTCATGATCTCAGTGAGGTCATGGCAGGTCAGGATCCTTGGTTCACAAAGGGTCAATTGTGATCCCATCATGGGATCACAATTGACCCCTTTGTGGACCAAGGATCCTGACCTGCCATAGCCTCACTGAGATCATGACCTGTCAGTCTTTGCAGAGACTGACAGCTCATGATCTCAGTAAGGTCATGGCAGGTCAGGATCCTTGGTTCACAAAGGGTAAATTGTGATCCCATCATGGGATCACAATTGACCCTGTGTAAACCAAGGATCATGACTTGTCATGACCTCACTGAGGTCATGAGCTGTCATCCCCCTGGCAGACAGAGCAGTTTCTGCTCTGTCTGCGCATGTGCCTGACACAGAGCAGGGAGGAAGGCACAAGGGGCAGGATCAGAGAAGATCCCGGCGGTAAGTATACAGGGATGACTGAGGGGGATGACGGAGGGGTGACTGGGGGTGACCCGGTGGATGGATCATCTCCCTCCCATCGAGCTGTCAGATGGGAGGGAGATGATGAAGATGACGGCAGGTGCAGCGGCGGCGGCGGTGGCGGCAAGTGCGGGTGAGGACCGGAGCTGGGGTCACTGACGGGACCAAAGGCATGGGGCTGTTCCTCCCTGATGTGACATGTGTGACATCTCACATCAGAGAGGAATACACAGCAGGCGGCTGCCAGCGCTGCTATTAGCGCTCTGCGGCACCATTTTAGGAGGGGTTGGGGCTCAGTACTGGTACGGGGGCTGTGTATCGGTACCGGGGGACAGGAACAGACATTTCATCATTATTTTACTGGTAATTCAGTGTATATTTGTATGATCACGGTTATACACCGGACCCTGTTTTGCCGCCGTTTATATACAGTGGGCCGTCTCTAAGGTGTTAAAGATATATTTATTAGTCAACAAGGAAACAACAAAAGTAATTGAGATGAAAGATTTCAGCATATGTATAAATGCATAAATTATAAATATAATGAATGCATAGCATACAAATTCAGAGAAGAAATAAATAATATAAGAAAAAAACTATAAAGACAAAAGACATTAGTAAAAGAAATAAAATAACCAAATATTTACAACTGACACGATGATTATGAGTATCCAAAAAAAAAAAGACTAAATAGCTCTTAGCAAACAAAGTACAATCAAAATAATAAAAGGAGAAATTCAGGCTAAATTAGGGTAGATGAAATGTAAGAGTTGGTATATACATTCGAACCTAACTCTCCCATTTCGTCATGTACTTAAATCTAGCATGCATACCCTCTCTAAGAGCAAACATGAATTCAAATGAGTTGTGCAATGCTATGCAATCCATACAGTCCTCTATGGCTGGAAAACAATCATTCCTCCACCTAGAGGAGATACAATGTTTAGCTACTAATAGGATATGTAAGACGAAGAATCTTTTACATTTTGGGAGATCACATATCCCAATCAACAATACAGCAGAGTCAAAAGTTAAGACTATGTCTAATGGTGCCGTCACACAGCACGACCTGGCCAGCGATGTCGGAAGCTATGCGCGGGTGCCCGCTCGGTTCCGACATCGCTGGCCAGCTGTCACACAGCATCGCTGCGGCCGGCGACACCGCAGCGATGCGGGCGGTGACATCGCTCGCTGGGCTGGGCTTAGCCCAGCGAGCGATCCGCAGCAACGCTGCGGTATAGGCTGGATCGCCGCCGACATCGCTCTGGCGATGTCACACGGCGCGATCCAGCCTTATCGCAGGTCGCCGGTTGACAGGTTTACGGTTCTTCCCGTAAACCTGTCAACCTGCGACCGGCGATAAAACGCGGTCGCGCCGCTCATTTACACAGCGCGACGTCGCTAGCGACATCGCTGATACGTCACTTTTTCGGCGATGTCGCTAGCGACGTCGCCAGGTGTGAAGCCACCATAAGGGCCACGTCACACACACAGATATCTGTGGAGATATTGTTTGCAGATCTCTGGTTGCAGTGAAATCATGGACACATTGTTCCATTTTGTGACCGTATACAAATGGAACAATGTGTCCATGATTTCACTGCAACCAGAGATCTGCAAACAATATCTGCACAGATATCTGTGTGTGTGACGTGGCCATAAGTCTAAAACTAAATTGATCAGGGACTGGACGTCTAGCCAAAAGGAACGTAATTTGAGCATGACAGAAAATTGTGACGGACAGATCCCACTAGTCCACATTTTCTCCAACATAAATTAGAAACAGTAGGGTCAATCTTATCCAATTGTAAAGGTGTAAAATACCACTTGGTATATACTTTAAATTGAGTTTCCAGAAGTGTTGAGCAGGGGACAGAGGAGTAAATAATTTTTAAAATGATGGGCAACTGGTTATGTAAAGTATGATTATCGATGTCAAGTTGGTGATCCCATACTGTATAGAATCTAGAATTATTAAAAGTCACATCCTTATTAAAAGTTTTATAGATATTGGGTAGGGTCACATTTCAGGTTTTTTTTAGAATCCTGATCCGGTTTGGAGCTTTCAAAAAGCTCAAAACCGGACCAGGAAATGCTCCTCATAGGAGCCTATGCAAAACACCGGATGGCTTCACAAGCCATCCGGTGGCCGTATCCGGCACTGCTGCCTGCGTTAAAAATCATGCAGGCAGCAGTTTTCGCAGCGTTTCCCTGTACCGCACTGTGGTAACCGGATGGCTCAGGATGTGTATTCCTAAGCCATCCGGTAACTGCATAGGTTGCGGATCCCGGCTATTGCCGGGATCAGCAAACTTATTAAAGAGTTAAATTGATTACCTAAAGGACTGTTTGAGGTCTGTAGGGGGGCTTAGACCCCCCTACAGACCGGCCGGCCACTTCAATAGCCTTCTTCTACAATTTCCCACCTGGCACGGGCTCCTCGGAGCTCCGTGCATGTCAACCAAAGTCCCCCGTGCCCCCCCGTATCACTATAGAGGGGTGCATACACCCCTCTATTCCAGTTATGCTTTAATTATGTGTACTACATAAAGGATTATTACAGTCGCCATGTAAGTTCATACTTACATGCTCTCGTAGGCGGAGTCCAGGGATTTCCATGGGCGGGGCTGTGTGCAGCAGCCTCCGCCCGGGTCATTCCTGATGGCCGCCCCCTCTGGCCTTAATCCAGTGTTATGAGGGCGGCCGCGTCATGAAAGGGGCGTGGCTAACCGCGGCACATAGTTAGCCACGCCCCTTTCATGACGCTGCCGCCCTCACAACACTGGATTAAGGCCAGAGGGGGCGGCCATCAAGAATGAGCGGGCGGAGGCTGCTGCACACAGCCCCGCCCATGGAAATCCCTGGACTCCGCCTACGAGAGCATGTAAGTATGAACTTACATGGCGACTGTAATAATCCTTTATGTAGTACACATAATTAAAGCATAACTGGAATAGAGGGGTGTATGCACCCCTCTATAGTGATACGGGGGGGGCACGGGGGACTTTGGTTGACATGCACGGAGCTCCGAGGAGCCCGTGCCAGGTGGGAAATTGTAGAAGAAGGCTATTGAAGTGGCCGGCCGGTCTGTAGGGGGGTCTAAGCCCCCCTACAGACCTCAAACAGTCCTTTAGGTAATCAATTTAACTCTTTAATAAGTTTGCTGATCCCGCAATAGCCGGGATCCGCAACCTATGCAGTTACCGGATGGCTTAGGATTACACATCCTGAGCCATCCGGTTACCGCAGTGCGGTATTCTGCACACATTTTTGCACAAAAATGTGTGTGCCCGGCATTGCGTTCACCGCATCCGGATCCGGATGCGGTGAATGCAATTCTTGTTTTTAATGTGACCCTACCCATTATTAGCTTTCCACACAAGTTGGCTTCCAGTGTGACAAAGTAGGAGGTCAATATTGTTAGGTAATGTAAAGTCTAGACGTGGGTTGTTTAAAGTCTCATGCAGTAAAGTCCAAGTAGGTCTGTCAGATTCAGGTAGGCTGAAACGAGAAGTGACAACCTCAAAAGAGGCCAACCTCTCACCATCGAACACGTCAGACACATATTTCATATTCCTACTCTTCCAGTTTATTAGGCCATTTATAAAGAAACCAGGAATGCCTTATATTGCAGAGCATGTAACGTACATAGTGTCCCTTCTCTTTCTTCCATTGCTTTACCTCTATTGCAGAATATGGTCTTTGCTGTTCTCCTTTGACTTAATGATTACAGCAGATTACATTTTATATATACAGTTTTCCTGTGTGATTTGTGTATCACTGCCATGCGATTTCCAACATCTCTCCTTCAGTCAGAAAGAGTAACAATTGCAGTTGTACTAGATATGCAATGTTCACACAGGAGTATGGTGTGGCACCATTCAATTATCTCTACTGAATCAAGCTAAGAAGAGATTGTGGTTCTTCCGTATACTCTGCAGCGCGAATTGTACATCCTGGTCCTTTGGATGTAACCCTGCGTCACATACAATAGGCCTGACAGGCACATCTCTTTTACTTTCATTTCTCCTTCCTCACCAGATTGTGAGGAAATCCCCTCCCTCCAGGTAGTCTCCTGTCTCTAGCAGCTCTGTGAAACCTCATACTACAGTTGGATTGCAGAGCTTCAGGAGGACAGATATAACTGCGCTAATCTCTCAGGCTCATTGTAGGTGAACACGTCACACTCAATAAGGTTTGTATTTTGTGTTTTTATTCATTACAATTGTTTATTTAGCTTGTTTTATGAATGTATAGCACAAAGTGTGAGGATATTTCATAGAAATAAGGCAGATTAAAAAAGAAAGTGTGCTGCTCAGGCATATACAGTAGTTCCCTAACATATTCCTTCTCTTGCTTCAGATTATCTGCTGAAATGGAGAGGAAAATATACAATTTATCAAAAAACCTTGATGTTGAGGAAGTAACAAACATGCTGTTAGATGATGCAAGCTTGAACCACTCGACGATTGTATCTGAAAAAATTGGCCCATGAACTAGTGCTTGGAGAGCTACGCAGGAGAAGTATGAAAACAATCGGTATCCCCTCTCGCCTTCAAGTTCAGCTCAAAAGATTCCGCCCAGAAGATGATAGTGAAAATTCATCACCTGCACCACCTCCCAAAAGAAGGAGATGCACCACCTGCACCACGGAAAGCGGAATCAGAAGGCTTTCTAATTATGAATGTCACAAATGTCATAATGCAATCTGCCTGACACATGCAAAAATGATGTGTAATTCTTGCTCTTTGCTCTGCATGTGTAATTTTTCTGGGGAAACTTCAGGATCTAATTCTGATTGAATATGTGTTTAATAGTACTTAAGGTACCTTAAAATTAAGTTTGTTTACATAAATTTTCTTTGTAGAGTTTTTTGACAGAGTCGAACTGGGGACTATTTGGCGGAGTTTTGAAATGTTTGTATTTCAGAGTTATTAGTTTTATGTTAAGTAAATGGGTTTTTTTTGCACCTGATTATGTGTAGTCTCTATTATTACATCCCTATGAAGGTCACTGATCACTTTTAGAGCACTGAAATTGCAAACATTAGATATTATAGGTTTTTTTCTAGCCTGCGCCTGACAGTCACATTGTATGTGAACTCATTAGAACCGATATTGTATGTGACGAAGGGTTAAGAAGAAATTTTCATTGCTTTCAAGTAAACAATAGTAATGGTTGATCTTACTCACCACTGCTTGATGTTCGATGGAGCATGGGTGTGTTCAGGCATTCTTGATACTCAATTAAGTATTCCTGGTGTTCGAGTTCCAGGCCCAAGTCCTGCCTCACATGTTTAATGCTGTTTTTCAGCCATTGAACACATGAGGAATGCCTGCCAATAATGGTATTGCTGTAGCCATGTTGGCTACTGCCATTACTGAGATTGGCAAGTCACATCACATTATCGGGTCTATATAAGATGAAGTTACAATATACTCTACACAGTCTACCTGAGAAACATTGTAGAGAGAGCTGCTGTGGAAGGTATTGTGTATTGGAGTGATTATTGAACTACTGTCCTTACTACAATGTAAAAATCTTTTCTATTCTTTAATAATACTGCTATTAGCTGAATATAGTGTAGGAGACCTGGTGAAAAATGGATTGCACAATGTAACACAACTTTTGGAGATTGCTTCAGTTATTTGCAACAGCTCATGCATAAACTGCTAGGACTTTGGGCCTCTTAATATTCTGTGCATCTTGCCCCTTTTCAAAATGGTGTACGCTGCTTTGCTCCTGATCATGTGATCCTCCCCTATCTTTATAAACCTCAGCCTGCATTCTAGCTACACTCGTGTATTCAGTTTGAATCCCTGGCTTCCAGTGCTGTACCAGTCTGTTCCACTTCCTGCTGATCTGCTACTACTTCTCCAGCAATTACCTCTGGACTCAGCAAATCTCACCTACCTCCTGCTACTCTCCTGCTTCCAGCTACCTGTGATTTGCCTCCCAGACTCTGCTGCTGTACTCCCCTGGCCTTGTGTCACGTAAGTCTTGGGTGCCTTGCCTGCACTTACTGAACTGTTATTTATTTTGCAGCTCTCTGACCCTTTAAAGCAGCTTTAATTAGGGCTTGGACTTGTTTTTATGTAGATTCCCATTCCCAGATCTCTGGTATTTGTGAGAACTAGTGATGGGCGAATCCTAAATTACTCGGAATCGCTTGACTCTAACGAGTCCGAGCACAGGACTCGCTACTCGTTGCGAGTCTAGCGAGTCCAATGTTAATGAATGGGGAAGCGAGTAATAGCGAGTAGTGTGAGATTTACAAATCGCAGATGTGTCTCGGAAGCTTCAGCCTGAAGCAATCCTAGTTTTGTAATTTATTTGCATTGGACTCGTTTACTTTGTAAGTAATCGCTGGGAAACTCGCACAGATAAGAGTCCTGTCTGCTCAGTGTGCTGGCTGCCAGCTCCAGGGTCCTAGAGCCCGCCTGCTGCCTGATGTAGCAGAGCTGAGATTGTTCTCAGTCTGCTCATTCCCTGTGTACAGACATGAATGTCTGTGCACAGAGATGATGTAGCAGAGCTGAGATTGTTCTCAGTCTGCTCATTCCCTGTGCATAGACATCTATATCTGTCACACATGTCAGGCTGCATGGGAATGTGTCCTCCCCCGGTACTCCCTAGTCCCCTCCAGGGATCCCCAGCCCCAGCCTCCGGGATACCCAGCCTCCAGGATCCCTCAGCCTCCGGACACATCCCCCCCCCGCCCCTCCCCCGATGCCCGGTGTCCGGTACCTTTTCCCCAGAGGCCCCGCCGCCTCTAAACTGTTTGTAGGGCCCCCCCGTGCCCCAGTAAATTCCCCCTCACCACTCTTACCTACCAACGATCCTGATTCCCGGTCCCGGGGTCCTCCGGTTCTGGGGGCTTCTCCTGCCGGCTTCTCCTGCTGTCTTGTGCGGCGCGCACCTCCTCTGTGCGCGCACCCTGGTGTGCGCGCACGTGCGCGCTGCTGTTAACCCCTGCCGTGCGGCCCAGGGAAAGACAGGTCATGAACTCAGTGAGTTCATGACCTATCAGAATCCTCGGGTCACAAGGGGTTAACTGTGCTCTTCATGGTGGTCTCCACATCAGATCACCATCAGTGGTGATCTATCAGGATCCTGGGATCCCATAGGTACATACATCACCCGGCGCCGGAAATGACGCGAATCGCGTCATACAGCCCCAACACTGAAGCCCGGACGGAATGGGAGAGTGGGGAGGCGCGCAGGGAGGCGGCGAATTTGAATCTATGATGAAGATCACGCCTATACAGGCGTGATATGATGAAGAGGGGCAGCCTGGCTGAGTGACTATGAATACCATAGTCACTCATTATCATCAGTAATGAGGTACTTATAAAACGTTTATATTCAGTTTGACTATATGCATTTAGGAGCTAAAAGGAGTGTAGGGTAAGTGTTAATATGCTCTAGGGACAGCTTTTAATAGCTTAGGAGGTGTTTTGGGGGTGACAGGATCCCTTTAATCGTGGCAGATGCGTTTTTTTCACCGCATCTGCTGCGAACGGCAAAAACCTCTGATGTGAAAGTACCCTAGGAGAGTAGCAGTCATCAACTTGCCTTCAAGAGTATTCTTTTATCTTCAGTTTTATTGTTAGTCCATTAAAGTGGCATAATACTGTGACAACATTGTTCTCAGCAGTACCTGGGAGTCAGACATGCATCCAGGTATCTCCATCACGATGTTCCCATTCAGTTTGAGCAGTGTTTCCTGCCATTACAATGATTTTAGTGCATCCCCAGTTTTCGTGGGAGGGTATTCAAAAAAATGCTTGCGTTTCACACTGACTTCCATAATACTCGTCACTTGACTTCAGCCCATCTGAACATCCATCCTGATCGATTTGAGCATTTTAGTGTTTTTGCATCACTAGTAAACAATAAATTTCCCTTTTAAAAATCCCTTCCCCCTGATGAAGTTACCTAGATAATGGAACAAGTGTGGTTTTTCTTGCTGGTCCCCCCTGGTGCAGCTGAGCTCACATCTCCTTGATATTTCTTTTCCTGACTCTACTCAGGCTTGTTACCTTACCTGTGCTTTTGACATATTGACTATATGCTCTGTGGCTTATCTTTTGTTGTAAGTGTATTCAGCCATCACTCTATTGGTTCTTGCTCTCTTTATTCTTTGGAGGGTGTTGTGCTTTTGTTGGTCTTGTTTAATAAAGAAAATTATCTTTTACAATGGTTATCATCACCTTCTTGCATGTTGCATTTTCTTTGTGTTTTTTTGCTTGTCACTACATGCATGGCATAGATCCCTATCTCTACATTCTTATGCCTGTGTATGTATATGCATACGTGTATGTGTGTATGTGCTTGTGTGTGCATGTAGTATGTGGATGCCTGTATGTGTGTATGTGCATGTATATGTGTGCATATGTACATGCATGTATGTGCAAGTATGTGTGTGCGTGTGTGTATATGTGCATGTATATGTATGTGTGTGTATGTGTGTGTGTATATATGAGCGTGTGTATGTTTATGTATGTTTATATGTGGGTGGAGACATTATACTGTATGTGTATGCATGTGTATATGCCTATGTATGTCTGTGTGTACATGTATGTGTGAGTATATGCATGTGTATGAACAAGAATTGTTGGTTTTAGTAAATTGAGGTGTTTAATTGGGGTGTAACATATAAGCGTCTAGTGCCTAACAAATTAGCCCCTATGTAAAGGTGACGATTGACATAGTGTACCCATATTTGCTCATTGGAAGGTGTCAACATCCACCAGCATCACCATGCTTGTCATTCTGTTAAGTTGCGTGGAATCTGTTTCACGTCAGATATGTCCCCATCAAACCACAAGTAGTCTTGGTAGATGTTGTATTAAACAAATCATAGCCAAATTCTCAAAAATAAAATGTGTGGGTGAATTGTGGTTTGGCCATGTCAAGTATTTGAACAATATGTTTGTTTCTTTGCAGGCCCCTGAACAACATAGCTCCAGCCAGGCATCGGCATCCCTCGATGATCCTCCCGCATCAACATCACAGGGGGATGGGGCAAGTGAGCTCAGGGTGGTGGAACAGCGCCCTGGCCCAAGCTTCACAGTTCGGAGGTGACATCCCCCACGCCCCCAACTGATTCAACCAGAGCTAGGGTGGATGAGGGACTCGGACACCGGGGCTACTGTGTGGGGAGTCACGGATGGTCGGGACCCCGGTGCCGTGCCCTGGCGATAATTATACCAGATGTTGATGGTAAACGGTGGGGGTTAAAGGGGTTATTTACAGGGGAACGTGACGCCACCTGTAGAGTCCGGTAAGATGGTACCGGCGCTGCCAGCCGGCCACTGAGGTGATGGAGGGGGGGGGCAGCAAAGTGTGATACAGCTCCCCACAGGTGGCGCTTTACCTCAGGGCAGCTATTGTGGTGAGACGGTGAGGGAGGACAGTGATGGTAATGGTGGTGCAGTTCTTACCCCTCTGCTGTTGATGTTGATGATGTTAAGTCCTTTGAGCTGCGGCAGGATGAATAACAGAAACCAGTTCTAGTTTAACTTTGCTTTACTCGGTACCGGCTGATGGCATAACAAAACACGGTACAATTTGGTTTTAGGGTGTTGTTGCCAACTCAGGTTTTTTTTTATGGAGTCATTAGATGTCCTCTCTTTGTCTTTCAGGGTTTTCTACTATCTTTCTCTGTCTTTCAGTCTTTCCCACCTTTGAAGAGCTCACCCGCCAGTCCTGCAGTCTGTATCTAGTAGGCTTAGCTAGACTTATTCCGGTCCAAATGGGAACAGCAGGAACGCACACATTTCCCACCTGACACCGGGTTTCAGTCTTCCTTCACTAGTGTAGGACCGTCTTTTGGGCTTGAGGGGTGAGGTACCTTTGTGGGGTTGTCAGCAACCCGGTCCTGTTGGGCCTGCAGCTCATCGGCTTTGCAGTCAGGGTTGAACTCCTGGCTGCCTCGGTTGTCCGTGTCACCGGTGTCCCCTCAACATGACCAGCTGGCTCCTACCAGCCCTGGCCCGTTGCCATCTGTCCTGGGTCCCCACATAAAGATGGGGTACCCTCCACTCAGCTGGGCTGCCAGGCTTGACCACTCTGTCTGCATTCCCAGCACCGACTGAGGTAAAACTGTCAACTGTCACTCTACTCTATCCTAAGCTCCGCCCCCACCTGTGGAACCTACCATATTACCAGTTCCCCCTACTCTAAGTGGTGCGGTCCTAAGTGAGTGCTAAAAATAGACTCCATAAGATTTAAATCCTAACCTAGCAACTTACAATCATATTACATATATATATATTAAATGCAATACTACTCTGTGGTGCCTAGTCACAGGGGCGCTACACAACCATCGAGCTTGGAGCTTGGGCAAGAAGCGTGCAGTTCCACCAGGAACAGCGGCCACACACGGGCATTGGTGTGCTTGTCAGCGAGCGGGTGTCGAACATGGAGCCCCAAAAGCATTGGTGCGTTGAGCGTTTTATACACCTTGTGCTTGACGCATCCGACATTGGAACACTGACTCCAAGGACCATCCTGGCGGAACCACCGGAGCCGCCATCATTGTCCCAGGGCTTGAGGGCTCCTATGCCTGGCCCCTGACAAACTCCTGCTATGCGGAGGGTCCTCAAACCCTCTTGCATAGTACGGACCCATATTCATATGGCCTCGTCAGCTCCTGGAGCTGATTACGACCCCGAAGACACATGCTTCCACCAGCTGTAATGTGCTTGTGCACCATTATCTGTTTTGTTTATATTATACACTGGATGTGTTTTGTTTTTTTGGTTACAGTAAAAACCACAAAACACACAACGTGTGTCGTCTTCATGTTATTTAAGAACAAACTTGTCATGTAGTCTACAAAGGGGCTAAAGCCACTTTTGCCAGGTGAAGGCCACCAGCAGGCCACTTTTCCATTAACACAGGGTGAGGTGTATTGAGGAGTTTGAAAGAACACTATGTTTCTCAACAGTGTTGTCTATGTCTGTGTAGGAATCCTGCCTTTATGTGTAGTGAAGATATCACCCAGGCCTTTAAAAAAACAGGTCTGGAGGCCTACACACAGTACTTGTGTTTTGCCCTAACTTTGCATTTGACAGTTGGAATTCCAAACACCAACTGACAAATGGAAATGTTTATTGTACAACATGCAGTGTGTGGGGACATTGAGGCATGGAGTATAAGACCCCTGGTGATAACACATCTATCTGTACACACAAAAAGGCACATAATGGCCTGGTTCCCCAGTTTGTAACTGTAAAACCGTGTTTTTGTTTTAATACATATGTTACCTGTTGATCATCTTGAAAGAATATTGAGGCACATATGACATGTTGTTCAGTTTAATCTTTACAAAGATTTTTTGGGGACAACAGGTCCTTTTTTCCAAGGTTTTTTTGGTTTGTTTTGGGGCAAATTTTTTAGGTGCCCAATTGTCATGTTTTTTTTTTTTTTTTCCTATTTTTGCCCTTTTTTAACCCCTTCACCCCCGGGCCTATTTTGACCTTAATGACCAGGCCATTTTTGTCAATTCTGACCAGTGTCCCTTTATGAGGTAATATCTCTGGAACGCTTCAACGGATCCTAGCGATTCTGAGATTGTTTTTTCGTGACATATTGGGCTTCATGTTAGTATTAAATTTAGGTTGATAATTTTTGCGATTATTTGTGAAAAAATTAAAAATTTGGCAAAATTTTGGAAAATTTTGCAATTTTCAAATTATGAATTTTTATTCTGCTAAACCAGAGAGGTATGTGACACAAAATAGTTAATAAATAACATTTCCCACATGTCTACTTTATATCAGCACAATTTTGAAAAAAAAATAAATTTTTGTTCGGACGTTATAAGGGTTCAAAGTTCATCAGCAATTTTTCATTTTTCCAGCAAAATTTACAAAGCCATTTTTTTTAGTGACCACATCACATTTGAAGTCCCTTTGAGGGGTGTACATGACGGAAAACACCCAAAAGTGACACCATTCCAAAAACTGCACCCCTCAAGCTACTCAAAACTACCTTCAAGAAGATTATTAACCCTTCAGGTGCTTCACGGGAACTAAAGCAAAGTGGAAGGAAAAAATGGTCATTTTAATTTTTCCAACAAAAATGTTCTTTTAGCCTCAATTCTTTCATTTTCACATGGGGAACAGGATAAAATGGATCCTAAAAATTGTTGGGCAATTTCTCCTGAGTACACCGATACCTCATATGTGGTCATAAACCACTGTTTGGGCGCACGGCAGGGCTCAGAAGGGAAGGAGCGCAGTTTGACTTTTGGAGCTAATTTTCCATTCAAAAAGTCAAATGGCGCTCCTTCCCTTCTGAGCCCTGCCGTGCGCCCAAACAGTGGTTTATGACCACATATGAGGTATCGGTGTACTCAGGAGAAATTGCCCAACAATTTTTAGGATCCATTTTATCCTGTTCCCTGTGTGAAAATGAAAAAATTTAGGCTAAAAGAAAATTTTTGTAGAAAAAAAAGTACTTTTTCATTTTTACGGATGAATTTGTGAAGCACCTGGGGGTTCAAAATGCTCATCACCCATCTAGATAAATTCCTTGGGGGGTCTAGTTTCCAAAATGGGGTCACATATGGGGGAGCTCCAATGTGTAGGCACATAGGGGCTCTAGAAACGCGACATGGTGTCCGCTAACAATTTGAGCTGATTTTTCAGTCAAATTGTTAGCGGACACCATGTTGCGCTTGGAGAGCCACTGTGTGCCTAAACATTGGAGCTCCCTCACAAGTGACCCCATTTTGGAAACTAGACCCCCCAGGGAACTTATCTAGATGGGTGGTGAGCATTTTGAACACCCCAGTGCTTCACAAATTAATCTGTAAAAATGAAGAAAGAACATTTTTATGGAACAAAAAGTACTTTTTCATTTTTACGGATGAATTTGTGAAGCACCTGGGGGTTAAAAATGCTCACTATGCATCTAGATATGTTCCTTGGGGGGTCTAGTTTCCAAAATGGGGTCACTTGTGAGGGAGCTCCAATGTTTAGGCACACAGGGGCTCTCCAAACGCTACATGGTGTCCGCTAACAATTTAAGCTAATTTTTCAGTCAAATTGTTAGCGGACACCATGTCGCGTTTGGAGAGCCACTGTGTGCCTAAACATTGGAGCTCCCTCACAAGTGACCCCATTTTGGAAACTAGAGCCCCCAGGGAACTTATCTAGAGGGGTGGTGAGCATTTTTAACCCCCAGGTGCTTGACAAATTCATCCGTAAAAATGAAAAAACACTTTTTTTTCCATAAAAATTTTCTTTTTTCATTTTTACAAATTAATTTGTGAAGCACTGGGGCGTTCAAAATGCTCACCACCCCTCTAGATAAGTTCCCTGGGGGCTCTAGTTTCCAAAATGGGGTCACTTGTGAGGGAGCTCCAATGTTTAGGCACACAGTGGCTCTCCAAACGCGACATGGTGTCCGCTAACAATTTGACTGAAAAATTAGCTTAAATTGTTAGCGGACACCATGTAGCGTTTGGAGAGCCCCTGTGTGCCTAAACATTGGAGCTTCCTCACAAGTGACCCCATTTTGGAAACTAGACCTCCCAAGGAACATATCTAGATGCATAGTGAGCACTTTGAACCCCCAGGTGCTTCACAAATTGATCCGTAAAAATGAAAAAAGAAAATTTCTGTGAAAACAAATGTACTTTTTCCTTCTTACGGATCAATTTGTGAAGCACCTGGGGGTTCAAAGTGCTCACTATGCATCTAGATATGTTCCTTGGGGGTCTAGTTTCCAAAATGGGGTCACTTGTGGGGGAGCTCCAATGTTTAGGCACACAGGGGCTCTCCATACGCGACATGGTGTCCGCTAACTATTGGAATCGTTAGCGGACACCATGTCGTGTATGGAGAGCCCCTGTGTGCCTAAACATTGGAGCTTCCCCACAAGTGACCCCATTTTGGAAACTAGGCCCCCCAAGGAACATATCTAGATGTATAGTGAGCACTTTGAACCCCCAGGTGCTTCACAAATTGATCCGTAAGAAGGAAAAAGTACATTTGTTTTCACAGAAATTTTCTTTTTTCATTTTTACGGATCAATTTGTGAAGCACCTGGAGGTTCAAAGTGCTCACTATGCATCTAGATATGTTCCTTGGGGGTCTAGTTTCCAAAATGGGGTCACTTGTGGGGGAGCTCCAATGTTTAGGCACACAGGGGCTCTCCATACGCGACATGGTGTCCGCTAACTATTGGAATCGTTAGCGGACACCATGTCGTGTATGGAGAGCCCCTGTGTGCCTAAACTTTGGAGCTCCCCCACAAGTGACCCCATTTTGGAAACTAGACCCCCCAAGGAACATATCTAGATGCATAGTGAGCACTTTGAACCCCCAGGTGCTTCACAAATTGATCCGTAAGAAGGAAAAAGTACATTTGTTTTCACAGAAATTTTCTTTCTTCATTTTTACGGATCAATTTGTGAAGCACCTAGAAAAAAAATGGCGTAGGGCTCCGCCATATTTTTGGTCCAGCCAGGTACAACTTGGCAGCTACGGACTGCCAGCAACCCCCAGCTGCCTCATTGTACCTGGCTGGCAACCAAAAATACAGCAAAGCCCATTTTTATTTTTTTTTCTTGGACTAATTCTAGAAAAAAACTGGCGTGGGGCTCCGCCATATTTTTGGTCCAGCCAGGTACAACTTGGCAGCTACGGACTGCTACCAATCCCCAGCTGCCTCGTTGTACCTGGCTGGCCACCAAAAATACAGCAAAGCCCTTTTTTTTTCTTCTAGAACTAATTCTAGAAAAAAAAAAATGACATGGGGCTCCGCCATATTTTTGGTCCAGCCAGGTACAACTAGGCAGCTGGGGGCTGGAAAACGCAGCATGGAGAGGCCCAAGCGTTCTGGGCCCCCCATGCTGCGAATTGCAGCCCGCAGCCGCCCCAGAAAATGGCGCATTCATTGAAGCGCCATTTTCTGGCGCTGTACCCATGCTCTTCCAGTTGCCCTGGTGCCGGTGGCAAACTGGGTAATAAAGGGGTTAATGCCAGCTTTTTATTGGCAGCTGGCACTAAGCCCGAGATTCATAATATAGGGCCAATGTTAGACCCGCCATTAGGAATCTCTGGTAAATAGTCAGAAAATACACACAGAGAAAAATCTTTTTATTTGAAAAAAATAACACAAACAAAATTCGGACTCCATCTTTATTATAAAGATCCGACGTAGTCCACAACGAAGGTCCCACGACGCTCGATTGCCTCCGACGTAGTCCACAACGAAGGTCCCACGACGCTCGATCGCCTCTGGTCAATCCAGAGACTGCAGCAAGGGATGAAGTGTCCTCTTCCTACAGTCTCTGGGGTCAGAGTTATGGTGCACTGTATGACAATGACCTGTCATACAGTGCACCATGACTATGATCCCAGAGACTACAACAAGAGGACACTTGATCCCTTGTTGCACCCATCCATCCACCTATGCACCCATCATCCACGCACGCACACACACAACCACGCACCCACATCCACGCACATCCACGCACATCCACACACACATCCACGCACGCATACATCCACACACGCACGCTGACATTCAAGCACGCTGACATCCACGCACGCTAATATCCACGCACGCTGACATCCACGCACGCTGACAATCACGCACGCACGTTGACATTCAAGCACGCTGACATCCATGCACGCACACATCAACGCACGCACGCTGACATCCACGCATGTGCACATCCACGCACGCACATCCACACACGCTGACATCCACGCACGCTGACATCCACGCATGCTGACATCCATGCGCGCTAGCATCCACGCACGCACGCTGACATTCAAGCACGCACACTGACATCCACACATGCACACATCCACACACGCACGCTGACATCCACGCACGCACGCTGACATCCACGCATGCACACATCCACACACGCACGCTGACATCCACGCACATCCACACACGTACGCTGACATCCACGCACATCCACACACGTACGCTGACATCCACACCCATTCACACGTCCACGCACACATCCATCTATGCACACATCCACGCACGCACACGTCTGTCCACACACGTGTCCACACACGCACACGTCCACACACGTGTCCACACACGCACACGTCTACGCACGCACACGTCTACGCACACTCACGTCCACGCACACTCATGTACACTCACGTCCACGCACGCACACGTCCACGCATGCACCCCCCATCCATCTATCCATTCACCCATCCATCACCCATCCATCAATTCATTAATTCATTCATTCATTCATAGATACATACATACATACATACATACATACATACATACATACACACACATACATACATACATACATAGATACATACACATACATACATAGATACATACACATACATACATAGATACATACACATACATACATACATAGATACATACACATACATACATACATAGATACATACACATACATACATAGATACATACACATACATACATACATACATACATACTTACCTCCCTCGTTCCACCGATGAGCAGGAGGAGGCCGGGAGAGGAGGCGGGCCACAGACCGGCGGGCAGAGGAGGCACAGAACAGCAGCGGCGGCGGCGGCGGCGGCTGCATCCGAAGTGTGCAGCCCGCCGCTGGAGGTGAGGGGTGGGGGCCACCAGGCACAGGGCCCGGAGGTGGGGGCAGCCTAGGGGGGGCACCGGAGCAGGGAGCAGGCAGTGTTGCTGGCGGGCGCACGCGGGTGCAGCCCGCCGGCAGATCCATTATAATAGAGGGGGGGCGGGCGGGCTGGGGGTAACGGGGGGGCCCCCTGGACAGTCCTGGAGCAGGAGGGGGCTGAGGAGGGGTGGACACATGCCGATCCGCCCCTCCAGATCTGATTGGAGAGCTCCAATCAGATCTGGAGGGGTGAATCCCTGTGATTCCCTCCGATCGGCAGTTTCACTTTTAAACTGCCGATCGGAGGGGTCCTGGGCACGGGGGGGTTAATCCACCCCCTGTGGGGTCAACTACAGGTTGTCACAGAGCAGCAGCATCTGTGACACCTGAGCGACCCGGCTCACAGGGGGTGCAGCAGCCCAAACACACCAGGACGTTGTGCAACGTCCTGTGTCGGGAACAGGCAGAAACACAGGACGTTGCACAACGTCCTATGTCGTTAAGGGGTTAAAAACCCTTTCTATATGTTTTGTAAAAGTTTTTATAAAATACAAAATCAACAACACATAAAACTAACCATTGTGTGAACAATACACACAAAACAATGACAAAGAAACAACCCAAACAAAAACACACAACACTCAGCCGCGGTCTGCCATAGACGAGGAGCTGCCAGCATTCTGGGCTGAAATCAGCCTGTGGAGCAGGACACCCAGGTGGTGGAGACTGTTGGTGGCAGTGGACCAGCTCCAGCAATGATGGCAGATCTATAGTGATAAGAAAACACAATCAGTAAGCTGCTCATGTGTGGGTGGGAAAGGAATGAAAATGTAGAATGTTACTTAATGGTTTCCATCATCTCCCATGGTGTCCCGCTCAGGGGACGGTGAGGGGCTCAATGCCCACCCCACATCAGCTGCTCCTGCAGCTGATGAAACAGAAAAACAAGCATATGCTGAAAGTGGCACAACCTCTTATTTTTAGGATGGGAACACATTTAGTATTCACAATCAGAGTTTACATTATATGCAAACCATGTAATATTAAAAGGGCTCACTGCAGCCTGATCAAGGGTGCCCTGGGGGGAGAAGGCACCCTCCACTGAGGACACGGAAGATACCACGTCAGATGTAGGGGTGTATGGACGCAGGAGTCCCCTCTTTACCACTTCAAGCTGGTAAGGCAGTTGAGGATGCCAAGGCAGGTGGTGAGGCGATGGCTGGTGTAGAGCCAGAGTCTGCAGGGGAGGGCGGGCCTGGTGGAGAGCCAGAGTCTACAGGGGATGCCGGGCTTGGTGGAGACGCAGAGGTAGCAGGGGAGGACAGCCCTGGTGGTGATCCTGAGGCAGCAGGGGAGGCTGGGACTGGTGGTAATCCTGAGGCAGAAGGGGAGGCTGGGCCTGGTGGTGATCCAGCAGCAGATACAGACGCAGAAGTTGAGGGACTCCATTGGGCAGCTGTAGCATAATACATAACAGTATGGTTGAAGGCAGGAATCATACACTGTGCCAAACAATATCAAGGCCATGGATATGCTGGCCCAATGACACACTTTAAGGTAATGGAGCAACTATTAATCAGAGTAAGCAGTAATGACATGTGTTCTGTTTTGTGGACAAAATAACAATATATGGGTGAAGTAGGAGTCTCCTGGCCAGGCAGCACAGACATGTTTATATTTGGGGCCATACTAGTTTTTGGGTCAGTTTTTGATTAGCTTTTGATCAAGCCACTCTTTAAAGGTCCTTAATTCAGGAACACAGGACAAACTTTACATGACTGCACATAAAGTCGAAATGTTACAATAATGACCCTTTTAGAACCATGATTGGACTATATATTGACCACATGACAGGAAAATGAATGGATGTTTTGACTGGCATGTAGCTTTGCTGTTACAAATTTAGAATATTGGCAAGGTAAGCAGGGTATGGCCTGGGATATCCAAGCAAGGAGGATCGTAATGACATTGTGCCTATTGTGTGGGCCTAACTAATGTACTATGTCCCCATGCAGCCTTTCACCTTCCCAAACAGCTGTGTGTGTTGTTAGTGTGGTTACACAACAATGAAGAGGGTCTGAAATGCTGTACACATGAGTGTAGGTTGGCCCTTCATGGCCCGTTCACAACCCCCTGCACATGGCCAGTGTTGAAGCTTCTGCATCATCACTTGATTGTCACTATCACACAGGGTAAACTTCCATGTGTTGTAAGGTGTGTATTTTGTGTTGCATACAAAGGAGGGTCTATGTAGCATTCACAAATACTCACCACGCAGCCTCTGTATGCAGGCATGGAGACTGTCCATACGATCCCTGGCCTTGTACTTCATGTCCGCAATTTTTTCGCGGATCTGGAGTGTTTCTCGCTCAACCCCCCGCTGCCTCAGAAGAGCCTGCTCGATTTTCCTGAGGATGGCCTGTTTATGGAGGACCGGGTACGCGTGGTGGAAATGGCACCAATAGTCACGCCAGTCACATATTTTGATTAGGAGCATCAGCTCCGCATCTCCCCAGGGTGCTGAGCGTGTTATGACAGCCATCTTTATGCTGGGGCAGAGAACGCACCAGGACAACAGGGCGGGACGCACAACAATGTCATGACGTCACTCCCCACACTGGTTATGCCGAGGACACTTGAGCGTCCGCAAAGGAGGAGCCCACAAATACAGTGGTTAGCCTTTTCGGACATGTGGCTGCATTCACAATATGTCAGATGTAAATGCTCATGTGTGGCCCATGATTGGCTGCCTGTGTCCATACACACTATGAACATAATACGATGTATTTCGATTGGTAGCACAATGATGCGTCCAAAATAGTTACATCTGCGACTATGTGTGTATTTATGTATGAGGACACCAATGTGTACATGTGCATATACATACATATGTATGTGTGAATGTCAGTGAAAATGGTTGGTTATGTGCTGACGTGTGTTTGTACTTTGTATGTCTGAAATAAAACACATATATGTTGTCATACTGTAGGTACCAATGTGGCAGACATAGGCTGGGGTCACACATAGAAATCCGTTTTTGGAAGTGATTTCCATGACCAATCCGTTTTTTATAGGGTGCTTTTTGAGCCTCCTACACCCCTGGACGTTTTTTAGACTTAGTCACTTTTTCATTTTTTTTCATTAAAAACGGATATGCATTAACGCATGCGTTAACGCAGGTGCCTATATGTGCCATGCGTTAGCGCATGCGTTTCCCATAGGGCCCCATGTTAAAAAAAGCATGCGTTTTTTTAACTGATGCCAAAAACGTTGCTAGCAACGTTTTTGGCTCAAAAACGGACATAGCAATGTTTTTAAGTGCAGAAATAAACGGACAGGGTGTTTATTACATCCAATCCGTTTTTCTATCAGTTTTTGGACTTAGAAAAAAAAAATGCCAAAAATGAAGCCAAAAACGGACCAAGGGCTTATGTGTGACCCTAGCCATACATGACCAATGAAGTTCAGAAGATTGCCAGATGTCTATATTTATTTATATATGGTGCACATGTTAGCTCATAACTTTTACAATTCAAAAACAACAACGTAACATGAACACATTTTCATATATATTTAGGACTTCACAAATGCATCCTTACAACAAGTGTTTATTTGCATGCACACTCGGGTAGATAAACACCTATACAACACAATGGCCACTTCAATGAGTGTCCTTGTTTACATGTGTTTACAAAAGGTTAATGAAGAAACAAATCCATGAGTCTACTGATCTAAGCACGGATCTTCATAGATGCCGCCTTTTCCATAAACAACGGCAGCCAATCGGAACTCACTAGTGACAACAACCAATCAGCACTGACGGGGCGCAGAAACAGCAGTGCCAAGGCATGCCTACGGGATGGTTTGCACGATCACATAAATCATTAACGACATCGTTATCGTGGTGTCACACACAACGATACAGCAGGTTGGAAGTTCGTGGATTGTTTGGTTTGAGAACATGTTCATAAACCTGTCAACTCCGATCAAACGATTTATTGTTGTCGTATTGTGCTGTTGCACGCAACGATGCACTTACGATGTTGTATCAATGTCATTCAAACTGTGGCTTTTAAGCGATGTCATTAATATGTTGTGCTATGTAACAGGGCCTTAAAGAAAAGGTACTGAGAGAGAGTATTGAAAACGTACAAAAAACTCAGGATGTGGGAAAAAGGATACCATTTGTAACATCATATGGAGAAGAGAGTGGGGTGATGTCAAATATTATAAAAAAAATTGGTCTATGTTAGGTAATTGTTTGCCCCATATAGAAGAATTCAGAAACCCCCCACTGATTACATACAGACGTGGACGAAATTTGAGAGATGCTGTAGTCAATTCTGATATAGGAGTATTGAATAAAATTTTTCAATATCACTCCAACGGGAAAGAATATGAGATTAAGCATTTTCTAACTTGCTGGTTAAATGATGGTTTTAATCACTTACACTGTGTGCAGAATTATTAGTCAACTTAATAAAAACCAAATATATTCCCATCTCACTTTTTTATTTTCACCAGATAAACTAATATAACTGCACAACATTTAGAAAAAAAACATTTCTGACATGCAAAAACAAAACCCCAAACAATAGTGACCAATATAACCATCTTTCTTTATGATGACACTCAACAGCCTTCCATCCATAGATTATGTCAGTTGCTTGATCTGTTTACCATCAACATTGTATGCAGCAGCCACTACAGCCTCTGTTCCGAGAGGTGTACTACCGTATATACTCGTGTATAAGCCGACCCGTGTATAAGCCAACCCCCCTACTTTTGCCCCCAAAACCTGGGAAAACCTATTGACTCGTGTATAAGCCGAGGGTGGACTCCAGCACAGGTATACAGCCCCCAGCAGTGTGGTATACAGGCAGGCCCCAGAGGTATATAATGCAGCAGCCCCAGAGGTATATAATGCAGCAGCCCCAGAGGTATATAACAATGTCAGCAGCCCCAGAGGTATATACAGGCAGGCCCCAGAGGTATATACAGGCAGGCCCCAGAGGTATATACAGCAAGCCCCATAGGTATATCAGGCAGCCCCAGAGGTATATAAGCAGGCCCAGAGGTATATACAGGCAGGCCCCAGAGGTATATAAGGCAGGCCCCAGAGGTATATAAGGCAAACCCGCAGCCCCAGAGGTATATAAGCAGCAGCCCCCAGAGGTATATAATGCAGCAGCCCCCAGAGGTATATAATGCAGCAGCCCCAAGTATATAATGCAGCAGCCCCAGAGTTAATACCCAGCAGGCCCCCAGTGGGTTATACAGCAGGCCCCCAGTGGCACTCGCCCCCCCACACTGTGCAGAGCCCCCCCTCCTGATGCATTATCTTACCATCCAGCCGCGTCTTCATCACCGCCCGTCCTCCCGTCCATCCTCGCGCGCTGCGTTCCCGGTCTCATGTGACCCGGCGGTCGCAGTCGGATGACGTCATCGCGCCGGGTCACGTGAGAGCCGAACACAGCGCGAGAGGATGGACGGGAGGACGGTGATGAAGACGCGGCTGGATGGTAACATAATGCATCGGGAGGGGGGCTCTGCACAGTGTGGGGGGGCGAGTGCCATTGGGGGCCTGCTGTACATGGGGGCCTGCTGTATACCCCACTGGGGGCCTGTAAACATCTGGGGGCTGTATGCACGGGTTCCCCTGCCGCTGTGATGGGCGGGGGGAGCCGTGCATATCTAATGAGCGGCCCCATGTGATGGGCCGCTCTGTCAGGAGCCTCCCCCCGCCTCCTCCAGCCTCCCCAGCACCCGGACACAGCCCCCACACAGCACATACTGTATAGACCCGTGTATAAGCCGAGGGGGGGACTTTTCAGCCCAATTTTTGTATACACGAGTATATACGGTATTTTCTCTCCCTGTAGATCTCACATTTTAGGAGGGACAACAGGTTCTCAATGGGCTTCAGATCAGTGAACAAGGAGGCCAAGTCATTATTTTTTCTTTTAGACCTTTACTGGCCAGCAGCACTGTTGAGTAGTTGGATGCATGTGATGGAGCATTGTCCTTCATGAAAATCATGTTTTGCTTGAAAGATACAGACTTCTTCCTGTACCACTGCTTGAAGAAGTTGTCTTCCAGAAACTGGCAACAGGTCCAGGAGTTGAGGTTCACTCCATGCTCAACCCAAAAAGGTCCCACAAGTTAATCTTTGATGATACCAGCCCTTAACAGTACCCCCACCTCCATCTTGCTAGCGTCTGAGTCGGAGTGGAGCTCTCTGCCCTTTACTGATCCAGCCTCTGGCCCATCCATCTGGCCCATCAAGAGTCACTCTCATTTCATCAGTCTATAAATCCTTTGAAAAATCAGTCTTAACATATTTCTTGGACCAGTCTTGAAGTTTTAGCTTATGTTTCTGGTTCAAAGGTGGTCGTTTTTCAGCCTTCCTTACCTTGGCCATGTCCCTGAGTATAGCACACCTTGTGCTTTTTGATACTTCAGTAATGTTGCAGCTCTAAAATACTTGGGGCAAATGGCATCTTGGCAGCTTCACGCTTGATTTTCCTCAATTCATGGGCAATTATTTTGTGCCTTTTTTGCCCAACACGCTTCTTACGACCCTGTTGGCTATTTGCCATGAAAATGCTTGATTGTTCGGTGATCGCGCTTCAAAAGTTTGGCAATTTCAAGACTGCTGCATGCCTCTTCAAGACATCTCACAATTTTGGACTTTTCAGAGCCCATCAAATCCCATTTTGCTCAAAGAAAGGCATTTGTCTAATGATTAAGTTGATGTCATTACACCACACCCCTCCTCATTACAGAGATGTACATCAGCTGATTTACTTAATTGGTAGTTGGCTCTAAAGTGTATTAAGCTTGGAGTAGGACAACATGTACAAAAAGTATCATGTGAGCAAAATACTCATTTGCCTAATAATTCTGCACACAGTATAATGAAAAAGAGGTTTTCTATGCACTTGTATATAAGTGTATGGGAATTTATAGAAATGCACTTGACATATAAAATACACTGTAAAATGCACTATGTAAACACTTTAAGCACTTTATTGCTAATGATTGGTAAATGATCTATGTAAATTAAACATTATTTAAACCCAACCTATACACCCAGTCATTGCTTGACAAAGACCCACTAAGGATTGAAACGTTGCCTAGTTACTGACCAATAAAGGTCTGTCACCAACTGCAATTTTGGAGTGCTGCCTATTATTTTTATTGGTATCTATCTATCTATCTATCTATCTATCTATCTATCTATCTATCTATCTATCTGTCTGTCTATCTATCTATCTATCTATCTATCTTTAAAGTATGTCCTAAAAGTGAATAGACCCCTCACATTTTTATAAATATTTTATATTTCTTTGTTTGGACAATACTGAAGATATGACACTTTGATGCAATGTAAAATAGTCAATGTACAGCTTTTATGGCAGTGTAAATTTGAAGTGCCCTCTAAATAAGACACAGCTATTAATATATAAACCACTGGCTACAAAGTGAGTACACCCCCAAGTGAAAATGGGCAAATTGTGCCCAATTGGCTATTTTCCCTCCCATGTGACCCTCTGTTGTTACAAGGTCTCAGATGTGAATTGGAGAGCATGTGTGATAAATTTGGTGTTATTGTCACTCACTCTCAGATATTGGTCATTGGATAATAGAAAAAATTGGAGTCTGGCTCAACAGGACTGGATTTTCCTTTTCTTTTTCTTTTTCAAAAGAAAATATAGTGCATACAAAAGAAAAATTTACATGGTCGAAATGATTCAGTTGACACGTTTCGACTGCACTAAGCAGTCTTACTTATGATAAACCAATGCAAAAACCGTATATGAATCACACAAAAGGCGCTCTGCTGTAAAAATAAAATAAATAGCAAGTGCTGTGACAAAAACAGGGCCTTTTGGTTTATACGTTTCTGCAAGAAAACGTACAATAAGCTGTCTCACCCACTCCACGGTAGGCCCTGATAGCGACAATCCTAACTCTGTCCCTAGTGCTACGGTAAAAACCTGCCAGTGTGTACATACCTCAGCTGGACAGGGTGCGGGAGAGCACAGGACTATCTCACCTTGTAAGGCTGTGTGGGTGGCAGCTCTGTGTGCAGACTTCATATGGGAGGGGCAGGTGCCTCCAATATCTGCTGTTACCAGCAGTGGTGAACACAAAGGCAAAAAAATATGAGTCTGCACACAATGGAAGCAGCAGTGTGAACTGCAACCAATCCCCACCAAATACATGATAAACCAATGCAAAAATCGTATATGAATCACACAAAAGGCGCTCTGCTGTAAAAATAAAAATAAATAGCAAGTGCTGTGACAAAAACAGGGCCTTTTGGTTTATACGTTTCTGCAAGAAAACGTACAATAAGCTGTCTCACCCACTCCACGGTAGGCCCTGATAGAGACAGTCCTAACTCTGTCCCTAGTGCTACGGTAAAAACCTGCCAGTGTGTACATACCTCAGCTGGACAGGGTGCGGGAGAGCACAGGACTATCTCACCTTGTAAGGCTGTGTGGGTGGCAGCTCTGTGTGCAGACTTCATATGGGAGGGGCAGGTGCCTCCAATATCTGATGTTACCAGCAGTGGTGAACACAAAGGCAAAAAAATATGAGTCTGCACACATTGGAAGCAGCAGTGTGAACTGCAACCAATCCCCACCAAAAACATGATAAACCAATGCAAAAACCGTATATGAATCACACAAAAGGCGCTCTGCTGTAAAAATAAAAATAAATAGCAAGTGCTGTGACAAAAACAGGGCCATTTGGTTTATACGTTTCTGCAAGAAAACGTACAATAAGCTGTCTCACCCACTCCACGGTAGGCCCTGATAGAGACAGTCCTAACTCTGTCCCTAGTGCTACGGTAAAAACCTGCCAGTGTGTACATACCTCAGCTGGACAGGGTGCGGGAGAGCACAGGACTATCTCACCTTGTAAGGCTGTGTGGGTGGCAGCTCTGTGTGCAGACTTCATATGGGAGGGGCAGGTGCCTCCAATATCTGCTGTTACCAGCAGTGGTGAACACAAAGGCAAAAAAATATGAGTCTGCACACATTGGAAGCAGCTGCTTCCAATGTGTGCAGACTCATATTTTTTTGCCTTAGTCTTACTTATGAGTAAGACTGCTAAGTGCAATAGAAACTTGTTGACTGGGTCATATCGACAACGTACATTTTTAATTTATGTGCACTATATTTTCTTTTGAAAAATAAAATGAAAAGGAAAATCCAGTCCTGTTGAGCCAGATTTTTTCTATTATCCTTGATATGAGGCCAGGGTGAGGCCAGTGTCTGAAACCCAGGTTGATGAGCACACAGCAACTGGGTGAGCTGGAATCAAGTTTCTACTATTGGTCATTGGAAGTCCAATTAAGCACTTCATAGCAAAATTAATTGTCATTTTACATTAAGATGGCCTAGGCTGTAAGAAGATTGCCAACACCCTGAAACTGAGCTGGCAGCATCATGGCCAAGACCATACAGTAGATTAACAAGATAGGTTTGGCTCAGTACAGGTCTCTCTATGATCAACCAAATAAAATAAGTGCACATGCCCAGTGTCATATCGTGGGTTGTCTTTTCAAAATATATAATTCGCTGCACACTACACACTACAAGATACAAGTATAAGATATAGCGTAATGGCTAAGTGTATAAAGCTAATGTAAATTTGGATGAGGAAAATTGCAAAACTGCTAAGAATATATATAAGCAAAATGAGAATTTTACTTAATGTAATGCATTACATATAAGCCCGATACCCAGCCTTCAAGGTATTCTCATGTATATCGGGTCCTACTATATGCCTCTGTCTGCGGTAAAAAAGCGTCTGAGGATGTGAGTGCCTCTAAGTGCATTTTAAAACCTGCGTGTATGGGTGTGGTTGAAGACTTGATAAAACAAGGAATGAACTAAATGGTAAAATGGACTAGCTATCAGGTAATGTAGAGTGCTCAGTCAAAAAAAGCAGTAATATTAACATTAAGAGATTGACGAGCACACCTATAAGTGTAGGTGCTAGCAAGAGAAAAATCATTACTATATACATATAATCCGCTGCACACTACACACTACAAGATACAAGTATAAGATATAGCGTAATGGCTAAGTGTATAAAGCTAATGTAAATTTGGATGAGGAAAATTGCAAAACTGCTAAGAATATATATAAGCAAAATGAGAATTTTAGTTAATGTAATGCATTACATATAAGCCCGATAACCAGTCTTCAAGGTATTCTCATGTATATCGGGTCCTACCATATGCCTCTGTCTGCGGTAAAAAAGCGTCTGGGGATGTGAGTGCCTCTAAGTGCATTTTAAAACCTGCGTGTATGGGTGTGGTTGAAGACTTGATAAAACAAGGAATGAACTAGATGGTAAAATGGACTAGCTATCAGGTAATGTAGGGTGCTCAGTCAAAATATATTCTTAGCAGTTTTGCAATTTTCCTCATCCAAATTTACATTAGCTTTATACACTTAGCCATTATGCTAGATCTTATACTTGTATCTTGTAGTGTGTAGTGTGCAGCGGATTATATGTATATAGTAATGATTTTTCTCTTGCTAGCACCTACACTTATAGGTGTGCTCGTAATCTCTTAATGTTAATATTACTGCTTTTTTTGACTGATACACCTACATTACCTGATAGCTAGTCCATTTTACCATTCTAGTTCATTCCTTGTTTTATCAAGTCTTCAACCACACCATACACGCAGGTTTTAAAATGCACTGTAGAGGCACTCACATCCTCAGACGCTTTTTTACCGCAGACAGAGGCATATGGTAGGACCCGATATACATGAGAATACCTTGAAGACTGGTTATCGGGCTTATAAGTAATGCATTACATTAACTAAAATTCTCATTTTGCTTATATATATTCTTAGCAGTTTTGCAATTTTCCTCATCCAAATTTACATTAGCTTTATACACTTAGCCATTACGCTATATCTTATACTTGCATCTTGTAGTGTGTAGTGTGCAGCGGATTATATGTATATAGTAATGATTTTTTTCCTGCTAGAACCTACACTTCTAGGTGTGCTCGTCAATCTCTTAATGTTAATATTACTGCTTTTTTTGACTGAGCATCCTACATAACCTGATAGCTAGTCCATTTTACCATCTAGTTCATTCCTTGTTTTATCAAGTCTTCAACCACACCCATACACGCAGGTTTTAAAATGCACTTAGAGGCACTCACATCCTCAGACGCTTTTTTACCGCAGACAGAGGCATATGGTAGGACCCGATATACATGAGAATACCTTGAAGACTGGTTATCGGGCTTATATGTAATGCATTACATTAACTAAAATTCTCATTTTGCTTATATATATTCTTAGCAGTTTTGCAATTTTCCTCATCCAAATTTACATTAGCTTTATACACTTAGCCATTACGCTTATCTTATACTTTTATCTTGTAGTGTGTAGTGTGCAGCGGATTATATGTATATAGTAATGATTTTTCTCTTGCTGGCACCTACACTTATAGGTGTGCTCGTCATTCTCTCAATGTTAATAGTCTTTTCAAAATAGACGTATGAGTTCTGCGAGCATTGCTTCAGAGGTTAAAGGGGTGGGGGGTCAGCCTGTTAGTGCTCAGACCATATACAGCACACTGCATCAAATTGGTCTGCATGATTGTCATATTGGAAGGAAGCCTCAAATAAACATGATGCACAAAAAACACAAATAGTTTGCTGAAGACAAGCATGTTAAGGACATGGATTACTGGACTACAGAATTTCAACATGGTAATGACCTCAAACATGCCTCCAAGATAACCACTGCTTTGCTAAAGAAACTGATGGTAAAAGTGCTGACCAAGCATGTCTCACAACTTAAACCCTATTGAGCATCTGATGGGCATCCTCAAATGGAAGGTGGAAGAGTGAAACGTCTGTAACATCGACCAGCTCCATGTTGTCATAATAGACTAGAAGAGGATTTCAGGAACTCCAGCTCCTGTGAAGCTCTAGTGATCTCCATTACCAAGTGAGTTAAGGCAGTGATGGAGAACAATGGTGAACACACAATATATTGTCGCTTTGGGCACAATTTGGCCATCTTCACTTAGAAGTGTACTCACTTTTGTGAACAGTGGTCTAGACCTTAATAGTTGTGTATTGTGTTATCTAGAGGGCACACTATATTTATACTGTTATACAAACTGTACGCTGACTACTTTGCAGTACATTAAATTATATATTTAGTGTTGTCTCATGAAAAAATATAATAAAATATTACAGAAAATTGAGGGGTGTATTTAATTTTGTGATATACTGTATATATATATATACCGTATTTTTCGCTTTATAAGACGCACCTGATTATAAGACGCACCCCCAAATTTGGTGAAGGAAAAGAGAAAAAAAATATTTTTTAATGTTAAATGGGGTCCGTGATATAATGCCAGTGTCCGTCTTACAAATCATGTATATGAGGACTGGAGTTGGGGACCTCTGTACTATGGCACCTCACTGTAGTAGGACACCTCACTGTAGTACTATGGCACCTCAGTGCGGTGTGGCACCTCTGTCTAGTAGTATTATTGTATCTCATTGTAGCACAACACCTCAGTGTACTATTATAGCATCTCACTGTACTATGTTCTCAGTGTGGTATATATGGCACCTCAGTGTACTAGGTCATCTCAGTGTAGTATGGCACCTCAGTGTAGTATATATGACACCTCATTGTGGTATATAGGCAACTCAGTGTAGCATACCACCTCAATGCAGTATATATGGTACCCCAGTGTAGCATAGCACATCAGTGTGGTCTAGATGGCACCTCAGTGTACTATGTCGGTCAGTGTAGTATGGCACCTCAGTGTGGTATACATGGCACCTCAGTGTAGCATACCACCTCAATATGGTATATATAGTACCTCAGTGAAGCACAGCACCTTAGTACGACCTATATGGCACCTCAGTGTGGTCTATATGGTGCCTCAGTGTAGAATGTCATCTGTGTACTATGCAAAACAAAAGGGTTTGGAGAAGGCACAGGCTATGAGAAGAGTACCTGGTGGTCTAGTGGGGGGCTCAATTAATGTTTGTCAGGGATTACTCTAACCTTCAGAGGTTGTGCCAGCCCTGCACAACCTTGTTGTGAAGGGGTTAAACAGCAGGCACCGCCGGCGACGAATCCTCCATAGAGCAGTCCCTCTTCCGGTCAGGTGACTCACTGGGACCAATCACATGACCGATGACGATCATAATACGTCACCACAGGTCCTTCATCTATCAGCAGTGATCCCGGCAGAAAGCAGCTCCTTCATTAACCCTCGGAGTGGATGCGATTGGTTAGTAGACCAGCACCTCACCTCCACCTGCAGTGCCTCAGCTCAGGCTAACACAAACGGCTCTGGGGACACAGGGGTGGCTACGGCTGTGACGGAGAGAAAGCAGGTTTACCATGGTTGTTATGGTGACCTGCAGGGCTCAATGCCTCGGGCAGATAACGCTCCGGGGCTGCTAATAGGGAGTTCACATGCGGCTGCAGCCGCTGAGCTGCGGGACCGCTCCATACACTCCTGTAATATACGCTACTCCCCCGCTGTTGATTGACAGCGGGATGCAGTGAATATTACAGGAGATAATGAGCGGCCCCACGTGACCATGGGGCCGCTGCTGCAGCCTCCTAACAGCCCCCGGACACCGCTCCACAGCTCCCCCCTGCCTCCCCTACAGCACAGCTACTAGTTTCGCTTTATAAGACGCACCCCCCACTTTCCCTCAAAATTTGGGGAAACAAAAGTGCGTCTTATAAAGCGAAAAATACGGTATATATATTTATATGTACAGTATATAGGGATACTTTTCATCTCACAATTGACAAGGTGAGACTGCACTGATGTTTACACTAGAGATGAGAAAAACAATTTGATGCAAACTGAATTTGTGCTAATTTTTTGGAACAAGTTTGGTATTCAATTCATGTGAGTCTACAAAAATGCCAGCTTTTTTCTACGTAATGCCATTAACTGCATCAGTAAGAGAAGTATCACACAACCTTGGGCATGAATAGGTATACTTTCCAAAAAAGTCTTGCAGCTATTGGGAAGACAGTTGAGCACAGTCTATCATAGCCTGTAGATAAATTGAGGCAAATAATAAAGTGCTGCAACTATTTTTGGGTGAATCCATTAAGTGAGAATAAATTATAGCTCCTACATTTTTGCAATAGAAATACGTAGACAAAAAAACTCTGAATAAACTACTTCACTGATAGTGTTTGTGACAAAACAACTTATAAATGTTCTCCAACTGTTTACCAATATCCGTATACAGTAAATGGAGTTCACTTTGTCATTACTAAGTTTAGGTTTGAATTGAAGAGCTCGGAACAAGTTAAAGACTTTTCTCAAAATTTTGAGAAATATTTGTTGCAGCTTTCAAAATTCAATTTCAAAAGATTATTTTCTGCAATAAATAAATAATTATATAACCTAGAATTACATGACACT
Source organism: Allobates femoralis (assembly GCA_033576535.1). Taxonomy (NCBI): domain Eukaryota; kingdom Metazoa; phylum Chordata; class Amphibia; order Anura; family Aromobatidae; genus Allobates; species Allobates femoralis. Next base: position 193,669,805 of record JARQOC010000002.1, read on the forward strand.
GGGTCTGAGAAAGTCCTTTTTATTAAATTCATTGTTGGAAAATGTGATGGAAATATAGAATGGAGGCATGACAGAATCAATGTTTTACTCCAGCCTTCATAAATATTCAGCACTGATTTATAAACCCCATTCCATCTCAGAGGAGTTGATCTTTGAGAACTAGGATAAGCTAATTGAAGATGGAACATTTACTTCATCCTGTTGAAAGCTGTTTCCTAATAAAGGAGATGTGGACTGCCATATTAATTGTTGCATCACTGCCAGCATAAAAAACACTGCATAACCTCACGGAAATACATTTTTTACTAATAACACTATGCTCTCTCACACACTGTATATTAATCACAAATGAGAAAGTACTTCCTAAACATGACAATGATCTATGCTGCTTTATAAATGTCAAAATGCAAGTATTTCTATTTACAATTGGATTGGTACTTGCTAGAATGCATTTTGGATTTAAAGGAATCTAGCTCGTTTTCACATTTTATCTTTGCATTGAGTTATAGGCTTTTCACTTCAAATTCCCATGTCCTCGTTCATAAAATAATCACTAATAAGTGACCAATCAAATATAAATATAGAATAATCAGGCAATGTAAGGAGTAAACACCAACTATGCATTACAGAGGAGACCAAATAAAGAACGAAGTAAGATTGGTGTTAGAAAGCTTGCAATAGATCCTAACCAGTAGCATATAAAAACCTAAAAGAGCAAGTAATGAAATCCAAAACTATACCTAGGTAAATGGAGTAGGCGTTGAATAGATAGCAGTGAATGCAAAAAGATAAAGCTTGGATGATGTCCCCTGAACTAGTAGTCATTCAGCATTCAGATCATCAGTTAGGCAAGAGGATGCAGGGCTGGATGGCGAATAGATCTTTAGCAACAAAGGTTTCAGATCTATAATAGCTCTTCAGCCTCATTTGCATATAATTTAAATACTAACACTTCAGTAATGGAGTAATGCAAATTACATGTAAAGGTATTGCTGGACTTGTCTTTAAAAGAGCTACTTGTAGAGATGAGTGAACTTTTCTGAGCATGTTGCCAATTTTAAATTTAGCCCAACATTGCAGATTAGTTTGAGATTGGAAACACGAGCATTTACAAAATCGTCAAACGCACCTTTGTTTATAAACTGATAGGATAAAAAAGCCTTACTATATTTACATTTTGCTTTTCTCCTACCTTCGTACAGTGTAGGATAGCTGATAGGACATGTTTGATGAGGGGAGGGGGTGGGGAAAGGTCAGAGTAGTGTCAGACTTTTTTGCCCAGAAATTTGTATGTAGATGTTCCTGGCCAGTAGCTAATCAGGGTGCATACAACATCTACAAGTTGAAGACACATATCGCTCTGGATATAAGATGTGGTCATTTGCCTTTGTCGCCATTTTCAGAGTGTTACTGCTTAGGGACAGTGTGATTGCTGCTTCATGCTGCTCTATGCTACTCCATCCATGTTACACAAATAGATATCCAGACAATTGATTGATTTTTAAATAGACTAAAATAGCAAGAGGGTCGATCTGGACAGAGGCATTTTTTGCTATGAACTAGTGTGATTACTAAATATTTGTGCTTGCCAAAGCTGTATTTTTGGCATACGGCAAGTAATTGCAAAATCTTAGTGTTTCCCTTAAAAACGCTGTGCTTGGCCTCTAACCAGTGATTTTCAAATACTTAAGTTTGTGTTAAAAAGGCATCGTTTGCTTTAAAGCAGTGATTGCAAAATCCTTCAGTTTCCCCTAAAAAGGCTGTTTTTGACCTTGAACCAGTCATTGCCAAATCCTTCAGTTTCCCCTAAAAACGCTATTTTTGGGCCTAAAAGCAGTGATTGCTAAATCCTTTGGTTTCACCTAAAAAGGCTGTGCTTGACCTCAAAGCAAAGATTGCGAAATCCTTCACTTTCTCCTAAAAAAACTGTGTTCGGCCTCAAACCACTGATTGTCAAATCCTTCACTTACCCCTAAAAGTGTTTTGTGTAGCCTCAAAAGAGTGATTGACAAATCCTTCCTTTTCCTCTAAAAAGGTTGTGTTTGGCCAATAAGCAATGATTGCCAAATCCTTCAGTTTTCCCTTAAAAAGCTAATGGACAGTGCCTCAAACGTTGATGTTTGCTTCAAGTGTTCTTTAATCCATGTCCATACAAGCGATGTTTCGGCTTTTATGAGGTCTTTATCAAACTCATGTTACCACATAAATGACCCCTTTGTATAGTGCAAAACCCCACCAACATAATTACAACAACCAATCACATAATGTTACAATCAATTACCGTATATACTCGTGTATAAGCCGACCCGTGTATAAGCCGACCCCCTACTTTTGCCCCCAAAACCTGGAAAAACCTATTGACTCGTGTATAAGCCGAGGGTGGACCCCAGCACAGGTATACAGCCCCCAGCAGTGTGGCATACAGCAGCCTCCCCAGTGGTATTATAACAGCAGCAGCCCCAGTGGTATATACAGCAGCAGCCCCACTGGTAGTATACAGCAGCAGCCCCAGTGGTAGTATACAGCACCAGCCCCAGTGGTATATACTGCAGCAGCCCCAGTGGTAGTATACAGCAGCAGCCCCACTGGTAGTATACAGCAGCAGCCCCAGTGGTAGTATACAGCACCAGCCCCAGTGGTATATACTGCAGCAGCCCCAGTGGTAGTATACAGCAGCAGCCCCAGTGGTAGTATAAAGCAGCAGCCCCAGTGGTATATACAGCAGCAGCCCCAGTAGTAGTATACAGCAGCAGCCCCAGTGGTATATACAGCAGCAGCCCCAGTGGTATATACAGGCCCCCCCATCAGTATACAGGGGCCCCCCCTTGCTGCCGCAAACCTGTAAAGTAATACATCATTATACTTATCCCTGTCGTCGCCGCCACCGCCATCGCGCTCCTCCGGGTCTTCATGCTTCTTCCGGCTTCCTCCTCTGGCGCACAGACAATGACGTCATTGCCTGCGCCCACCGGAGGAGGATGCCGGAAGAAGCATGAAGACCCGGAGGAGCGCGATGGCGGTGGCGGCGACGACAGGGATAAGTATAATGATGTAGTACTTTACAGGTTTGCGGCAGCAAGGGGGGACCCGGTATACCGATGGGGGTGCCTGTATACCGATGGGGGGGCGCCTGTTTTTGGGCTGAAAAACTCGGCTTATACGCGAGTATATACGGTAATCTAATGCATCACTTACACTATCTTTAAAAACATCCCAGTGGATTGTATTGTGTTGCAGTTCTCAAAATGTCCAACAAGGTAAATCATCCACCTCTTCAATATTATAGATAACTCATAACTTCAAGTTGCATTTTCCATACACCGGTAACCAAAACAAATCTTCTTCCAATCACTGCTTGGCATCTCCTGTTGTCATAGTTTATATCCTCCTGCATCAATGCATAGATACTTTCACAAGTCAAAGTGCCTGTGGCATGACCTTAAAAGGTGATTAATGCTTGGAAACCCTCCAATGTAGCTGAATAATATCAATTTTTGAAAGCTGAGTGCATGAAAATTAATCCAGAGCATTATAAAAGATTAATTATGGCCCAACCAGTTATTAGGTCTAGGGGGCAATCACTTTTTCACACAGGTCTCTGTAAGTTTGGATTACTTTTTCCTTAATAATAAAAATCTTCATTTATAAACTACATTTGTATTTACTTGTAGCTTTGTATAATATTTAGATTTGTTTGATTGTCTGAAATATTTAAGTGTGAGAAGCATGCAAAAAAATAAGAAGTCAGGAGTGGGGTAAACATTTTTTCTCACCATTGTATATGACTGGACAAATAAGAATGTCCCACCCTAAAATACTACAGAAAATAGAAATAAATTGTGCAAAGAGACTAAATACTAAATTTATTAAATACCGTATATACTCGCGTATAAGCCGAGTTTTTCAGCCCAAAAATTGGGCTGAAAAGTACCCCCCTCGGCTTATACGCGAGTCAATACGGCAGCCCCGGCAGCCCCAGCAGCCTCCGTAATCCAGGGCCCCCCCAGCCTTGCTCCGGTAACCTGTAAAGTAAAATATACTTATCACTGTCCCGCTGCCGTCCGCGCCCGCATCTGCCGACATGCGATCCTCCATCTTCATGCGTCTTCTTCCGGTTTCTCTGTTCGTCGCAGGCAATGACGTCATTGCCGGCGCCGAACACGGGAAGTCGGAAGAAGACGCATGAAGATGGAGGATCGCATGTCGGCAGATGCGGGCGCGGACGGCAGCGGGACAGTGATAAGTATATTTTGCTTTACAGGTGACCGGAGCAAGGCTGGGGGGCGCTGGATTACTGGGGCTGCTGTATACTACGCTGGGGCTTCCGGGGCTGCTGTATTCTACCACTGGGGCTGCTGGGGCTCCTATATACTACCACTGGGGCTGCTGGGGCTGCTGTATACTACCACTGGGGCTGCTGGGGATGCTATATACTACCACTGGGGCTGCTGGGGATGCTATATACTACCACTGGGGCTGCTGGGGATGCTATATGCTACCACTGGGGCTGCTGGGGCTGTTATATACTACCGCTGGGGCTGCTGGGGATGCTATTTTCTACCACTGGGGCTGCTGGGGCTGCTATATACTACCACTGGGGCTGCTGGGGCTGCTATATACTACCACTGGGGCTGCTGGGGATGCTATATACTACCACTGGGGCTGCTGGGGATGCTATATACTACCACTGGGGCTGCTGGATGCTATATACTACCACTGGGCTGCTGGGGATGCTATATACTACCACTGGGGCTGCTGGGGATGCTATATACTACCACTGGGGCTGCTGTATACTACCACTGGGGAGGCCTGTATACCACTGGGAGGGGCCTGTATACCACACTGCTGGGGGCTCTATACCTGTGCTGGGGTCCACCCTCGGCTTATACACGAGTCAATAGGTTTTTCCAGATTTTGGGGGCAAAAGTAGGGGGGTCGGCTTATACACGGGTCGGCTTATACACGAGTATATACGGTAATGGTTAAATAAACATAAAAATAAAAAAGTGGTTAAGGATGAAAAATGGAAAGATCAGTAGTGGCCACTGCAAGCATAAGGTACCAAATGTAGTAAAAGTAATCAAAATGAATAAAGGGATAAAATACTAAGAAACTCTGTAATAAACAAGATTATATAAATAGTAAAATATTGAAGAAAAATAATACTAATCCTACTTCTATTACTAATAATAAAAATAATAATAAAGTGCACAATGTGTAAGTTGGACCGTATATGATCAAAAACAGTAATAAAGTGCACAGTTAATCAATCGGAATCCATAATTAATGGTACCCAATAAATAAATCAAAACAGACAAAATATAAAAAGATGCACAGTAATTGGGATTCTGCTTTATTGAGTGTGTTTGATTACTCTTACCATGGACTCGTTTATGTACTGTGCACTTTACTTGGATTAATTATTGTTGTAATGTACTAGCTGTGAGCCCGATGCAAATGCATCGGATGTCTAGAATATTTTTAAATTTTTTCAAATAATCCCCATAGAAAGTATAGGGGGACTTGCGGCAGGTGCGGCAAGTGCGGTTTTGCACTTGCGGCAGGTGCGGCCGCGGAAAAAAAACGGCTGACCGCGTTTTTTTTGCGGCCGCACCTGCCGCAAGTGCAAAACCGCACCTGCCGCAAGTCCCCCTATACTTTCTATGGGGATTACCGCAACCGCTGCACTTGCGTCGCGGTTGCGGTAATCCCCATAGAAAGTATAGGGGGACTTGCGGCAGGTGTGGCAAGTGCGGTTTTGCACTTGCGGCAGGCGCGGCCGCGAAATAAACCGCGGCTGATCGCGTTTTTTTTCGCGGTCGCACCTGCCGCAAGTGCAAAACCGCACTTGCCGCACCTGCCGCAAGTCCCCCTATACTTTCTATGGGGATTACCGCAACCGCGACGCAAGTGCAGCGGTTATGCGGCAATCGCGGCAGATGCGGTTTTTTCACCGCATCTGCCACGATTTTGGCGGACATATGGGATGCGGACATATGGGGGTGTGTGTGGTGACAGCGGGGGGGGGGAAGGTGTGTGTGGACATCGGGGAGTGTGGTTACAGGAGAGGCTCCGGAGCACTGTGTCAGCATGGGCTGACAGCAGCGGCTCCGGAGCGGGATCGGAGCGGGGGTGTGCGGACATATGGGGGGGGTGAGGACATATGGGGGGTGTGTGGTGACAGGGGTTGGGGGTGTGTGCTGACAGCGGCGAGGGGTCGCACGTGGTGACGTCACAGAGTGACAAAGGCACGGTCTTTTGCGGGGTCCGACACGGAAGTGCCTACGGCAATTATATAGTAGATAGAATACATACAGCAGTACCGGTGTGCAGCGGTGCCAGTGTGCAGCGGTGCCGGAGTCCAGGAGAAGACAGCAGGCGGGTGCGGTCAGGGGGGCCAGGGGACAGTGGCTGGGTGCGTTCAGGAGCAAGCCGGGGAACAGCGGGCAGAAGGGGGCTGGTGGAATAACAGCCATGTGCGGGCAGGAGGAGGCTGAGGAAGAGCGGCCAGGTGCGTGCAGGAGGGGGCCGGGGGACAGTGGCCGGATGCGGGCAGGAGGGAGGCAGGGAGACATTGATCGGGTGCGGCAGGAGGGGGTCAGGGGGACAGCGGCCATGTGCGGGCAGGAGGGGGCCGGGGAACAGCGGGCAGAAGGGGGCCGGGGAACAACGGCCATGTGTGGGCAGGAGGTGGCCGAGGAAGAGCGGCCGGGTGCGTGCAGGAGGGGGTCGGGGAACAGCGGCCGGGTGCGGGCAGTAGGGGCGGGGGGGCCTTCCTGGCCGCACCCGGCCGCTGTCCCCCGGCCCTCTCCTGCCCGCAGCACTGTGCTTAGCAGAGTTTACAGCAACTCAGTGGTTAGCAGACTTTATGCGGTTCAGTGGTTAGCAGAGTATACGGCGGCTGAGTGGTTAGCAGAGTATACAGGGTCTCAGTGGTTAGCACAGTATACGCTGGCTCAATAGTTAGCACTGTAAACTGAGCCTCAGTGGTTAGCACTCTATGGTGGCTCAATGGTTGGCACTGTTTATGGTGGCTCAATAATTAGAGCAGTAATGTGACTCAGTGATTAGCACTGTATACGGTGACTCAGTGGTTAGCACTCTATGGTGGCTAAGTGGTTGGCACTGTATATGATGGCTCAATAATTAGAGCAGTAATGTGACTCAGTGGTTAGCACTGTATACGGTGACTCGGTGATTAGCACTGTATGGTGCCTCAGTGGTTGGCACTGTATATGGTGGCTCAGTGGTTAGCACTGTATGCTGGCTCAGTGGTTAGCACTGTACAGTGGCTCAGTGGTTAGCACTGTAAGGTGGCTCAGTGGTTAGCACTGTATGGTGCTCAGTGGTTAGCACTGTATGGTGGCTCAGTGGTTAGCACTGTATGGTGGCTTAATGTTTAGCACTGCACGGTGGCTCAGTAGTTAGGACAGTTTGGTGGCTCAGTGGTTAGCATTGTACGGTGGCTTAGTGGTTAGCACAGTATGGTGGTTCAGTGGTTAGCACTGCGCGGTGGCTTAGTGTTTAGCAAAGTATGGGTGACTCAGTGGTTAGCACAGTATACGCCGCTCAGTGGTTAGCACTATATGGAGGCAGAGTGCTTAACTTTGTATGGAGGCTCATTGGTTAGCGCAGTATGGTGGGTCAGTGGTTAGCACTGTATAAGGTGGCTCAGTGTTTAGCACTGTATAAGGTGGCTGAGTGATTAGCACTGTATGGTGGCTGAGTGTTTAACATTGTATACGGTGAGTCAGTGGTTAGCACTTTATGGTGGCTCAGTGGTTAGCACTGTACGGTGGCTCAGTGGTTAGCACTGTACGGTGGCTCAGTGGTTAGCACTGTACGGTGGCTCAGTGGTTAACACTGTACGGTGGCTCAGTGGTTAGCACTGTATGGTGGCTCAGTAGTTAGCACTGTACGGTGGCTCAGTGGTTAGCACTGTATAAGGTGGCTCAGTGGTTAGCACTGTATAAGGTGGCTGAGTGATTAGCACTGTATGGCGGCTCAGTGGTTAGCACTGTACGGTGGCTCAGTGGTTAGCACTGTACGGTGGCTCAGTGGTTAGCCTGTATGGTGGCTCAGTGGTTAGCACTGTACGGTGGCTCAGTGGTTAGCACTGTACGGTGGCTCAGTGTTTAGCACTGTATTATGGTGGTTGCACAAGTGGTTAGCACTGTATATGGTGGCTCAGTGGTTAGCACTGTACGGTGGCTCAGTGGTCAGCACTGTACGGTGGCTCAGAGGTCAGCACTGCACGGTGGCTCAGTGGTCAGCACTGTACAGTGGCTCAGTGGTTAGCAGTGTGTATGGTGGCTCAGTGGTTAGCACTGTATATGGTGGCTCAGTGGTCAGCACTCTACGGTGGCTCAGTGGTCAGCACTATACGGTTGCTCAGTGGTCAGCACTGTACGGTGGTTCAGTGGTCAGCACTGTACAGTGGCTCTGTGGTCAGCACTGTACGGTGGCTCAGTGGTCAGCACTGTACGGTGGCTCAGTGGTCAGCACTGTACGGTGGCTCAGTGGTCAGCACTGCACGGTGGCTCAGTGGTCAGCACTGTACAGTGGCTCAGTGGTCAGCGGAGGACGGAGGGCAGAGTGGTCAGCGGAGGACGGAGGGCAGAGTTTATCAGTGGAGGACGGAAGGCAGAGTGGTCAGCAGAGAACGGGGGGGGCAGAGTGATCAGCGTAGGCCCAAGGGGGGGGCAGAGTGATCAGCGAAGGTCGGGGGTCAGGGTGATCAGCGGAGGCTGGGGGGGCAGAGTGGTCAGCGGAGGGCAGTGGGGGGCAGAGTGGTCAGCTGAGGTTGGGGGGCAGAGTGGTCAGTGGAGGGAAGGGGGGCAGAGTGGTCAGTGGAGGGAAGGGGGGGCAGAGTGGTCAGCGGCGGCCAGGGGGGCAAAGTGGTCAGCAGAGATCAAGGGGGACAGAGTGGTCATCAGAGGCTGGGGCAGAGTGGTCAGTGGAGGCCGGGGGGGGCAGAGTGGCGGCGAAATACTTAATTCCATCGCCATCTTGCATGTCGCCACTGTGAACAGGGCGAAACCAAGATGGCGGCCGGGAACTCTCGTGATACTTCCCGGCCGCCATCTTGGTTTCAATATGTACGGGGCGGCGACATAGAAGATAGCGGGCGGAAGACGGAGGACAGAGGAACATGCAGGAAGACGGAGGCGGGTGCGATCTGGTGGTAAGTATGACAGGCACAGGGCACAGGGCACAGGGGCACAGGCTCCGGAGCACTGTGTCAGCATGTGCTGACAGCAGCTGCTCGGGAGCGGGATGACAGGGGCACAGGGGCACAGGCTCCGGAGCACTGTGTCAGCATGTGCTGACAGCAGCTGCTCCGGAGCGGGATGACAGGGTCCAGCATTACCGCCCATCACCCCTCATTATACAGGGTCCAGCATTACCGCCCATCACCCCATCACCCCTCGTTATACAGGCTCCAGCATGGTACCTGACACCTCTCATTATACAGGGTCAAGAATGGCCGCCTGTCACTCCTCATTATTCAAGGTCCAGCCTGGCCGCCTGTCACCCCTTGTTATACAGGGTCCAGCATGGCCACCTATCACCCCTCATTATACAGGGTGCAGCACAGCCACCTATCACCCCTCATTATACAGGGTGCAGCACAGCCACCTATCACCCCTCATTATACAGGGTGCAGCACAGCTACCTATCACCACTCATTATACAGGGTGCAGCACAGCCACCTATCACCCCTCATTATGCAGGGTCCAGCATGGCTGCCCATCACCCCTTTGTGGTGGTTCCTGGTGATTCTGTGCAGTGGTCTGGGCGGTCGTGTGGTGGTACGGGCAGTCTTATGCGGTGATCTGGGTGGTTTTGTTCAGTGGTTTGGGTGGTCCTGTGTGTTGGTCTTATGTGGTGGTTTGGTCCTCCCTGTGCTGTGGTCTGGGTGGTCCTTTGTGGTGGTCCTGATAGTCCTGTGCAGTGTCAGGAGCTCTGGGGCTCATGGGCAGCGGCGGTGACAGGAGGTCTGTAGCAGCGGTTGAGACAGGAGTTCATGGGCAGCGGTGATGACAGGAGTTCATGAGCAGCGGTGGTGACAGGAGTTCATGGGCAGCGGTGGTGACAGGAGCTCCTGGGCAGCGGCGGTGACAGGAGCTCCGGGGCAGCGGCAGTGACAGGAGTTCATGGGCAGCGGCGGTGGACAGGAGCTCGGGGCAACGGCGGTGACAGGAGCTCTGGGGCAGCGGCGGTGACAGGAGCTCCGGGGCAGCGGCGGTGACAGGAGCTCCGGGGCAGCGGTGGTGACAGGAGCTCCGGGGCAGCGGCGGTGACAGGAGCTCCGGGGCAGCGGCGGTGACAGGGGCACAGGCTCCGGAGCACTGTGTCCGCATGTGCTGACAGCAGATGCTCCGGAGCGGGATGACATGGGCACAGGCTCCGGAGCACTGTGTCAGCATGTGCTGACAGCAGCTGCTCCGGAGCGGGATGACAGGGGCACAGGGGCACAGGCTCCGGAGCACTGTGTCAGCATGTGCTGACAGCAGCTGCTCCGGAGCGGGATGACAGCGGCGAGGGGTCGCAATGCCCGCTACGCGGGCAATGCCTCGCACGTGGTGACGTCACATAGTGACAAAGCCACGGCGTCTTCGGGGTCCGACACGGACGTGCCTACGGCAATTATATAGTAGATTTGTACTTATATACTATGCACCATTTTACTACTTTGATTTATATAGTGTGTAGTATTAATTAAAGATTCTAACTGATTAACTGTGCACTTTATTAGAGTTATTGATCAGTCATATACAGGCCAACTGGCACACTTTATTATTTTTTTCTTCAATATTGCACTATCTATGTCATTTTATTTATTACGCAATTTCTGGGTATTTTATCCTTTTATTAATTATGATTTCGCTTACTCCATCTGTTACCTCAAGCTTGTCATGACCACTACTGTTATCCCAGGTTTTTTTTATCCCTAAACACCTCTTAATTTTTATATTTTAACCATGATTCAAAAAATACATTAATATTTTATTTAATATTTGGTCTCTTTGCATGCTTTTTTTTAATATATTTTCTATTGATTTTAGCAAATAGCTTTAGATAGAGATGAAAAATAAAGCAATGGAATAAGCACATGAACCTTAAACAGCTTGGTGCAACAATCCTGTATGCAGAGCTCCACTGCAGCAAATTAATGTCCAGAAAAACAGGCAGCACTCAATACTTATTCCAATATGGACACTTTAATCCGGCCAAAAGTGTGTGATGCGATGTTTCAGTCAACAAAAGACTTTCCTCAAGCATAGTGCATGTTACAAACAGTGAAAATTATATACAATCCATCATAAATTGATCATTAACCCCTTAGTGACGCAGCCAATTTCCACCTTAATGACTAGACCATTTTTTGTAATTCTGACCAGTGTCCCTTTATGAGGTAATAACTCTGGAACGCTTCAACGGATCTTAGCGATTCTGAGATTGTTTTTTCGTGACATATTGGGCTTCATGTTAGTGGTAAATTTAGGTCGATAATTTTTGAGTTTATTTGTGAAAATATATAACAATTGGCAAAAATGTAGAAATTTTCACAATTTTCAAATTTTGAATTTTTATTCTGTTAAACCAGAGAGTTATGTGACACAAAATAGTTAATAAATAATATTTCCCACATGTCTACTTCACATCGGCACTATTTTGGAAAAAAACAAATTTGGTTAGGAAGTTAAGGGTTCAAATTTCATCAGCAATTTCTCATTTTTCCAGCAAAATTTACAAAACCATTTTTTTTAGTGACCACATCACATTTGAATTCCCTTTGAGGGTGTACATGACAGAAAACACCCAAAAATGACACCATTCCAAAAACTGCACCCCTCAAGCTTCTCAAAACTACATTCAAGAAGAATATTAACCTTTTAGGTGCTTCACAGGAACTAGGGCAACATGGAAACAAAAAATGGATGTTTTAATTTTTCCAACAAAAAGGTTCTTTCAGCCTCAATTTTTAAAATGAAAAAATTGAGGACAAAAGAAAATTTTTGTGGAAAAAAAAGTACTTTTTCATTTTTACGGATCAATTTGTGAAGCACCAGAGGGTTCAAAGAGCTCACTATGCATCTAGATAAGTTCCTTGTGGGGTCTAGTTTCCAAAATGGGGTGACTTATGGGGGAGCTCCAATGTTTAGGCACACAGGGGCTCTCCATATGCAACATGGTGTCCGCTAACAATTTGAATGGAAAATTAGCTCCAATTGTTAGCGGACACCATGTCGCGTTTGGAGAGCCCCTGTGTGCCTAAACATTGGAGCTCCCCCACAAGTGACCCCATTTTGGAAACTAGACGCCTCAAGGATTATATCTAGGGGTATAGTGAGCATTGGGAACCTACAGCTACTTCACAGAATTTGATAACGTTATACTGAAGATTTTCTTTTTTTCACACAATTTCTCACTTTTAGAGCATGTGCACAAGATCCGGAGACACCATGTCCTGATTGTCTCCTCTCCTGCATTATTTTTAGTATTTCTTTATTACATTTAAAAAAAAAAAACGATGTGGGGCTTCGCCATATTTTTGGTCCAGCCAGGTACAGCATGCATCTACGGACTGCCACCAACATCTTCTGCGTAGTTTTACCTGGCTGGAAACCAAAAGTATAGGGAAGCCCTTTTTTAAAAATTATTTCATGAAATAATAATAAAAAAATAACGGTGTGGGCTTCGCCATGTTTTTGGGCCAGCCAGGTACAGCAAGGCAGTAGGGGGCTGCAATCCACAGCGTAGGGAGGCCCAAGCTTTCAGGGCCCCCGCTGCGAATTGCAGTCCGCAGCCACCCCAGAAAAAGGCACATTTATAGAAGCACCATTTTACGGCGCTTTATCAACCTTTTCCAGCTGCCGTGTAGCGGTGGCAGACTGGGTAATAAGGGATTAATGCCAGCTTTTTCGCAGCTGGCACTAAGCTCGAGATTCTTAATGTCTGGCAAATATTAGACGGGGCCATTAGGAATCCCTAGTAAGATGTTAAGACAGACAGAGAAAAATATTTTTGTTAGAAGAAAACACAGACACTATTTAGACCCCATGTTTATTATTCTTTTGCATCCGCCGTAGTCAAGTGGGAAGGTCCGACATAGTCCAGTAGGAAGGTCTAACGTAGTCCAGTGGGAGGTCCCTCAATGATTTCCAGTCTTTTACAGCATATGGGGGGTCCCCCATATGCTATAAAAGCTGGCATTCTTCCAGGAGAATGACAGGTCATGACCTCAGTAGGGTGATGTCAGGTCACGATCCTTGGTTCACAAAGTGTCAATTGTGATCCCATCATGGGATCCTGACCTGACATGACCTCACTGAGATCATGAGCTGTAAGTCTATACAGAGACTGCTCTGTCTGCTAACAGACTGAAAGTTCATGACCTCAGTGAGGTCATGGCAGGTCAGGATCCTTGGTTCACACAGGGGTCAATTATGATCACATGATGGAATCACAATTGACCCTTTGTAAACCAAGGATCCTGACCTGCCATGACCTCACTGCGATCATGAGTTGTCAGTCTATGCGCAGACAGAGCAGTCGCTGCATAGACTGACAGCTCATGATCTCAGTGAGGTCAGGTCAGGATCCTTGGTTCACAAAGGGTCAATTGTGATCCCATCATGGGATCAAAATTGACCCCTTTGTGAACCAAGGATCCTGACCTGCCATGACCTCACTGAGGTCATGAGCTGTCAGTCTCCTGGCAGAAAAAGCATTTTCTGCTCTGTCTGCACATGCGCCTGACAGAGCAGGAAGAAGAGGTGCAGGGGGGAGGATCAGAGAAGATCCCTTCCAGTAAGTATGTGGGGATGACCGGAAGGTGACGGGGGTGATCGGGGGGTGACCAGGGGATCGATCATCTCCCTCCCATCTGACAGCTCAGATGGGAGGGAGATGATGATGACAATGGCGGCGGGTGCGGACCGGAGCTGGCGGGGGACTGAGGGGACCCGGAGGCAGGGGGCTATTCAACTCTGCTGTGACATGTGTGACATGTCACATCAGAGGAATATGCAGCAGGGGGCTGCAGGCAGCTGCAAGCGCTAGTTCTGAAGTGCTGCGGCGGCATTTTAGGAGGAGGGGAGGGGTTGGGGGCCGAGTACCGGTACCTGGGGCTGTGTATACCGGTACCGGGGGACAGGGATAGATATTTCTCTGTCATGCTACAGGTTTGATCCTGGCATGACAGAGAAATCATAGTTTTTACCGGCGATTCACTGTATATTTATTAGTGTTGAGCGAACATGCTCGGCACTACTCGTTACTCGCACGAGTATCACTGTACTCGGGCGACTCGCCGAGCACCGATTAATCTCGCGATACTCGTGCTGTGCTCGTGGTCGTCATCTCTCCATGTTGGCGCTCTTTTGAGAGCCAGCCCACGTGCAGGGATTGGCTGACAGACCACTGCAATGCCACAGCCCTGTTGGTTGTGGTATAGCAGTGATTGGCCGGCCTGCACAGCGTCACCAAGCCTTTATAAGTCCCGGCGCGCTGTGCTCGGCACACAGCCTTCCAGACAGTGAGTGTAGGGAGAGTGTCTGCTGCTGATTAGGGACAGATTTGCGGCCCTCATAGGTAGATCCGGATCAGGGCTGCAAACTGCTGCTGACCACAACAGTCCTTCTCAGGACTAATCTAGGAGGACATAGGCAGGGTGATCCAGATCGGAGTCCAAGATTTCCAGTGACCAGAACAGTCCTTCTCAGAACTAATCTAGGAGGATATAGGCAGGGTGATACAGATTGAAATCCAAGCTTTTCTGTGACCATTAGAGTCACCACACTCTTGTACTTAGTACCTTAATACAGGTTAGGGACTAAAATCCTCTCTTCAAACCATTACAGTCACCAGACAGGTGTACGTACTACCTTAATACAGGTTAGGGAACTAAAATCCTAACTCTTGTCATCAAAACAGTCACCAGACAGGTGTACGTACTACCTTAATACAGGTTAGGGACTAAAATCCTCTCTTGAACCATTACAGTCACCAGACAGGTGTACGTACTACCTTAATACAGGTTAGGGAACTAAAATGCTAACTCTTGTCATCAACACAGTCACCAGACAGGTGTACGTACTACCTTAATACAGGTTAGGGACTAAAATCCTCTCTTGAACCATTACAGTCACCAGACAGGTGTACGTACTACCTTAATACAGGTTAGGGAACAAAAATCCTAACTCTTGTCATCAAAACAGTCACCAGACAGGTGTACGTACTACCTTAATACAGGTTAGGGACTAAAATCCTCTCTTCAAACCATTACAGTCACCAGACAGGTGTACGTAGTACCTTAATACAGGTTAGGGAACTAAAATCCTAACTCTTGTCATCAAAACAGTCACCAGACAGGTGTACGTACTACCTTAATACAGGTTAGGGACTAAAATCCTCTCTTCAAACCATTACAGTCACCAGACAGGTGTACATAGTACCTTAATACAGGTTAGGGAACTAAAATCCTAACTCTTGTCATCAAAACAGTCACCAGACAGGTGTACGTACTACCTTAATACAGGTTAGGGACTAAAATCCTCTCTTGAACCATTACAGTCACCAGACAGGTGTACGTAGTACCTTAATACAGGTTAGGGAACTAAAATCCTAACTCTTGTCATCAAAACAGTCACCAGACAGGTGTACGTACTGCCTTAATACAGGTTAGGGACTAAAATCCTCTCTTCAAACCATTACAGTCACCAGACAGGTGTACGTAGTACGTTTCTACAAGTTAGGGAACTAAAATCCTAACTCTTGTCATCTCAACAGTCACCACACTGTTGTACGTCATACGTTTCTACAGGTTAGGGAACTAAAATCCTAACTCTTGTCATCTCAACAGTCACCACACTGTTGTACGTCATAAGTTTCTACAAGTTAGGGAACTTAGATCCTAACTCTTGTCATCTCAACAGTCACCACACTGTTGTACGTCATACGTTTCTACAGGTTAGGGAACTAAAATCCTAACTCTTGTCATCTCAACAGTCACCACACTGTTGTACGTCATAAGTTTCTACAAGTTAGGGAACTAAAATCCTAACTCTTGTCATCTCAACAGTCACCACACTGTTGTACGTCATACGTTTCTACAAGTTAGGGAACTAAAATCCTAACTCTTGTCATCTCAACAGTCACCACACTGTTGTACGTCATAAGTTTCTACAGGTTAGGGAACTAAAATCCTAACTCTTGTCATCTCAACAGTCACCACACTGTTGTACGTCATACGTTTCTACAAGTTAGGGAACTAAAATCCTAACTCTTGTCATCTCAACAGTCACCACACTGTTGTACGTCATACGTTTCTACAGGTTAGGGAACTAAAATCCTAACTCTTGTCATCTCAACAGTCACCACACTGTTGTACGTCATAAGTTTCTACAAGTTAGGGAACTAAAATCCTAACTCTTGTCATCTCAACAGTCACCACACTGTTGTACGTCATACGTTTCTACAAGTTAGGGAACTAAAATCCTAACTCTTGTCATCTCAACAGTCACCACACTGTTGTACGTCATACGTTTCTACAAGTTAGGGAACTAAAATCCTAACTCTTGTCATCTCAACAGTCACCACACTGTTGTACGTCATACGTTTCTACAAGTTAGGGAACTAAAATCCTAACTCTTGTCATCTCAACAGTCACCACACTGTTGTACGTCATACGTTTCTACAGGTTAGGGAACTAAAATCCTAACTCTTGTCATCTCAACAGTCACCACACTGTTGTACGTCATACGTTTCTACAGGTTAGGGAACTAAAATCCTAACTCTTGTCATCTCAACAGTCACCACACTGTTGTACGTCATACGTTTCTACAGGTTAGGGAACTAAAATCCTAACTCTTGTCATCTCAACAGTCACCACACTGTTGTACGTCATACGTTTCTACAAGTTAGGGAACTAAAATCCTAACTCTTGTCATCTCAACAGTCACCACACTGTTGTACGTCATACGTTTCTACAAGTTAGGGAACTAAAATCCTAACTCTTGTCATCTCAACAGTCACCACACTGTTGTACGTCATAAGTTTCTACAAGTTAGGGAACTAAAATCCTAACTCTTGTCATCTCAACAGTCACCACACTGTTGTACGTCATACGTTTCTACAGGTTAGGGAACTAAAATCCTAACTCTTGTCATCTCAACAGTCACCACACTGTTGTACGTCATACGTTTCTACAAGTTAGGGAACTAAAATCCTAACTCTTGTCATCTCAACAGTCACCACACTGTTGTACGTCATAAGTTTCTACAAGTTAGGGAACTAAAATCCTAACTCTTGTCATCTCAACAGTCACCACACTGTTGTACGTCATACGTTTCTACAGGTTAGGGAACTAAAATCCTAACTCTTGTCATCTCAACAGTCACCACACTGTTGTACGTCATACCTTTATACAGGTTAGGGAACTAAAATCCAAATCTCCTGTGACCTCCACAGTGACCAGGCAGTTGTCGCTCTATACAGGCAAAATGCGCAAAGGCGTTGGCAAGGGCGTTGGCAAGGAACAAGGAAGTGGACGTGATGGTGGTGCAGGCAGAGGCCGAGGTCGTGTGCAAGCACTCATTTCGCAACAACAAAGGGCCACATCTCCTCGCTCGCACGTCCTGTCCCAAATTCTTGGGGCCCGCAGCAGTACACCACTGTTGAACCAAGACCAGTGTCAACAGGTTGTTACTTGGATAGCGGATAATGCTTCAAGTCAGATGGGCACCTCCACAAACACCCTGTCTTCCGCACGGTCAACTGTCAGTAGCCGTGATACTGCACCGCACATTTCCCAACCTGATCCTCCTTCCTACCACCTGGCCGATTACACGTCCACGGACATTACAGATCCCACACTAGGACACTCGGAAGAGCTGTTCACGTATCCATTCGCAGAATCTGGCCTGTCGCCACCTCCTCTTGAAGTGGGTCATGAGGAGATGGTATGTACAGATGCCCAAATATTTGAGCAGCCGCGTTATGACGAACGGAACGTTGTCAAAGTGTCTCAACAAGGGGTGGACGATGATGAGACACAATTGCCAGGAAGTCAGGAGGAGGATCAGGGTGCGGAAGAGGAAGACGACGTGGTGGATGATCCAGTAGCTGACCCTACATGGCAGGAGGATATGCAGAGCGAGGACAGCAGTGCACAGGGGGAGGGAGGCGTAGCATCACAACAGCCAGTACGAAGCAGGGGTGCGTCCGCAGGCAGAAGGCAGGCAACCGTTCCCCGGAACAACAACACGACTCAAGGTGCCTGTGCAAATGTTCGGTCTTCCCGAGTCTGGGAGTTTTTTAAGTTGGCTCCAGAAGACTCTAAAAAGGCCATTTGCCACACCTGCCATGCCACTATCAGCAGGGGTACGAAAACTAGCAGCCTGACCACCACCAGCATGATCAGGCACATGTCAGCCAAGCACCCGACTTTGTGGGAAGTACCACAGAGTCGAGGAGCGGTGCGTGCTGATGTCACTGCTAGGTCATCGGCTGTTGTGCATGCAAGCCAATCCCCTGTCCATGCTGGCCGCGAACAAGCCTCCGGTCCTGCACCTGAAGTTGCTGAAGCACAAATTACGCCACCATCAAGCACGTCCTTGTCCCAGCGCATCGTTCAATTATCCATTCAGCAAACATTTGAACGCAGGCGCAAATACGCTGCCAATGCCCCACATGCCACAGTCCTCAATGCTCACATTTCGCGACTCATAGCGCTAGAAATGTTGCCTTTCCGTCTGGTGGAGACGGACGCATTCCGCGACCTGATGGCGGCTGCTGTCCCACGTTACTCGGTCCCCAGCCGACACTATTTCTCCAGATGTGCCGTCCCCGCATTGCATAACCACGTGTCCAACACCATCACACGTGCCCTGAACAATGCTGTTTCAGCCAAAGTCCACCTAACCACAGACACGTGGACAAGTGCTTGTGGGCAAGGCCGCTACATCTCCCTGACGGCACACTGGATTAATATTGTGGAGGCTGGGACCCAGTCTGAGCGAGGGACGGAACACGTCCTTCCCACACCAAGGATAGCAGGCCCTACCTCTGTCATGGTTTCACCGACACTCTACAGCTCCGGAATGTCATGCTCTTCAGCCTCCTCCTCCTCCACCTGCGCATCCTCATCCACTGTACCCTCCACACCAGTCCCAAGCTGGAAGCACTGCAGCACTGCCTCTGCAAAGCGGCAACAGGCTGTGCTGAAGCTAGTCTGCATAGGTGACAAACCCCACAATGCAGAAGAGGTGTGGACAGCTCTGAAACAGCAGGCAGATCACTGGCTCACACCTCTGAACCTAAAGCCAGGAAAGGTCGTGTGTGACAATGGCCGGAACCTGGTGGCAGCTTTGAGGCGAGGGCAGCTGACGCATGTTCCATGCGTGGCCCATGTGCTCAACCTGGTGGTTCAGAGGTTTGTGAAGTCATACCCGGAGGTGTCTGACCTGCTGGTAAAAGTTCGGCGTCTGTCTGCACATTTTCGCAAGTCACCTGCTGCTTCAGCCGGCCTTGCAAGCTTTCAGCGCCGTTTGCGTCTTCCGGCCCACAGACTGGTGTGTGATGTCCCCACGCGTTGGAATTCAACGCTGCACATGTTGGTCAGGATATGTGAGCAGAAGAGGGCAGTTGTGGACTACCTGCATCACCTAAGCCGTCGGGAAATGGGTCAAACTCCACACATAACACCTGAGGAGTGGAGATGGATGTCGGACCTATGCACCGTCCTCCAAAACTTTGAGGACTCCACCAAGATGGTGAGCGGTGATGACGCCATTATTAGCGTCACCATACCACTACTCTGCCTTCTAAAACGGTCTCTGCTGAAAATAAAAGAGGATGCATTGCAGGCAGAGCGCGATGACTTAGAGCAAGAAACTGTAGTGGGTGTGGGTGAAAACACACAGCCCAGCCTCATGTCATCACAACGTGTAGTGGAGGACTATGACGAGGAGGAGGAGGAGGAGGAGGATGAAGACATGGAGCAACTCTCAGGCCAAATTGGGGATATGACATGCACACCAGTCATACCCTCGATTCAGCGTGGCTGGCCAGAGGACAGGGGAGATGAGGAGGAGGAGGAGGAGGAGGAGGAGGAGACAGCATGTTCAGTCATCGTGTTGGTCTGGATACTGATGTGATGGCTGTTAAGAGTCTGGCGCACATGGCTGACTTTATGGTAAGCTGCCTGTCTCGTGACCCTCGTGTTCAGAACATCTTGGCCGACAATCAGTACTGGTTGGCAACACTCTTAGACCCACGCTACAAGGAGAACTTTATGTCTCTCATTCCTGAGGCGGAGAGGTCAGCCAAAATGCTGCAGTTCCAGAGGGCCATAGTCACGGAAGTTGTGAAATCCTTCCCCTCACAAAACGCTAGCGGCATAGGTCAGGATTCGATGGACAACCAAGGCGTACGGCCGAGAGGGGCACAAGTCCAATCCGCCAGAGGCAGGGGAACTGTCTTTACGATGTGGGACAGTTTTCTCAGCCCCTCACGTACCACAGCCCCTGAGGTGCGGGGTAGTGCCACCAGAAATGCTAAGTTCGGGCAGATGCTGAAGGAGTACCTTGCAGATCGAACAACTGTACTGCGAGATTCATCGGTGCCTTTCAATTATTGGGTCTCCAAGCTCGACACGTGGCATGAATTGGCTCTCTACGCCTTGGAAGTCCTGGCCTGCCCTGCCGCTAGCGTTTTATCAGAGCGTGTTTTCAGTGCAGCAGGTGGAATCATCACTGATAAACGCACCCGCCTGTCAACTGAAAATGCGGACAGGCTCACTCTGATCAAGATGAACAAGGGTTGGATTGGGCCAGACTTCACCACACCACCAGCAAATGACAACTGAATTTTATTTTGTTATTTGAATTTGACATGTACCTCCACTCACCAATGGGTAGACACTTCCGTACTTTGGCTAATCGCTGGACTCCTACTCCTTCTCCTCATGTGACACCATGATGAGCGTTAGAATAGTTAGGCTCTTGTTTGAGGTATACGCACAGTGGTAAATTTTGTAGCCCATTCTGTTAGAATGGGCATTACAACGACAGGAGACCCGCTCCTTTTCAATGGGAAAAATATTTTTAGGTACTCCTACACGTCTCTATCCAGGGACAAAGAGGAGCCTCCAAATTTTTGGCTGCCCTGACAAAAGGGCTACACTACAATACACCCTGTTCTTCTTAACAGGCCCTCCTGCACGTCTCCATCCAGGGACAAAGAGGAGCCTCCCAATTTTTGGCTGCCCTGACCAAAGGGCTCTACTACAATACACCCAGTTCTTCTTAACAGGCCCTCCTGCACGTCTCCATCCAGGGACAAAGAGGAGCCTCACAATTTTTGGCTGCCCTGACCTAAGGGCTCTACTACAATACACCCACTTGAGGGTTACAGGCCCTACTACATGTCTGTATGCATGGGTCATTGTTGAACCTCCCAATTTTTGGCTGCCCTGACCAAAGGGCTCTACTACAATACACCCACTTGAGGGTTACAGGCCCTACTACATGTCTGTATGCATGGGTCATTGTTGAACCTCCCAATTTTTGGCTGCCCTGACCAAAGGGCTCTACTACAATACACCCACTTGAGGGGGTACAGGCCCTACTACATGTCTGTATGCATGGGTCATTGTTGAACCTCCCAATTTTTGGCTGCCCTGACCAAAGGGCTCTACTACAATACACCCAGTTCTTCTTAACAGGCCCTCCTGCACGTCTCCATCCAGGGGCAAAGAGGAGCCTCCCAATTTTTGGCTGCCCTGACCTAAGGGCTCTACTACAATACACCCACTTGAGGGTTACAGGCCCTACTACATGTCTGTATGCATGGGTCATTGTTGAACCTCCAATTTTTGGCTGCCCTGACCAAAGGGCTATACTACAATACACCCACTTGAGGGTTACAGGCCCTACTACATGTCTGTATGCATGGGTCATTGTTGAACCTCCCAATTTTTGTCTACCCTGACCAAAGGGCTATACTACAATACACCCACTTGAGGGTTACAGGCCCTACTACATGTCTGTATGCATGGGTCATTGTTGAACCTCCAATTTTTGGCTGCCCTGACCAAAGGGCTATACTACAATACACCCACTTGAGGGTTACAGGCCCTACTACATGTCTGTATGCATGGGTCATTGTTGAACTCCCAATTTTTGCTGCCCTGACCAAAGGGCTATACTACAATACACCCATTTGGCTCACAAGCTCAAAAATTTTACCTCAGTCTCATCAGGACAAGAGGACTCAATTTTGGTGCCTGAAAGGCTACACAATACACCCCTTTTAAGCCTTCAGTTCAGGGCAGGACCCCAATTTTTGGCCGACAAGGCTTAACAATACACCCACTTTAAGGCCCTCTCAGTCAAGGGCATGTGACCTCCAATTTGTGCCTGACAAGGCTTACTACAATACACCACGAGGTACGCCTACTACATGTCGTATGCTGGGTCATTGTTGACCCATTTTTGGCTGCCTGACAAAGGGCTACTACAATCACCACTTTACAGGCCTTCAGTCTCATCAGGGCAGAACTCCATTTTTGGCTGCCGACCAAAGGTTACTAAATACACCCATTGAGGTTAAGCCATAATGCTTTGTGGTCATGTTGAACTCCATTTTTGGCTGCCTGACCAAAGGTTATAAATACACCCACTTGAAAGGTCCAAGGACCAGCTCCTACTAACATGTCTGTACAGGTCTTGTGAACCTCCATTTTTTTGCCCTGACCAAGGGCTATTACAATACCCCTTGAGGGTACAGGCCTACTAATTTGTACATGGTCATTGTACCATTTGTTGAAGGGCTACAAATAACCCTTGAGGTACAGGCCTACAGTCTACAGGGCAGGACCTCCAATTTGGCTGCCCTGACAAGGGCTTACTACAATAACCCATTGTTCGGCCCTCTAAGTCTTATCAGGGCGTGACCCTCCCAATTTTGCTTCTCCGGACAGAACAAAGGGCCTACTAGGCTACAAATAACCACTTGAGGGTTACAGGCCTACTACATGTCTGTATGCATGGGTCATGTTGAACCTCCCAATTTTTGGCTGCCCTGACCAAAGGCTTACTACAATACACCCACTAGGTTACGGCCCTACTACATGTCTGTATGCATGGGTCATTGTGAACTCCCAATTTTGCTGCCCTGACCAAGGCTTACTACAATACACCACTTGAGGGTTACAGGCCCTACTACATGTCTGTATGCATGGTCATGTGAACCTCCCAATTTTTGGCTCCCTGACCAAAGGCTCTACTACAATAACCCATTCTTACAGGCCCCTACGTTCCTGGGACGGACCTCCAATTTTTGGCTGCCCTGCAAGGCTCTATACAATACACCCACTTGAGGGTTACAGGCCCTATACAGTCTTATGCAGGGTCATGTGACCTCCAATTTTTGGCTGCCCTGACCAAGGGCTTACTACAATACACCACTTGGGTTACAGGCCCTCTACGTCTACATGGCATGAACCCCCAATTTTGGCTCCCTGACAAAGGGCTTACTAAATACACCATTAGTTACAGGCCCTCTACATGTCTATCAGGGTCATGTGAACCTCCAATTTTTGGCTGCCTGACCAAGGGCTTACTACAATACCCACTTGAGGGTTACAGGCCCTACTACATGTCTGTATGCATGGGTCATTGTTGAACCTCCCAATTTTTGTCTACCCTGACCAAAGGGCTATACTACAATACACCCACTTGAGGGTTACAGGCCCTACTACATGTCTGTATGCATGGGTCATTGTTAAACCTCCCAATTTTTGGCTGCCCTGGCCAAAGGGCTATACTACAATACACCCACTTGAGGGTTACAGGCCTACTACATGTCTGTATGCATGGGTCATTGTTGAACCTCCCAATTTTTGGCTGCCCTGACCAAAGGGCTCTACTACAATACACCCAGTTCTTCTTAACAGGCCCTCCTGCACGTCTCCATCCAGGGACAAAGAGGAGCCTCACAATTTTTGGCTGTCCTGACCTAAGGGCTCTACTACAATACACCCACTTGAGGGTTACAGGCCCTACTACATGTCTGTATGCATGGGTCATTGTTGAACCTCCCAATTTTTGGCTGCCCTGACCAAAGGGCTCTACTACAATACACCCACTTGAGGGTTACAGGCCCTACTACATGTCTGTATGCATGGGTCATTGTTGAACCTCCCAATTTTTGGCTGCCCTGACCAAAAGGCTCTACTACAATACACCCACTTGAGGGTTACAGGCCCTACTACATGTCTGTATGCATGGGTCATTGTTGAACCTCCCAATTTTTGGCTGCCCTGACCAAAGGGCTCTACTACAATACACCCAGTTCTTCTTAACAGGCCCTCCTGCACGTCTCCATCCAGGGACAAAGAGGAGCCTCCCAATTTTTGGCTGCCCTGACCTAAGGGCTCTACTACAATACACCCACTTGAGGGTTACAGGCCCTACTACATGTCTGTATGCATGGGTCATTGTTGAACCTCCAAATTTTTGGCTGCCCTGACCAAAGGGCTATACTACAATACACCCACTTGAGGGTTACAGGCCCTACTACATGTCTGTATGCATGGGTCATTGTTGAACCTCCCAATTTTTGTCTACCCTGACCAAAGGGCTATACTACAATACACCCACTTGAGGGTTACAGGCCCTACTACATGTCTGTATGCATGGGTCATTGTTGAACCTCCCAATTTTTGGCTGCCCTGGCCAAAGGGCTATACTACAATACACCCACTTGAGGGTTACAGGCCCTACTACATGTCTGTATGCATGGGTCATTGTTGAACCTCCCAATTTTTGTCTACCCTGACCAAAGGGCTATACTACAATACACCCACTTGAGGGTTACAGGCCCTACTACATGTCTGTATGCATGGGTCATTGTTGAACCTCCCAATTTTTGTCTGCCCTGGCCAAAGGGCTATACTACAATACACCCACTTGAGGGTTACAGGCCCTACTACATGTCTGTAAGCATGGGTCATTGTTGAACCTCCCAATTTTTGGCTGCCCTGGCCAATGGGATATACTACAATACACCCAGTTCTTGTTTACAGGCCATCCTGCATGTCTGTATCCAGGGGCATTGGTGAACCTCCCAATTTTGGACTGCCCTGGCAAAGGAAGATACTACAATAGACCCAGTTCTTCAAAATGGGCACATTATTTCTAGACAGGGCTTCATGTACGTCTCTTGTCAGGGTCATCGGAGTGCCGCACAATGTTTTCACGTAAAATCTTTCATGTAATCACAAAAAGTAACATACACCAGCTGTATCTCACTATTGGGTATGTGCCCTTAACATTTCCACCCTAAATATTCATTTTGGTGTCATTTCGGAAGGTTTTCTGGACACTCCGTAGAATTGGCGTGAAACTCGGACAACATTGTTCACAGCTGTGACTTTTGAGTGAGAAATGCTTCCAGGGGTCTTCCCCATGGTGTTGCCATGTCATTTCAGCACTCTTCTGAGACTTTTGTGACATTTTTAGGGTTTTTCCAGGCAGCCGGCAGTCATTTCATAAAAATACTCGTGTCTCCCATAGGATAACATTGGGCTCGTTACTCGGGCCGAGTACACGAGTATCTCGGGATGCTCGGCCCGAGCTTCGAGCACCCGAGCATTTTAGTACTCGCTCATCACTAATATTTATGTGATCATGGTTATACACCGGTAAACGGTGTATAACGGTGATCACATGGCGGGTACCAGTAAAAACCAGCCTGATTCATAATCTGCAGGGTCTCAGCTACCCCCGGTAGCTGAAACCCCGGAGATTTTCAGCCACTCGGGGGGACTACAGGGCCTCAATGATGCTCAATGAGGGCAAAACTTTCTGCATTGACCATACAGTATCTGTTAATTACCAATAATTGCACGTCAGTGTTATATGTGTGAATATTACAAAATGTGGACAATGGTGGGTTATTAGTACCTCCACGCGAATGTGTCCATCGCTATAGCTCTAATTTCGGCGCCTTCCGTGTTTGGAGGCAGTAATGGATGACATAGATAAAATTAGCTTGCACTGATTGGTCTATTGGTCACCATGTGACCACAACATCATTCTATGACGCTCTGGCGTCCCCGTGCATGCGTATTACTGCACAAGGCCATTGAAGACAGTGAAAGTACTGGCAAAATAGCGCTATAGCCCCTTTTGGAAAAATGTAACAAAAGACTTCAAATCAGGAGTTCTTAAATAAATATTTTATAAGGTATGGACATATTTTAGGCTATGATAATATCAAGGACCTCCATATAACCAAACATGACTACAAGCTGCGGGAGTACAACTGAAACAATGATATCACCTGCAGCTGTTTCGGGAACACACTAATAGTCTCCACATTATGGAAACATCAGTGTGACCCACAGAAACAGCGATCCTCATACATTCAAACACTTACATAAGGTCCAAGATAAAAGAAGAAATTAGGCTGGGGTCACACTTGGCATGAGTTTTTTTAGTGCCTTTAAAAAAACATGAGTTTCTGCATGCGTTTTTTCATTTCTGCATGCGTTTTTTAAGGTGTCTGATGGCACCCTGTGTTTTTGCATGCGTTTTTAAATCAGCACCCAAAACTATTCCATGCACTATTTTTTGGTGCTGTTTTAAAAACACATGCGTTTTTTTAACATGGGCCCCTATAGAAAATGCATGCGTTTTCGGATGGTACTAAATGGTACTAATGTACCATGCGTGTTTGCATGCGTTTTTGATGTCAGCTAATCACATAATTGTAAAAACGCCACAAAAATGCATAGTACTGTCACACATGCATTTTTGCTATTAAGACATGCGTTTTTGCTATTAGGGCATGCCTTTTTTAAAATGGGGGCCTATGGGTGCGTTTTTACATGCTTTTTTAAAAACGCAGGTCTCAAAAAAAGCATGAAAAAAACGCAAGTGTGACCCCAGCCTAATATATAATATTTGTGCAAGCACACATGGCATCTAGGGGTACTTCAAATTTCCACCATCTGTAAAAATTATAATATCATTGTTTCAGTGGTACTCCGCAGTTTGCGGTCATGTTTGGTTATGTGGAGGTCCTTGATATTATCATAGCCTAAAATATGTTCCTCCCTTATAAGATATTTATATAAGAACTCCTGATTTGGAGTCTTTTGTTAAAATGTTTTGAAAAGATTAATCATGGTTGAGTTACATTTAGTGATGTTAAATGAATACTATAAGGCTAAAATTATCCCGAGGGCCTCCATTCTAATGTGAGGCCAAATTTAATGATGACATCAAATGAATATTGTGCGAAGTTTTGCAGGATTAGTAATAAGTATGCGTTCGAAACCATACTTCTTAATACGGAATTTCTTCAGAAAGAGTCAGAGAGAATTAAAGATACAGTCATATGAAAAAGTTTGGGCACCCCTCTTAATCTTACTCTTTTTTTTTGTTTAAAATTGTTTTTTTGCAACAGCTATTTCAGTGTGATATACAGTATGTTATAACTGATGGACACAGTAATATTTCAGGTTTGAAATGAGGTTTATTGTACTTACCAAAATGTGAAATATGCATTATTTCAAAATTTGACAGGTGCCAAAGTATGGGCACCCTTCTGATTTTCATGATTTGAATACTCCTAACTACTTTTTACTGACTTACTGAAGCACTAAATTGGTTTGGTAACCTCATTGAGCTTTGTACTTATAGCCCGATGTATCCAATCATGAGAAAAGCTATTTCAGGTGTCCACTTGCAAGTTGTTCTCCTAGTTGAATTCTTCTCTGAGGAGTGGCATCATGGGCTCCTCAAAACAGCTCTCAAATGATCTGAAAAAAAAGATTGTTCAACATAGTTGTTCAGGGGAAGGATACAAAAAGTTGTCTCAGAGATTTAACCTGTCAGTTTCCACTGTGAGGAACATAGTAAATAAATGGAAGACCACAGGGACAGTTCTTGTAAAGGCCAGAAGTGGCAGGCCAACAAAAATATCAGAAAGGTAGAGAAGAAGAATGGTGAGAACAGTCAAGAGCAATCCACAGACCACCTTCAAAGACCTGCAGCATCATCTAGTTGCAGATGGTGTCAACTGTGCATCGGTCAACAATACAGCGCACACTGCACAAGGAGAAGCTGTATGGGAGAGTGATGCGAAAGAAGCCGTTTCTGCATGCACGCCACAAACAGAGTCGCCTGAGGTATGCAAAAGCACATTTGGACAAGCCAGTTTCATTTTGGAAGAATGTCCTGTGGACTGATGAAACAAAGATTGAGCTGTTTGGTCATACAACAAGGTGTTATGAATGGTGCCACAAAAACACATCATTCCAAGAAAAACACTTGCTACTCAATGTCAAATTTGGGGGAGGGTCCATCATGCTTTGGGGCTGTGTGGCCAATGACGGCACTGGGAATCTTGTTAAAGTTGAGGGTCACATGGATTCCACTCAGTATCAGCAGATTCTTGAGAATAATGTTCAAGAATCAGTGTCAAAGTTGAGGTAACGCCGGGGATGGATCTTTCATCAAGACAATGATCCAAAACACCGCTCCAAATCTACTCAAGCATTGATGCAGAGGAACAATTACAATGTTCTTGAATGGCCATCCCAGTCCCCAGACCTGAATATCATTGAACATCTGTGTGATGTTTTGAAGCGGGCAGTCCATGCTCGGCGACCATCAAACTTAACTGAACTGGATTTGTTTTGTAAAGAGAAATGGTCAAAAATACCTTCATCCAGGATCCAGGAACTCATTAACAGCTACAGGAAGCGACTAGAGGCTGTTATTTTAGCAAAAGGTGGATATACTAAATATTAATGTCACTTTTCTGTTGAGGTGCCCATACTTTTGCACCTGTCAATTTTTGAAATAATACATATTTCACATTTTCAGTTAGTACAATAAACCTCATTTCTGTCCTGAAATATTACTGTGTCCATCAGTTATTACATATATCACACTGAAATAGCTGTTGCAAAAACCCAATTTTAAACAAAAAAAAAAAGAGTAAGATTAGGAGGGGTGCCCAAACTTTTTCATATGACTGTATAATGTCAGAGACTGAAAGTAAATTAAAGAGCAGCTTATCTGAATCAGATTGGAAGAGTTGTATGCACACAGTTAATATTCATGTATCCAAACTGAGAAGAGAATTAGAAGAAACTAAGTGGAAAAAATGGATTAGAGATTCAAGAAGATTACAAGCAAG
Source organism: Allobates femoralis (assembly GCA_033576535.1). NCBI lineage: Eukaryota > Metazoa > Chordata > Amphibia > Anura > Aromobatidae > Allobates > Allobates femoralis. The sequence goes on from JARQOC010000002.1 coordinate 193,699,028, forward strand.
GAAATATCTACAATTGGCAACGAGAGGGCAGTGGCTGGAAAAAGAAAGGTCATTGCTGTAGCCCTGCTGGAAAATTGAATAATATGGAACATGTCAATAATTGTGTTTGTTTTCCTTGATAGGTCAAAACGCAACAAAACCGAAAAGCAGAGGACAAGGAGAGGGGGCCGGAGACAACAACGACGGCAAAAAAGACAAAGAAAAGAAAAAGAAGCCGAAACCATCTGTTCCTCAGAGACAAATGGGCACACAGAGCAAGGAGATGAATTAGTGATCAATATCTCCAATAAGGTACTAACACCCATATGGAATAAAATTGTAAGTAAGGGCTTGAGTTTTACACCAACAGCACATGTCAATTGGTTCCAACTAATTATTGATTTGGACAAATTCTAAAGAAGAATTAAACTTTGGGAGTGGTTTTCTGGTAAAGAAAATATACAGCCCCTTGACCAGGTCACATTTAGTTGTAGGGGACTGGGATTTCCCAAAAAAAGTAACTTTAGCCCACCAGAGTACTCAATAGCCATCTCAGCATTTATAGAGGGGGTGAACAATGAAATTGAGGATTTGAGGCAGAAAGTGGTGAGTGAATATGGGAGACCAAATTTAACAGGAGCTGAACTAAAGGCTTTGGTGGAGCTTGTCCATGATGACAGCATCATCATCAAAAAGGCTGATAAGGGTGGTGGTGTTGTCATCATGGATAGGGTTTTATATATAAAGGAACTGAGGGGACAGGTGTCAAATCAAGAAGATTATAGGAAATTATCTGGGGACCCAAAATTTAATATCCAACGAGAACTCAGAGGGATTTTAGATGAGGTTATAAAACAGAAAATTATTGATCAAGACTTGGCAGATTTTTTGCTAATTAAGTCTCCAACTACACCAATCATATACATTTTGCCTAAGATACATAAATCCTTAATTAATCCACCAGGACAGCCAATAGTGGCAGGTACAGATTCCGTGCTGAGCCACATTTGCGTACTGTTGGATAAGGTACTTAACCCCATTGTGGCAAAATTTGTGTCTTACGTGAAAGATAATGGAGACTTTCTGGGCAAAATCAATAATTTAGGTCTAGATAGTGATGATGTCATATTGGTCTCATTTGATGTGGTTTATACACATCTATAGAACACCAATATGGTATCAATTGTGTGGATAAAAAACTATCGAATGAGGGTTATACTGATAAAGTAAAGAAATTTATTGTAGATCTATTGACACTAGTTCTCACAAGAAATTATTTTTTATTCGGTGACGATTTTTTTGAACAGAAGCAATGAACTGCAATGGGGGCAAATATGGCCCCTGCCTACGCTAATATTGCCATTTGAGTCCTGGAGGAGGATGTCATCTCTGTGTCCCACCACTTCTCTAATGTTAGGGGGTGGTGGAGATACATTGATGACATCTTCTTCTTGTGGATGGGCACAGAAGAGTAGCTTATCGATTTTCTTCAGTTTTTGAATCAGATTAATCAGACTATCAAATTCACTATGGTTAGCTCCCTGGCACAATTGCAGTTTTTGGATGTCCTGGTAAAACGGGTTGGTGGAAATTTAATAACAAGTACCTAAGTGAAACCCACAGATAGGAATAATACCTTGTTGTTTTGAAGCCACCACCCACGTAAAATGATAGAATCAATTCCCTTTGGTCAATTGTTGTGAGTTAAATGCATTAAGAGTGAGGAGAGTGGTCTGAACAAAACAATTGAATCTATGACGCAGAAGTTTGTTAGAAGGGGGTATCCTAGTAAATTGCTTTACTGACACTGTGCCAAGTTAAAGAACATTGAACGAAAAGATTTATTGGTGCCAAAAAATAGAAAGATCTCCAACCATGTGTCCTTTGTTTCTACCTTTTGTGAGGAAAGTGGTGTAATTGCATGTCTAATAACTAAACATTGGAAAACATTATCTCTTGGTTTGAATAAAATTCCTGATTTTAGGGAGCCCCCTCTCTTTTCCTACTGATGCAATAAGAATCTTGGTGATCAATTGGTGCGTGCATACATTGGGTCTTTTAGAACCCAAAAAGAAAGTTCATTGACAGGCATACAAAGAAAAGGATGCTTTCCGTGCCTTAATTGTATCAATTGTTGTGCAATACTAAAAGGTTCTCAGGTTTTGGATAGACACACACAAAAAACATATGAGATACGCCATTTTCTCACATGTGACTCAGAATTGATTGTGTACATGTTAGAATGTCCTTGTAGACTTAGATACATTGGGGAGACCACATGTGATTTTAAAATGCATTTTAGCCAGCACAAATATTCCATACGTAAATAAGAGTGGATCTCCCGATACCTAGACACTGTATTGAAGTGGGACATAAGCAGGGGCGGACTGGCCCAGGTGGCAGGGGGCAAGTGCCCCCTGGGATGGTGGTGTAGTCCACATCTATGGCTGCCCCTCTACAGAAATGCAAGAGAAAAGAAAGAGAAAGGGTTGCAATAGTGCAGTTACCAGGGGGCTTTTTTTTAGCATGGCGTACTAATAGGTGGCCACTCACCTTATTGGGTTGTGCTGTCCCCCGATAGCACCCCCCCCGGTCCTCAAAAATTTTTGATAGCACCCCCAAACCCCCCCCCGTCCTCAAAAATTTTTGATAGCACCCCACCCCTCCCCCCGCTTCTCAACTAAGGGCTGGCAGTGCGAAACTGCCACCCGGGTACAGAGCCCCAGCCAGCCCCTGGACGTAAGGATACAGAACTTCGATTTATGATCGTTGATCATGTCCTGCCACTTAGAAGGGGAGGTGACAAGGTAGCCTTACTAAAGAAAAAAGAGCTATCATGGATTTACAGATTACGCACATTGAGACCGCATGGTTTGAATGTGGACTTCAAACTACATTCTATTACATGATATATAGTGCCTACAAGTAGTATTCAACCCCCTGCAGATTTAGCTGGTTTGATAAGATGCCAATAAGTTAGAGCCTTCAAACTGCAAACGAGAGTAGGATTTATTAACAGAAGCATAAATCTTACAAACCAAAAAGTTATGTTGCTCAGTTGAATTTTTATAAATTTTAAACATAAAAGTGTGGGTCAATTACTATTCAACCCCTAGGTTTAATATTTTGTGGAATAACCCTTGTTTGCAATTACAGCTAAAAATCGTCTTTTATAAGACCTGATCAGGCCGGCACAGGTCTCTGGAGTTATCTTGGCCAACTCCTCCATGCAGATCTTCTCCAAGTTATCTAGGTTCTTTGGGTGTCTCATGTGGACTTTAATCTTGAGCTCCTTCCACAAGTTTTCAATTGGGTTAAGGTCAGGAGACTGACTAGGCCACTCCAACACCTTGAATTTTTCCCTCTTGAACCAGGCCTTGGTTTTCTTGGCTGTGTGCTTTGGGTCGTTGTCTTGTTGGAAGATGAAATTACGACCCATCTTAAGATCCTTGATGGAGGAGCGGAGGTTCTTGGCCAAAATCTCCAGGTAGGCCGTGCTATCCATCTTCCCATGGATGCGACCAGATGGCCAGGCCCCATGGCTGAGAAACAGCCCCACAGCATGATGCTGCCACCACCATGCTTGACTGTAGGGATGGTATTCTTGGAGTCGTATGCAGTGCCATCCAGTCTCCAAACGTCACGTGTGTGGTTGGCACCTAAGATCTCGATCTTGGTCTCATCAGACCATAGAACCTTGAACCAGTCTGTCTCAGAGTCCTCCAAGTGATCATGAGCAAACTGTAGACTAGCCTTGACATGACGCTTTGAAAGTAAAGGAACCTTACGGGCTCGTCTGGAACGGAGACCATTGCGGTGGAGTACGTTACTTATGGTATTGACTGAAACCAATGTCCCCACTGCCATGAGATCTTCCCGGAGCTCCTTCCTTGTTGTCCTTGGGTTAGCCTTGACTCTTCGGACAAGCCTGGCCGCGGCACGGGAGGAAACTTTCAAAGGCTGTCCAGGCCATGGAAGGCTAACAGTAGTTCCATAAGCCTTCCACTTCTGGATGATGCTCCCAACAGTGGAGACAGGTAGGCCCAACTCCTTGGAAAGGGTTTTGTACCCCTTGCCAGCCTTGTGACCCTCCACGATCTTGTCTCTGATGGCCTTGGAATGCTCTTTGTCTTTCCCATGTTGACCATGTTTGAGTGCTGTTCACAAGTTTGGGGAGGGTCTTAAATAGTCGGAAAAGGCTGGCAAAAGAGATAATTAATCCACACATATGAAATTCATTGTTATTTGTGCCTGAACTACTTCTTAGGGCCCTTTCACATCAGCGTTTTTTTCAAATCGTGGCAGATGCGGTGAAAAAACCGCATCTGCCGCGATTACTGCATACCGGCTGCACTTGCGGCGTGGTTGCGGTTTTTGCCATGCAAAGTATAGCGACTTCGGAGTGCGGCAGTCGTTTTCATTGCGGCAGGTCGGCGCGAACGTGACCGCGGTTTTTTTCGCGGCCGCACCTGCCGCAAGTGCAAAACCGCACTTGCCGCACCTGCCGCAAGTCCGCCTATACTTTGCATGGCAAAAACGCAACCGCGCCGCAAGTGCAGCCGGTATGCGGTAATCGCGGCAGATGCGGTTTTTTCACCGCATCTGCCGCGATTTGAAAAAAAACGCTGATGTGAAAGGGCCCTTAATCCTTTAGGGGGACCAAACAGAATTCTGGTGGTTTGAGGGGTTGAATAATAAATGACCCTCTGAATTCACTTTTTACGCTTTAAAAAAAAAAAAAAATTTTTGTGGCACTGCATTTCCCACTTCCAGGCTGATCTACAGTCCAAATGTCACAATGCCAAGTTAATTCCGCATGTGTCAACCAGCTAAATCTGCAGGAGGTTGAATACTACTTGTAGGCACTGTAGGTCCTCTTTACACATTTGTTTTATTCTACATTGGTGCATACAGAATTGAACATGGATTTTACTATTTAAGTAATGTTTCTATTTTTTTTTCTCAAATTTTTACAGATGGTGGAAATTTGAAGTACCCCTAGATTTCCATGTGTCCTTGTTCATTTAGATTTTTACAAAAAAGGTTCTTTTAAATGCAATGTTAAAAAATAAAAAAGAAGCTTGCACAAATATTATATATTATTTCTTCTTTTATCTTGGACCTTATGTAAGTGTTTGAATGTATGAGGATCACGGTTTCTGTGGGTCACACTGATGTGTCCAAAATGTGGAGACTATTAGTGTGCTCCCGGAACAGCTGCTGGTGATATCATTGTTTCAGTTGTACTCCCGCAGTTTGCGGTCATGTTTGGTTATATGAAGGTCCTTGATATTATCATAGCCTAAAATTTGTCCCTTATAAGATATTTATATAAGAACTCCTGATTTGGAGTCTTTTGTTACATTTTTCCAAAAAGGGCTATAGCGCTATTTTGCCAGTACTTTCAATGTCTTCAACGGCCTTGCGCAATAATACGCAAGCACTGGGACACCAGAGCGTCATAGAATTATGTTGTGGTCACATGGTGACCAATAGACCAATCAGTGTGAGCTAATTTTATCTATGCCACCTATTACTGCCTCCAAACACGGAAGACGCCGAAATTAGAGCTATAGCGATGGACACATTGGCGAGGAGGTACTAATGACCCAAGATTATCCACATTTTTTAATATTCACGCATATGACACTGATGTGCAATAATTGGTAATTGACAGATACTGTATGGTCAATGCAGATAACATTGCCCTCATTGAGCACTATAGATGCACTTTAGAATATTGCACTGGTATTGATCATATGGAGATTTTAACTTTTATATACACATCTTTATAAGAGCTGTATTCTTACTGATCAATTTATGATGGATTGAATATAATGTTCACTGTTTGTAACATGCACTATGCTTGAGGAAAGTCTTTTGTGGAGTGAAACATCGCACCACACACTTTTGGCCAGATTAAATGGTCCATATTGGAATAAATATTGAGTGCTGCCTGTTTTTTTGGACATTTAGATAGCGATGGTTAAGCAGGGAATTTTGGCACACATATGTGACTGCTGCTGTTTGAGTTCATTGTTTTTCTGTTATGGGCTACTCTTCTATTAGGGAATTTCATTTACTAATGCACACCATTCATTTTTCTAAAGGCCAATTTCCCACTGTGAGCCCCATGAAATAGTGGTATACTACATTAAGGTAATTCATTTGTTTTCCTTTTGTCCATTATCATGACAGATGTTTGCTCATATATCAGAGAGACATGCAGGTCTCACTAATTTCTGTATTTTTTTTCACTGATACTAGTTCATAATAAAGTATCCTGTCTCATATGAGGGTATTGTTATATTGCCATAATACTTTACAGTGCATGGATTCAGGCTCCTCCACTGTTTTTCAGGTATTTGCATTTTTGTCCTCATATCATGTAGATGCCGTTGATTGATACTACCATTAACCTGTTATATGTCTTGTTGTTGAGGTGTTTTCCTTATCTTGTTTATTTTAGACAGCAGGTGGCAGTATTTACCGCTGATTTTGATTATTGTGAATCTCTTCACCCTTTTTTGATCAAAAGGTATTACCAGAAGACAATTCTGTTCCTATGATTGTTTTTTTTCATTGTTTTTCTCATTATTGTGTCAGTCAATCACTTGTATACACTGTATTCTCATCTTTAATTCCTCCTAATTTTTTGAAAAGATCAAAGTGAGAAGCTTACTGTGTTTGAGATATTGTTTCTTGTATATTGTAACACTAATTATGTGTTTACCACTCTGTTATAGTTGTTTGCACTGAAGAAAGCCGTATGTGGCTGAAAATATTTTTGCATTTTTCAACTTCTGTGATCAAAAGAGATTCTGAAAAAAACCTTCTCAATAAAGAATACAGTACTCTCACAACAATCTTTTTTCATTGACTCTTGATTTACGGTGTGCCAGGACTTTTGCTATTAGATATCACTACGTTTTCCTGTGGCACCCACCAGCATTCATTGGTTGAGCTCAGCCTCACTCTATATTGCTGCTGTTTGAGGGCATAAGGGACCTGACAGGTTCCCTTTAATATTAATTTTATCACCAGTTCAGAGGATGCATGACTTAGCCTGAACTATTATAAATCCACCTGTTCATTTAGTCTTGTGTTTCTCATTTTTGCATGTCTGTGTTTTAGACTTTAAACATTTTTTGTTGTTAATAAAATGTCAACATTTATTATCCTATATATCTTGTCTGAAATAGGTATTTTTCTAAATAATCTCAGCCTGTACTATTCTTTTAAGTACAGTGATGCTTGCTTAGAGAAAAATACTACTCTAAAAATATAAAAGGTTTTATTCATTTTTACAAAGTTTATACCATACTAGATGGCGGCCCAATTCTAAAGAATCGAGTAGTCTAGAATCCATATATAGTTTATTTACTAATAGTTACGGAAGTGCGGTAAAATGAATTGTGTGTATACAGGCAGGTTTGTAAGTAACAGAGTATACAGGCGGCTCTGTGGGTAGTAGAGTATACGGTGGCTCAGTGGTTAGCACTGCACGGTGGCTCAGTGGTTAGCACTGCGCAGTGGCTCAGTGGTTAGCAGTGAGTGCGGAGAAAGTGGTCAGCGTGGTCACGCAGTGCTGTGAGCAGAGTGGTCAGCACAGTGCCATGGGCAGAGTGGTCAGGCAGTGCCGTGGGCAGAGTGGTCAGCGCAGTGCTGTGGGCAGAGTGGTCAGCGCAGTGCCGTGGGCAGGGAGAGGTGGTGAGTGCAGTGCCGTGGGCAGACTGGTGAGTGCAGTGCCGTGGGCAAAGTGGTGAGTGCAGTGCCGTGGGCAGAGTGGTGAGCGCAGTGCCATGGGCAGAGTGGTGAGGGCAATGCCGTGGGCAGAGTGGTCAGCGCAGTGCCATGGGCAGAGTGGTCAGTGCAGTGCCGTGGGCAGACTGGTCAGCGCAGTGCCATGGGCAGAGTGGTCAGCGCAGTGCCGTGGGCAGACTGGTCAGCACCGTGCCGTGGGCAGAGTGGTGAGTGCAGTGCCGTGGGCAGAGTGGTCAGCACACTGCCGTGGGCAGAGTGGTCAGCACAGTGCCGTGTGCAGAGGATTGAGCGCAGTGCCATAGGTAGAGTGGTCAGCGCAGTGCCATGGGCAGACTGGTCAGCGCAGTGCCGTGGGCAGACTGGTCAGCCAGTGCCGTGGGCAGAGTGGTCAGCACAGTGCCGTGTGCAGAGTTTGAGCCAGTGCATAGGCAGAGTGGTGAGTGCAGTGCCATGGGCAGAGTGGTCAGTGCAGTGCCGTGGGCAGAGTGGTCAGCGCAGTGCCGTGGGCAGACTGGTCAGCGCAGTGCCGTGGGCAGAGTGGTGAGTGCAGTGCCGTGGGCAGAGTGGTCAGTGCAGTGCCGTGGGCAGAGTGGTCAGTGCAGTGCCGTGGGCAGAGTGGTCAGCGCAGTGCCGTGGGCAGACTGGTCAGCGCAGTGCCATGGGCAGAGTGGTGAGTGCAGTGCCGTGGGCAGAGTGGTCAGCACAGTGCCGTGGGCAGAGTGGTCAGCACAGTGCCGTGTGCAGAGGGTTGAGCGCAGTGCCATAGGCAGAGTGGTGAGCGCAGTGCCGTGAGCAGAGTGGTCAGCACAGTGCCGTGGGCAGAGGGTTGAGCGCAGTGCCGTGGGCAGAGTGGTCAGCGCAGTGCCGTGGGCAGAGTGGTCAGCGCAGTGCCGTGGGCAGAGTGGTCAGCGCAGTGCCGTGGGCAGAGTGGTCAGCGCAGTGCTGTGGGCAGAGTGGTCAGCGCAGTGCCGTGGGCAGAGTGGTCAGTGCAGTGCCATGGTGAGAGTGGTCAGCGCAGCACCATGGGCAGAGTGGTCAGTGCAGCGCCATGGACAGAGTGGTCAGCGCAGCGCCGTGGACAGAGTGGTGAGTGCAGTGCCGTGGGCAGAGTGGTCAGCATAGTGCCGTGAGCAGAGTGGTGAGCGCAGTGCCGTGCGCAGAGTGGTCAGTGCACACACACACACATACACACATACACACTCTCCGCTATACTTACCACCGGCCCTGCGTCTTCCCTGCCGCCTGGAACCTCAGTCGACAAGTCGCCGCCCCCGGACTACTGGATCTAATATGGTGTCCAGGAAATCTTGCGAGACTCCACATCACTACCGGCAACACGCTTTGCTGAAGCTCATCTGCTTAGGCGAAACACCACACACTGCAACAGAGCTGTGGCAAAGAATAATACAACAGACCGACCAGTGGCTCTCACCACTGCATCTCCAACCCGGTCTGGTTGTCTGCGATAATGGGCGTAACCTGGTGGCGGATTTAAAGCTTGCGAAACTGGTACACATGCCATGTATGGCTCACGTGCTGAACCTAGTGGTGCAGAAATTTATAATAACATACCCTGACTTGCCGTACCTACTCGAGAAGGTGCGCTGTATTTGCGCCCATTTCTGCCATTCCTCAATTGCTGTTGATGGTCTTGCAGCACTTCAAATGCAATTTAATTTGCCAAACCACCGACTCATTTGTGACCTTCCAAGATGGTGGATCTCAACATATATGTTGGCACAGATAAGTGAGCAGCAGAGGGCACTTGCTGAATACTAGCTTAAACATGCCCGTCAGACTGAGACTCAGCCAAGGCACATAACTGTCGAGTTGATGTGGATCGTTGACATTTGTGAGGTGTTTGATAACTTTGAGTACTGCACCAAGTTTGTGAGTCGTGATCGGGCTATTATTAGCATAACCGTCCCTATGTTATGTCTGCTGAAAGAATCGCTGCATAATCTAAAAATAGAATCTTTCAGTGCCCAGCAGGTGGGTATGAAGCAAAATTTCACAGTGGGTGATCCTACACAGCCAAGCAATCTCATCAGGCAAGATTGGGGGATGAAGATGATGAGGAAGATGAGGAGGGAAAGGACTTTTTTTCAGTGGTATCGAGGGGACCCTCATGCTACACAGGGGACTCCCAACCCCAGCTTCATGTCTGTCCAGCATGGATGGGCAGGAGAGGAGGAGGTGGAGGAGGTGTGTCAGTGTGAGGTGATATTTGTTCCTCTTTCTGGGGTCACAGAACATTTGCCTCATTGCAGCTTGGCACACATGGCACTCTTCATATCTAACTGTCTCTGCCAAGACCCTCACGTGATCCACATTTCCAACAGCAACCTATACTGGTTGGCCACCTTTCTAGACCCACAGTACAAGGACAAATTTCCTTCGCTACTGTTGCAGTCACCAAGGGGTTTCCCAATAGAATAATTCAAGTGGGCTGTTGTTGATCATTTGATACCAACATCACCCTCAGACACTTCTGCTAGCAGAGGTACCAGCTCTGTGCAACATCATGCATTAATCGAGAGAGACATGGCCAGCAGGTCCAAAAGAGGTGGTGGTAAAATGTTCACAAACTGGGCCATCTTCAATAAACCGGTTCATCAGCAAGGGCTAGCTGGACCAGTAACAATGTCAAGGAGGGAGAAGTTGCACAGGATGGTTAACGACTATCTAAGTGACCATACCTGCATCCTTCCTCACACTTCTGTTCCGTTTAATTACTGGGTATCTAAGCTGCATAGTTGGCCAGAACTCTCCTTATATGCCTTGGAGGTGTATTCCTGCCCTTCTGCTAGTGTGATGTCAGTGCATATTTTTAGTGCCGCTGGGGCAATCATCACAGATACACGCACACGGCTCACTCTGATAAAATTTAACAAGGACTGGATTTCGCAAGAGTATTTAAGCCCTTCTGATGACACATCCCAACCTAAGGTCACCCAAAATGTTATTTTAGGCAACTGGTGATCACATCCATCCCTTCCAATACAAACCCTTTTCTTCTTCTTACACAAGTTTTCAACTCCTGCTTCTGTAACATGTACTTCATGGTTAATAAGCTAAAAACAATGTTCCGTTAATTAATATTTCCCATCAGAGGCACTTGTGATGAGTCCCTTTTTCCTTTATCAACCATAATACAGCCCCTTGGGCTAATGTTTGGAGACACTATGGTTATACCTGGATATTGGCCACTGCAACTACTGTGCTAGTAGTCCTGGCATCATAATTGTTTGGCCCTTGAGACCTGCTTCCTTCATCAACCATGATACAGCCCCTTGGGCTAATTTTTGAGACACCTTGGCTATACCTGGACATTGGCCACTGCAACTACTGTGCTAGTAGTCCTGGCATCATAATTGTTTGGTCCTTGAGACCTGCTTCCTTCATCAACCATGATACAGCCCCATGGGCTAATTTTTGGAGACACCTTGGCTATACCTGGACATTGGTCACTGCAACTACTGTGCTAGTAGTCCTGGCATCATAATTGTTTGGTCCTTGAGACCTGCTTCCTTCATTAACCATGATATAGCCCCTTGGGTTAATTTTTGAAGACACTATGGCTATGCCTGGACATTGGTCACTGCAACTACTTTGCTAATAGTCCAGGCATCATAATTGTTTGGCCCTTGAGGCCTGTTTCCTTCATCAACCATGATACAGCCCCTTGGGCTAATTTTTGGAGACACTATGCCTGCACATTGTGCAGTGGCAGTGGAACAACAATGCCAGTAGTCCAAGCTTCATAATTGTGAAGCCCTTGTGATGATGATGATGATGGGTGGCTTCTTCCTGCGTTAACCATCACACAGCCCCTAGGGCAGATTGCTCCCTTTACACCACTTACACACTGAGCTGTCAGAAGGTCTCCTCCATCATAACTCGCTCTTTTTGACATTCATGCACCCATTTCAGCCTTTTCTTCAGCCCCAGACCACTTTTTTGGGTCCAGCAGACAATTACTTGCATTTCCCATTGACAAACATTGGACTCGCCACTCGCACCGAATGTCTGAGTATTACGATCTACTCGGCACGAGTATAGCGAGTCCGAGTATTTGACTACTCGCTCATCCCTAGTCATCAGCTGTAGATCCACTCCTTTCTAGGGGGTGTCTTGCTGATTGCTTATCATTTCTACCTGTTGCCTGTTCCATTTGCACAACAGCATGAGAAATTGCTTCACAATCAGCGTTGCTTCATAACTGGACAGACGTTTGATTGACTTGGAGTTACATTGTGTTTAAGTGTTCCCTCTATTTTTTTGAGCAGTGTATATTTGCAAATGCTATATTGTTTAAGACCTAAATTTAGACTATTTTATTGATAGCTTCCGTTTTCTTCTATTAAAACATTTTGGCTTTCAATGAAACAATAGCAAATAATGCAGCACGTCTTTATAAAAAAAATTTAAAAAAAAATCAAAATTTAGGCCTTAATGTGCAAAAACCACATATTATTCCCCTGAGTCATAACAAAGCATTAACATCACATTGATTTATAAAACAATAAATATGTATCACAGTTATATAAAATATACTGAGCAAATTGATGATTAGCACTGTACAGCAAGAGTCCAGTCATTTTCTGTGAGGTTTTATTGTTTCATAATGGTGATAGATATATATTTATATTTTCACAGAAGTACAGTACACCCTAGTGCCTATGGGACCAAAATATTACCAATATTATTTATGTTCTCTATTATTTTTCCATCATGTAACAAGTGAATAGCATTATTCTTTGAGAATCACCTAAGGGAATAAATGCAAGGTATATTACAGGGTATTAAAAAATACATGAAGAAAAAGCAGTACACGAGTCATCTATATAACTCAAAATAGATACAGTATGTGATGATGGTTTCAGAAGATTTAGGTACAGACAATATTTGTGAATATTATTAAGAGCAATTACATACAGAGATATTTCCATGTTTGGCCGTTATGCTATACTGTATCCTTACTACTGAATACTAGAGAATATTTGTGTTTTTATTATGTTACTGCTCTGTAGGTAGTTGGAGCAAATAGATATAAATTGGACATAATTTCAAACAAATACCCCAAAAATGGGCAGGAAAAAATTGTTGACCTATTTCCAAATTTTGGGTAAATAATTTTGTTTCAAGCTAGTGATGCTCGATCAAACTCATCTGCGGCAAGTGACAAGCACAGACATCCGCAAATGTTCATGGACACCGACACACAGATGAAATCAAAAGAGTGATAAATCAAAAACTGTTCACACAATGGGGCTTTTCTCGATGGAGTCTGAAGCCGGCAACATACCACAGTGAAATCCAATCCGGGGATGTCAGGGGTGAAACTGACAGCCCTTGACGGGATTTCGGCCCCATAGTATGCTATGTGACTGGATGAAGCCGGATGTCAGCTATCTTCCATCCTGCTTCCATCTGTCCGGGAGACTCCGGGAGGATTCAGATTTTTCTCCCGGACACAAAATTGCTGCATGCAGTATTTTTGTGTCCAGGGAAAAAAAGCTGATCCTCCCGGTCCGGTGTGATCCGGCGCCCTCTAACTTGGGGGTCTATGGCACCGAATTGCACCCGGGAGCCGGACGCCGGGTGCTGATGAGGCGGTCAACAGGGTAGGGAGTACTCGAATCCCGGGGCAGGACGACTGCTTCAATGGGGGATCACGGCTGGTTGGTTCCCGGTTCCGTGCCCTGGACCCTCAGTGGCGGGGATTATGGGGAATGGTGATGAGGATGGGGGTAGTAGTGTCGTTACGCCACCTGTGGTTCCTGGTAACGGTGGATACCAGCGCTGCGTCCGGCCACTGAGGTGATGGTGGTGCAGCTCAGTATAGTGCAGATCCCCACAGGTGGAGCTTTATCTCAGGGCAGCGAGGGTGGATGAGGGAAGTCATAATAGCGGCTTGCGGGGGATGCTGTGGGCAGTGGTGGGGAAGCAAACTCACACACACAATAGTCTTTGTTTCGGTACCTTTTACTGATGGCCGGTAACAGGTACAGTCCAAGAGGTTTACCAGGTTTTCGGTGCAATTTGGGATTTTTCACCTTGAGAGTTGTGAGGCCTCCTCTGCTACTGTGCATGGTGGTTTGGGGTAAGTCCTGCCTATAACTGAACTCGCCGCTTTCTTCTCTCTCAGGGCTTTTCTCTTTAACTGACAATGAGGGCCTTCTGTGGGGTCCTTACACTCCTCTTGGGCCCTGGTCCTGTGCTTGGTCAGGTTTGAATGTCTCTATTAAGTTAGTACCTCAGGGGAATAGATCCTCCTGGTTTCTCCGGGCTTTTCCTTCTTCAGTGTATGTTCTGCAGGTTCGGACTCCGGTGTCTGGGTGAGCTAAAGGGATCCTAGATCTGGTCCCTTGTTATGACCTACTGCTCCTTCCACTGGCCTCCGTCCCTCTCTCTGGGGTGCTCCACAGTGCTGCAGTCTCCCTTGGTTCTGAGCCTTGCTTTGCCCAGCAACCGGGTCTTTCCAGCACCTTCGCTAGGCTCCTCCACTGGACTTAACTGCTCTCTTCACTGCTCACAGCAGACTAACTGACTCCTCCCCTCAGGTCTGAATCCTTATAAGGGAACTTGCTTAAAGCAGCAAGTAGAGCTCCTCCTCCAGGTCTGGGGTGGAAGGTGTTGTGTGCTGTGTGTACCAAAGTGTAAATCCCTCCTTGCACTGGATGGGTCCTGTGGCAATCCCCAGCAGGGGTGCCACACTGAAGCTCAGCGCCGCTTGGCGCTGAACTTTACCACCACGGAGCTGTCTCCTGCTGACTGTTCTTGAGCCACGGATCTTGAATTATCAGCAGCTGCGGCTGCAATTGAGGCATCTGGCTGGACACTGGACTGGAGGGCATATTTGGCCCTCCACTACTGTGTACAGATCAGGTCCGGGGCGGTCCAATTCACATCAAACAGCCCCGGACCTGATCACACCACGGTGTGAAGCCGGCCCAAGAAATGTGCAACATTGCTTAATGCATTTGTCTGGATTATTGAACAAAGGTTCTAGACAACCTTAATGGGGTTCTGTCACTTCACCATTAGATTTTATTATGTTGAGGAAGTCAATAAAAGGATATTACTACCCTGTTTCCCCTAAAATAAGATGAGGTAGGGGATATTGCATGTGAATATTGGGGGCTGCAAAGGGATAATGGGGATATTGGGGGCTGCATGGGAATATTGGGGCTTAGAGGGGGATGATGGAAAAAAAAAGTATCCCCTGAAAATAAGACATAGTGCAGTTTTGGAGCAAAAAGTTAGATAAGAGAGTGTCTTATTTTAGGTAGAACAGGGTATTGTATCATGTATCATATATAAATATATATATATAGCGCTATTGATTCTGCTACACTTTACATACACATCAGCAATTCTGTCCCCAGTGGAACTCAATATATAAACATCACATCAATTTGTCTTTTGGAGTCCAGCACTGCAAACAAGGCTGAATTGCTAACCACTGAGCCACTATGCATTGTATAATTTTACTTACTTGATTCATTTATTGTTTGTTACATTGCACTTGTATAATAAAATGCTAAAGTCAATGCAGACAGAAAAGTTAGCAATATGGCAATAATAATACATGAGTTGGTTGTACAATGAGACAACCCCCTTAATAGTGTTTGAATGCTTATGAGAAGAAAGCTATTTAATGCATATTTGCATTATTCTGTATGCAGGTGCACGTTGATAAGTCATATATTAATGACTTTATCTATTGTTAATGGATTTTCCTACTTTTTTTGTACGGTTCTTAAAGGGAACCTATCATATGCCTTTTTGCTAATAAAGAAAACCTGTCACCTGGGTTATGCCCCGAATCCTATCACTACCTTCCCCTGCAGCTTCGTACTACATCCCTAACCACCCCTGTCTGACCTAAATGTGCAATGCAATTGCTGAAAATAATCCTTTCTTTACTTACATGTACCTATGTACATAAGCAAGGTGTCGTCGAGACTGCAGACGCTGTGGTTGTTTTCTCCAGCTCCATATCCCATGCTCCATCATAATCATGCCCCTGTGAGCGTGATAATTAATGCAGAAGCATGGTCCTAAGTTTTAAATATGTGGGTGTTCTTCCTGGTATGACGCTGAGGTTGTGTCCTTTCTGGTTCTGAGCAGTGTAAAGGTACCTTCACACACAGCAATTTCCCTAGGCAATTTCCCTAGGCAATTTCACTGGCAATTTGCTGGTTGCAGTGAAATCATGGACACATTGTTCTATTTTGTTGCTGTGTACAAATGGAACAATGTGTCCATGATTTCACTGCAACCAGCAAATTGCCAGTGAAATTGCCTAACAATATTGCTGTGTGTGAAGGTACCTTAAGGGTGTATTGGGTGTCCCCGGTGTGTCTGGAGCATGTGCAGTACACCCATACAGTAGGTGACAAAGTAAGTGACAGGTTCCCTTTACATTGCCCTTAATATAATTTAGATTGTGTGCTGCTCATTAGAAACCTGTTTACTTTTTTTTTATTGTTGCATTTATTTAAAAAAAAAAACGATCTGGATACTTACCGTAGTTGTTTTCATTAGCTAACTGACCAAAACATTCATATAGTCATCCAGGCTGTTAACAGACATGTCACTCAGCAGTGCTGAAATTCATCTAAGGTCCTTTTCACATCAGCAATTTTGCTGAATTGTGGCAGATCTGGCAGAAATACTGCATCTGCCGCCTAACAGCCGACTTGCGGTACACTTTTGGCAAGTCCCCATTCATTTTCTATTAGGCTTGCGGCAAGTGCAGTATTGCTGCAAATGCCACACTTGCCACAAGCCCATAGAGAATGAATGGGGGCTTGCCGTAAGTGTACCGCAAGTCGGCCGTTAGGTGGCACATGCGGTATTTCTGCTGGATCGGCCGGATCTGGACAGAAACCCTGATGTGAAAGGGGCCTAATGCTCTCTACAAGAAAATTTGTGATTAGTTGCTGGGTGCTGTAGTGTGCCCATGTAATCCTGGCTACTTTGGCAGGCTTGGGCTGTTGGATCACTTGAGCTTCTGATCTGTGCTATATTGATCAGGTGTTTTGTGTCTTCATCAATATGGTGACTCTGAGACAGCTGCTTGGAGACACTGAGTTGATTGAGGATAGTTATGCCTGGTCAAAAAAGCACATCAAACAAAAAAAAGTCAAACACTTCCCTAAAATAAAGGACCTATGTGATGTCACAACCATGTGACCATAATGGGTGGAGCTAAGTACAATGCCTTGCTTAGCTCTGCCCTTTGACAATCATGTAGTCTTGACATCACACTGGTTCTTGTAGAAAGCATTAGATGATTTTCAGCTCTCTCACTATGGGATAAATAAAATAATCTAAAAAATAAAATAGCTTGCGAATGGACATAAGCCATCACCCTAGTGTTCAAATTCGATTTGATTCGTCGAATTGGGGGTGGGTTCATCGAATGTTCGTCGAATGTTTGTCAAACACCATCTAACAACATTAAAAACAATGGCAGGCAAACACAAACACATACAAACACTTAGAAAACACCTTCAAAGGTGTCCAAAAGCTGACAAACTACTCAGAAGACACAACAAACACATGGAAAAGTGACAAGTATACAGTGCCTACAAGTAGTATTCAACCCCCTGCAGATTTAGCTGGTTGACACATGCGGAATTAACTTGGCATTGTGACATTTGGACTGTAGATCAGCCTGGAAGTGGGAAATGCACTGCAGCCAAAAATATTTTTTTTTTTTTTTAAAGCGTTAAAAGTTAATTCAGAGGGTCATTTATTATTCAACCCCTCAAACCACCAGCATTCTGTTTGGTCCCCCTAAAGTATTAAGAAGTAGTTTAGGCACAAAGAACAATGAGCTTCACATGTGTGGATTATTTATCTCTTTTGCCAGCCTTTTTTGACTATTTAAGACCCTCCCCAAACTTGTGAACAGCACTCATACATGGTCAACATAGGAAAGACAAAGGAGCATTCCAAGCTCATCAGAGACAAGATCGTGGAGGGTCACAAGGCTGGCAAGGGGTACAAAACCCTTTCCAAGGAGTTGGGCCTACCTGTCTCCACTGTTGGGAGCATCATCCAGAAGTGGAAGGCTTATGGAACTACTGTTAGCCTTCCACGGCCTGGACAGCCTTTGAAAGTTTCCTCCTGTGCCGAGGCCAGGCTTGTCCGAAGAGTCAAGGCTAACCCAAGGACAACAAGGAAGGAGCTCCGGGAAGATCTCATGGCAGTGGGGACATTGGTTTCAGTCAATACCATAAGTAACGTACTCCACCGCAATGGTCTCCGTTCCAGACGAGCCCGTAAGGTTCCTTTACTTTCAAAGCGTCATGTCAAGGCTCGTCTACAGTTTGCTCATGATCACTTGTAGGACTCTGAGACAGACTGGTTCAAGGTTCTATGGTCTGATGAGACCAAGATCGAGATCTTTGGTGCCAACCACACACGTGACGTTTGGAGACTGAATGGCACTGCATACGACCCCAAGAATACCATCCCTACAGTCAAGCATGGTGGTGTGGCAGCATCATGCTGTGGGGCTGTTTCTCAGCCAAGGGCCTGGCCATCTGGTCCGCATCCATGGGAAGATGGATAGCACGGCCTACCTGGAGATTTTGGCCAAGATCCTCCGCTCTTCCATCAAGGATCTTAAGATGGGTCGTAATTTCATCTTCCAACAAGACAACGACCCAAAGCACACAGCCAAGAAAACCAAGGCCTGGTTCAAGAGGGAAAAAATCAAGGTGTTGGAGTGGCCTAGTCAGTCTCCTGACTTAACCCAATTGAAAACTTGTGGAAGGAGCTCAAGATTAAAGTCCACATGAGACACCCAAAGAACCTAGATAACTTGGAGAAGATCTGCATGGAGGAGTGGGCCAAGATAACTCCAGAGACATGTGCCGATCAGGTCTTATAAAAGACGATTATTAGCTGTAATTGCAAACAAGGGTTATTCCACAAAATATTAAACCTAGGGGTTGAATAATTATTGACCCACACTTTTATGTTTAAAATTTATTAAAATTCAACTGAGCAACATAACTTTTTGATTTGTAAGATTTATGCTTCTGTTAATAAATCCTACTCTCGTTTGCAGTTTGAAGGCTCTAACTTATTTGCATCTTATCAAACCACCTAAATCTGCAGGGGGTTGAATACTACTTGTAGGCACTGTATATAGTCATGCGAAAAGAAAAGAGTTGAAGGAGTAAAAGGAGGAGACACAGATATGGGTCATGTTATGCCCTTCTAAAATCAAGTAAAACACAGCAAGGGGACTCCAACAAGAGTCTCCATTTTTTTCAAAAATTTGGGCATAGACACCACTTAAGGGGCATCAATTGCCCCAGAGTTGCAAGCTTAAATGGTTGGTGAGGTGAGTTTCATGCAGCACATTGAAAAATCCACAAGCATTTAGTTCCTCCCTTGTTATCTGTAAGATTTGTCACCAAAATCTAAGTAGAGGCCAAAAAATCAATAGTTTGAGTACTTCATGCATGAACCGTCACATGGATATTAAGCATAAGTCGCAGTGGGAAGTGCACTGTGCTACAATGCGGCCTAGCGGGCTGGGCCAACCACCGTCTGCCCCACCAAGTGCATCCGCAGTATCTTCATCCTCTGTGACTGTGGAGACATCAGTCACACATGCTTTTGGACACAGACCTTCCATCTCTTTACCAGCAACAGCCAGTGTGATTGGCAGGTCGTCAGTTCTTTTGGAAGTGGAAACACCTGCTGGTGTTGAGCGCTTTCTAACATCAAGAGCACCACCTTTGGATGAAGGCAACATAATATCTCCGCCTGCACTTTCCTCACAGACCAGCAGTTTGTAGGACACCCTACTCAACCCCGTCTCAGCACAGCAGCCAGCCCATGGTCCCTCAGATGTGGACAAGTAAAAGACCATTTCCTCCTAGCCATGACAAAGCTAAGAGGTTGAATTTCACTATCTGCAAGCTGTTGGCTACAGAAATTCTGCTTTTCTGCTTGGTGGACACATAGGACCTTATGTCTGTCGCAGTGCCCCAATACCAGATGCCCAGTCGCCACTACTTCTCAAAGAAAGCTGTGCCTGCGCTACACCAGCATGTCGCACACATCACTGCTTTCTTGAGAAACTCTGTGTGTGACAGGGTGCATTTCAGTACAGACACTTGGACGAGTAAGCATGGACAGGGGCGTTACATGTCAGTGATTGGACACTGGGTAACATAGTGACAGTAGGAGTAGAGGCTGCTGTCCAAGTCTTGCCGTCTCCATGAGTTGTGCGTCAATCCTCTGTATGTAGAAGTTCCTCCACTGCTTCTGCCTCCTCAACCTCGTCTTGGTCCTCCACCTGATCCCAAAGCCTGTCTGGTAATGCCACCAGTGTTCTAACTGCTGACAAGGAATCCTGCACACCTCCTTACTATGCTGGCAGCAGGGCTCAACGGCATCTGGCGGTGTTTATGTGGCACCCCAGGGGTTAATGTGCCATAGAAACAACACAAAGGGTTAACTCCCCACACAACACCTGACACCGCACTAGCACCTCTAGGCCAGAAGGGGAGCTAAAGCAGCTCCCTTATATACTCTGGTGTCAAGAGTAAGTAGTTAGTTAAGTTCCGGGGAGAACTGAGGAAGAGAGACTGTAGTGTAAAGAGGCTGCCTCAGGCTTCTCTACAGTCTGCTCCTCGATTCCAGGCCTAGCCAGGGTCTGAGAGAAGGAGTGCAAGAAACATAGGAACACATCTGGGAGACTAAGTGACTTCATAACTTGCCCCAGAGGAATGCATAGACCGGATACCAGATCCGAATCTGTGACTGAAACACACAGCACAGAAAGTACCAGGATAGTGGAGGTTGTAGATCTACACTGTACCTCAGTAAAGCAACACGGCGGGGTCAGAAGCACACAGAATGACTCAAGTTGCCTAGCAAAGGGGGTACCTGTGAGGAGAGACAGTGCCAGCAGCTCACCTATAGCAGCAGCAGGGCCACACACACAGCACAGCAGTGGGAAGCTGAGGACCCGGTCAGGGTGGGAGCAACCCGGCCCCAGTACAGACTCCGTAGATAGTACTCTACTGAATACCATCACCAGTAAAGCCTTGGAAACTTCAAAACCGTGAGTGTGTGTGATCTTGTTTTCAAGCCCTACTTTCCCTCACAAGCAGCCACCACCTCCACTATCATCCCTATCCTGCAACATCTATAGCATCCATCATATGACTTTAACTTTCACTGTCCCGGGGAACCAGGCTCTACCTGCGGAGAGCCGTTCCATCTCTAGCTGCCAAACATCATCCCCAGAGGTTCTGCAGCAGCGGTGGTCACCCTGACCACAACCTGTGGGTGGCATCACGACAAACTCTCCAGTAAATATTCCCCACATTACTTGCGGAACCCGGGACGCGGTCCGGACTAAGACCGTCGTGATATCCCCAGCAGTACCCCGGTCCGGTACCGAGTACCTTCTCCCAGTGGGCTCCTCAACTTGGCGTCACAAACAGGATGGACCCGGTCCAAAAGAACTGTGTACCTAAGAATTGTGTTCTGGACTGTTCCCGTCAAATCGGCTCTTAATGGCGGCCACAGGAGCTTGAAACCATTTGCAGGGAAGCCGTGCCCAGACTCCCCATCATGGGCCGGCCTGGTCCAAAGCGGGAAAAGAAAGGCCCGCCCTGGCTCCCTTTAACTCCGGGGGAGCCAACCATCAATCCCAAGGAAGAGCCTCCGCCCCAAGTGCACTCGCCAATGAGAAGCTGGCGGCAGCTGAAGGGGAACTCGTCGCCCAGGAGAGGCGGGACAGGAAACCGGATGCAGAGCAGTCGCCATTGCAGTACACATGGACGGAAAAAAGAAGACGCAGAGGAGAGCGCTGCAGTTGGAAGATCTACAGTGATCCCGGAGGGCCCACAGAGAGTACTAGTGGAGGAATCCGGCCAGCGAAAGAACTCTAGTGACCGAGGCGGCATGGCGGAAGGTGGAAGGAGTCTGGAGGTCCAAGACACCTGACGAGATGTGCTGCGACTGCTGCCCCAGCAGATGACCTGGGTTCAGGCAGAGCAGAGAACCTGGATCCAGATCGACATCCACCAAAATCTGCAGTCCCTGTCTGTGCAGCCCGGCTGGGCTGGTGCCTCCCAAACTACCTGGAATGAAGAAGAACACCGTGCAGAAGATCTGGTTGATGTGTCCGTCCCCAGAGCTGAGCTGCAACATACCACCAGCATGATAGACCCACTAGGAGTCATGGAAGAGGGATGGTTACCGCTGCCGGAGCCCTTGATACCAGCGCCTGCGACAACTGAGGTGAGAGGCGAGCAACTCCGTTGCTGGTGGGAGAAGAGCGAGACAAGTGATGACCTAATTGGGTTTTCTTGGGGATCCTGGCGGTGCAGTGGGCCCTGCAGAAATTATAACCCGGGAAGAGTATCTGAGGCGATGTATCCGCAAATGGGAGAAGAAAGAGGTAGAGAGGCGAGTACAAAAGCAGATTATGATCGCCCGTACCATAGAGGCAAAAGAGGTAGCCCGGCGTTATAAGGATGTGCAGAGATTCCCTTGGCACCAAGGACAAATTGTGAAAATAATAGAAGACAAAGGGTTTTCATTTGCCCGAGAGCCTGGTGCAGCAAGAGACGTATTTATTAACAAAAGAGACGTAGAGGAATACTTGCCTGCTAAGCATCCGGACAGAAAAGTGCAAATCTGGGAGTGGGTGTCTTATAATGTAGTGCCCGGAGAGAGAGGTCCATATGGGGTTAAAGTGAGGAGATTGTCTTTAAGAATGCAAGAAGAGAATGAATCCCCAGGCCTAGAGGATCCAGAGACAGTTCACCCGGATCCAACAGTTCAAACGGATTCAGTCAATAACCCGGATTCTACTTCAGAAAACAACGCAGATGTAGAAGCGACTGTCGCAGAGGAGGTCCCCGTAAAGACTACAGTGGATGCGACTACCCAGACCCCAAGCAGCTGCCTGTTGATCCAGGCCTTGGAATCACTGGAGTTATTCCCAAGACGGAGGGAACCACAAGTCCTACCCTGGAAGGTGGAGAAAAAGGAATGAAGACCCGGATCCTGCTACAGAAACTGTAATGTGAATGTGATGTGATCCTTATTGTCCCCATCCCAATCCTGAATGAGTGATAGCCTTTTCCCCTGTTTGTCTTTTATGTGTATCATGGACGAACGATATCATGAACAATGACTTGATACGAACTTACTCTGTATATAGTTGAGCACCCGGTATGCTCCCCATTGGTTTTAAGACCAAGTTGCACTTTGAGACTGTGCAGAGAACTTGAGCTGAACTTGCAGAGTGTTTTTGAACTGCTCTTGAAACACTCGTGCTGTGTTGCTAGCTTTTTATACTTTTTGATAGAAAACTGTGCACTGTTTAAAAGACTTTTATACGTTTTGCTAGAAAGTAATGCCTTTTATAAAATAATGTGAATATTTAATGTGTTTTATATGCATGCATGAACTGTTGCACTTCATCCGGTAGACCGTGTCCAGAAGGGTGGAGGAACTGGATTAACCCCCATGCACATTAAGTTAGGGAAAGCAAGTGCCTGGGGGTGGTGTAGCGAATCCAGGCCTCCTAAGCAGAAACACCCGTGGACTAATGTAAATAGTTAATGCAATGTTACAAGACCCGTGCCTCCTTTCGTGGATGAAACACACTGCTTAATATTATTGTTTACAAAAAAAATGCCTTCTTCAGGTGGATCCATGCCGGAGGGCGTGCGGACACGCTGGTTTAACTCCGGAGGAATGTGGCGCCATTGCGACCAGAGTGGCCACATAGGGAACTGGATCCAGGCAGAAAGATAGACAGTTTGTGCACTAAACACCCTCACAGCACATACACACCCACTGGAGCACAGCACGCAACCTGGAGCCCGGGACTCTAGGCGGTCAAGGGATGGTGGGGTTTAGAGGAAAGTGGGTGGGAAAGAAGGAAGATCAGGTGACAGAGAGTACAAATAGAGGAAAAGAGGAGGAAGGAGTTAGTAGGCCAGAGTAGGCTGAACAGAAAAGACCCAGAGTAGACCAGAGTGAGCCGAGCAGACAAGAATAGACAGGCAGTGACACATCCCGGTGGGACTGGGCTCCCTGGAGATGCAGAATCCACAGAGTCACAGAACCATGGAGAGAAAGCTCATCCATATCCGGCATCCCAGGGGAGTGTGAGGACAGAGACAGGACCGGTATCACCGGGTCCGAGGAATACGGCAGCACCGACCAACTACCGGCGGGGTAGTTTTCCCTGATTGTACTGGAATCACACGGGTTAGAAGGAGCCTGGCAATCCCTTGGAAGAAAGGGTTACTGCAGATTAGGCAAACACCAGAGTGTCGGCTCTGAGGGGGACTGAAGTTTCACACCCGCTTCCCAGACAAACCGATGGAGAGCTTTAATTCCAGGTTGGAGTTCCTACTACTAGGGTTGGAGGCACAGCAGCAACCACGAGGACCCGGCTTACTGCCCGTATACACTTAGGGGGAAGCTGCATACAAGGGGCCGAGCTGCCGCCATACAACCCGCAGAGAGAACTGAGAAGGAGAGAACAGCCTGAAAGGACACATAGAAGGAGTGAGGGGTCTCAGAGCAACAGCCTGGCTGCAAAGGGCTGAGTATTCCCAGAGTTAACTGAACTGTGAACTGTATATTGAGAACTGTACCATGACTTGTGTTGTGTGATTTTGAAGAACTTGAAAGTAAACCAGGTGAACCCTGCTTCAGTTTCCGTTTCTGATTCTAGGTACACAGAACTGTTATTGTACTTCTTACTCTGTGAGCAGCAGCCTGACCCACGTCAGGCTCATCCATCCAGCTGCAGCCCATCCATCCCACCATCCTCCTGGCAGAGCTGCGCTGCAGCGGTGATCCCATTACTGACCACAAACCGTGGGTGGCGTCACGACAAACTATTCCTGTAAATACCCCCTTTTACTTGTGAGAACCCGGGACACGGTCCGGATCAAGACCACCTTGACATCCCCAGCAGTACCCCGGTCTAGTACCGAGTACCCCATCCCAGTGGGCTCCACATTTACATTGAAATGTCTGGGAAATGTGAGTCACACAGCTGAGGAGTTGTGGTCAGCTGTAGAGACCGAGTTTCATCAATGGTTGTCTCCACCAAACCTGCAGCCAGGGATGGCCATGTGCGACAATGCTCCAAACCTGGGTGCGGCCCTTCGCCAGGGCAATGTCACACACGTGCCTTGTATGGCTCATGTCTTGAACCTGGTTGACCAGCAATTTTTAGCCCACTATCCCGGCCTAGATGGGCTTCTGCAGAGGGCACGGTCGCTGTGTGCTTACTTCCGCCGTTCGCATCCCGCAGCTCAACGACTTGCATCTCTACAGAAGTCTTCGGCCTGCCAGTTCACCGGCTGAAATGCGATGTGCCGACATTATGGAATTGAACTCTGCACATGTTGCAGCGACTGTGGCAGCACCGACGAGCCCTGGTGCAATACGTTATGATGTATAGCTTGGGCCAACGAGATCCAGAGGTGGGACAAATCACGCTGCTGGAGTCGTCTCAGATCAAGGACCTATGCACCCTTCTGCACAGTTTTGAAATTGCGATGAAGATGTTTAGTGCTGACGATGCCATTATCAGCATGGCTATTCCAGTCAACTACATGCTGGAGAACACTTTAAACAGTATTCAGAGTCAGATGATGGGCCATGAGGAGTGGGAGGAAGTACAGAAGGAGTCGTATGCAGAAGGGATAACAAGATCTCCAAGGTCCAGACGGTCAGCAGCACCAAGGTGGCAGGCATGGGAGGGTGTGGGAGAGGGATTAATGAGGACGCATGGTAGCAGCCAAACTGTTGATGAAGGTGTAGGAGCCGATGAACAAATGGAGGACGAACTGGCGATGGGCATGGAAGACTCAGCATATGAGGGAGACCTTGATCACATTTCTGTTGTGCAAGATTGGTGGGAGAGGGCAGAGGAAGGAAGCATGATTCTTACCTCGCTGCCACCAAGACAACAAGGCCTTCTTGCTGCACTACCTGCAACATGACCCTCAGATTGTCAGAATTTGAAGTAATGCCGACTACTGGGTTGCCACACTCTTAGATCCCCGGTACAAGAGTAAATTTGGTGAAATAATTCCTGCCATAGAAAGGGATGCAAGCATGCAGGAGTATCAGCAGAAGCTGTTAAAGAATCTTAGATCTACTTTTCCACAAAACATCATTGGTGCACATAGTGAATCTCACAGGAGTATCTCCAAGTGAACATCGAAGCCATGACTGTGGAACTGGACCCTTGCTCATTTTGGGCTTCCAATCTGGAAAACTGGCCTGAGCTCGCCACTCACGCCTTGGAGATCTTGTCATGCCATGCAGCCAGCGTTCGCTCTGAATGTGTCTTCAGCGCTGCTGGTGGTGTGCTGACGGATAAGCGCACGCGGCAGTCCAGTGACAACGTAGACAGACTGACGTTCATCAAGATGAACAAGTCATGGATCCACAAGGACTTTTGTACCCCTGTGTCATCCTGGGGAGACTAAAGGTTTGTGGATTTTTGAATGTGCTTCTTCAAAGTCACCATTTTAAGCTTGCAACCCTGGGGCAACTGATGTCACTTAAGTGGTGTCTGTGCCCAAATTTTTGGAAAAAATGGAGACTCTTGTTGGAGTCCCCTTGCTTTGTTTTACATGATTTTAGAAGGGCATGACATGCCTATATCTGTGCCTCCTCCTCCTTTTACTCCTCCACCTCTTTTCTTTTCGCATGACTATATGTACTTGTCACTTTTCCATGTGTTTGTTGTGTCTTTTGAGCAGTTTGTCAGCTTTTGGACACCTTTGAAGGTGTTTTCTATGTGCTTGTATGTGTTTGTGTTTGCTTGCCATTGTTTTCAATGAACATTCGACGAACACACCCCAATTCGATTAATCGAATCGAATTTGAACACTAGGGTTTTGGCTCATCTCTACTCATCAATGCTATAACTGGGAAGGTCCACATTACAACAGACATGTGGACAAGTACTTGTGGACAGAGATGATACATCTCTGTCACGGCACACTGGCTCAACCTGGTGGAGAGTGGGACAAAGTCTCAAACTGGACCATCACTTATCCCACCCATGCCACGTATAGCAGGCCTAACCTCAATCAGGGTTTATGCCTCATTATATTCGTCTTGTCTCGCCTCTTCCTCCTCCTCCTCCGTCTCGTCATCCTATGCTGAATTACCCTCCACATCACTCCCAAGTTGGGAGCTATGCAGCAGCGCATCAACAAAGCCGCAACACAGTCTGCTGAAGCTCATCTGCTTAGATGAAACACCACACACTGCAACAGAGCTGTGGCAAAGAATAAATCAGACCAATCAATGGCTCTCTTCACTGCAACTCCAACCTGGTCTAGTTGTCTGCGATAAAGGACGTAACCTGGTGGTGGCTTCAATGCTCGGGACGCTAGTACACGTGCCATGCATGGCTCACATGCTGAACCTAGTGGTGCAGAAATTTATAAAAACATACCCTGATTTGTCGTACCTACTTTAGAAGGTGCGCCCTATTTGAACCCATTTCCGCCATTCCTTAACCGCTGTTCCTGGTCTTGCAGCGCTTCAAAAGCAATTTAATTTGATAAACCACCGACTCATTTGCGACCTGCCAAGTTGGTGGAACTCAACATATCATATGTTGGCAAGGTTAAGTGAGCAGCAAAAGGCAATTGCTGAATACCAGCTTAAACATCCTGTCAGACTAAGACTCAGCCAAGACACATAACAACTGTCGAGTGGTGATGCTGACCTACTATTATTATTATTAGTATTAGTATATGCCATTATGACTTTCATGACTTTACATGAGCACTTTACACATAATAAGAGGGAAGAACAAGTACAAATACAGTATATATGGACAATCAAGTCTTACAGATATAGGACAGGAAACATTTATGAGGTGTTTGATAACTTTGAGTACTGCACCAAGCTTGTCAGCTTGTCAGGCTATTATTACCATAACCATCCCTATTATGCTATGTCTGCTGAAAGAATCGCTGCATAATCTAAAAATGGAATCTTTGAGTGCCCAGCAGCTGGGTATGGATCACAATTTCACAATGGGTGAACCTACACAGCCCAACCAATCTAATCAGGCAATATTAAGGGATGAAGATGATGAGTAAGATGAGGAGAGAGAGGACTTATTTTTCAATGGTACCGAGGAGACCCCTCCTGTTACAGAGGACACTTGAGCATAGAGAATTTTTTATTTTTAACCCTTTCTTTTACTTAATTAAGTAATTTTTACTTGTATATATATACATTGCGGAAGTGAAACATTCGTCGAACACCCCCCCGATTCGACGAATCGAACTAGAACTCTAGGGTGGTGGCTCATCTCTAGTTACGGCTTATCACACAGCGTAGGGTTTTGAAAACCATGCAAGGTAAAGTCAACAGCTGTGGTCTGGTATTCTTAGGATAGGAAGGGCCATGGGTATTAGCACTCACCAGCCTAAGAAAATCTAGCCGTAGGTACCCCAAAACTGGTGCCTCTATTACATGCGCCAATCCTAGCACCTCTAAGCTTCTGCAGGACAAAGTACCTCGTGGTCCGAACTGCTGTGATCATATGTTAGAAAGACCAGATACAGTGGTATGTCTGGGTATAGTAGTAGCTGTTTATTTTCCTACGTGTTTCGGAGTCGTATCCCAAACTCCTTCCTCAGGGAACATGAGAAAAAAGTTGCAACATAGTGCAACAGTTTGCGATTCTCATGCAAAACTCACCAATCCAAGTAAATGGGTCCAACAAAATCACGGACAGCACACGGACCATCCTAGTGGCAGTGGCGTACCTACTGCGGTCGCAGCGGTCGCGGTTGAGACCGGGCCCGCCCCCTCAGGGGCCTGTGCCTCCAGCCGCCCGCCGCAACCGCGGTTGTCCGAGGCAAGGAGGGAGGACGGGGAGGAAGTGAAGAGGCACTTCCTGCAGCTGTGCCCGCCCCCCTCTCTCCTCTCCTCCTGCTGTCGGCGGCTCTGCCAGCAATAATAGCAAGTGCGGCGGTCCCCCGCTCCTCAATTGTGCTGTCAGGCTGAAAATTCCTGACAGCACCACCCTCAACCCTTCCCCCCGCTCCTCACCTGCACCGGGGCCCGCAGTGGACTTGTTACGCCACTGCCTAGTGGCATCCGTTTTTTTAACTGATACATTATCATTCTATAGCTCAGAACACTGTAAAATGTTCTTGTAAATGATTATACAGTAATAACTGCTGAGAAAAAAAACAACGTATTGCACACAGACAGCACACGGATGTCACACGGACACTACTTGCATGTTATCTGAGAAAAAAATTGCACACCTGCATAGCAGTTGCATGCCACATGTGCGTGAGACTCGCACTGGTTCAATGCGAGAAAAACTTGTATTGCACTTGGACTAGTGTTGCCCTATCAGGCAGGGCACACTGGTGCGAGTCTCCTGCACTAAACTCGCATTTTGAGATGAAAGCAAGTGCAATCGCAGCACTCTGCAACTGCATGCGACTTTCACGTGCGAGAGGGCACACGGTGCGATAGTCGCACGTGTGTGCTGCCCAAGTCACTTCAAACTTAGCGGCTTTCAAAGCCGCCAAGTTTGAATTTGCCGTTTTGCCGGTACAGTAAGCAATAATCTGTCAGCGCTGTCACACCAGCTCTGACACATCATAATTATAAACTCAGGTGGTAAAAAAAGATTAAAGTTATAGGGCTTAATCATTATTTTGTGATGAATAACAAGGAAAAAAGAGATGGCACTCACTGGGATGAATTGCTGCGGTGCTTTATTTACAGGTTCATTAGAACATCGTGCAGGGAGGGGGTACCTGAACAGATGACGGCACCGTTTCGCACACTTGTTGCGCTTCAACGGGGTTTTTTTTCTTCTGATATAAATCTTAATCATCATTTTAACCCCCTTTGCAGGCTCTGTGCTGCATGTAAGCACAGAGCCTGCTGATGCGGCTAATAAAAGCCGGTATATGAAGGGTTAAGCTGCTGTTGTGTGTTGTCATCATGGGTTCACAGAGTATGTACACTCTGTGTACAAATGGTGACCTGGCAGTACAGGGGTTAACACCAGTATTTCTGTAATACTAGCCATTGTCGGGTTCTTTTCGTTGTTATACAAGCTGTTCAGCTCCAGCACTCAGGGTGCTGTCCATGCTCCTGTAGGTAAATTGCGTAGAAGACCAGCAGCAGTGCAGTAGAAATGTGGAACTGTCCGTGGTGTTTACCCCAATAGCGTAATTGACCGTGCCCTGTGCCTGGTCAATCTGTCAAAAACGTACCTGCTGGTAGCGCTATGTGCCGCCTGGCTATTGATTGCTATGGCAACTGGATGCTTACCACAGCCGCCGGCTCCACAGACAATCCCTGGATATACGCTTTTGCAGAGCGCACAGGAAAATGCTGCAAACCGCGTTTCCTGTGCACCCTGCAAAAGTGCATACCCGGGGATTTGCTGTGGAGACGGTGGGTGCTGTAAGCATCCCATTGCCATAGGCTGGGGTCACATTTGGGATGTTGCATCTGTCTGAGGGATGCATTCAAGGATGTTTTTTTTTTGTTGTCATTCCTATGACATGTGTGTTCATTTTAAACGCATTGCACTTTAGCATTGGAGTTTATAGATGCATTAACGCATGCGTTTTTACACATGTGCACATGAAAATAACGCATGCTTTTAGCGGATGGATTGTTTTTGCATGGAGGATTTTTTTTTCTTCATTTTTAATTATTTTTTTCCAAAACATAACTTTTTTTATGTAAGTAAAGTATAACAACATGGAAGCTGCGTTATGCTATGCAAGTTATAAAGCAATGACATATGTCCTATAAAATTGCCATCACTTATGCAAATATTCAACAGCAAGTGATTACATATTCATTTCCTGCTTCCTCATCATGCATACATTATATGTTATTCAAATTGCCTTCTATCATTGATCTAATTTTGTAACATGCAGTATTTGCATGACATATAATATACTGTACATTGACTGCTTCTCCACATCTGCCACACTTTGTTTCTTAATGTCTTGTCTGAAGAAAATGCACACAATACGGCCTTGTATTCACATTGGGTTCGGATTAAATATATTTTAGAAGTCAACAATAATTAACATTTATTGTGAAACCAGTCAGTTTTCTTCAACTTAAAAGATATATACCGTAATAGTGAAATTTGCTCCAATTCCTCTCAGAATTCAGAAGTGGAGGAGGTTTCTTGGCATAGGCCTGTTTCACACCTCTGCGCCTGACCACATCACCTGCGCCAGCCTGGGCACGCTGGTGCAGGTGCAGGCGCAGAGGTGTTTGGGGGCACTGTGGGGCGGCGTTTACAGTTACTGTAAACGCATACTAGTGCCCCCTGTGCGCTCAGCTGCGTTCGGTGCCCCCATTATCTTCTATGGCCGAACACAGCTGAGCGCGCGCTCTGTCAGTGAGAAGCGCAAGTGAAACTGGCAGAGCGCACGGCGCATGCACCTGGTCTTGACGCACCCGGAAACGCCCTACTGAGGGGTTTCCGGGTGCGTTAGAGCGGGCGCATGCACCGTGCGCTCTGCCAGTTTCACTTGCGCTTCTCACTGGCAGAGAGCGCACTCAGCTGTGCTCGGCCATAGGAGATAATGGGGGCACCGAGCGCAGCTGAGCACTAATGCAGGGCATGTATGCGCTCCTGCACTAGGCTGCCCCATGCCCTAAATAGCCCTGCGCTTGCATTTGCGCTGGCAGTGCAGTGAGCGCATAGATGTGAAAAAGGCCATAGGGTATGGACACACATATGAGTTTAAAAACGCTTTGATTCTCGGATCCGAGAGTCGGACGAGTGTCATCTGACGTTTGCTCAGTGAGGCTTGCAAGTGCTTTCCGAGTACAATCAGATTTTTTCCTCAGCAGCTACCCTGTTTCCCCGAAAATAAGTCACCCCCAAATATGTCAGGGCAGGGCTGGCGCAGAATTTTCCAATATAAGTCATACCCCGAATATAAGACAGGGTGACTTATTTTTGGGGAATATAAGGCAGGGTACCGCTAAAGTGCCATTTTTGCCCATTGCATGTTTTACCTGTGTCCCCGCTGTCCCGCTGGCCCCGCTGTCCTCCGTGGGCTCCCCTCTGCCCTCAGGTGCAGCCGCAAGTCCGCTGTCCCCCGTGGGCTCCCCTCTGCCCTCAGGTGCCGCAGGTAACCCCGAGAGCATAGGGTTAATCTTGTGCGCCTGTCGCCCCGGCCTGACATCACCGGTACCGGCAGGAGCTTCTGATTGGCCAGCGGCTCCCTAGCATCTCGAGCGCTGATTGGCCAGAAGCTCCTGCATGAAGAAGCATCTGGACAACGCCCTGCACCGCGGAGGAATCCATAGCCCGAGGCCGCCATTACCCTAAAAAGTAAGGATGTTTCCTTGCCGACTTTCCCATTAAAACCGCAATTCCGCCACACAGCCGACTTGTGGCACACTTGCGGCACACTTGTGGCAGGTCCCCATACAATGTACGGTACTGTATGGGACACTTGCGGCAAGGTGTGGTTACCGCACCTTTGCCGCACCTTGCCGCAAGTGGTGCCATACTGTTCAGCTTGTTAATAAATGTTAATTTTATGGTTAAAAAAAAAAATGTCATTTTTTTTTAAATATAAGTCATACCCCGAATATAAGACAGGGTGGGACTTTTGGGGGTAAAATTAAAATAAGACACTGTCTTATATTCGGGGAAACACGGTAGTTACTGTATAATCATTTACAGGATAATTTTGTACAGTTGTCTGAGCTACAGAATGGTAATGTATCAATTAAAACTTGCATCAGACTCGGATGTTGCGAGTGCTTTCCGAGTGCAATTCGTGTTTTTTGTCGGACTCATAGACTTGCATTGGCGAGTCTCGTCCGTGACTCACATGGAATTCCAACATGTTGCGATTGACTCGCAATCAGAGAATCGAATGCGGAAAAAGTGTATGAGACTGGGAAATGTGCTCTCGGACATTAGTTAACATTGGTCCGAGAGCAATGTGATTTTTTTCCGCACAGTAAACTCAGCCGAGTTTCACTGATGTGTGTCCAAGCCCATATACAGATCCTATACACCTCTCATGGTGGGTTTACACACACCAATTTATCTGTTCAATATCTGAACCAATCTCTGGTTGCAGTGAAATCATGGATACATTGCTCCATGTTGTACACAGCCACAAAATGGAGCAATGTATCCATGATTTCACTGCAACCAGAGATTGGTTCAGATATTGAACAGATAAATTGGTGTGTGTAAACCCACCATCATAGATATATCCCTCTCGTGTACATGCTGGATGTGAAGTAAGTGATTCCAATGTGCTGTTGTTTACAATAGATCTCATTTATCAGCACATCTTTTTTCACATAGAATTTTTCTATTTATGGACCTTTCTTTATTTCTCCACTCTGCTTTCTCTCCTATATTTGAAAGATTAATATCTTCACATCCCATATCATGATCTGTTATGTACAACCTTTTTCATGCAGCAATCATATAGGCCTCTTTCACACATCCATGCAAAACATTCACGTGTGGGCTCAGACACACTCATCCGAGTTCGACTGACGAGACTCGGAAAGAGCTGGGGCAGTGACCCTGAACGGCTTCTCCCTGTCTGGACGGGACTGTCAGCTGCTTGTGTTTTTGTGCAGCTCCAGACTCCCCATCCAGAGAGGGAGAGGCCATTCAGGGTCACTGCTCCAGCCCTTTCCGAGTCTCTTCAGTCAAACTAGGATGTAACTAGGAGAGTGTGTCCGAGCCCTGTGAGAGATAATTTTTTTTGGGGGGCCATGTGTCTGTTTGTCACGCATTGTTTGGCATATGTGTGCTGTCCGAGTGACATTCGGATAGCACATGGACAGCATATCATTGTATACTCATTTGTCTCTGGCGCTTCTGTCCTCTCTCTTCCAGGGTCGCTGCAGCTCACAGTTCAGTGAATATTTAATGAGACTAATGAGCGGCCTGGTAGTGAGAGGAACAGGCAGTGCTGGAGTCAGGTGAGTATGAAATTCTTTATTTTTCAGCTAAAAACACTTGCCTCATGTCCTTGCACATGGATGACATGCGAATGATGAGCAGGTTGTTTTTGGTACTTACCCATTGACCTGAATGGGCCCACGCTGCTGGCCAAAAATGGACATGTCACCGTGTGGAGCACACAAACACACGTCTGCTCCACCCATAGACATGGTCCGTGCATAAGAACAAACGTGTTAAATGGACTATATAGTATAATGGTCTCCGTATGTCTGTGCCTCCAGCAAGGGGCTGCATAGCCAGCACACATGCCAGAGACACGGACATGTGAAAGAGGCCTGACGCCGCTTTCACACGTCTATGCAAAACATGCACATGTGAGGGCCAAACCTGTTTCAGTCCTCAGGCTGATGATTCCATTTAAAACTTAGGTTTTCTTAGCCTGAACGCATAGCATGTAACGCTATGCGCCGGCTGACTATTAATCACTACGGATACCTGATGCTTCGCGCAGCCGTGGTCTCCACACAGAAGTCCCAGATATGCGCTTTTGCTAAGCACACAGGAAAATCCTGCAAACCATGTTTCCTGTGTGCTCTGCAATAGCCCATATCCGGTCCTTGTGTGTGGAGCCGGCGGCTGCATGAAGCAGCAGGTATCCATAGTGATGAATAGGCAGCTGGCGCATAGCGTTATATGCTATTAACACTATGTGCTTAGGCTGAGAAAAACTAAGTTTTAAATAAAATCGTCAGCCTGAGGGCTAACGCAGGTCTGACCCTAGCCTGAGAGAGGCAGTTTTTTGGTGCCTGTGAGTCCATGTGTTCGTCACCAAGTGACATACGTGTGCTGTCCATGTGCTATCCGTGTAACATCTGGATAACACATGGACAGCATGTCAATGTATACTTAACAGGCTCCAGTGCTGCCTGTCCCTCTCACTTCTGAGGATGCTACAGTTTGCAGTGCAGTGAATATTTCATGAGAGTAATGAGTGGCTCAAGAAGTGAAAGGAACAAGCAGTGCTGGAGACAGGTGAGTATGAAATTCTTTATTTTTATACTCAACACTTTGAGCTCAAGTCCATGCACTCAGATGTCACATGAATGACATCAGTGTGAGTTACATTTTTTGCACAGACACATTGACATGAATAGGTTCTTGCTGCTGCTTTAAAATGGCTCTGTATGGAGCACATGGACACACGTATGCTCCACACGGAGACATGATTCGTGCTGATTCATGGACATGTAAACAAGAGCATTCATTAGCATTTGTGAATGCATATTTGTGCCTCTGGCTAGGGTCAGACTAGCGTTACTCCCTGCATTCGGCGGGTTCTATCTAAAACTGAGATGTTGGCAGTATTAGCGCAGTGTTACTGGAAAGGTAACACTGCGTTAACGCTGTCAATGCAATCCTATGGCAGAAAGAACCCGAGAGCATTGCAAATGCCAGCTTCACACTGCCGGAGTTTCAAATCTTGCGCTTTTTCCAAGCAAATCACAAGATGTGAGCTCCTGCATCATGTGATGCTCTTGGAAAAAGCGCGAGATTTGAAAATACGGCAGTTTGAAGCCGGCGTTTACAATGCACTTGGGTTCCGTCTGTGATAGGCCATGTCCACACACCTGCGCTCTAAGTATTTATCGGTTCTCCGCTAAATACTTAGGTTTTGACAGAGAAGCGCAGGTGCGTGTGTGCTTCCTGGAAATGCAGCTCCTGGTTACCCGATGTGTATCGTGGTAACCAGGTCACAGACAAGGCTGCCTTGTGTCCGCTTAAGGCGAGCGCACAGGAAAATGCTGCTAGCAGCGTTTCCCTGTCTGCTCTGGGAAAGCAGACACTAGGCAGCCTTGTCTGTGAACTGGTTACCATGATACACATCGGGTAACCAGGGGCTGCGTTTCCAGGAAGCGCCGGCACACACGCACTGGAGCTTCTCTGTCAAAACCTAAGTATTTAGCGGAGAACCGCTAAATACTTAGAGCGCAGGTGTGTGGACA
The DNA here is from genome assembly GCA_033576535.1 of Allobates femoralis. Classification (NCBI taxonomy): domain Eukaryota; kingdom Metazoa; phylum Chordata; class Amphibia; order Anura; family Aromobatidae; genus Allobates; species Allobates femoralis. Next base: position 193,734,794 of record JARQOC010000002.1, read on the forward strand.
TGGATTGCATTGACAGCATTAATGCAGTGTTACCTTTCTGGTTACACTGCGCTCTTACTGCAAATATCTAAGTTTTAGATGGAACCCCCTGAATGCAGGGAGTAACGCTAGTCTGACCCTAGCCTCTGGCATGTGCCTGCTTGGACAGCGCACGTGCCAGTGACACAGACATTTAAAAGAGGTCTAAGGTTGAGTTCACGTCGTGTCATCTAGCCATCTATTTGCAATGGATCTAATAATGGATTCGTTATTGGATTGTGAAATATGAATCACTTTTTACTGATCCGTTAGCATTGTTAACAAATTCATTAACATTTTAAGGCCTCTTTCACACATCCATGCCTCCGGCACTTTTGCTGTCCGTGCAGACACATGCTGGAGGCACAGATATACGTAAACATATTATAGTCTATGGCTAGGGTCACACTAGTGCTTGGATTCCGTTCAGGGGGGTCCATCAAAAAGATAGATTCTGGCAGCTTTAACGCATCGTAAGGTTAGGGTCACACCAGCATCATGGTGTGCTTTCAAGGGGCTCCGTTTAAAACTTAGAATTTGGCAGCATTAGTACAGTGTTAGGCTAGGGTCACATTTGGGATGTTGCATCTGTTTGAGAGATGCATTAAAGGATACTTTTTTTCCCTTGCATTCCCATGACATGTGTGTTCATTTTTAACGCATGGTAATGTATGACCTATGAGGATTTCTTATTTCTCCAGCCAATATTGTATTTTGGTTTGCAAACTTGTGATATGCCACTCATAGGTTACACAAGATTTCTAGGAGACTGCTAGTATTTAAAATGAGTAATGTAATTATCTTGCCTCTTTGTATTGTATGTTATTCCCTACATTGTTCCCAGAGTCTTGTAGATGCTTGGTGATGTTTACTGTGTGTAATGTAATTATCTCAAACCCTTGTCAGAGAAGGTCATGACACTCAGAGAACTAAGGCTGCTTTCACATAACATTTTTTTTCCTGTCCGTGGTATCCTACTTTTCGTAGGACCCCACGGACAGGGAAGAACACAACAGGAGGTGACCTATTCTGTGTCTGGGTCCGTGATTATCACGGATCCGGACACAGCGGGGCACTTTCACTTCCACAATGTATAATATACATTGCGGAAGGGAAATTTAGTAAAAAGAAAGAGTTAAAAATAAAAAATCTGCATGCTCACCTATCCGGGATCCACCGCTGCCTCCCAGCAAAGTCCGGGTGTTTATAGGACCTGCGGTGACGTCACAATCGAATCAGCTGATCTGGTCACATGACTGCAGTTACCGCGGTAACTGCAGTCATGTGACCCAATAATACTGCCCGGTTGTGACATCACCCGGACCTTGCTGGGAGGCATTGGTGGATCGCGGACAGGTGAGCATTCAAATTTTTTATTTTTAACTCTTTCTTTTACTTAATTTCACTTTATAATATACATTACAGAAGTGAAATTAGATAGTTAGGAGCAATTTTAGTGTACTGAGCATGCTCAGTACACTAAAATGGGGTCCGAGGAACTATCAGCTGTTTCCTCAGACCCGCACTCATAGGCCCCCATGTTAAAGGCCACGGAACGGATCGGATTTGGCCTAATTGCAATCCGATATTGTGGAATCCGATTTTATTTGTGCCCAAAATCGGAGCAGTCTCCAATTTTGGATACAGCAAAAAATCAGACATAAATCGGATTCAACAAAATCGGATGGCAATTAGGCCAAATACGGTCCGATCCGACCCCCTAGGATAACATGGGGGTTTCAAAACGGACAGCAACATGCAGCCACGGATCCAACAAAAACGTGATGTGAAAGCAGCCTTAATCCTACTAACATTCCATTGTATTGCTATGTCTATCAGTATGTGGCTCTCCCTTGCCTGCAATACAGAACTGGAGGTAGTCTTATAAACAGCTTGAGATCCAGCCAATGAAAAAAACAGTCTTATTCCACCAATCGTGAAGTCCCCACGATTATATAGGAAGGGCTCTTCATTTTGACTAGCAGATTGGATACAGGCAGCTAATCTAGGATCTTCGAGTCCGATTGGCCGGCCATAACCCCAGGCCTAGGTATTTTAGTGCTGACTAAGGGGATCAGAACCTGGATTATAAAACCACAAGGACTTCAGCATCGAATTATTGGATTTGTCTGTGATGACAAAGACTGCATAAGGAAGCAACCCAGGATGAGACGATCCAGTCACCTGGCTACAGACTTTGCTCTGCTATATTCTAATCCCTGGTGAGCCAGCGTAAGGGTGAGACTCTGTTGCCTGTTACATTTTGTGTTTTGCTGGTTACGTGTTATATGCTGTTGACTGTTTGGGGATCCAATATAACCTTAATATTGTGATTCCCTCACCCTGTGTTGTCTGAGTAGTGTTTCGCCCACGGTTAAGGAGCTCGGGCGTTCAGTTTGGAGATCAGCCCTGGTCCAGGTTGTCTTGCTAAAAGTGGCTGGGCCAGTGGACGAGAGCACCCACTGACCCCCCTGTCTCCACAGTACATACATGTACCATGCATTAACACATGTGTTTCCCATAGCAGGCCCAAAAACGCTGCAGCCCACATTTTTATGTGTGCTACAAAAAACTCATAGCGCCAAACGCATTGCACTTTCGCAATGCGTTGTTTGCATTGGTGTCTATGGGTGTGTTAACGCATGCATTTTTATACATGTGCACATGAAAATAACGCATGTTTTTAGCAGATGCATGGCATTAATGGCAAACGAAAAAAGGATCCTTTAATGCACCCCTCAAACGGATGCAACATCCTAAATGTGACCCTAACCTATGGATGATGAAACCCCGAGCCCATTTCAAACGCCAGCATCTAAGTGCCGGAGTTTGAAATCTCGCGCTATATCCAAGCGCATCACATGACGCGCGCTTCCGCATCATGTGCATCATGTGATGCGCTTGAAAATAGCGCAAGATTTTAAACTTCAGCACTTAGATGCCGGCATTTGAAATGTGCTCAGGGTTCCCTCATCCATACGGGTGAATTGGCAGCGTTAATGCAGTCTTACCTTTCTGGTAACACTGCACTAATGCTGCCAAATTCTATGTTTTAAACGTAACCCCCCTGGATGCACACCATACGCTGGTATATAGCCTAACTGTATATAGCTGGCATATAGCCTAACTGTTAATGGAATGCTGCCTTAAAAGGAACCTGTCAGATGGTTTATGTCCTCCCTGCTATCACTGTCTGCACCTGCAGCTGCATAGTGCTATTCTAATCATCCCTATCTGAGCTCATAGTGTAATGTTGAAGGTAAAAAAAAAAGCATTTATACACTTACATTTCAGTCTACACCTTGGAGGAGGTAGACTGTCTGGCAGGATAATAGTTAACTCACTATTAACTTGCATGGCTAAAGGACCTGTGTGATGTAACGATCATGTGATCATAGTGTATCTATCTATCTATCTATCTATCTATCTATCTGTCTGTCTGTCTGTCTGTCTGTCTCTCTGTCTGTCTGTCTGTCTGTCTATCTATCATTTTGTATGTGTCTTTGCACATCTTTTACACATAAAAATCATTAATTTCAATATCATGCGTTTATCTCTCGTACATGTCACACACATTACATCCACGAGCGGTACATGTGGCAGTAGTGCTGCCAAAAGAAAACGGACATGTCTCCCTGAGAATCACACAGACACGTGCATGTTTAAGGGTACTGTCACACTTGGCGATGCACCAGCGATCCTGACAAAGATACGACCTGGTAGGGATTGCTGGTGCGTCGCTGTTGGGATTGCTGGTGAGATGTGAAACAGTCAGATTTCACCAGAGACGCAACAATGATCCTGAATGATACGGAGGTCGTTGGGACCCTGTTTCTCAGACCTGTAGTATTGAGGTTGTTGGTCATTGTCCCTATCAAACACACTGATGCATGCTGCCCAGCGGGACCCCAAAAATCAAAAATTGGTCCAGGCAACTCTGACACGACCAGCGATCTCACAGCAGGGGCCTAGTCGCTGCTAAGTGGGCAAACATAGCGAAACCGCTGGCGAGGTCGCTGTTGCGTCACCAAACTTGTGACTTAGTAGCGATCTCGCTAGCAGTCTCAGTTTGATGGGGGCTTTACAGGTACACACAATCTTGTGAAAACACAGGGGTGTGAAGTCCCCCTATTGTGTTTTAATTAGTATGCATGTGGAAATGGACACTGCACATACTGTATACATGGACATATGAAGGGGGCCTCGCCTACGCTTGTTTACCTAACATCTTGTGTTGCCTTCAAATGAAATGCACATACATTTTTGATTAAAAGTAAGGAGGATTAGGGCATTTCAACCTGAGATGGGCCCAGAATTTATGAAGGGTATATAGGTTCTGCTAGGCAGGTAGTATAAAGCACCATCTCTTGTTAATGCGGCACACGTGTCGGTATTCACTGGAGGCACATAATGTCAAGCAGTCAAGTCTTCAGCAGACCCACAGCTGTCCAGAAAACCCATTGACAACCCGCAATCATGACAGTTGTCGAAAAAATGGAGGAAGTAATTAGGTGCCCCCTGAAAAGGTGTGGAGAATGCTGCAGTCCAAGATTTATAATGGTATTTAAATCGTTAAGAAGCTTTTTTACACAACTTTAGGGTGCGTTCACATACTGCGTAGTTGCTGCATATTATTACGCGAGTGCTCTTGCAGTTTTTGTAGCCAAAACCAGCAGTGGAACAATCAGAGAAAAAGTCTAAAGGCCACTTCACACACACAGATATCTGAGTCCAATATCTGAACAGATCTCTGGTTGCAGTGAAATCATGGATACATTGCTCCATGTTATACACAGCCACAAAATGGAGCAATGTATCCATGATTTCACTGCAACCAGAGATCTGTTCAGAGATTGGACTCAGATATCTGTGTGTGTGAAGTGGCCTTAATAGAAACAAGTGCTCCACTTCTGTATTTAATCACCCACTCCTGGTTTTAATCAGCCACTCCTGGTTTTGGCTACAAAAACTGCAAGAGCACTCGCGTAAAAATACGCAGCAAATACGCAGTGTGTGAACGCACGCTAAGACGTACATGTACAGATGCACGAATGGAATTCATGTCAGCTCTGTCTAATCCTGGACTCACACTGATGTTAGGCATTCAATATGAGATTATCAGATGTGTTGCGTTAATGACACTAGGCTCTAGCTTTGGTGCAAGCGTGATCCGAGAATCAGGTATGTGTGATACAATCTTGTGATCCTATCACAGCTGTGAAGGAGAGGAAATGATTAATCTCCTGCATCCCCTCCATTGCCAGCCTGGGCATATATTGCACTGCACTCGCATCTCTGCTGAGTGAATGCAAGTGCAGTGCGATGTTTTACTCCAAGCCAAAGATTCGCAGACAATCACAGCAATTTTTTCCTTAGCCAGTACAGCGCTGAGGAAAAACTCAGAGATCTAAGCTGCCTGATTGTCTAAGGGCGGCTTCACACTGTGGTGTGATCCGGTCCTGATCAGGATTGTGTACCAAAACCAGGAGAGGAACCAGGAGAGGAACTTGCAGAGAAAAACTATAATTGAAAGATTAACACCTGTTCTGAGTTTTGGAGACCCTCCTGGTTTTGACACAAACCTGATCGAACCTGATCAGGGAAAAAAATGCAGTGTGAAACCAGCCTAAGGCTGGCTTCACATTGCATTTTTGGGCTGTCCGTGGGGATCTGTGTGTTGTCAGGATCCACACGGAAATTGCAAATCCGCCACAGATCCACACGCAAATAGCCATCCATATCCGATCTGATGCAGGATCCGTGTGGATCCTGTTCTCTCTGCCAGTCCCTGCATCTTCTCTATCTGTCCCTGTCACTCGCTGTTTAGGCTTCATTCAAACAGCATTTTTGCTGGTCCCGAAACTGCGTAAGGCTGAACACACTGGCGTGAGACTAGCACGAGTGTAATGCGAGAAAAAAAATCGCATTGCACTCAGACCTGGATCTTTAAATTATACTGGTCACATCAATGCGATTTTCACACATTACACTCGCATTGCGATGGAAATGCGAGTGCAATTCCAGCATGCTGCAATTGCATGCGATTTCCACGCGCGAGTGGGCCTTAAAAGTATATGGGTGCGAGTCAAACTTGCACCCATACAGCACAAGGTGCGATAGTTGCACCTGTGTGCTGTAACAATCTCTTCAAATCGGTTTCCCGGTACAGTAATCAATCATCTTGCACCACTGTGACAGCAGTCCAAGATGATTATTAAAAACCCCGCTGTTGGGCACCTTTTTGTAATTTGCGGGCTTAAACTGCATATGCAGTATCTGTGCGGCATATCAGCATAGATGCTGCATATGCGGCTATTAAACCAGTCCAAAAAGGGTTAATGTGCTTTTTGTGTGTTGCCAATGTAACGGAGTGGGTAGCCCTGACTGTATTATTATTGAAATGGACACTGAAGTGAACATTACACAGTCCGATGCTGCCCCCTCGTGGACAATTGCTGAAATGACTGCAGAGAAAAAAAAAACACTGATTGCTGATCCCCTCCCACAACAGCCTTGTGCTGAGGAGGGAAAAGTGTGCAGCAGTTCAGACCCAGAGCTCAGCCAGGACAGACCTGCGTGTGGTGTCTCCCGACATAAGGCTCTTTTGCAACCGGATTCTTGGGAAGAAATACCTTGTGAGGATCGCTGTTGCAACCCCCGGTCTGCAGGACATTATTTTACCGAGGGTCCAACTCAAATTCAGGACATTGCCACCGGATTACATGTGTAGGGGCTGTGACCGACATAAGGGAGCCATCTGTGCTACTGTGATCTCCCTTCTGCTGCTCGGTGTGCCCCGGGACAGAGAGAGAGACTAACAAAAATCTGTTACCTGCGGAAGAAGACCAAAGAAGAGGACTGAGGAGTTTCCCCCTTCAGCGCTGCACCGGACCCGTCATCGTGAGACCCCAGGCCTGCCACGTGGGAGCGACATCTTCTTCTGTGATAGACTGGTACGTGATTTGAGGGAAAGTTAGGGAAAGATATCTCCATTTTGTTTTTTTTTTCTTTTTCTTCTCCTTGCTGCGCACCCGGATAAAGTAAAGAGTCGGGGACTCCATCATATGCATGTGTGCAGCTAGATCAGTTGACTGTGTTATAGATATGTTTTACAGTAAAGAGATGTTACTACCAGTTAAATCTGAGTATGGAGATTCTGTTGAAGCCAGACATACACACACACCTGCGCTCTTACCACCGGTCGCTACATCTGGCGTAGTCGGCAGGATGTGTGATCAACAGAATCTTCTCCCGGTAGTAACTTATAACCGGACAGCCCCCCCGGCATCTATTGTCAATCAGGTGAGGAAGTTTAACGGACGGAACTATCCTGTAACTGAATGGACCGAACAATTTAAGATAGTGGGGGAGATGTATAACATTGATCCTAAGACCTTAGCAGAAATGACCATGCTAACATTAGAGGGGGAGGCGTGGACGACAGTCAGGCTGGAGACAGTTAGGGGCCGGCGTACGTTGGATGACTTGGTGCGGGTGCTGGAGAACACCTATGGGCTGACCACATATGCGGGAACATTACGGTATATGTTCTTCCGGCGTACTCAACTCGAGTCTGAGGACATCCCTCAATATGCCAACACCCTCGAAGTACTGCTTGAACAAGCCTGCAGGAAAGAAGAACAGATAGCTAGTATGGGCGCCCGTGACCTGGTGTTGAGAGATCAATTCGTGACTGGATTAAGAGACCTGTAACTTAACCGCTCACTGCAAGATCTACTCCGGATAAATCCGGCCCTTACGTTCACTGAGGATAAGCAAGAAGCGATAGAACGTTCGAGAGGACCTGTCATGGAGGCCCAGACTTATACCGCGGCTTGCAGGTCCATAACTGGTATCAGAACCCCGAACAGTGACACGGAAGAACTGAAGCAGATGGTGGCAGAGTTGCAGAAACAGCTGTTGCAGCTCACCCTGGACCAACAGGCGGACAGGCAGGCGAGACAACAACCCAGCCGGCCGATGGGAAGATGCTGGACATGCGGCGATCCCCGCCATAGAGCAAACCGTTGCCCCAGAACGTTCAAGTCCATCCACGGGCCGATATACCGGAACCAACAAGTCATGCCCCACAACAGCGGCCACCTTTAAACTAGACGTCCCTGCCAAAGAGGCTCACTCGGCGGGGGAGGCTAAAGAGAGGGGTGTAGGAAAACAGAGCCAGCAACGGAACAAACTTGCATCAAACAGCCCTACCCTGGAAGTATTATAGGAAGGGACCGCCGTGCAAGGATTAATGGATACTGGGTCTCAGGTATCCACCATCTCCGAGCAGTTTTACGAAGAGTATCTGAAGCCGCGGGTTGCCTATGACCCCGATACTACTATCAAGATCAAAGCAGCCAATAATCTACCCATTCCGGTGACGGGAGTTGCCTGGATGAACACTGAAGTCTGTGGGCAAGATCTCGGGAAGAGAGGGATAATCGTGGTCAGGGAAGGCTGTGGATCAGAAACACCCATGATTATTGGGATGAACATCTTGAAAGACCTGAATCTGGTGTTGCTTACCAAGAGGGGGCCCAAGTACTGGCAAGAAGTGACCACACATAGGGCCACCCGCCGAGCCTTCCAACAAGTGGTCCGGACCTGCAATCTCCAGCGAATGACAGAAGAACAACTGCCGCTGGCCACGATCACCGTACCCCGCCATACTAGGATAACTTTACCTGCTGAGAAGGAGACCGTTATCTCGCTACCCCTTAGCACCACAAGACAGCTCGAAGGCGTGGAGATGCTGATTGAGCCGCGCACCCCGAAGGAAGGGAAGCTGAACCCCCTAGTTGCTCGAACGCTAGCTGTTGTGAGAAAGGGAAGGGTTCCTGTCAGGCTGGGTAACACGGCTAACGTGAGCGTTGACCTAGAGGCTGGGACACAGCTCGCCCAAGTTTACGCCCTAACCGAAGAGGTGAACCCTATGAACCCCCTACAGTTTGCACCGTCTACAGAGGGAGATTGGACAGTGACGGTCTCTGCCATGGCCGCTGTCGCGGATGACATCAACGCGGGGCGAGAACTACGAGAAAAGTGCCAGTTGGACATATCCCAATACTCCAACGAAGAAGTGTCCCAGGCGTCCTTTGCCTGGCATGACACCGACTTTGGATGCACCCCCAGTATCAAGCATGAAATCCCCACAGGTGATACCGCTCCTATCCGTGAAAGGTACCGCCAAATACCTCCCCAACAATACCAAGAAGTGAAAAATCTCCTGAATTCCATGTTGCACGCTGGAGTGGTACGAGAAAGCCAGAGCCCCTGGGCTGCACCAGTGGTGATAGTCAAGAAGAAAGACGGGTCCCTGAGGTTCTGCGTGGACTACCGCCGTTTGAATGCTTGCACCATCCGGGACTCATACCCTTTACCAAGGATCGAAGAATCCCTGACAGCCCTGAAGAAAGCTAAATATTTTTCGTCATTGGACCTGGCCAGCGGCTATTGGCAGGTACCCATGCACGAGAAAGATAGAGAAAAGACTGCTTTCATCCTACCCATGGGCCTGTACGAGTTCGACCGGATGCCCTTTGGCCTGAACAACGCGCCGGGGACCTTCCAGCGACTGATGGAGCGCTGCCTGGGGGACTTCAACTTCGACTTCACCCTCATTTACCTGGACGATATCGTAGTCTATTCGGCCACATTTGAAGAACACCTGCAACAGCTGGGCCGTGTGTTTCGTAGGTTGAGAGAACATGGCCTGAAGTTGAAACCCAGCAAGTGCCGTCTTCTGCAGCCCGAGATCAATTACCTGGGTCACCGGGTCTTGGCCGAAGGTGTACAGCCGTCTTCGGAGAAAATAGCCGCCGTGCGGGACTGGCCACAGCCTTCGAATCAGAGAGGTCAGGGCCTTCCTGGGGTTGGCCGGCTACTACCGCCGGTTCGTAAGAAACTTTGCCCGGCTTGCTGCACCCTTGTACGACCTGCTTCGAGGGACCACCAACGGCCCCAGAGGACGACCCATCAGCTGGGGACCCAGCCAGGAAGAATCCTTCCATGCCCTAAAGGGTGCCTTGACTTCACCCCCCATCCTGGCATATGCAGACTACAATCTCCCTTTCCAACTACATACCGATGCCAGCCTACAAGGTCTAGGGGCAGTACTTTCACAAGTACAAGAAGGCAAGGAACGTGTCATAGCCTATGCCAGTCGATCCCTACACGAGGGCGAGAAGAACCCCACCAATTATAGCTCGTTCCGGCTGGAGCTGTTGGCCCTAACATGGGCTATGCTGGAGAAATTTGCAGGATACCTCACAGGGGCGGAAGTACTGGTCCTGACCGATAACAAACCATTGGCCCACTTAGAAAATGCGAAGCTCGGAGTCATGGAACAGCGTTGGATGGTTCGACTCTTGAAGTTCAACTACAAGATCAAATACAGGGCTGGGGCTGAGAATCAAAATGCGGACAGCCTGTCTAGAGTGTCATACCCCTTACTCACCAGAGACCGGGATGAAGAACTAGAAGGAGACGAGACACCCGACTTTTCAAGGCTTGCCCAACAGATGATGGATTACTGCCAGTTCGTTGTGGGCGAAGTTGGAACTCCAGTGGGGGTCACACTGTGTCCCCAAGAGTGGTGCAGGCTCCAGGACCAGAACCCTGAATGGGCTCTACTCAAACAATGGGTGAAGCAAAGGCAGAAGCCCCCCCCTGACACGCGGGCACGACTGTCTACCGGAACCTTGACCCTGCTCAGCCAGTGGGACCGGCTGGTTCTGAGAGAAGAAGTACTATACCGGAAGGTTCTCTTGTCTCACATGCTGGAGGAATGCACACAAGTTGTAGTACCTGCCCAGTTAGCCCGTGAGATGGTGGTCAAAGTCCACAAAAGGAATGGACACTTCGGAGTAGATAAGACGTTTCAGTGGATTCAACAATCTATCTATTGTCCGGGGCTCCGCAAGCTGGTCGAAGAAGTCTGCAGAACCTGTCGCACCTGTGAACTGCACAAGTCCACTGAACAGCGTGCACCTGTGCAGACGATTAAAACCTCCAGGCCTCTTGAGCTGTTGATGGTGGACTATCTGCTGATCGGGACGGCGAGCAGTGGCTATCAATACTGCCTAGTCATGGTGGACCACTTCACAAAATTTGCCGTCGTTGTTGCTACCAAGGACCAGACGGCCGAATCGGCTGCACAGGCCATCTGTCGACAGTTCATCCACGTCTATGGGTGTCCGGAGAGGTTACACTCCGACCAGGGGGCTTGTTTCGAAGGCAGAGTCATCGAGGAGCTGCATCGGATGTATGGGATCCAGAAGTCGAGGACCACTCCTTACCATCCACAAGGGAACGGTGCATGTGAACGCTTTAACCGGACCCAACTCCAGCTGATCCGCACCTTGGCCGAAGATAAGAAAGATCGATGGCCCCAATTCCTTCCAGATCTAGTATGGGCCTACAACAACCAGGTCCACTCCGTGACTGGCTACACCCCACACACTCTTCTCTTTGGCCGCCCAGGAAAAGGGGTCCATGACCTGAACTTATTCCGCCCAGAAGAAGATGTCTGCCATAACTACCCCTCCTGGCTAAATGCTCACCGACAGAAGATGGAGACTGTACACCGGCTGGTGAGTCAACAAATCCGGGGCCAGATACATGCTGACCCACTCCCCGTCCAAGAGAAACCCTTAAAGTTGGGACAGCTAGTCTTTCTCCGTATTAAGAAGCCTCAAGGGAAACTTCGAGCCAAGTGGGAGACTGAAGTCTACCGGGTAATCGAACGCCCTTACCCCAATGGACATGTATACCGAGTGCGGGGTGAAGACAGCCGCAGCACCCGCACTGTGCACCGAAATATGTTGAGCCCCTGCCGCTCCCGGCCTGACTCCCCTCCCACAGTAACCGGAGGGGGTGACGCTGCTGACATGACTGATGTCACGAACATTTCTCAACATAGAGATCACGTCGACTCTGAGACCGGTGACCCACCTACACAGACCAGTCCCTCTCCCGGAGTACTGACTGGAGTGGGGCGTAAAGACAGTGACGAGGAGGGGAACAACCTACCCTTGCGACGCACTGGCCGCACCACTGCTGGGGTCCCTCCCGGACAGTTCTACAGGGACCAGTATGTATGGCCCACTTCTCAACCAACCCTGTGACATCTACAGCCATCACTGCCTTGGAGCCGGCGGTTGTTGACAGGGACTGCCAACCTTTAAGTGGGGGGGAATGTAACGGAGTGGGTAGCCCTGACTGTATTATTATTGAAATGGACACTGAAGTGAACATTACACAGTCCGATACTGCCCCCTCGTGGACAATTGCTGAAATGACTGCAGAGAAAAAAAAAACACTGATTGCTGATCCCCTCCCACAACAGCCTTGTGCTGAGGAGGGAAAAGTGTGCAGCAGTGCAGACCCAGAGCTCAGCCAGGACAGACCTGCGTGTGGTGTCTCCCGACATAAGGCTCTTTTGCAACCGGATTCTTGGGAAGAAATACCTTGTGAGGATCGCTGTTGCAACCCCCGGTCTGCAGGACATTATTTTACCGAGGGTCCAACTCAAATTCAGGACATTGCCACCGGATTACATGTGTAGGGGCTGTGACCGACATAAGGGAGCCATCTGTGCTACTGTGATCTCCCTTCTGCTGCTCGGTGTGCCCCGGGACAGAGAGAGAGACTAACAAAAATCTGTTACCTGCGGAAGAAGACCAAAGAAGAGGACTGAGGAGTTTCCCCTTCAGCGCTGCACCGGGACCCGTCATCATGAGACCCCAGGCCTGCCACGTAGGAGCGACATCTTCTTCTGTGATAGACTAGTACGTGATTTGAGGGAAAGTTAGGGAAAGATATCTCCATTTTGTTTTTTTTTTTCTTTTTCTTCTTCTTGCTCCATCATATGCATGTGTGCAGCTAGATCAGTTGACTGTGTTATAGATATGTTTTACAGTAAAGAGATGTTACTACCGATTAAATCTGAGTATGGAGATTCTGTTGAAGCCAGACATACACACACACACCCGCGGCCTTACCACCAGTCGCTACACCAACATGTCTCCAGGTAGTGTCCACACTCCCTGGAGACATGCAGACTAGGGATGAGCGAGTATACTTGCTACTATTCGGAACTTGCCGAATAGTAGCGGTATTCGGCTACTCGCTACTCTCCGAGTATCTTATGAGTACTTGGGAGTAGCGAGTAATCTGAATACTTTCACAGTGTATCTATAGATACACTGCGAAAGTACCCTAAAAGTGAATAAAAGTTGTTTTAAAATAATAAAATTACATACTCACCTGTCCGACGCCTGCACCGGGACCGTCCCAGAAGACCTACGATCACCGGACAAGGACCTGTGACTTCCAGCCAATCAGATGGCGACACTTCACAACCACGTGATCGCTAGCGGCCACCTGATTCGCCAGATTGCAAGGTACTGGCAGGTACACTAGTACTATTATCCAATTTATAGCACAAAAAGCTTTGATTGGATCTATTGTCCCAAATTTGAATACTCAGTTGCACCTCTTGCAGAATCACTAGTCAATCAGTCTAATTATTTAAATCATCAAACAAATCATTACCTCTAACAAGAGGAGTTCATGGAAATATTCTCTTTTGTAAAGATAATGAAAACTGCAGTCTCATTACCCTCTGTCATATGACTAAGCATCGGATGCGAGCCGATCCGAGCCCCGATGACATGGGAGTCTATGGACATCGGATCCGAGTGGCCCTCGGATCCAATGTCGGCTCGTGGTCCCTGTCCTCCCTGCTCTTGCCTGCATCTTCCACCCCTCCGCTTCTCTATCCTGTTCCCCGCTATTCTATGCAGCCCCCCCCCCCCCCGCTATTCTAACCTCTTCCCTGTCTTATTCCCTATCCTTTTCCCTATTCTATTCCCTCTTGTTTGTTAAAAAAATTAAAAAAAGAAGCAGGGACAGGCAGGGACAGGCAGGGAGAACAGGATCCGTGGATGTTCGATTCTATGCAGGATCCATGTGGATCCTGTTCTCCCTGCCTGTCCCTGTCTGTCTCTGATTCTTCTCTATCTGTCCCTGTCTGTCCCTATTCTATCTCTGTTCTCCCTCTCCTCTATCCTCCCCTCCTGTCCTCCCCCCCTGTCCTCTCCCCTGCAGTATGTGAAAAATAAAAAAATCCTCCCTGAGGATACATTATCTTCTGACGGCTTCATGCGACATTCACCATCTGAATGGTGAAAGACCTGTGATGATTTCACAGAGCCGGTCACCTGACACGTCAGCTGACCGGCTCTCTGACATCACCACAGGCCCTTCGGCACAGATGGTGACAGTCCCTGGAGGGATCCGATTTTGTATCTGGTTACATTCGGATGATTCAAAAACGCAGTGTGAAGTCGGCCTTAGTGTTAAGAGCCTCAAGTGAGTAAGAAAAAGGTTAAATGGTCACATAAATTTAAAATGTAAAATATTATTATAGGTTTATTGCCAAATATAAATTTTAAGAAATATTTGGCTTAATCAGGATAATGCTATAGACAAAAAAATAGAAGCTAATGTGTAATGCTTAGCTGGTGCTCCAGATGTAGTAAATCTATATTAATTGTCTTCTCTTGGATAAGCATGTTGTACCGGCTCATACTTCTTTCTCTCTTATTTATAAGAGCTCTATCAGGAGTGACTGTTTTTGCTCAGGTGGTGTTTGTATTTCTTGGTATACTTGTATTAGCAATAACTGATAACTCAGCTGCAGAAGAGTCTCCGAGAGTGAAAATTCTGCAAAAGAATGAGCGATAAAGGACCTAGAGTGTCCTTTTGTGATGATCAGATATCAAAGGCCACAATGCTTCACTTTAGAAATAGTACACATATTGGTATCTTTCCATTTTATCTGTGCGTGCTAGTAAAGTGTGTTGGAAAAATATACAGTAGAGATTTAAATCCATGGGAATACTGAGAAAAGAAATTAGTTCAACATTTCCTATAATTCTTAGTGTGAACACACAGCAGGGAAGAACAGGGTATTGGATATATAATCTTCTCTGATGGCTCCTACTTACTACACTATTTAGAACCTGAACATAGTTAAGGTGTAAAAAATATATACATTTACATATGAAAAACAATTCCACCTTCTACTTTAATAATAATCTTGTAACTAACATGAATCTAATAAAAATAATGAAAAATATAAATGACTAGTGATGAGCGAGTGTAACCGTTACCATTCTCTACTCGCACGCATAGTACAGTATTCGCAATACTCGTTACACGACGAGTATCACTGGTGCTCGTGAGTGATGTGTCGATCATTATCAATTTGACACATATTGCCAGCTCCCTTCAGTACACAAAGTGTGTCAGCCCCCCAGTGAGAGCAGATTGAATGGTAGGGTCTCTCTGGGGGGCACAGAAAGGTGTATGCAGTGAAAACTCAAAAAAGCTCACCCTCCGGCCCTGTACCGGAAAGACTCGTTTTATAGCCAGATGTGTGTGGGCGGAGCCTATCACTAATTTACCTAAATTGGACTCGCTATTTGGATGAGTATGCGAATAATAAAAAGTACTCATTACAAGTATAGCGATTATGAATATTTTGCTAATAGCTCATCACTGTAAATGACTAATAAAACCAAAAGAGAAATCAACATGTCTAGTAGAGATGATCTGATCAATCAACGGCAAATCAAACTGAGTTGAATGACTTCAATCTCCAAATTTTCAAATTTCCCGGTCAACATAGTATCTCTTTCTTTTTCTCACAATTAGACAGTTTAGATATGGTATTGAGAAGTGTCAAGGTACCGTTACACGGCATGACGTTGAAGCGATGTCATCCACAATTTTGCATGAGCACGCACGTTTTTGACAGTTTGCCAAGATTGCTTTTGAGATGTCACACGTAGAGATATTGTGTGCAACCAACGACTATCCAGCGATTCTGAAATCGCTTGAACAACACCAGAAGCAATATTGCCGGTCGTGATCGTCATGTCACACAGCACAACCACATCATCAATGTGGGCGTACTGTTTGACACAGCCTAGAAGATAGGCGTCCCTGAGTTTGTTTTACCACACCCTATCACACCGATTGGTCGCAACAACTGCGTTACCATTGGTCAGCCTTGTCTGGCAAGATGGCGGCAACCTTAACGCCTTTGCCCTTTCTATCATCGCGCTATTGAAGTCTGTTGGCATTTGTTGAGGCTTCTGCAAGACACTGCGGCATCGCCAGTGTCACACAGGATTGCTCCTGTGTAGGACATAGCCTTATTGAGGGGTATCAGTGTGTGTAGTGATTTCAATATGGGGCACATGTTGTGTCAGACATTTCTGCTACCATCAATGAAAATTGAACATGACCACATATATATATTTTTAGGCTTCACTAAACCACTCGTTAGGCCGTGAGGTTTTTAGTTTCGTCAACATGCGCCAAGCTACACGCCATATGAAAAAGATGCTGACTTCAATGACGATCCTTGTTTGAAGGTCTTTAATGGCACTTGAGAAGAAGAAGTCAAGGAGTCTACTGATGAAAGCACGGATAATCAAATATGGCGCCTTTGCTACGGCCAGCCAATTGGAACGCAGTACTATCCACCAATCGCCGCTAATGGGGTGCGGAAAACACAACCACTGATTGGTTGTGCAACCACTGAAATCGCAAACAACATCGTTATTGTGGTGTCACACAGCACGATACTGCCAAATCGCTTGTGCAATATCGCCAGGTTTCTAGACAATGTCAGTAAACCTGCCAACTCGCAACCAGCGATTTATTGCGGTTGAATCGTCCTGTTACACGGCACAACGCACTTGTGATGTCGCGTCAACAGCGCACAACCAGCGACTTTTCGGTGGTGTTGCAGGCGATATCGTGCTGTGTAACAGTACCTTCAGACATACCACTGGTGCAGCTACCCAGGATCTAAGCTAAATACGGTAGTTGAAAACACTTCTGCATTCAAAAAGGACCAAATTCACACTTTGAACATTTTAATATAATAATAGTTTTTAGAGATACTATCTAATCAGTAACTTCTGGTTATTATAAAGCATAATAATTAAAATATAAAGTGGCTTCTTGGGAATATTTATTGGGGAGTTTTCCTTTGCCTTTGTGAAAATATATTTAATCCCTTCAATGCTGGGCAAATTTTTGTACTTTTTTTCTTTTCTTGCTTGTTTTCCTTAAACCTCTAACCCTTTTATCTTTCCATAAACATTTCTGCTTAATTTTTCTGATACGAATTGGAGAAATTAATGACATCATTAATATTACCATAAAATATATTTAATAATGAAAATGGTGTCAAATATACAATTCCACAATACCTTTTTCGTTTTTTTTTATACTGTGTTCATTCTGTGTTATTCATCACGCCACGTTTTTTCAGGTTCACAGCAGACAGCCCCAGACCTGATTTTGAACATAATGTAGCCCTATGGTGCCGGGTGGGATCGCATGGCAGTGATTTGCCATCCGGTTTTGTCCCTGTCCGGCAGCATCAGGCTGCATACGATTTTTGTCCTGGACAAAAAAAAATCACAGCTTGCAGGAACTTTGTGTCGGGGACAAAAATCTGACAAAATTGGATCAGTGCGATCCGGCGCCCCCTAGCATGGGAGTCGATGGGTGCAGGATAGCGCCGGATCCGACAGAAAATCAGATCCGGCTGTCAGACGCCGGTTGCTGAATTTCATTGGTGGCCAGCGCTGAACTTCAGCACCTGGAGAGCTCCCTGCTAGACACAATTTTGACATTTCAGGACTTTGGACAGCGGCATCACCACATACTGCCGATTCTGGCAGAAAATAGGACCGGAGGGCATATTTGCCCTTCGGTTCTGTTTGTTCGGGGCTGTAAGGCTGTTTCTGGTGCATCAAGCAAAACACCGGACACAGTCTGACAGCATAAATCCGTGGTTTGAAGCCAGCCTAACCAGTTCAAGACATGGCCATGTAGGGCAGAGACACACTATGTGAGCTGCATGCGAGTATCTGGCATGCATTTCGCATGAGTCACCCGGCCGACACCTGCCTCTAGGAATGGGAGCGTGTTGCTCCATAGAAACACAGTCAGCTCCATGGTCTTTTCTGAGAGGCAGGAATCGGCCGGGTGACTCATGCGAGATGCATAAGAGATACTCACATGTACCTTGCAGAGTGTGTTTCTACCCTTACCCATGTTCCAGGCCTGACATAGTAGCATTTTTTTATACATGCAGTTTAAAGAGCTGCAAAATGTTTGCTTTCGGTTGTTCGTATAGTCAAGGATTTTTTTTGTGATATTTGGGACTTCATTTTGATATCACTATCATAGTCTCTTTTTATCATGTCTGATATTGATGGGAAAGTTTAGGAAATGTGTTTTTTCCTCTTTTTATGATCAATCACACATTTAAAAATGTATTTCCTTTTCTGTAACAATCATCTTGCTGCAGATATATTTCTTAAGAAGGACATGGGGACCAGGCTTTGTCAATTATTTTGTAGCAGATAAACGTTTTAATGGGAGTGGGGTTTTTAACAGTGATTTGATTTTACTGTGGAATTTGTATTGATTTATTTATACTATTTTTTAATTACTTAATAATTGATTAATTATTTTGCCCATTGTGCAAGCAAAAAGTCTTAAAAAAGCAGGATTTCAATTTTTTTTTCAGCATTTTCTCGATTCAACAGCCCAAGAAAGGCTGGCTTCACACTGCAGTCAGGTCCGATTCGAGGCTGTCCCGGATTCTCCTTGAACCTCCCGGATCTGGGGCAATCTGGCGCTTCCTAACACTGGAGTCTATGGGGCCGGATTGTCCCGATCCGGGAAGATCCGGGAACCGGACACCTGCGGCTGAAATTCAGCGTGAGCTATGCTGAACTTCAGCACCAGGGAGCTGTCCCCTCTAAAGTGTTTCAGCACCACCTCGCAGGGGACAGCTGAGCTCTGCAGCATCCGGTTGCACACCGGACCGGAGGGCATATTTGCCCTCCAGTTCTGTGTCCAGATCCGGTCCGGGGCTTTCAGGCTCACCTCTGACAGCCCAGGATCGGACCTGACCTGACAGCCTAAGGCTGGTTTCACACTGCAGTTTTTTCCCTGATCAGGTTCGATCAGGTTTGTGTGTCAAAACCAGGAGTGTTTCCAAAACTCAGAACAGGTGTCAATCTTTCAATTATAGTTTTTCTCTGCAAGTTCCTCTCCTGGTTTGGACACACAAACTAGATGGAACCTAATCAGGGAAAATCCTGCACTGTGAAACCAGCCTTACATGGCAAGGCTGGCTGCATACCAGAGCTGTATTGATGCTCTATAACCCAGGATCTATTTACACCTACTCCTTGAATTCAGATATGGTTGATATGATTACATTTGATTTTTTTTTTTTTTTCATTTTTGACAATGGGTTGATGTCACTATTGTTTACAGCTTTTTTTTACTCTCTCTCTTCAACATGTTTGGTTTTTCTATTTTAACCAATATTGTTGCTGTTTTTATATTTGTTGCATTTTTTTTTCTTTTTCTATTCTATCAAACCTTTTAAGCCCTGAAATATTAATTTTATTGCACATTCTTTAACCCCTTCCCGACCCGTGATGCAGCATATGCGTCATGAAAACAAGTTCGTTCCCGACCTTGGATGCATATGCTGCGTCATCGCGGGTTTCCCTTCCTGCGGCTCTATTAACCGCGGTCACTAAGTGGTTAATAAAGCCGCAGGTACGGAAGGACCTGCACTGTACACCAGGGGGGGTGGCTTAGCCCTCCCGCGGCTAGGACCACTCCGATTGGCAGTTCTCCCTCCAATCAGATGTGGGGGCGGCATGACCTGCGGGTCCCCTCCCTCCTAAGCCGCCGCAATTGTGCCGCCGATCCCGGGCCCTCTGCTCTCTCCCCTGGCTGCCAATGTGACCCCCCTGCCTTCCGGATCTCCCTCCTGGCCTCCGGATCTCCCCCCACACCTGAGGATCTTCCCCCTGCCCTCCGATCTTCCCCCCTGCCTTCCGGATCTCCCCCCCCCCTCCGGATCTTCCCCCTGGCCTCCGGATCTCCCCCCCCCCGCCCTCCGGATCTTCCCCCTGCCCTCCGATCTTCCCCCCTGCCTTCCGGATCTTCCCCCCGTCCTCCGGATCTTACCCCTGGCCTCCGGATCACCCCCCCGCCCTTCGGATATTCCCCCCTGCACTCCGATCTCCCCCCCTGTCCTCCGGTCTCCCCCCCCCCGGCTCTCCAGTGATCACCGCTGCTCCTTCCGTTCTCCCCTTCTCTCCAGGCCTCTCACCTGTCTTCTTTCTTCTCCCTCTGTCCTCCGGTCTTCTCCTTCTGTCCTCCAGTCTTCTCCTTCTGTCCTCCAGTCTTCTCCTTCTGTCCTCCAGTCTTCTCCTGTCCTCCGGTCTTCCCCCGCTCTGCTCCGGGTCTTCTCCCTCTGTCCTCTTCCTGCCGCCGCATCCTGCTGCTTCTGTCGGCTCCTCTGCACACTAATCTCCCAGCATGGAGATGAGGGTGCAGAGGAGCAGTGTCACAGCCAGGGCACAGTATCTGTGTGATTGCTGTGCCCTGGCTCTGTGTTAACCCTCTAAGTGCTGTGATCTAATGGATCACAGCACTTAGTTTCCATAGTAATTGGATCCACTATCGCCAGAGACTACAACAAGGGACTTGATCCCTTGTTGTAGTCTCTGGGATCAGCGTCATGGTGCACAGTATGGCACATCATTGCCATACAGTGCACCATGACGCTGATCCCAGAGACTACAACAAGGGATCAACTGTCCTCTTGTTGTAGTCTCTGAGATCAGTGTCATGGTGCACAGTATGGCAGATCATTGCCATACAGTGCACCATGACGCTGATCCCAGAGACTACAAGGGAGCACTTGATCCCTTGTTGTAGTCTCTGGGATCAGCGTCATGGTGCACAGTATGGCAGATCATTGCCATACAGTGCACCATGACGCTGATCCCAGAGACTACAATAAGGTATCAACTGTCCTCTTGTTGTAGCACCATGACGCTGATCCCAGAGACTACAACAAGGGATCAAGTGCTCCCTTGTTGTAGTCTCTGGGATCAGTGTCATGGTGCACGGTATGGCACATCATTGCCATACCATGCACCATGACGCTGATCCCTGAGACTACAACAAGAGGACAGTTGATCCCTTATTGTAGTCTCTGGGATCAGCATCATGGGGCACTGTATGGCAATGATGTGCCATACTGGGCACCATGACGCTGATCCCAGAGACTACAACAAGAGGACATTTGATCCCTTGCTGCAGTCTCTGGATGTAGCAGAGGCGATCGAGCGTAGTGGGATCTTTGTTGTGGACTACGTCGGAGGCGATCAAGCGTCGTGGGACCTTCGTTGTGGACTACGTCGGAGCTTTACAATAAAGATGGAGTCCGGATTTTGTTTGTTTTTTTTTTCAAATAAAAAGATTTTTCTCTGTGTGTATTTTCTGACTATTTACCAGAGATTCCTAATGGCGGGTCTAACATTGGCCCTATATTATGAATCTCGGGCTTAGTGCCAGCTGCAAATAAAAAGCTGGCATTAACCCCTTTATTACCCAGTTTGCCACCGGCACCAGGGCAACTGGAAGAGCCTGGGTACAGCGCCAGAAAATGGCGCTTCAATGAATGCGCCATTTTCTGGGGTGGCTGCGGGCTGCAATTCGCAGCATGGGGGGGCCCAGAACGCTTGGGCCTCTCCATGCTGAGGATTCCAGCCCCCAGCTGCCAAGTTGTACCTGGCTGGGCCAAAAATATGGTGGAGCCCTACGTCATTTTTTTTTCTTCTGGAATTAGTTCTAGAACTAAAAAAAAATGGGCTTCTCTGTATGTTTGGTTGACAGCCAGGTACAACGATGCAGCTGGGGGTTGCTGGCAGTCAGTAACTGCCAAGTTGTACCTGGCTGGACCAAAAATATGGCGGAGCCCCACGTCATTTTTTTTTTCTAGAATTACTTCTAGAAATAAAAAATGGGCTTCGCTGTATGGTTGACAGCCAGGTACAACGAAGCAGCTGGGGGTTGCTGGCAGTCCGTAGCTGCCAAGTTGTACCTGGCTGGACCAAAAATATGGCGGAGCCCCACGTCATTTTTTTTCTAGAATTATTACTAGAAATAAAAACAAAATGGGCTTCGCTGTATGTTTGGTTGACAGCCAGGTACAACTTGGCAGCTGGGGGGCTGGAATCCTCAGCGTGGAGAGACCCAAACGTGAGCCCCCACACTGTCAATTGCAACCCACAGCCACCCCTGAAAATAGAGCATTCATTAGAGGCGCCATTTTCTGGTGCTGTACCCCAACTCTACCCGTTACCCTTGTGCTGGTGGCACAGGGGTTCTCCATACGACATGGTGTCCGCTTACAATTTCAATGGAAAAATTAGCTGCAATTGTTAGCGGAAACCATATCGCGTATGGAGATCCCCTCCTTGTGTGCCTGAACATTGGAGCTCCCCACAAGTGACCCCTTTTTGGAAACTAGAACCCCCAAGAAACATATCTAGATGCATATTGAGCACTTTGAACCCCCAGGTGCTTCACAAATTGATCTGTAATAAGGAAAAAGTACTTTTTCTTCACAAATTGTCTTTTTCACTTTTTACTGATCAACTTGTGAAGCACCTGGGGGTTCAAAGTGCTTACTATGCATCTAGATAAGATCCTTGGGGGGTCTAGTTTCCAAAATGGGGTCACTTGTGGGGGAGCTCCAATGTTTAGACAATAGGGGCTCCCCATACGCAACATGGTGTCCACTAGCAATTGGAATTGTTAGCGGACACCATGTCATGTATGGAGAGCCCCTGTGTGCCTAAACATAGGAGCTCCACCACAAGTGACCCCATTTTGGAAACTAGACCCCCCAATGACTTTATCTAGATGGGTGGTGAGCACTTTGAACCCCAGGTTCTTCACAAATTAATCCGTAAAAATGAAAAAATAAATATTTTGTGGGAAAAAAAGTACTTTTTCATTTGTACGGATCAATTTGTGAAGCACCTGGGGGTTCAAAGTGCTCACTATGCATCTAGATAAGATCCTTTAGGGGTCTAGTTTCCAAAATGGGGTAACTTGTGGGGGAGCTTCAATGTTTAGGCACATAGAGGCTCCCCATACGCGACATGGTGTCCACTAACAATTGGAATTGTTAGCGGACACCATGTCACGTATGGAAAGACCCTGTGTGTCTAAACATTGGAGCACCTACACTGACCCCATTTTGAAAACTAAACCCCCCCAAAGAACATATCTAGATGCATAGTAAGCACTTTGAACGTCCAGGTGCTTCACAAATTGATCCGTAAAAATGAAAAAGTACTTTTTTTTCCACAAAATATTTATTTTTACGGATTAATTTGTGAAGCACCTGGGGATTCAAAGTGCTCACCACCCATCTAGATAAATTCCTTGGGGGGGTCTAGTTTCCAAAATGGGGTCACTTGTGGGGGAGCCCCAATGTTTAGGCACACAGGGGCTTTCCAAATGCGACATGGTGTCCGCTAACAATTTGAGCTGATTTTCCATTCAAATTGTTAGCGGACATCATGTCGCGTCTGGTGAACCCCTGTGTGCCTAAACTTTGGAGCACCCCCACAAGTGACCCCATTTTGGAAACTAGACCACCCAGGGAACTTATCTAGATGGATCGTGAGCATATTGAACCCCCAGGTTCTTCACAAATTATTCCATGAAAATGAAAAAAAAAAAGGTTTGTGTAAAAAAAAGTACTTTTTAATATTTACGGATCAATTTGTGAAACACTTTGTTGTTTAAAGTGCTCACTATGCATCTAGATATGTTCCCTGGGGGGTCTAGTTTCCAAAATGGGGTCACTTGTGGGGGAGCCCCAATGTTTAGGCACACAGGGGCTTTCCAAATGCGACATGGTGTCCGCTAACAATTTGAGCTGATTTTCCATTCAAATTGTTAGCAGACATCATGTCGCGTTTGGTGAACCCCTGTGTGCCTAAACTTTGGAGCACCCCCACAAGTGACCCCATTTTGGAAACTAGACCACCCAGGGAACTTATCTAGATGGATCGTGAGCATATTGAACCCCCAGGTTCTTCACAAATTAATCCATGAAAATGAAAAAAAAAATGTTTGTGTAAAAAAAAAGTACTTTTTAATTTTTACGGATCAATTTGTGAAACACCTTGGGGTTTAAAGTACTCACTATGCATCTAGAGTTGTTCCCTGGGGGGTCTAGTTTCCAAAATGGGGTCACTTGTGGGGGAGTCGCAATGTTTAGGCACACAGGGGCTCTCCAAATGCGACATGGTGTCCGCTAACAATTTGAGCTGATTTTCCATTCAAATTGTTAGCGGACACCATGTTGCGTTTGGTGAGCCCCTGTGTGCCTAAACTTTGGAGCTCCCCCACAAGTGACCCCATTTTGGAAACTAGACCACCCAAGGAACGTATCTAGATGCATAATGCGCATTTTGAACCCACATGTGTTTTACAAATTGATCTGTGAATATGGAAAAAGTACTTTTTTTTCACAAAAAAGTTCTTTTAGCCTCAATTCTTTCATTTTCACATGGGCAACAGGATAAAATGCATCCTAAAATTTGTTGGAGAATTTCTCCTGAGTACACCAATATCTCATATGTGGCCATAAACCACTGTTTTGGCGCACGGCAGGGCTCAGAAGGAAAGGAGCGCAATTTCACTTTTTGAATGGAAAATTAGCTCCAAAAGTCAAATTGCGCTCCTTCCCTTCTGAGCCCTGCCGTGCACCCAAACAGTGGTTTATGACCACATATGAGGTATTGATATACTCAGGAGAAATTGCCCAACAAATTTTAGGATCCATTTTATCCTGTTACCCATGTAAAAATGAAAAATTTGAGGCTAAAATAACATTTTTGTTAGAAAAATTAAAATATCCATTTTTTTGTTTCCACTTTGCTTAGTTCCTGTGAAGCACCTGAAGGGTTAATAATCTTCTTGAATGTAGTTTTGAGTAGCTTGAGGGGTGCAGTTTTTTGAAAGGTGTAACTTTTGGGTGTTTTCTGTCATGTACACCCCTCAAAGGGACTTCAAATATGATGTGGTCACTAATAAAATGGTTTTGTAAATTTTTGTGGAAAAATGAAAAATTGCTCATGAACTTTGACCCCTTATAACTTCCTAACAGAAAAATTTATTTTTTTCAAAATTGTGCTGAAGTGAAGTAGACATGTGGGAAATGTTATTTATTAACTATTTTGTGTCACATACCTCTCTGGTTTAGCCGAAAAAAAATTCAAAATTTGAAAATTGGTAAATTTTCAACATTTTTGACATATTTTTGATTTTTTCACAAATAAACGCAAAAATTCTCGACCTAAATTTAATACTAACATGAAGCCCAATATGTCACGAAAAAACAATCTCAGAATCGCTAGGATCTGTTGAAGTGTTCCAGATATATACCCTCATAAAGGGACACTGGTCAGAATTACAAAAAATGCCAAGGTCTTTAGGGTCAAAATAAGCTGGGTCCTGAAGGGGTTAAATATTATTTTAGTTCTATTATACAATTATTGTTATATATACCATTAAATTGACCGTACCATCTGTCTACCTTGAGGTCCATTGACTGTCGTTCATACCGCTTTGCTGCAGCCAATGCTTACCACACTTAAACACAGCTGGTCTGACAGCTGATTCAGGTCCTTGAACCTGATATTGATCATCTGATCGGTTTGCCGGCCAGCAAACCAATCAGATAATATTGGATTCAGATTGAAAGTCGCAGGACCCTCAAGCCTGGACTATGTCGGAGGGGGGGTTCTTTAATAAAGATGGAGTCTCTAGTATTGTGTGTGTTTTATTTCTAATAAAAATACTTTCTCTGTATTGTTTTTTTTTATCTAATTATTAGAAATTCATGGTGGCCATGTCTAATATTGGCATGACCCTATCAATTTTGGGCTTAGGGCCAGCTGATAATACACAGTTGGCCCTAAACCCATTATTACCCAGTGAGTCACCCAGCACCAGGTCCCTGGAAGAGCTGGATACAGTGCCAGAAGATAGCACTTCTATGAACGCGTCATTTTCTGGGGTGGCTGCAGACTGCAATTTGCAGTGGGGGGGCCCAAAAAGCTTGGGCCACCCTGCGCTGTGGATTCCAGTCCCCAGCTGCCTAGTTGTACCTGGCTTGACACAAAAGTAGGGTGAAAATAGGGTAAAAACACTTTAAAAAAAGGGTTTCCCTGGATTTTCCATTGCCAGTGAAGGTAACATCAAGCAGCGGGGATTTGCGGCCAGTAGCTGCTTGGGTTACCCTTATCTGGCAATAGAAAATGCAGCAGGAGCCCACATGCTTTTTAAGCCCTAACCCGTGGGTTAGGGTTATGTGTTTGGGATTTTATTTATATATATACTTTTAAATGAATAAAAAAAACATTGTCGTGGGGTTCGCCAAATTTTTGTATGACAGCCAGATACAGTAGGCAGGTTCAGGCTGCCCCAACCCTCAGCTACCTAGTTGTACCTGACTTTGAGCCAAAAATATAGGGAAGTCCTTTCTTTAATCATTTTATGAATTTCATGACATAATACAAAAAAAACTATGTGGTGCTTCACCCTATTTTTGTGTCCTGCCAGTACAACAAGGCAGCTGGGGGCTGGAATCCGCAGTGCTTTGTGGCCCAAGCTTTCTGCCCTCCCCACTGAATTGCAGTCTGCAACCACCCCATAAAATGGCACGTTCATAGAAGTGCCATCATCTGGCGCTGTATCCAGCTCTTCCGGTGGTTTTCTGGATAATAATGGAGTTAGGGCCAGCTTTGTATTATCAACTGCCCATAAGCCTTAAATTCATGGGTTCACTCCAGTATTAAACATGACCACTACGAACTTCTAGTAAACGGTAAAATAAAACACAACACAAAGAAAAATTATTTTATTAGAAATAAAACAGGAGTCATTTAGAGACTCCATCTTTATTACCCAAAAAACCTTCCGACGTAGTCCGCAGGCAGGCAAGCACCTCTTCAGCTCTGATACATTTGTGCGAGGAGACAGACATTGTCTGCTCACACAGACAAGCAGGCACAGACTCCTCTGACAGCTGTAAGAGAGTTCACACGAGTGCACAGCTGAGCCCGGTCAGCTGTGCCCTGGGTAACCTCCACTGATGTCATCGCTCTCACTGCCGAAAAGTCGGCGCTTATTGACAGTGAGAGTGGTAACATCAGCTGTGCCCCCTTGGTAACCTCCACTGATGCCACCGCTTTCACTGCCGATGAGCGCTGACTTTTCGGCAGTGAGAGCGGTGACGTCAGTGGAAGTTACCTGGGGACACAGCGGACATCACCGCTTTCACTGCCGAAAAGTCAGCGCTTATCAGCAGTGAGAGCGGTGATGTCAGTGGAGGTTACCCGTGGACACACTTGACCAGCCTCAGCTGTGCACTCGGGGGAACTCTCTGACAGCTATCAGCTGTGTCTGTGCCTGCTCGTCTATGTGGGCAGGCCTGTTTGTCTCCTCGCACAGATGTAGCAGAGCTGAAGAGATGCTTGCCTGCCTGTAGAATACGTTAAAAGATTTTTTGGGTAATAAAGATGGAGTCTCTAAATGTCTTCTTATTTCTAATAAATTATTTTTTCTTTGGGTTGTGTTTTATTTTATCATTTACTAGAAATTCAGGTGGTCATGACTAATATTGATGAGACCCCATGAATTTCAAGCTTTTATCATCAGCTGGCCCTAACCCCATTATTACACAGTGAGCCACCTGGCACCAGGGCCCTGAAAGAGCTGGATACAGCACCAGAAGATGGCGCTTGTATAAGCACGCCATTTTCTGGGGTGGCTGCGGACTGCAATTCGCAGTTTGTGGGAGGGGCCATAAAGCTTGGGTCACTTTGCACTGCGGATTCCAGCCTCCAGCTGCCCAGTTGTACCTGGCCAGACTCAAAAATATGGCGAAGTACCATGTAGTTTTTTTTTATTATTTCATGAAATTCATGAAATAAATAAAGCAAAAAGGCTTTCCTATATTTTTAGTTCCCAGCCTGGTACAACTAGGCAGCTGGGGGTTGGGGACAGCCCATATCTGCCTGCTGTACCTGGCTGGCATACAAATAAATTTTAATAGTTTGTTAAAAAAGAAACACAAATACATTTAGAGACTGCCTCTTTATTAACCCCTTGACCCTCATCTCTGTGATGAACAGTCTCGGCTCTGCTTCATCAGAGACCAAGGGGACGAATAAAGCTTCTATCCCCGTGGTCCTGAAGGAGAACCCGGTGCAATGCAGTATCGTAAGGGGGATTAACTCAGGTCACCCGAGGACAGTTCAGGTGGCATGACCTGAGCTGTCCCCAGGTGACCTGATTTACCCCCTTACTATGCTACAGTGCTCCAGGCTCTCCTTCAGGGACCACTTGGAAAGCTTTGTTCGTCCCCTTGGTCTCTCATGAAGCAGAGTCCGAAGTATTCAGCACAGAGATGCGGGTGGGGGATCATAAAGATGCAGTCCCTAAATGTGTTTGTGCTTTTATTTATATATCTTTTAAGGAATTATTTTAAAAAAATTGATGTAGGCTTCGCCATATTTTTGTATGCCAGCCAGGTACAGCAAGCAGGTATGGGCTGCCTCCATCCCCCAGCTGCCTAGTTGTACCCTACTGGGAACCAAAAATATAGGGAAGCTTTTTTTTTTTATTATTTCATGAATTTCATGAATTAATAAAAAAAAAACTATGTGGGGCTTCACCCTATTTTTGTGTCCAGCCAAGTACAAAAAGGCAGCTGGGGGCTGGAATCCGCAGCGCAGGGTGGCCCAAACTTTCTGGGCCACCCTGCTGTGAATTGCAGTCCACCATGAATTTCTAGAGATCAATTAAAATAAAAACAACACAGAGAAATTTTTTTTATTAGAAATAAAACACAAACACAATTAGTGACTCCATCTTTATTAAAGAACCCCCCCCCCCCTCGATCTAGTCCAGACTCGATGGTCCTGCGATGTCCAATCCGGATCCAATATCATTTGATCGGTTAGTTGGCTGGCAAACTAATCAGATTATCAATAAACAGAGTACTTTATTTCATTAAATTAAAAGAAGGCAGATCACATGCAGCTTAAAGGTACAGACAGGGCAGACTATTACTTTTTTGCGCCAAGCTGGTGCTTTTATGGGTCCATTCGGTTGTTTGGATCATCATAAAATGCTGGAAAAACACATGTGTATTCACACAATGCGTTTTTATTGTGTTTTTAGTGACGTTTTTGGAGTGTTTTCTAAGGCTGGCTTCACACCACATTTATTTGCTGTCAGGTTCTGTCTGGTGTTTTGCAGGAAGCACCAGACAGAATCTGACAGCCCCGGACAAAACATAACCAGAGGGTAAATATGCCCTCTGATCCTGTTTTCTGCCAGAATCAGTGGCTGCCATTGTCCAGTGCTGAAATTTCAGCATTGCGTCTGGAGGGGAGCTCTCCAGGTGCTGACATTTCAGCCGGCGGTCTTTTAGCTGCACTGTCCAAGTGCTGAAAGAGCACTGCTTGAATGTTAGAGCCGCCGCTCATTGAGTACCCAGCGTCCAGGAACCAGAGTGATTTTCTGTTTAATCTGGTGCGATCCGATGCTCGTAGACTCCCATTTTAAGGGGTGCTGGATCGCACCAGATCTGGGAGGATCCAATTTTGTTTGATTTTTCCCTCGGACACTAAAAATGTTGCAAGCTCCGATTTGTGTCTGGGGCAAAAAAAAACAAAATCTGCCAGATCCTTCCGGACAACACAGAACCGGATGGCAAATCACTGCCATCCGGCCCCATAGGGATACAATAGGGGTAAAATATAACAAGGAGGTTTCCACCAAACACCAGACTAGTAACAACTGTTTCCAAAAATCTGAAACACCAAGCACAGGACTGGTATTACTGGAGCAAACCTGAAGCTATACTTGGCATAGGAAACTGCTCTCCACCATACTTAAAGGGAACCTGTCAGCTACTTTATGCCTCCCCAGCTATCATTGTCTGTACCTGCAGCTTCATAATACTATTCTAATCATCCCTGTCTGAGCTCATAGCGTAATGTGAAAGGTGAAAAAAAAGCATTTATACACTTACATTTCCTTATGTAATGAGGCAGTCAGTCCCCAGCTTGGAGGCCGGGGACTGTTTGGCAGGTTAATAGTTAACATTTCAGTCTTGTGCTAGAACATGTTGGGAGACCTGATGTGATGTCACAACCTTGTGACTACAATAGGCGAAGCTAAGTTCTCATAGAACATAATACATTTGCTGGCTTAGCTCCGCCCACTATAGTCACATGATCGTTACATCACACAGGTCCTTTAGCTATCCAAGTTAAAAGTGAGTTAACTATTATCCTGTCAGACAGTCCCCCTCCTCCAAGGTGGGGACTGAAATGTAAGTGTATAAATGCTTTTCTTTCACCTTTCACATTACACAATGAGCTCAGACAGGGATGATTAGAATAGTACTATGAAGCTGCAGCTACATTTAGTGATAGCTGGAGGAGCATAAACCACCTGACAGGTTCTCTTTAAAATGTGGAGATAGCCAAACAGAAGCAACCAAAAACTCCAGCAACAAATTACTAGCCATCAGAAAGTTAACTCCTGCAAGACTGATAGCTAGTGAACATAAAACAACTTAACTCTGCCTGACCAACAAAGAAGCACAAGGCTGCATATCAGAGACCATAGTGTGAGCACTGATACTGAGCCGGATCACAATGTGAACAGGTCTGTAAACCGTGTTCACACCACCAAAAATATATATCTCTGCTATTTAAGTAAAAAGCAAGTTCAAAAATATGTCAACAGCAGGCTTCTTAGTTAGTAGGTTTTTTGCAAAAAAAAGTACGGAAGCCGTTCTACCACTCCACAGTTACCCATATCAGAACGGTCCCTAGACTAACATATTTAAAAACCTGATCTAGTATGAACATACCTCATAGATGCAGGATGCAGCAGGGTCAGATTCATTATGGGCACACAAGGTAGTAGCAGCAATTTATGTGTCCGTGCCAAGTGAGAAGGGGTGGGACACTTCCCAACTTGCAGGACAAGAAACTAATGAAAACTGATACTGAGCCGGATCACAATGTGAACAGGTCTCTAAACCATGTTCACACCACCAGTCAGAAGATGCTATGAAACCAAGTGAGCGCACAGTGGAACAGCGCAGGACAATACCCCGTCCTCTACAGGGGACCTCTTGACTTTCAGGGCTCCGCAGCCTTGGTTTCTCAGGGTTGCGATGCTACAAAGATTTAATTTGACGTTCTGCATGAATGTTTGTCGCAGGCAACCAAGTATTCTCTTCAGGACCAGAATATAGCCAGTACCCAAGAAACTGCAGAGAACGATGAACAACAATCCTAGACACCTCAATCTCCAAAGAACTATCCATCAAGACTGGCGGTGGAGGGGCAGGAATAATATCATCCAACCCCACAAGTTGTTTCAAAAGAGATTTATGAAAAACGTGAATTTCATATACCGCAGGTAATGCTAACCAGAAAGCCAGCAGATCGATAATAGCCAAAATTGTAAATGAACCAATGAATCTATGGTCCCAAATTAAGTGAAGGTAGTTTTAGTTTGATCTTTTTAGTGGACAATAACACCAAATCACCCACCTTTAGGTCTGGACTACGCACACGACCACAGTCAGACACATGTTTATACATAGAACCCATACTAAGTAAGCGTCCCTGAACTTTCCTCCATGTAGATATAATGCTGTTGCTACCTGATCCTCTTCTAGGACACTGGAAGAGTTACCTTGATGGAAAGTACAGGATTGAAGATGTTGACCATAGGCACAGAAATAGGGAGACACACCAGATGACTAATGATGGTGGTTATTAATAGCAAACTCTGCAAGAGAGAGTAATGCAGACCACTCCTCCTGGTTGTCAAAGACAAAGCAATGCAAATACTGCTCCAGATTCTGATTCAAACGCTCAATTTGACTATCAGATTGAGGATGAAATGCAAATGAGTGAAACAACTTAATCCCTATGCGAGAGCAGAACGCTCTCCAAAAAATGAATATGTGAACACTAAAGTCTTGGCATTAGGTAGACATGGTAAAGCAACAAAATGTGTAATTTCAGAAAACCGATCGACCACAACCAAAATAACAGTTTAACCAGCAAAAGGAGGCAAATCTATCATAAAATTCATGGAAATATCTATCCACGGTTTGCACCCTCGGTGGTAGCAGAGAACCAGATTGACGAGAGTGGAAAGGCTTAGAATGAGCATAAGTGGTACCAGTACATACATAGGAAACCACATCCATCTGGAGTTTGGGCCTCCAAAAACAACATATCTGAAGTTACAATGTGCCCTTTACCCCAGGGAGACCAACCAGGACTGAACCAAGATGTTCCCCCAAAACAAAGGTTCAGTGGAACAAAAGATCTGTTAGCTGGAACCCTGCTAATATCTCATCCTGAGTGTCAGCAATCTCAGACTCCACCTCAGTACTGAAAGCTTGAACCACAACA
The DNA here is from genome assembly GCA_033576535.1 of Allobates femoralis. Taxonomy (NCBI): domain Eukaryota; kingdom Metazoa; phylum Chordata; class Amphibia; order Anura; family Aromobatidae; genus Allobates; species Allobates femoralis. The sequence goes on from JARQOC010000002.1 coordinate 193,767,271, forward strand.
CCCTTCTGAAGGATGGAAACTGGTTCCTCATGTGGTTCTCCACCAGGAAATCTAATGAACAATGCATCTGCTTTAGTGTTCTTTGACCCAAGACAGTAAGCAACAAAGAAATTAAACCTGTTAAAGAATAATGACCATCAAGCCTGTCTAGGAGAAAGGTACTTAGCAGACTCAAGATACAAGAGGTTTTTATGGTCAGTAACAACTGTAATAGGTTGAGTGGCCCCGTCCAAGAAGTGTCACAATTTCTCAAAAGTTTACTTGATGGTGAATACTTCCCTATTACCAATATCATAATTCCATTCAGCTGGTGACAACTTCTTGGAAAAAAGGCACATAAGTGAAGCTTACAAAGCGATAGACCCTGAGACAACACAGCCTCTACTACTACCTTAGAAGCATTCAACTTCACAATAAAGGGAAGTGACACATCAGGTTGATTAAGAACGGGTGCTGAGGCAAAGCATTTTTTTTCAGACAGTCAAATGCGCGCAACACCCTCTCACACCAGTTGTCACGGGTGGCACGGATGACAGGGTAGAGGCCACGCGCAGACGGTCCCAGCGTTTGGCCAATCAGCCATAAGGTTTGAGGACGGTCCGTCTTTCAGGGGCATTTACCTTCTGTGTAGATAAAGAGAAGGTATGATAAGATCTCCCTATCATGGGGAGACGGCTGGGAAGGTCTTGTGCTCGGTCTGGTTTCTACACCAGTATTCTGGGTCTCTAGGACCCAGCAGGTTCTTCCCACCTTTATAAGGAGTTTCATTGCCCTCCCTCGGTGCAGGTGATATTTCCTTGTGCACTCATTATCCTTGCTCCAACAGAAGCTGAGGTTGTGGAGGTTGCTGTGCTCTGCTGCAAGATAAGTGTTTTCTTTCCCCATTGTCTGTTTTTTCCTTGTGTTTGTCTTTAGTTGTTAGTGGAGGGGTCTAGTGAACCTCTCCATCTGATCCTTAGATAAGGTAGTGCTAGGATCAGAGAGGGACGAGGTTCGTGGTCGGCGACATTTGAGGAAACTGTATAGGGACGTTAGGGCAGACAGGGTCAGCCCCAGTAAGACTAGGGGTCACCCTCTCCCTCTTGTGCCCATAGCTTTAGGGACTCCTTATTCCCCCCCCCCCGTCGTTGTCCTACGCTGAGTGCCTCTCCCGCTCCAGCGTGACACCAGTTTAGCAATAGCGGAAAAGTTCTTTATAAACTTCCTATAATAATTAGAAAATCCAAAGAACCGCTTTAGCATTTTAAGATTATTAGGGCAGTCCTAATTTAAATTTGCCTGCAACTTAGCAGGATCAATTCTGATCCCAGGGGCAGAAATGATGTAGCCCAAATGTGTATTCTTGAATGGCAAAAACAAACTTTTCAAGCCTGATGTATAGCTTGTTTGCTTTAAGTAACTGTAACACCTGTTTAACAAGTTCCATGTGTTACTTGAGATCTAAAGAATAGATGAGAATGTCATCCAAGTATATAATCACAAATTTACCCAATAGTTGAGCATACACATGATTGATGAATTGCTGGCACATTGGTTAAACCAAAGGGCATTACCAGGTTTTCAAAGTGACCCTCAGGAGTATAAAAATGCCATGTTCCACTCATCCGCCTGACAGACCCTGATAAGGTTGTAAACCCACCTGAGGTCAAGCTTGAAAAATTCCTTAACACCGTAAATCTGGCTAAATTGGTCCAGAGTCAGTGGCATAGGATATGGATCATGAACTGTAATCTAGTTAAGTTCCCAAAAATAGAGACACAGACATAAACCAACATCTTTCTTTTTAACAAATAACAATCCTTCTGCCACTGGAGATGATGATGGCCTAATGGGACCCTTGGACAAACTCTCAATAATGTAATCCTTAAGAACTTGTCTCTCCAAACCGGACAGATTGTACATTCTACACTTAGGTAGTTTGGCTCCTAGTTTCAAAATTATAGTGCAGTCATAAGGTCAGCAGCTCCTAACATCTTCTCAGAGAATACATTATAAAATTCTAAAAAAAAGTTCAGGAATACTAGGGGTCACGGAAAAACACAGATTTACAGACAGTTTTCCTTACAGTAAGTACTCCATTAAACAATGTCCTGAGTCTTCCAGTCTACTACTGAATTGTGTACAGACAACCAAGGGAGCCTTAAAACAACCTGTGCAGGTAGATTTTTGAGAACACTGCAGGTTATACATTCTAAAATGGAGAACCCTAATTTGGAGCTTCAGACCTTTTAAACACTCTTTGAAAACCCCTTGTGAGAGAGGAGACGCATCAATGACAACAATCTGTATAGGACTAGGAAAGTTGACGATTTGTAACCTAGACATGCAGGTAAATTGCTTATCAATGATATTAGCCCCAGAACCGCCATCTAAGAAACATTATCAGAGACTTCACGCCCCCAATTTTTTTCCTTGGCAGGTAGAATACATTGAGGCACCATCATGGAGAAAATAAATAGGCTCAGGCTAGGACCACCCAATCCCCCTGAGCCCAACACTTTCCTCTGGAAGGGCAAACAATGATAAAGTGTCGCCTTTGGGAGTTATGGACTTTTTCTTCACCTTAGATGTCCCACCACACTGCGTGGGCTGTATTGTGGTCTCTGTGGGTGACACAAGTGTTGCTACTCCCTCCTACGTAGATTTAGTTTCTTGTGACCTGTGACAGAACTGGTGGTCAATACGGACTACAAGTGGCATAGCACACTCAAGAGAGGCAGGAATCTTAAATATCACCAAGGCCTCTTTAATCCTCTCAGAAACCTGCTGAGAAAACAGGCTCTTAGGAGCAGGGTTGTTCCACAGATTGTCAACAGTTCAGCTCCAAAATTCAGCACAGTATTCTTCAGCTGGTAGATTTCTCTGTTGAAATGAATAGATCTTGGCTCAGCCAATTATGCTTTATCTGGATCATCATAGTTGAGGCTGAAAGAAGAAAAATAGTGGCCACAGACCCAAAAACAGATCGAAAGGTAATGAAAAATCCCAAGTTTGTGGGTCACCACTAAGCAATGTATCAGTGCTCCAGACTGTGCCGAAGAAGCTGACTCAGCCTGTAGCTGAGCTGCCCCTTCAAGTTCTGTAACCTGCAGTGACAGAGCCTGCATCTGCTTAGTAAGGAAATAAACTGGGTCCATGTGGAAGTTATTGTATAGCCAATTATAATGTTACGAATGCTATGGGGAAAAGAGCCTAATCTTCCCCTAAAGCTAGGGAGCCCTAAACTATCTCTCAGAGGTACTGCTGATGATAGAGAGGCCTGAATAACCACTCTGGCCCTGTTCCTGTAAAGTCTTGAACTGATTCCCACTCCACCTACCCCCAGATATGGGAAATAGAGAAACCCACAGATTAGAACAAACAGGGGAGAACCAAAACATAAATTTACAACATGCACACATAGAGTAAATACAATATATGATAAGCAAGAAAACAAATTCAAGCAGGAGATAAAAATACAACAAATAAGTTTACATAAAACACCAAACTGGATTGCTACATTTGTAAATTATCACATTCACTTTTGGCACATGAATGGGGCACCACAACCATAATCAGTACCTGAATGCAATACCAGAACCATGGTCACTACATGTATACAGCATCAAGCTTAGCACAGAGATTAATTGCAATGTTAGGTCTGTGTGGTCTGTATACAAATGTATGGAATGAACATACAACTCCTATAACCTTATCATATTGTAAAGAAATGCTGAGAGTGGTATTGGTTATTATGACTGCAGACAATATTGTTGATGAGATATAGTCTGTATCATAAATAAACATTTACAGCTAGATACTTTGTTGGTGGCACCATCTGTAATTGGAGTCATTCTCATCCCTTTGGTCTCCATGTACTATAGCTGTTATAATGAGATATCATGCCTAAAGTTCATCTCACCAGACTTTCTTCTTCTCTGTCTTCAGCAGCACATGGTGCCCTAAATGTATAATTATACTGATAAATTAATAAAAATATCTCCTATGCTGCACCACTGAAAAAATAATTACCCCTTATTGTGCTACCTGCGAAAAATATCCCCCTACACTGCTCCTCAATATAATATTTCATCCTCCACCCTGCACTGTCCCGCTCCAATATATCATGCACAAATGCCTATTTTCATATCTGGCCCACACTGCATCTCTGTATAATGTCTAAATTGGCCCTCATTATATTCTGCCCCCTTTTACAGTCTAAGAATTGCCCCCATTATGTCCTCCATTACCCCATAAATATCCTCTTGCAGTAGCCCCAAACTTGTGGTCCTCCCAGCCATCCCTCTAAAATGAAAGCACATTTAATCTTTAGCTCCTTCATGGAGCACTTAATAATGCTTGCCATTTCTGCTGCCTCTGCAGCACTAGCGCCGTCAGCAGTGAGTGACGATCGCCTCTGCTACAGCCCTGTTGCCACATTATTCAAATGTATTTGTGCCTGGAAGACATAAATTAATTTGAATATAGTCACAAGAGAGCGTCATCTCCCATACAAGTCTATGGGCAAGAGCAAACCCTTTGATAAGCCATATGTTGTACAGGCATGGCATATCCTAAAACATATCCATAGACAACCCTTAGAATTACTGCATCTATATCTACCATATTATAGCCTGTTAAATTCCATTGCACAACTGGATAGCAGTCAATGTGTTTTATATTGTAGAGCAAAGAAAGACATGTTTTAGCTTTTCAGTTATCTCATGAGTGTAAACAAATTTTACAATAGAATTAAAGATTATGGTACACTGTTTTCTATTCTTTTGTTGAAGGCTTTACAGTAGTAGATGAATTGGCGGATTATATATAATAGATCAATGGACAATGTTTCTTTTTAAGCTTGCAAAATTTATTTGATTCATGTAGAATGTTTAATGAATGCTGTATGTCATGCTATTTCTCCTGTATGTGAAAATGCAGCTGTATGGTTGAAAACCTCTTGAAGAATTTAGGTTAAGTTAGACATATACTATAAATTCATTTAATATCTCAACAATTAATTTTAGCCATAATACTGACAAAAGGACTACCGTATATACTCGTGTATAAGCCGAGTTTTTCAGCCCACAAATTGGGCTGAAAAGTCCCCCCCTCGGCTTATACACGGGTCTATACGGTAATGCTGTGGGGGGGGGGGCTGTGACCGGGAGCTGGAGGAGGCAGGAGGGGGCCGCGGTGACCGCAGGCGGTCACGTGGGGCCGCCTCATTAGTGCAATGAATATGCACGGCATCCCCCCGTCCATCAACGGCGGGGGGATGCCGTGCATATTGCAATACACAGCCCCCCTCCTTATGGGTCCCCCAGTATTAATAAACAGCCCCCCCCCTCCTTATCATGGCCCCCCAGGCTGCGGCAGCTGTCAAAATAACAAACAGTTTATACATCACCTTCCGACGCAGCTCTGCGCTCCTCCGGTCCTCCGCTCGCCGGCTTCTTCTTTCTTCTTGTGCCGGTGTCATGTGACCGGGCGCAGGAGATGACGTCATTTCCTGCGCGCGGTCACAGAAGTCGGCACAACAAGGAAGAAGAAGCCGGCGAGCGGAGGAGCGGAGGACCGGAGGAGCGGAGAGCTGCGTCGGAAGGTGATGTATAAACTGTTTGTTATTTTGACAGCTGCCGCAGCCTGGGGGGCCATGATAAGGAGGGGGGGGCTGTTTATTAATACTGGGGCTGTATATACCTCTGGGGCTGCTGGATAGTACCACTGGGGCTGTATACTACCACTGGGGCTGCATATACCTCTGGGGCTGATGTATACTACCACTGGGGCTGTATACTACCACTGGGGCTGTATATACATCTGGGGCTGATGTATACTACCACTGGGGCTGTATACTACCACTGGGGCTGTATATACATCTGGGGCTGATGTATACTACCACATGGGGCTGCTTGGGCTCCTGTATACTACCACTGGGGCTGCATATACCTCTGGGGCTGATGTATACTACCACTGGGGCTGTATACTACCTCTGGGGCTGTATATACATCTGGGGCTGATGTATACTACCACTGGGGCTGCTTGGGCTCCTGTATACTACCACTAGGGCTCCTGTATACTACCACTGGGGCTGCTGGGGCTCCTATATACTACCACTGGGGCTGCTGTATACTACCACTGGGGCTGCTGGGGATGCTATATACTACCACTGGGGCTGCTGTATACTACCACTGGGGCTGCTGTATACTACCACTGGGGCTGCTGGGGCTGCTATATACTACCACTGGGGCTGCTGGGGATGCTATATACTACCACTGGGGCTGCTGTATACTACCACTGGGGCTGCTGTATACTACCACTGGGGCTGCTATATACTACCACTGGGGCTGCTGGGGATGCTATATACTACCACTGGGGCTGCTGGGTATGCTATATACTACCACTGGGGCTGCTGGGGATGCTATATACTACCACTGGGGATGCTATATAGTACCACTGGGGCTGCTGGGGATGCTATATACTACCACTGGGGCTGCTGTATACTACCACTGGGGCTGCTGTATACTACCACTGGGGAGGCCTGTATACCACTGGGGGGGCCTGTATACCACACTGCTGGGGGCTGTATACCTGTGCTGGGGTCCACCCTCGGCTTATACACGAGTCAATAGGTTTTTCCAGATTTTTGGGGCAAAAGTAGGGGGGTCGGCTTATACACGAGTCGGCTTATACACGAGTATATACGGTAATTAAATAGGTTTTCCAGGACTTTATAACTAATGATCTACCTGTGGAATAGGTCATCAATGTCTGATCAGCTAACTGACGCTGCCACCAGCTAGAACTATGTAGTTGAAGAGTGTTACAGCAAACCTCTATCAACTTTATAGTAGTACTGCAAATTTCCGCTATTTGAATCAATAGGGTATGATTTTGCAGTACCTGGCCACGGCCTCTATTCTGTTGATGGAGTTGAGCAGCTTTGCAACGGAGTTATGCCAGTAGTGGCACCAGTGGCGTAACTAGAGTCTGGCAGGCCCCGGTGTGAAACTTAGACCTGCCCCCCCCCGCATGTTGATGAAATGGATGGGCCTCATGTAATATTCTAAATCCTTTACAGACTCACAGACCCCTCTCCCCCTTCATTATGTATTCATGTCCCTCGTCCTGCTATATATAGTCCTCCTACAATATGGCCCTTATCGTGGTATTTATGTTCCCCATCCTAGTTTATATGGTCTGTCTCCTCCCGTCAACATAGTTGTCCAATTATTATAATGGCTCCCCATATTCCTCCATATATTACAATGTATCCCCATAGTTCTCTAAGTATTATAATGCATCCCATAGTCCTCCATTCAAAAGGATGCCCCCATAGTCATCCAATTATTATAATGAACCCCCATTATTCTCCATATATTATACTGCAGCCTCACATCCCTCAATATAGCATAAAGCAGCCTCATATCCTCTCCATATAGTGTAACACAGCCTAATAGCCTCTCCATATAGTATAATACAGTCTCATCATAGCCTGTCTGTATAGTATAATACAGCTTCATAGCTTCTCCATATAGCATACGTGAGCCTCCTAGCCTCTCCATATAGTATAATGCAGCCTCATAACCTTTCCATATACTATAATGCAGCTTCATAGCCTCTCAATATAGTATAATACAGCCTCATAGCTCTCATATAAGGCAGTCTCAAAACTTTCCATATAGTGCAGCCTTATATAAAAAGCCTCATATCTCTCCATATAGTGCAGTATTATATATGCAGCCTTATATCTCCCATATAGGGCAGTATTATGTGCAGTCTTATATCTCCAATATAGGGCAGTATTATGTACAGCCTTAGATCTCCCATATAGGGCAGTATTATGTGCAGCCTTAGATCTCCCATATAGGGCAGTATTATGTACAGCCTTAGATCTCCCATATAGGGCAGTATTATATGTAGCCTTAGATCTCCCATATAGGGCAGTATTATGTGCAGCCTTAGATCTCCCATATAGGGCAGTATTATGTGCAGCCTTATATCTCCCATATAGGGCAGTATAATGTGCAGCCTTATATCTCCCATAAAGGGCAGTATTATATATGCAGTGTTATATATGACTTCCCCCCCCACACACACACAAACTGCTCTGGCCATACTGCACTCACTTACGGTATTTAAAAAAAAATCTGTACTTGCCTCTTCTAGTTCCCTCGGTGTACCTGAGAGGACCTTTCCATCTGGCCAATCAGGCGGCTGCTAGCGATTACGTCATTGTGACGTGGTGGCATCTGATTGGCCAGATCTCTCCCAGCCATCTGATTGGCTGAGAGAGTGACAGGTCCTTTTACATGAATGGATGTGCATCGGCCGGTCCCGGTACAGCCGTCGGTTAAGGTGAGTATCCGATTTTTTTTATTTTTTAACCACTTTTCCTTTATTTTACAGGACTTTTGCAGTGTATCTATTGATACACTGCAAAAGTATTCGGTACTTGCTACTCCCGAGTAATCCTAATTTACTCGGCGAGTAGCGAGTACACGAATACCGCTACTATTCGGCGAGTGCCGAATAGTAGCGAGTAGACTCGCCCATCCTTAGTGAGTACAAGTTCGTAGATGCCATACATGTATACTTTTACTGAAACAAAAAATTCTGAAGTTCATGAAAAAAAAATGAGTTGCACATTTGTCGCCATATTTCGAAACCCATGGTGCTCTTAAGTTTCAAGATCTGGGGCAGATTGATGGATTGATTTTTGCATCTTGAGCTGACTTTTTGAAGTATACTATTTTTGATTACATTTTACCCCAAGAAATCAGGACTATCCACAACTTGCATGGCTTCAGACGATCCCTAAAAATGCATCTTTTTAAAGCGGCCTATCATACTCCCTAATAGAAGTCCATTGTACTGTAGACAGTGAATGGGCTATCCCTCTGGACATTACTCTTCTACAAACTCCACCAAACCATAAAGGTCTACACAGACTGTATAATGACCATCCATGTAAGCTTAGCCCTATGCCTCATTTCCTCAAGATGCCTGGACCATCAGTGCAATAAGCCCCTGCACCTTGTGCAACCCCTATCCCGTTGTAGATTGTAAGCTCCTTTGAGCAGGGTCACCTTCATTTCTTGCTTTATTTATTGTATTTTTTTTTCACATTGATTCTATGCCTATTGTTTTGTATCCAATTATTGTACTTTATTTGTTCTCTACTCTAATTACTTACTGTATATTTTCTGTACTCTAACCCTACATTGTAAAGCGCTGCGGAATATGTTGGCGCTATATAAATAAAGCTTTATTATTATTATTATTATTATTATTATTATTATCTATTGATTGCCTGTTATTGCATTGTGCAGCCAAAAGAAGGTAATTTTCGTGGGATTTTTTTTTTCTGTTATGCAGTTTACAATCAGATTAATTTATTTTATATATTTTAATTATTAGGCATTTATGAATGTGTCAATGCCAAATATGAGTATTTCTAATTTTTTGTTTTATTTTTAATGGGGCAAAAGTGAGGTGATTTGAACTTTTATGTTTTTTTCATTTTTTTATGTATTTCTGATTTTTTTCTGATTTTAAATTATTATATTATTCTCCTTAGGGCACCTCAATGCTGCACTGTCTGATCTCCTTTGAAGTACAGAGCCGTGCTGATTGTATTTTTTTTTCACATTGATTCTATGCCTATTGTTTTGTATCCAATTATTGTACTTTATTTGTTCTCTACTCTAATTACTTACTGTATATTTTCTGTACTCTAACCCTACATTGTAAAGCGCTGCGGAATATGTTGGCGCTATATAAATAAAGCTTTATTATTATTATTATTATTATTATTATCTATTGATTGCCTGTTATTGCATTGTGCAGCCAAAAGAAGGTAATTTTCGTGGGATTTTTTTTTTCTGTTATGCAGTTTACAATCAGATTAATTTATTTTATATTTTTAATTATTAGGCATTTATGAATGTGTCAATGCCAAATATGAGTATTTCTAATTTTTTGTTTTATTTTTAATGGGGCAAAAGTGAGGTGATTTGAACTTTTATGTTTTTTTCATTTTTTTATGTATTTCTGATTTTTTTCTGATTTTAAATTATTATATTATTCTCCTTAGGGCACCTCAATGCTGCACTGTCTGATCTCCTTTGAAGTACAGAGCCGTGCTGATGCATGACTCTGTACTACAGAAATAATCATCAAACATGAATGCCGGTGCTCAGCCAGCATTCCCTGTAAGTGAGTCATGACAACAACAGGGATATCATCTATCCCCTCGCTGTCATGGCAACACATCAGCGCCCCATGAATATGTCGTGGAGTGGCCGATGGCAGCAGGGAGCAGTACAATCACTAGCAGCACATGTTAGATATCTCTGTCATAGTTTGACAGTGTGATCTAACAAGTTAACAAGAGTGTGTGGAACAATGAGGGCCCTTCCAAATATATCAGTGATTAAGGGTCCTTCCAAATGTATCAGTGAGTCTTTCAAATATACTATAGAGGAGTACCGGAGGGTCCTCCCAAATATATGAGTGGTGGTTAGATTCAGTCACGGCTAGCCACAATAGTGGTTTTGTTTTCCATATCTTATTGTAACAAAGGAAAGCAATTAATTATTTCGCTTCTGAGATAAATTTACCTTCCACTTCTTTCACTTGGACACTATTACCCTCAATACAGGCTGCTGCCTTGACTGACTTTCTTACAAGGACAAAATTAGATTGCATATTTTTTAAGCTAAAATTGGACAGACAGAGGTTTTAAGTAGGGCCCAATGAGCAAACAGACAGGCTGTTGCTTTGACTGACTTTTCTACAAAAACAAAATTAGATTGGGTATCTTTTGAAACAAAAATTGAACTTAATGGTAAAAGAAGGGCTGAAATGGCAGACAGACGGACTGCTACTTGTAACGCTCAACAGGGCGAGAATCAAGGAGTGGACCCACTGGGCCAAGGCACCAATCTCGAACTAGATGTAGTGTATCTAAGTGGTTACCATGTCTTCTCTAGAGCATCAGATGGAGATGTTATGCATGCACTGGTGGGTATTCACCAGAAGTGCAACTCCAGGTGATCTTGGACAGCTGACTTCAGGGGTTGAGCTCCTACAGACAGGCACAGTCACTGACATAGATAGGCGCAGCTGGATGTCTAGTAAAACAAGTGCAGCAGGTATTGCAGAAGGACTGGTTCAGCTGGAGCAGTAGGAATGACCTCTGGACATATGCTGACTGGAAGAGACGACTGGAGAATCTTTTTTTTTTTAAATTATCCAAAATTTAATCAGAGGTCCTTCTGTTTGTGTCCACGATCTCTTGCTGTCCCTCTTTTTAATTTTTATATAAAAATATAAGGGGAGACAACAGAGGCGCAATAGTGCCCTATCACTGAGTATGAACAGGGTCTTATAGATAATCAAGTTTGCACTAACCTGGTCCAGTTGTGATTCCCACAACTGGAGTAAAGGCGTTGGTTTAGTAATGTAGGCTGCTGCTGGACTTCCACCTCCACAAGATAGTGGGTACTTCCAAAGTTCTGGGATCCAAAGTTGTGTTACAGTCCGCGCTGCCCGGTCATCCAAGGAAACACAAGGGAAACAATGTTCCAAATATATATTATACCCTGAGGACGGCGCAAGGATTTGGCGCCGAAACGCGTTGGTTTGAAGAATAAAGAAACTTTTTATTTGGAACATTGTTTCCCTTGTGTTTCCTTGGATCTTTTTAATTTTTGGCAGCTCTTGCTCTTAGTGCATAGGCTTTCTGAGTTTCAGATAGCCACAGATCCCCAAAAACACGGTGTGAAGAGGGTCTAGTTGATGAAAATCAATCATCAATTAGACCCCCTTCACACCGTGTTTTTGGGGATCTGTGGCTATCTGCTTTAAAACAGAAACCCAGGGATACTTTTCGGCCTCCCATGCATCCCTATGGGCACAGATTGGCACAGATTGGTCCTCAATGGCCGTCTGTTTATGTAATTTTTGTCAGGGATGCTTTTTTGTCCGTTTTTTCCCGGTGCCCAGAATTGGAGACTGCTCCGATTTTGGGCTGCCTTTGAAAAAGTGGACACAAACGGACAGAAATGGATCTGACTCTGTCCACCTCAAATGACATGGGGATCTATGGAGATAGATCCTCGAAAAAACGGATCCATAAAATTGATCCATTTGCTATACTGAGCATGCTCAGAAGCAAGGTACAGTTCCTTCCAGGTCTCTCTCTCTCCCCAAAATTAAAATAAATGCCAATGGACTCCCCCAATCTCTGATAACTTACAGATCTGTGCAAAACAAGGATCTGGGAGCATCAGTGGCAACCATTTGCACAGATCCGTACCTGTCCGTGTTGTCCTTCAAATTAAAGGTTCCACACGGACAGGAAAAAATGTGGTGTAAAGGGGCATTAAACTATATGAATCTGACCATGTTTGTCACACACCACATGCCCAAAAAATGTAGTACAATGATACATTTACATTTCCCAGTGAACTTTTTTTCAGTATTGAAAGCAATGAGAAAAACAAAACCAAAAACACTATGTGTGAACATAGGTTAAAGGAGAGGAGTTTTTTTTTCTCATTTTAATTTTGCCTTATAATCAAGTCATTATACAAATAAAAATGTTTCTTATCATTTTTTCCTGTAAGTTCCAATTTAGGTAAAAGTGACATACTTCTCTGACATTATCCCCAGAAACTGTCTGAGAAATGCCTCCAGCCATCTTGCCCATGCTGTTTGCATTCAGTTTCATCACTTTCCCATCCATTCCATCCTATTTACAGCCCTCTCAGACCTCCTGGAAAGGTCCCCAGAATAAAATTTGAGTTTGCCATTGACTTGTATTAGGTTCGTTATTCCATTCGAATACATGAATATTACGATTTATTCGGTACAATTAATGTAAACCTGAGTATTTTACTATTTGTCAGTTACTGGTAAAAACATCATCTCATATAAGAAATATAAAGGATCTAAAAATAAAGAAATTGATTAAATAGACAATAAAAAAATATTCACATTTCTGTGCTCGAATGCCTTGTATCCTATGTGGCAGCTATTTTAATCTTCACCGTTAAAGAGTCGCCATCTTAGTTTTTGTCTATACCTTGTGCTTATGTTAACAGCCTGCTCCTAGCATAATTGGTATGTTAATTGTGTGTTGCAATGCTGTTTCATAGTATATTTGCATTATTATCTCATGTTACTGTATGTTATAGATTACCTGTATCCTATGCAATATACAACCATATATTCAGAAATATTTCTATTGTTGCATATTATCATTTCACTCTTTCCTTTTATAATCAACTATCAATAAATGAAAAGGTAAATACTTCACAGATTTTTTTTTCTTAAGAAGACAGGGGGTTTAGCTACATTTCACACTATACACAATCAGGGCCGTATTTGGAGTTCCTGCTGCCCTAGGCACTCTCAGTGGCCGCCTCCCCCCCACAGCTCCTCCCCCCATTGTGGCCCCTCCCCTGTCACGGCACCTCCCCCCTGTTGCAGCCCCTCCCCAATCATGGCTCCTCCCCCCATCGCAGCCCCTCCCCCGTCACGGACAATCTGTCCCCCAGTCGCTGCCTTCCCCCCCAAGCTTCATGTTGCTTCTACCCCCACATTTCATCATGTAGTACATATAAAAGGTTTGTCCAACCACACTACAGAGACATACTGATAGGATGTTTACATTGTGAGCCCCAATGGGGACAGTGTTGATGATATATGTAAAGTGCTGTGGAGTTCATAGTGTAATATAAGTGCAAAAAATATTATTCTTAATATGATGTCACAATACCAGGATCTGAGGATCTTGTATTTCGAGGTCAGGGGCTCTCTGACGCCGTGTTGCTGCCTGTCTCGTTGTCTTCCTCTTTTGACACTGCAGTGCGGTGGACAAGAGAGCATTAACTGGTTAATAACAAGAAGTATGGAGTGTGTACTAACTGAGCCATAAACCCTCCCCATACCTTGTCCACCAGACATTGTAGGATTACTATATGGATTTTATTATTAGGGTACGGACACACTGGCGTGAAACTCGGACGAGTGCAATGTGTGATTTTATACAGCACTCGGACCAATGTTATTCAATGTCTGAGAGCACTGACGAGTGTCGGACGCTTTTTTCTCAGCCAGATTCAGGATGAGAAAAAAGTCGCAACATTCTGCGACAGTCTGTGATTCACGTGCGAGACTCACCAATGCAAGTCTAAGGGTCTGACAAAATTACATACCGCACACTGACAGCACACGGACCATCCGAGAGGCATCAGTTTTTTTTCACTGATATATTCTCATTCTGCAACCGAGAACACTTTAAAATGTTCCTGTAAATGATTCTACACTAATAGCTGCTGAGGAAAGAACAGATTGCACACGGATGTGATCTGAGAGAAATGTCGGACACTCGCACAGCAGTTGGATGTCAAATGGACCAAAAACTGATGACACTCATCCGACTCTCCTGGATGAGAAACAGACCGATTTTAAGGTGGCGGGAGACAGTGTAGCACCATGTCTTCAGCTCCGTGCTGTGCACAGTGTACCACTATGTCCCCAGCTCTGTGCTGTGCACCATGTACCACCATGTCCTCAGCTCCGTGCTGTGCACAGTGTACCACCATGTCCCCAGCTCCGTGCTGTGCACAGTGTACCACCATGTCCCCAGCTCCATGCTGTGCACAGACAGTGTATCACCAAGTCCTCAGCTCCATGCTGTGCACAGACAGTGTACCACCATGTCCTCAGCTCCATGCTGTGCAGACAGTGTACCACCATGTCCCCAGCTCCGTGCTGTGCACAGTGTACCACCATGTCCTCAGCTCCATGCTGTGCAGACAGTGTACCACCATGTCCTCAGCTCTGTGTATAGACAGTGTACCACCATATCCTCAGCTCTGTGCTGTGCACAATGTACCACCATGTCCTCAGCTCTGTGCTGTGCACAGTGTACCACCATATCCTCAGCTCCGTTCTGTGCACAGACAGTGTACCACCATATCCTCAGCTCTGTGCTGTGTACCACCATCTCCCCAGCTCCGTGCTGTGCACAGTGTACCGCCATATCCTCAGCTCTGTACTGTGCACAGACAGTGTACCTCCATATCCGCAGCTCCGTGCTGTGCACAGAAATGTACCACCATGTCCTCAGCTCCGTGCTGTGCACAGTGTACCACAATGTCCTCAGCTCTGTGCTGTGTACCACCATCTCCCCAGCTCTATGCTGTGCACAGACAGTGTACGGTACACTGTCTGTGCCCAGCAAGAAGCTGAGGACATGGTGGTACACTGTGCACAGCACGGAGCTAGGGAGTTGGTGGTACACTGTCTGTGCACAGCACGGAGCTGAGGACATGGTGGTACACTGTGCACACCACGGAGCTGGGGAGATGGTGGTACACTGTCTGTGCACAGCACGGAGCTGAGGACATGGTGGTACACTGTGCACAGCACGGAGCTGGGGAGATGGTGGTACACTGTCTGTGCACAACACAGAGATGAGGACATCCCAGAAGAGACAGACAGACCACAGACAGGCGGTGGGAGAACATTCAGCCCACCTGGAAGAACAACAACACCCAGCACCCAACACACTGGCCAGAAATCATATAGCACAGGCAGGCAGGAGAACTACAACTCCTGGCATGCCACACCCTGCCAACTCAGGAAGGTGGTGGCAGCTGCACAGAGGCAGACACACGGTAACATCACACACAGCGCCAGCCACAGCCTCAGTCCTCATGCACCCCCGTCCTTCTCTCCTCTGTCCCTCCTGCTGCTCCTGTCCTCCTGCACCCCCGTCCTCCTCTCCTCTGTCCTCCTGCACCCCCGTCCTCCTCTCCTCTGTCCTCCTGCACCCCCGTCCTCCTCTCCTCTGTCCTCCTTCACCCCCGTCCTCCTCTCCTCTGTCCTCCTGCACCCCCGTCCTGCTCTCCTCTTTCCTCATGCACCCCCGTCCTGCTCTCCTCTGTCCTCCTGCAACCCCGTACTGCTCTCCTCTGTCCTCCTGCACCCCCGTCCTGCTCTCCTCTGTCCTCCTGCACCCCCGTCCTGCTCTCCTCTGTCCTCCTGCACCCCGTCCTGCTCTCCTCTGTTCTCCTGCACCCCCGTCCTGCTCTCCTCTGTCCTCCTGCACCCCCATCCTGCTCTCCTCTGTCCTCCTGCACCCCTGTCCTGCTCTCTTCTGTCCTCCTGCACCCTCGTCCTGCTCTCCTCTGTCCTCCTGCACCCCTGTCCTGCTCTGCTCTGTCCTCCTGCACCCCCGTCCTGCTCTCCTCTGTCCTCCTGCACCCACGTCCTCCTCTCCTCTGTCCCTCCTGCTGCTCCTCTTGCACCCCAGTCCTCCTCTCCCTGTCCCTCCTGCTGCTCGGCTGTCCTCCTGCACCCCGTCCTCCTCTCCTCTGTCCCTCCTGCTGCTTCTCTTGCACCCCTGTCCTCCTCTCTTTTGTCTCTCCTGCTGCTCCTCTGTCCTCCTGCGCCCCTGTCCTCCTCTCCGCTGTCCCTTTTGCTGCTCCTCTGTCCTTCTGCACCCCAGTCCTCCTCTCCTCTGTCCCTCCTGTTGCTCCCCTTTCCTCTCTTCCTGTCCCCTTGTTTCTGTCCCCCTGCCCCTCTGTCTCTTCTTCTCTGTCCCCCTGTTTCTGTCCTTCTGCCCCTCTGTCCTCCTGTTTCTGTCCTCTTATCCTCAGGCCCCTGCTCCTTTGTCCTCTTCTCCTCGGTCCCCATGCTCAGTTCCCTCACACTTCCCTCACCTGGTGCTGGCTGCTGACATTGGCCGGGCTCCCTCTGAGCACAGTGATGCGCCAGCCGCACCATCCTCCAGTGCCTTCGGCTGGCTGCTTCCCCGTTTCCCTGGGTCTGGAGGGGGCGGCTGGGTGCAGGAACCGCCAGTACCACCGCCAAAGCCGCCGCCGCCACCACCGCAGCACTTGGGCGCACGGGAGACAGGAGGGAAGGGAACAGAGCGGGAACTTCAAGTTTCCCCTCCTTTGCGGGCTCCTCCTTCTCCTCGTCTCATCTGGGTCTTCTGACTGTGAGGTGGGTGGGCGGGGCGGGGTGGCAGGCGGGGTGGCCCTAATGATGAAGGGAAGGGGGGGTATGGGGGTGGGGCTTGCGACCCGGAGCCAGAAAAAAGAAAAAAAAAGAAAACACGCTGAGACACCGCCCCCTATGAGAATGGCGCCGCCCTAGGCACGTGCCTATGAGTGCCTAATGGCAAATACGGCCCTGTACACAATGCTAAAGTGTATCGAGAGAGTATAGTGGAATAACTGCAGAAAACAAGCTTAGATGGAACTATGGAGCCTGTCATTATCCAGGCAAAGCTTGCATATGGAAATGGCAAATGTCTATGAAAAGTCAATTCCTGTCTCAAATTTGTGCATCTTCATTCAAGATCAGATCACAAATTGGTTCCTTCAAGACATCATCATTCAGCATTGCCACCACCATCACCCATGCAAAAGCTGAAGTAGCAAAAACAGTAGTCACCTTTGCTGAAAAAGAGATTCAACTGAAACTATAGAAAGCCTCATGCTTGCAAGCAAGCAAGCATAAAAGCAACATTAGAGAAGCTCACTATCAAAAAAGAACATCAAGGCATTCACACATAGGGTGTTCCTACTCTATCATTTCTAATTTTTATTGTGTCATATGACCTCAAGCATGAACATAAAGTGGACCATATAAAGATAGCACTCAACTTACTCATATAAGACCTGCTTCCAAGGTGCCAGGTCAGTACAAGTGAATTAAGGTAACTCAGGCCCCTGCACCTGCAGCCTACACCACAAATGTCTGGGCTTTTCACAGTTAACCCTCATTGCACCAGGCCAGCCTTCATTGATAAAAGCAGGTTAGGCTCAGGTGAATGAAGCTAAAATGAACTAAGCCTGAGGGCTGGGTGTGATAACCATGGGTGAACAGTTACCAAGAAATGTAGTGTGGCACCCCTATGGCAAGGCGCCACAGGGAGGAACTGCATCCCAAACAGAAGGTGTAGGGCCTCTGTAGTCGTGGATAATGAGGACCCTACAGAGTCTGCACACAACACCCATACAGTAGGCCACCTTAGTACAGGGGACCATATATTCAGTAGATCCCAGGGGGTGGAGCCTAGAGGAGCAGGAAGACGTGAGTGACAGTTAGTGTCAGGCAGACGGTGTAAGACAGCAAGGAGGACGGATGCAGGGGACCCTGCGGCTGTGACAGGAGGGCACCTCTTTGGAGAGGGGTGATCCAGTCGTAAAAGGGGGCCACTCCAGGACTGGTTGGAGCCAGCTGTAAACACAGGTCATCACCGGTACACCAGAACCGAGGCGGTTAGTTACAGTATATCCCTAACCGCAGACCAGCAGGCTGTGGGCCTGACTTAAGGGAGCCACAGCACCCATCAAGCAGTCCAAGATCAGTCCCACAGCTGGGTTCACGACGCCTTAGAAGCACAAAGACTTTTGGTAACAGACTCCGATGACTAGAGACTAGACTCACGAGTGGGAGAACAGAAGGGCATCAGGGCACAGAAGGAAAAAGAGACCAAGAATGCCATAAGAAAGACACCTCTGACAGACTCTGGAAAAGCCTCCAAAATCTGCCGCTACAATCCCCGTTAAACCAGACTGCACTGTGTACCTTTTCCACCTTGTGCAAATAAAGAACCGTTTGAGCTGAATTGGTGTCTGTACTCCTTTCATCTGTCGCCCGGAGGGCCTCTACAGCATCAGCATCACAGAGGTGAGGACAATTACTCCCCTCATCCACCCCATTGCTCTGAGGTAAAGCTCCACCTGTGGGGAGCTGTACTACCAAAGGTGCATTTTCATCATCTCAGCAGTCGGCCGCAGAGCTGGTAACCCCATTACCAGGTACCACAGGTGGCGTCATGTTACAAATCCCCCATCATCATCACCTCAACCCCGCCATTGAGGGTCCAGGGCACTCATATTGTTTCCAAACTGTAAAAAATTTGAGACATTTAGCAAAAGATTAAATAATCTTTTGAGCAACCCTGCCAACATCAAGGCTTTCTCAGATAGGGTGGTCCTACTCTATAATTGTTAATTTTTATTGTGTCATAAGACCTCAAGCATGAACATAAAGTGGATCATATAAAGCTAGCACTCATATTTACACAATTTTTATTGTAATATGTTTCCTGGCAGTGCTGGCGACTTTTGTTTTTTCCCTTGGAATGGTCTAGTGGCTGACCACCACTTTGCTGTGCACGTCAGATTTTGTCTGTTTCCATCTGTATTGACAGTAGTATTCTTGGTAACTGTTAACACATGGATATCACACCCAGCCCTCAGGCTTAGTTCATTTTAGCTTCAGTCACCTGAACCTAATCTGCTTTCATCCATGAGTGCTGGTCTGGTGCAGTGACGGTCAACTGTAAAAAGCCCAGACATTTGTGGTGTAGGCTGCAGGTGCAGGCGCCTGAGTTACCTTAATTCACTTGTACTGACCTGGCACCTTAGAAGCAGATCTGAGATGCATTAGGTGAGTGCTAGCTTAATATGGTCTGCTTTATGTGCATGTTTGAGGTCTTATGACACAATAAAAATTAAAAATTATAGAGTAGAACCACCCTATCTGAGAATGCCTTGACGTTGGCAGGGTGGCTCAAAAGATTATTTAATCTTTTGCCAAATGTCTCAATTTTTTACAGTTTTGAAGCAATATGTGTATTCACACAATTTTTATTGTAATGTGTTTTCTGGCAGTGCTGACACCTTTTGTTTTTGTCCCTTGTATAATTTTTACACTTAAACAATGTTGAACACTAATGACTGAATGATGTTTTCTCCTGGGACTCACCTATATATTATTGAATTATTGTATTAATGCAATTCCTTGCTTTTGAAAGTTCAAATTATCTGAATTGTCCAAAATGGTGATTACATTTTTTTTCTAATTGACCACTGAAAAAAGTGCCAGGATCTTTCTTATCTGATTTTGACTTTTCCATGTGCATCACGAACAAGGGTGGATGGCATCAGTGGGCCATATGTATGCTGTATATCTTTGACATTGCACATGAAAAGAAAAGTTTTGTTCACTTGCCCATAGGTGAAAAAAACACTGATAACACATTGATAATCCACTGACCTAACAATAATATTCTATGTTCACTAGATTAAGGCCCGATGCTATTGCATCGGGAGGGTTGAATTGCGCCACATCCAAGATGGCATCCGGAAAGTCTCGCTAGACTTCCAGAACGCCATCTTGGATGTGGTGCGATCCAACATGGCGGGCGGGAAGTGTCGCGAGAAATCATCGTCGAGGATGGATGTCGCCAGACGGGGCAGATCCAACATGGCGCCGCGGAGAAAAAGATGGGATGTCGGCGGAGAAGATCAGATGTCGTCGGCGGCGTGCAGGAGACGATCGGATGTCGGCGGTGTGTTAGCGGACGGGTGTTGGTGAGTATAGATGTCGGCGTGAGAGTACATGGGGGTGTGAGTGTAGGGGTATGAGTGTGAGACTGTACAGAGAGGGGGGGTGTATGTGAAGTGGCCAGGTGATCGCGTGTGTGGGGAGGTGCAGAAAAAGAGGGGGGGTGGTGAGGAGTGTGATGGTGTGTCAGTGGAGATTGTGAGGCACAGCAGAGGCCTCCGATGGCGGTAGTGGGGCTTTGAAAGCCCCGCTACCTCCAAAGGTCGGCCATCTTGGATCACCCGCGACGGGTGTACAGGCAGCTTCTGTCACGGATGTGACGTAGCTATACCGTTACATAGTGACGGAAATTGGCTTAGGGTTTTTATTATAATAGAGAGAATACATACAGCAGTACCGGTGTGCAGCGGTGCCAGTGTGCAGCGGTGCCGGAGTCAGGGAGGAGACAACAGGCGGTGCGGTCTGGAGGGGGCCAGGGGACAGTGGCCGGGTGCGGGCAGGAGGGGCCCGGGGAACAGCGGGCAGAAGGGGGCCAGGGAACAGTGGCCATGTGCGGGCTGGAGGGGGCCGAGGAAGAGCGTCCGGGTGCGTGCAGGAGGGGGACGGGGGACAGCGGCCGGATGCAGGCAGGAGCGAGGCAGGGAGATAGCGACCGGGTGCGGGCAGGAGGGGTCCAGGGGGATAGCGGCCAGGTGCGAGCAGGAGGGGGCCGGGGAACAGCGGCCGGGTGCGGGCAGTACAGGGCAGGGGGGCCTTCCTGGCCGCACCCGGCCACTGTCCCCCGGCCCTCTCCTGCCCGCAGCACAGTGCTTAGCAGAGTTTACGGTGGCTCAGTGGTTAGCAGAGTATATGGTGGCTCAGTGGTTAGCAGACTTTACAACGGCTCAGTGGTTAGCAGAGTATACGGCGGCTAAGTGGTTAGCAGAGTATAAAGGGGCTCAGTGGTTAGCACAGTATACGCTGGCTCAATAGTTAGCACTGTATACGGAGCCTCAGTGGTTAGCACTCTATGGTGGCTCAGTGGTTGGCACTGTATATGGTGGCTCAATAGTTAGAACAAAAATGTGGCTCAGTGATTAGCACTGTATATGGTGACTCAGTGGTTAGCACTCTATGGTGGCTAAGTGGTTGGCACTGTATATGGTGGCTCAATAATTAGAGCAGTAATGTGACTCAGTGGTTAGCACTGTATACGGTGACTCGGTGATTAGCACTGTATGGTGCCTCAGTGGTTGGCACTGTATATGGTGGCTCAGTGGTTAGCACAGTATGGTAGCTCAGTGGTTAGCACAGTATGGTGGCTCAGTGGTTAGCACAGTATGTTGGCTCAGTGGTTAGCACCGTACAGTGGCTCAGTGGTTAGCACTGTAAGGTGGCTCAGTGGTTAGCACTGTACGGTGGCTCAGTGGTTAGTACTGTACGGTGGCTCAGTGGTTAGCACTGTATGGTGGCCTAATGTTTAGCACTGCACAGTGGCTCAGTGGTTAGGACAGTATGGTGGCTCAGTGGTTAGCATTGTACGGTGGCTTAGTGGTTAGCACTGCATGGGGGCTCAGTGATTAGCACAGCGCAGTGGCTCAGTGGTTAGCACTGCGCGGTGGCTTAGTGTTTAGCAAAGTATGGTGGCTCAGTGGTTAGCACAGTATATGACCATTCAGTGGTTAGCACTATATGGAGGCAGAGTGCTTAACTCTGTATGGAGGCTCATTGGTTAGCACAGTATGGTGGCTTAATGTTTAGCTCTGCACAGTGGCTCAGTGGTTAGGACAGTATGGTGGCTCAGTGGTTAGCATTGTACGGTGGCTTAGTGGTTAGCACTGCATGGTGGTTCAGTGATTAGCACAGTGCGGTGGCTCAGTGGTTAGCACTGTGTGGTGGCTTTGTGTTTAGCAAAGTATGGTGGCTCAGTGGTTAGCACAGTATATGGCCGCTCAGTGGTTAGCACTATATGGAGGTAGAGTGCTTAACTCTGTAAGGAGGCTCATTGGTTAGCACAGTATGGTGGGTCAGTGGTTAGCACTGTATAAGGTGGCTCAGTGGTTAGCACTGTATAAGGTGGCTCAGTGGTTAGCACTGTATAAGGTGGCTGAGTGATTAGCACTAGTGATGGGCGAATCCTAAATTGCTCGGAATCGCTTGACTCTAGCGAGTCCGAGCACAGGACTCGCTACTCGTTACGAGTCTAGCGAGTCCAATGTTAATGAATGAGGAAGCGAGTAATAGCGAGTAGTGTGAGATTTACAAATCGCAGATGTGTCTCGGAAGCTTCAGCCTGAAGCAATCCTAGTTTTGCCATTTATTTGCATTGGACTCGTTTACTTTGCAAGTAATTGCTGGGAAACTCACACAGATAAGAGTCCTGTCTGCTCTGTGTGCTGCCTGCCGCAGCTCCAGGGTCCTAGAGCCTGCCTGCTGCCTGATGTAGCAGAACTGAGATTGTTCTCAGTCTGCTCATTCCCTGTGCATAGACATCTATATCTATGCACAGGGATGAGCAGAGAGGACATCGCGTTTTGGACTGCGTCGGACGGAAGAGGATTTTTTTAATTAAAGATGGAGTCCCTAATGGCTTTTTTTTTTATTTCTATGCGTGGGGGTCCGCGCAATTTCTATGTCTAGCCAGGTACAGCTAAGCAGCTGGGGGCTGGAATCCGCAGCGCAGGGATGCCCAAGCTTTCTGGGCACCCCCCGCTGCAGATTGCAGCTTGCAGCCGCCCCAGAAGATGGCGCGTTCATTGAAGCACCATCCTCTGGTGCTGAACCCCGCTCTTCCAGCGGCCCTGGTGGCGGTGGCACGCTGGGTAATAAAGGGGTTAATACCAGCTTTGTTATACAAGCTGGTATTAAGCCCGAGATTCTTAATGTCAGGCCACGTTTGACCCAGCCACTAAGAATCTCCAATAAAGGGTTAAAAAAACACAACACAGAGAAAAATTTTTATTTGAAATTAAAAAAAAAGCCATTAGGGACTCCATCTTTAATTAAAAAAATCCTCTTCCGTCCGACGTAGTCCAAAACGCGATGTCCTCTCTGCTACATCCCCTGTGCATAGATATAGATGTCTATGCACAGGGAATGAGCAGACTGAGAACAATCTCAGCACTGCTACATCATGTCTGTGAGCAGGCGGGCTCTAGGACCTTGGAGCTGCACAGAGAAGACAGCTGGACTCGGCTCGCAAAGAAACAGCAGTTACTTTGCGAGTTTCCCTGCTATCACTGGCACAGTAGCCGAGTCTAATGCAAACAATGGCAATCCTAGTTTTGTCAGCGTTTGCCATTGATTTGTATTGGACTCGTGCGAGTAAACGCTGGGAAACTCGCAGAGTACCGAGTCCTGCTAGTCCCTTACTACTCGCCGAGTAACGAGTCCTAGCGAGTAGATTCGCCCATCCCTAATTAGCACTCAATGGTGGCTGAGTGTTTAACACTGTATACAGTGAGACAGTGGTTAGCACTTTATGGTGGCTCAGTGGTTAGCACAGTATGGTGGCTCAGTGGTTAGCAGTGTATATGGTGGGTCAGTGGTTATCACTGTACGGTGGCTCAGTGGTTAGCACTGTACGGTGGCTCAGGGGATAGCACTGAACAGTGGCTCAGTGGTTAGCACTGTACGGTGGCTCAGTGGTTAGCACTGTACGGTGGCTCAGTGGCTAGCACTGTACGGTGGCTCAGTGGTCAGCACTGTACGGTGGCTCAGTGGTCAGCACTGTATGGTGGCTCAGTCGTCAGCACTGTATGGTGGCTCAGTGGTCAGCACAGTATGGTGGCTCAGTGGTTAGCAGTGTATATGGTGGCTCAGTGGTTAGCACTGTACGGTGGCTCAGTGGTTAGCACTGTATGGTGGCTCAGTGGATAGCACTGTACGGTGGCTCAGTGGTTAGCACTGTACGGTGGCTCAGTGGTTAGCACTGTACGGTGGCTCAGTGGTTAGCACTGCACGGTGGCTCAGTGGTCAGCACTGTACGGTGGCTCAGTGGTCAGCACTGTATGGTGGCTCAGTGATCAGCACTGTATGGTGGTCTCAGTGGTCAGCACTGTAAGGTGGCTCAGTAGTCAGCACTGTACGGTGGCTCAGTGGTCAGCACTGTACAGTGGGCAGAGTGGTCAGCAGAGGATGGAGGGCAGAATGGTCAGCGGAGGATGGGGGAGCAGAGTGGTCAGCAAAGGCCAGGGGGGGCAGAGTGGTCAGCGAAGGCCGGGGGGGGCAGAGTGGTGAGCAGAGGCTGGGGGGGGCAGAGTGGTCAGCGGAGACCCGGGGGGGCAGAGTGGTCAGCGAAGGCTGGGGGGGCAGAGAGGTCAGCGGAGCCCGGGGGGCAGAGTGGTCAGCGGAGGCTGAGGGGCAGAATGGTCAGCAGAGGCCGGGGGGGCAGAGTGGTCAGCAGAGGCCGGGGGGGGCAGAGTGGTCAGTAGAGATCTGGGGGGGGCAGAGTGGTCAGCGGAGATCGGGGGAGGACAGAGTGGTCAGCGGAGATCGGGGGAGGACAGAGTGGTCAGCGGAGTTCGGGGGGGAGGCAGAGTGGTCAGCGGAGATCGGGGGGGCAGAGTGGTCAGCGGAGGCGGGGGGCAGAGTGGTCAGCAGAGGCCGGGGGAGGGGGGGGCAGAGTGGTCAGCAGAGGCCGTGGCGGGGGCAGAGTGGTCAGCGGAGGCCGGGGGAGCAGAGTGGTCAGCGGAGGCCGGGGGGTGGGGCAGAGTGCGGCGGCGACATACTTACTTCCATCGCCAGTGCCATCTTGCATGTCGCCACTCTGAACAGGGCAAAACCAAGATGGCGGGCGGGAAGTCTCGCGAAACTTCCCGACCGCCATCTTGGTTTCGCCATGTCCGGGGCGGTGACATTAAAGATGGCGGTCGGGAAGTCTTGCGAGGCGAGACTTCCCGGCCGCCATCTTGGTTTCGCTATGTACAGGGCGGCGACATGGAAGATGGCGGGCGGAGCAGCGAGAGGGAAGATGCAGGAAGACGGCGGAGTCGGACAAGAGAGGATGGCTGCGATCGGGTGTGTGGACGGGTGGTAAGTATAATTTCAGCGTGGAGGGGCAGAGCAGCACCTTAGAATCGGTAGTGGGGCAGTGAAAGTCCCTACTACCGACAAAGCGGCGGCCATATTAGTTAGGGTTAAAGCAACCTAAGCCATCTTCTGTCGAATGTGACGTCATAAACGTTACATAGTGACGGAAACTGGCTTAGGAGAATTATTAGATAGGATAGTCATATCTCTTTTCACTTGATAGTTCTAATATATTCCTATAAAAGGAACAATAGAAAGTATATCACATTCCCATCACATATCTAAATTATACTTGGTACCTAGACTCTTACCAGAGTAAACACAAGCAATTAATATGCTATTATATCCCCAGATGCCTCACCCAAGTATGACCTTCATGAGAAAATGAGAGAAACCAAATATTTCCCAGTAATCAACATCCTAATTGCTTGGCAGATGAAAAGAGAAATTACACTTGATGCTTTGAAGTGAGAACATTACCTGTGTACAAACAGAATGCATGAGGATTGGTGCCACCAGCCCAGTGCATGGTGACCCACAGTTCAGCACATCATAGTACTCTGAGATCACACTTAGCATCATAAAGGTTTACCACAGTCACTTAGATCTATTCAATAAAGAACTTCATTAGTGTATATATAAATTCTTATTATAGTGATAGTTTTTGTCTTTAAGTATTTCAATACTTTCTAAAAATTAAATTACCTAGTTGCATTAAAATTTTCTATAACAAAACTTTTTAGTTTTTTTTATAAAATATAAATTGACAAAGTAAGCAGAGATAATACATGGCTATGCTGAAACTGTCAACAACTGTTACAATATTTCAGCTAGTGTAAGAAAGTAGATGCAGCAATAGTCAAGACCCTAATGTAGAATATTTATATATACGGTATATTTTTGGTAGAGGTGAGTGGAGTTGAATTTCTTGAAATCCACAAGGTCAAGCAAAATTGTACAAAATGTGATCATCTTTGCTGTTATTACTTCAAAAAATAAAACATGTCCAACGCCATTTTACATAAGCTGCACACTCAGTGACAGGGTTATAGGAGTCAGGTATAGCGTGTCATAACCACTCCAACTTGCAACTCTGAACTGATAACGATCTTTGTGGTGGCTTAGCCCCCCATGGCTAAAGTCGCTCTGATTGGCAGTTGAGAATGAAACTGCCAATCAGAGAGAATCAGAGGGATTCACCCCTCCAGATCTGATTGGAGTTTTCCAATCAGATCTGGAGAGGTGGATTGGCAGGTACCCTCCCCTCCTCAGCCCCCCCTCCCGCTCGAGAGCTCATCTGGGGCCCCCCATGTCTCCCATCCACCCCACACTGCAATCTACCTGCCGGAGGGCTGCACCCACCAATGCACCCGCTGGTCAGCCACCTCTGCTCCATGTGGCTCCTCCTCTGCCGGGCTCCTCCTCCTCACCGGTGGATCATGAGTGAGGTAAGTATGAATGAATGGATAGATGGATAGATGGATGGATGGATGGGTGCATGGGTGCATGTATGGGTGGATGAATGGGTGCATGCATGGGTGGATGGATGGGTGCATGGGTGCATGTATGGGTGCATGGATGGGTGCATGGGTGGATGGATGGGTGCATGCATGGGTGGATGGATGGATGGGTGCATGGGTGCATGTATGGGTGGATGGATGGGTGCATGCATGGGTGGATGGATGGGTGCATGGGTGCATGCATAGGTGGATGGATGTGTGCATGGATTGATGTGTGCGTGCATGGATGTGTACGTGCATGGATGTGTGCGTGCATGGATGTGTGCATGCGTGGATGTCTCTGCATGCATGGATGTGTGCATGCATGGATGGATATGTGTGTGCATGGATGAATGTGTGCGTGCATTGATGTGTGCTTGCTTGGATGTCTGCATGCGTGGATGTGTGCGTGTGTGAATGTCTCTGCGTGCGTGGATGTCTCATTGTGCATGAATGTCTGTGTGCGTGGATGTGTGCATGCATAGATGTGTGCATGCATGGATGGATGTGTGTGTGCATGGATGTGTGAGTGGATGTCTGCAGTCATGGATGTGTGCGTGCGTGGATGTCTCTTCATGCATGGATGTCTGCATGCGTGGATGTCTGCAGTCTTGGATGTGTGCGTGCGTGGATGTCTCTGCATGCATGGATGTCTGCATGCATGGACGTCTGCATGCGTGGATGTTTGCGTGTGTGAATGTCTCTGCATGCGTCGATGTCTCTTTGTGCGTGGATGTCTCTGTGTGCGTGGATGCGTGCATTGATGTGTACGTGTGTGGATGTGTGTGTGTGGATGTCTCTGCGTTCGTGAATGTGTGCGTGTGTGGATGTGTGCATGCAGGGATGTCTCTGCGTGCGTGGATGTCTGTGTGCGTGGATGTGTGCGTGCATAGATGTGTGCATGCATGGATGGATGTGTGTGTGTGCATGGATGGATGTGTGCGTGCGTGGATGTCTGCAGTCATGGATGTGTGCGTGCGTAGATGTCTCTGCATGCATGGATGTCTGCGTGCGTTGATGTCTGCGTGCATAGATGTGTGCATGCATGCATGTGTGTTTGCATGGATGTGTGCATGCACAGAAGTGTGCATGCATGGATGGATGTGTGTGTGTGCATGGATGGATGTGTGCATGCGTGGATGTCTGCATGTGTGGATGTGTGCATGCGTGGATGTATCTGTGTGTATGATGTCTTTGCGTGCGTGGATGTGTGCGTGCATGGATGTGTGCATGCATGGATGTGTGTGTGCGTGGATGTGTGCATGCGTGGATGTGTGCGTGGATGTATGTGTGCATGCGTGCATGAATGTGTGCATGTGTGGATGCATGCATGGATGAATGGGTGCATGTGTGGATGGATGGGTGCGTGTGTGGATGGATGGGTGCAACAAGGGATCAAGTGTCCTCTTGTTGTAGTCTCTTGGATCATAGTCATGGTGCACTGTATGACAGATCATTGCCATACAATGCACCATAACGCTGACCCGAGAGACTGTATAACAGGGGTGGGCAGCTCCTGGCCTCAAGGGTCGCACACAGTCCAGGTTTTCTGACTATCCTTAGCATTTGACAGTTGGAATTGTCACCTGTGCAGGAGATTAAACTATCAACTGTAAAATGCTAAGGATATCCAGAAAACCTGGACTGTGTGCGACCCTCAAGGCCTGGAGCTGCCCACCCCTGCTGAAGAAAGAGAATAATTGATCCCTTGTTGCAATCTCTGGATGTAGCAGAGGCAATCGAGCATTGTGGGACCTTCACTGTGGACTGCATCTGAGGTGATTGAGTGTCGTGGGACCATTGCTTTGGACTACGTCGGATCTTTATAATAAAGATGGTGTCCGTATTTTGTTTGTGTTTTTTTTTCAAATAAAAAGATTTTTCTCTTTGTGGTGTATTTTTGACTATTTACTAGAGATTCCTAGTAAACAGGTCTAACATTGGCCCAACATTATGAATCTTGGGCTTAGCGCCAGCTGCCGATAAAAAAGCTGGCATTAACCCCTTAACTACCCAGTTTGCCACCAGCACCAGGGCAACTGGAAAAGCCTGGGTACAGCGCCAGAAAATGGCACTTCAATGAATGCACCAGTTTCTGGGGCGGCTGCGGGCTGCAATGTGCAGCATGGGGGGCCCAGAATGCTTGGGCCCCTCTATGTTGAGGATTCCAGCCCCCAGCAGCCAAGTTGTACCTGGCTGGGCCAAAAATATGGCGGAGCCCCACGTAATTTTTTTTCTAGAATTAGGTCTAGAAATAAAAAAAATGGATTTCGCTGTATTTTTGGTTCCCAGCCAGGTACAACGAGGCAGCTAGGGGTTGGTGGCAGTCCATAGCTGCCAAGTTGTACCTGGCTGGACCAAAAATATGGCGGACATCACATAATTATTTTTTCTAAAATCAGTTCTAGAAAAAAAAAAAAGGCCTTCCCTGTATTTTTGGTAGCCAGCCAGGTACAACTTGGCAGCTGGGGAGCTGGAATCCTCAGCGTGGTGATAAGCAAATGTTGTGGGCCCCCCACAATGCAAATTGCAAACCACAGCCACTCCAGAAAATAGCACATTCATTAGAGGGGCCATTTTCTGGTGCTGTACCCTAACTCTTCCTGTTGCCCTTGTGCTGGTGGCACACGGGTTCTGCATACACGTCATGGTGTCCGCTAACAATTTCAATGGAAAATTAGCTACAACTGATAGCCGAAACCATGTCGCATATGGAGAGCCCCTCCCTGTGTGCCTGAACATTGGAGCTCCCCACAAGTGACCATATTTTAGAAACAAGACCCCCAAGGAACTTATGTAGATGCATAGTGAGCATTTTGATCCCCCCAGGTGCTTCACAAATTGATCCATAATAGGGAAAAAGTACTTATTTTTCAAATACATTTTCTTTTTTCATTTTTACGGATCAATTTGTGAAGCACTTGGGGGTTCAAAGTGCTCACTATGCAGCTAGATAAGTTCCTTGGGGGGGGTCTCGTTTCCAAAATGGGGTCACTTGTCAGGGAGCTCAAATGTTTAGGCACACAGGAACTCTTCAAACGCGACATGGTGTCCGCTAACAATTTGAATGGAAAATTAGCTCAAATTGTTAGCGGACCCCATGTCGCGTTTGGAGAGCCCCTGTGTGCCTAAACATTGGAGCTCCCCCACAAGTGACCCCATTTTAGAAACTAGACCCCCCAGGGAACTTATCTATATGGATGGTGAGCATTTTGAACCCCCAGGTGCTTCACAAATTAATCTGTAAAAATGAAAAAAGAAAATTTTTGTGGAAAAAAAAGTACTATTTCATATTTACAGATCAATTTGTAAAGTACCTGGGGGTTCAAAGTGCTCACTATGCATCTAGATAAGTTCCTTGGGGTCTAGTTTCCAAAATGGGTTCACTTGTGGGGGAGGAGCTACAATGTTTAGACACACAGGGACTCTCCAAACGCGACATGGTGTCCGCTTACAATTTGAATGGAAAATTAGCTCAAATTGTTAGCGGACCCCATGTCGCATTTGGAGAGCCCCTGTGTGCCTAAACATTGAAGCTCCCCCACAAGTGACCTCATTTTGGAAATTAGACTCCCCTAGGGAACTTATCTAGATGGGTGGTGAGCACTTTGAACCCCAGATGTTTCACAAATTGATCCGTAAAAATGAAAAAGTACTTTTGTTTTCACAAAAATGTTCTTTTAGCCTAAATGTTTTCATTTTCACAAGGGCAACAGGATAAAATGCATCCTAAAATTTGTTGAGCAATTTCTCCTGAGTACACTGATACCTCATATGTGGTTATAAACAATCGTTTGGGTGGATGTCAGGGCTCAGAAGTGAAGGAGCGCCATTTCACTTTTTGAATGGAAAATTAGCTCCAAAAGTCAAATTGCTCTCTTTCCCTTCTGAGCCCTGCCGTGCGCCCAAACAGTGGATTATAACCACATTTGAGGTATCGGTGTACTCAGGAGAAATTGCCCAACAAATTTCAGGATCCATTTTATCCCATGTTGCCCATGTGAAAATGAAACAGTTGAGGCTAAAAGAACATTTTTGTTAGAAAAATTAAAATGTCAATTTTTTCCTTCCACGTTGCTTTAGATCCTGTGAAGGGTTAATAATCTTCTTGAATGTAGTTTTTAGTAGCTTGAGGGGTGCAGTTTTTGGAATGGTGTCACTTTTGGGTGTTTTCTGTCATGTACACCCCTCAAAGAGACTTCAAATGTGATGTGGTCACTAAAAAAATGGTTTTGTAAATTTTGCTGGAAAAATTTAGAAATTGCTGATGAACTTTGAACCCTTATAACTTCCTACCAAACATTTTTTTTTTCTAAAATTGTGCTGATGTGAAGTGGACATGTGGGAAATGTTATTTATTAACTGTTTTGTGTCACTTAACTCTCTGGTTTAGCAGAATAAAAATAAAAAATTTGAAAATTGCAACATTTTCAAAATTTTTGCCAAGTTTTTGATTCTTTCACAAATAAACGCAAAAATTATCGACCTAAATTTAATACTAACATGAAACCCAATATGTCACGAAAAAACTATCTCAGAATCGCTAGGATCCGTTGAAGTGTTCCAGAGTTATTACCTCATAAAAGGTCACTGGTCAGAATTGACAAAATTGCCAAGATCTTTAGGGTCAAAATAGTCTGGGTCATGAAGGGGTTAAAGTAAAGGAAGTTCATGACTGCTCTGTATTCCATTAGGTCCATTATCACACCTCAATTCATGTCAGCACCCGTAAAAGCTAGACCATTAGCAGTTCAGAGTTGCAAATTGGCACATAAGCTATAGAGACTTATATCATTGCACATGTGCAGTTTCAGCATCCTGAAATAAATAAAAGTGGATCGGGGGAAATCTTTAATGAAAGCCCCTCATACATGTTTTATATGCAGCAGCAGCAGCACCTTAATATTTTTTTTTCACAATGACAGCAAGCAAGGGTTAACCCCTTCACCCCTCAGACTGGTTTTACCTTAATGACTAAACTATTTTCTGCAATGCTGACTAGTGTCACTTTATGAGGTAATAACTCTGGAATGCTTCAACAGATCTGAGTGATTCTGAGATGAGTTTTTTTTTTGTGAAATATTGGACTTCATGTCATAGGTAAATTTAGGTCTATTATTTCTACATTTCTTTTTTTTTTAAATTAAATTTGGCAAAAATTTTGAAACTTGACATTTCATATGTTGCACCCCAGAGTCTGGTTGCCACTATGGCATTATCTCCCTCCGGGTGGTGATGTCATGCCTGGACACAAGCAGGGGTCTTCACATCAGGTAAACCCACAGCATGCGACACTTTTCCTGACTCCAGGCCTGATGGGAGAGCTCTAAACCTGGTTTCAGGGGAGCCTCCCTATAAATTCTGGTCTGGAGGGAAAGTTAGTCAGAAAGTCTGAGAAAGTCTGAGAGGAAGAACAGGACAGATGTCCTGGGAACTGGAGCAGTGTCAGGCTCGTCCCAGGACAGGAGTGAGCATGAAGGACCCATCAGAGAGGGTTTAAGGAAGTCGAGGAAAGAGCCTGGGGAGTGGAGCTACTGATGGGCTCACCCCAGAGCAGTGTGCCACAAATGGAAATCGGAGTCCGAGGCTGTGAGGGTAATCTAGGCCCAGCAGCAAATACTGAAGGATGGAAGATTTCAAGCACCTGAAAGCACAGCAGAGCACTAGAGCACAGGACCTCAGCCAGAGAAGAGGTGCCAGAGAAGGGCTCGAGCTGCCTGCCATGCGGGTGAGAGACTTGTCAGCAGGAAGAGAAGGCCACAGCTTAGCTACAGGCAGCATCAAGTTCCAACAATGAGGAGCGCAGAAGGGAGGCCTCAGAACTCACCATGTGAGGAGATCCTCAACTTGCTTTCAGGCCGCCCAGACTCACGGAACCACCTGTTGACAGTGTCCTGGTCTGCACCTTGGAACCAACAGTAAAGGTAAAGGCGACTGAAAACGCTTTGTCTATCGGTTATTCTGCACTCTCAGCCTGATAAGCCCAGGGCTAGGGGTACTCGGATACCGGACCTGGGTCTGATGGATTTAACTGGGGAAATCACGGGTGGTCTGGTTCCTGGTTCCGTGCCCTGGCTGTCATTTGTTAGACGGGGAAATATTTACAGGGATAAAGAGTACGTGACGCCACCTGTGGATACCGATAATTTAGGTACCGGCTCTGCAGGCTGACCACTGAGGTGATGATGGGTGCAGCTCAGTTTTGTCCAGCTCCCCACAGGTGGAGCTTTTACCTCAGGGCAGCGATGATTGAAGAGGATTAGGGGATGAGGGGAGTAGTTGTTCTTACCCCTCCGGTGAGACGATGATGATGCTGAGGCCATCCGGTTGCAGGCGCGAAGAAACACAGAGACCGATTCAACTTCAACTACTTTTTACTGGTACCGGCAGATGTTATTGAGAACACGCTACAGTCTGGTTTAACGGGTAGTAGTTGTCGGTACAGGGTACCCCTATGGAGTCTCAAGATGTTCCTTTCTTTAAGTCTCTCGGGGTCTAATTCTGCCCTTCCTCTATTTAACCACCCTTGCAGAGCTCTCCCGCCAGTCCCCTGGCCTTATACGATGAAGCACGGATTTTCCTTTACCGGTACAGACGGGAATGTCACCAAGCCACTGGAATCCGGACCGATACTCCTGTAATCTTGGACCGATTTTGGGCCTGAGGGGCGAGGTACCTTCTTGTGGCTCCTATGGCTACCCAGTGATTATGGGCCCGCGGCTCATCAGTTTGCGGTCAGGGATGAACCGCTGTCCGCCTCGGCTTCCGTGTTGGTGGTGTTCCCCAGACTAAACCAGCCGGCTCCAACCGGTGCTGGTCCGTCTCCTGCTGTCCTGGGTCCCCCTCCTGGAGTTGGGTAATCCCTCCTGTCGCAGAGCTGTCAGGCGCGTCCTGACTGACTGCCTTCCCAGCACTCACTGAACTAACTGATTCCTCCCCTCAGGCCTTGATCTTTTAAATGGAATCTGGCTTAAGGCAGCCAGTAGAGCTTCCCCTTCAGGTCTGGGGTGGAAGGTGTTGTGTGCTGTGTGTACCAAGGTGTAAATCCCTCCTTGCACCGGTGGATCCTGTGGCAATCCCCTGCAGGGGTGCCACAAGTCCTGCACCCTACCGGCCTACCACTGCCATAAACTTTACCAGTTGCCCTGGGGAACCACTCCACCCGTGGGGAGAGACAAAACCATAGCTGCTATTGCAACATCTCCAGAGGTCCCGCACCACAGAGCCAAATAGCTGAACGCCATGGGTGGCGTCATGACACCTGTCCACTAAACCGCTACCCCTCAAGATTTCCTTTTAATAGGACTGATCCCTAGGGTCACAGAGCCGGATATCGACCCCTGCAGCTCCCCGAGAAGTGCCAAAGCCCGGGCTCCGAGTACCTCATGGCCCTGAGGCACATCACATACATATCAACGTTACATCACCACAATTTTGAAAACTGTTCTTTTTGTTAGAAAGTTAGAAAGATTCAAAATTCACCAGCAATTTCTCATTTTTCCAGAAAAAACTATGAAGCCACTTTTTATAGGGACTACATCACATTTGAAGTTACCTTGACGGGCCTACTTGATAAAAAAATACCCAAAAGTGACACTATTCCAAAAACTGCACCCCTCAAGCTATTCAAAACCACATTCAAGACGTTTATAAACCATATAGGTGCGTCACAGGAACTAAATCATCATGGAAGGAAAAAATGAACATTTTATTTTTTTCCAGCAAAAATGTTACTTTAGCCTGAAATATTGCATTTTCACAGAAGGGTAACAGGAGAAAATGGACACTAAACTTTGTTATGCAATTTCTGATACCTGATATGTGGTCGAAAATCACTGTTTGGGCACATAGTACATCTCAGAAAGGAAGGAGCAACATTGGCTTTTTGAATGGGAATTTAGCTAGAATTATTAGGTGACGCTATGTCACATTTAGAGGGCACCTGGAACTTATCTATATGTGTGGTGAGAACTTACAGCCCCCAGCTGCTTCATTTATTGAGCAGTGAATATGAAATAGAACTTTTTTTCCACAAAAATGTTCTTTTAGCCTCAATTTTTTCCATTTTTACAAGGGTAACAACGTTAAATGGACCCCTAAATTTGTTGTAAAATTTGTCCAATGTATGCTGATTCCCATGTGTGGTGGAAACCACTGTTTCGGTGCATGTCAGTGCTCGAAAGGAAAGGAGTGACGTTTTGGAGCAGATTTTGAATGGAATGGTCTGCAAGTGTCATGTCACGATTGGTTAGCCCTTGGTGCACCTAAACCATAGAAATCCCCCAGAAGTGACACAATTCTGAAAAGTAAACCCCCCTAAGGAAATTATCTCTCTAAGCTCTGCAACCTCCAAATATTTTAGTATATGTATCACAAAAGTTTTATTTATTAAGCAAGATGAATGAAAAAACACAAACAGTTTAAAACTAATTAAAATAGCCAGAACATTAGCTATAACACTCCACTTGGAAAATCTTCCAAGGGAGACCTCTTGATTATTTACAGGCACGAAAAACAGACAGAGAAAGTAACACCGAAACCAGATTTGATATAACGCTGTCAATCATAAAATATCAAACACTATACACTTGGGGACTATTGTCCTGACTACTGCATTTGACATAGCTGGAATCTTACTTACTTAATAAGGGTTCACTGCATGTATAGTACCAGTCAGGACCGGGTTTGCCAGAGTCAATGCAGCATAATAGCAGGAGATAGGGTGCGTTACGCTGCCTGTGCCTGGCAGCTTCGTCAGGGGAACTTAACCTTTATATACCTCTCTAAGGAGATAAACTAATAGTGGGGGTCACTCCTTGGTTAGTTACATACCAAAATTAAATTTGGTGAATAAGATACTATGGCTAATCAGCAAACATTGGGTGCTGTTTACTAACCTTGCTTTGCACTTATAAAACAGAAAAAAACAGCACTGTTGCGCCACACCACTAAATTTCACCACAATGTTGTTCTATTAAATGAACACAAACCTTTCTAGGTTGTGCACGAATCCGCACAACCAGATTAAGCGTATAGGAAAATAGGGTCCATAAGGTTGATAATCATCAGTCTTCTGTATAAAGAGAAGATATTTTACGCTCCTTGAGTTGGTAGAAATCACTTGCTTCTCTCCTCATAGCCGGCTGATCATGTGATGGACACAGATGGACTTTGGATGATGTACTGCCAAGTCCTGTGGACTTGTCCAAGCAGCTCGCTACACCGCGCTCCCTGAAGGGAGAATAAGTACGAATGATAAAAGGAGCGGTGTTAGAATGTGGCGGTGTTTGTGTGTCGAAACACGTTGTGGTTGCACCCTGCAGCTTTGTGTAATAAACCTAAGGTAAATCTATGAAGGCTTGATCTTGTGTTACCTAGCGCCGCATTATAACACTGCTCCTTTTATCATTCTTGCTTTGCACTTGGTAGTGACCTTTGGATACCTATGCTTTGTACAGGTTATTTCTTGGGGATACCTCATGTACCATAATCCTACTTATATGAAATGTCTTTGGAATTTTGTTGATATCAGTGTATCTTCTCTGAATGACTGTATGAACCCTTTACATCTGGTTCCATGCCTCATTTAAACTATCAGGCCATATAAGTTCCATGACTGCTGTATTATAGCAATTGCAATTGGTTATATGCCCCTCTTCTATGGTATTAACCCCTTTGAACACCCCACACAATACACTCCATATGGGTAATAAGATCTTGTGAATCTCATGTTTGATATTTTATGATTGACAGTGTTATATCAAATCTGGTACCAGTGTTACTTTCTGTGACTGTTTTCCGTTTCTGTAAATATCAGAGAGGTCTCCCTTGGAAGATTTTCCAAGTGGAGTGTTATAGCTAATGTTCTGGCTATTTTAATTGGTTTAAGGCTACGTTCACCCATTGCGTATTTTGCCGCGTTTTTTTACGCGCGCTTTTCAAAATACGCAATGTGCCTTTTGTCTGCCTGCAAAGTGAATGGGAAATTCACTTTGCAGTGCAGACATTGCGTAAAAATACGCACTGCGTTTTCCGGGAGAAAGCGCAGCTCCGTAAACAATTGATATGTCAATTGTTTACGTAGCTACTTCTGCGTATTCTCCCAGAGGGGAGGAAGAATCCTGCTTCCTCCTCCCCTCTTTGACAGCTGTGGCCGCCCATTAGATTTCACAGTGTATTAATATACACTGTGAAATCTAAATTAAACAAAAGCAAGTGAATGTAAAATAAAAAAGAATCAATACTTCACCAGTCTGACGCCTTTTCCGGTGTTCGGTCTCCGGTGCCAAGTGAGATGTCTTCTGCCAGGACCTGTGGTGACGTCAGAGGGGCGTTCCCGGGCACTCGCGGTCATGTGATACATATCACATGACCGCGAACAGCCAATCAGCGCTGGGAACGCCCCGGGAACTCCCCCCTCTGACGTCACCCCAGGTCTTCTCAGTACACCTCTTACTTGGAACCGGAGAGCGGCAGAAGACACCAGACAGCGGGAAAAGGCGTCGGACAGGTGAAGTATTCATTCTTTTTTATTTTCCATACATTTGCCTCTGTTTAATTTAGATTTCACAGTGTATATTAATACACTGTGAAATCTAATGGGGCTGTCACAGAGGGGAGGAGGAAGCAGGATTCTTCCTCCCCTCTGTGACATCACTGCACTTTCTGGAGTAAAGAAAGCGCAGTGTGTGAAAGCCCCTGCGTATTTTGTTGCAATTTTTTGCGCGGCCGAAAAACGCGGCAAAAAGCGTGCGCAAAAAAGCGCAGCAAAATACGCAAATGTGTGAACGTAGCCTTAAACTGTTTGTGTTTTTTTCCTTCATCTTGCTTAAAAAATAAAACTTTTGTGATACATATACTACAATATTTGGAGATTGCATCGCTTTTTTAAGACTTTCTTTTTATTTCCCTCAAATGTCTTTTATTGGTCTAGCGATCCCTATTACTATCTTATATTACTGGTGGTGCCCTCCCCTTTCCCTATATTTATCTCTGTAAGCTCAGCACTGCATTTGCACAGTTCTTACTTCCGGACGCCAGGATCTTGGCGCCAGATGATTACTTACAGGTACACTTGATTATTGCCTAACATATCTAATTATGTAGCACATATAAAGACACTTTCTGTACCAGCACATTGACCCTCTACCCGGAGGAAGCCACCAGGAGTGGTGACACGTGTTGGGTCCTGGGGCATTAGTCCACAGCTGTGATCTGCTTACTACGGTCTTGGTCTTTGTGGTGACATAAGGCTCCTTACTGCCTTAATGTCTACTGCTTTGATGCATATATTCCTTTAGTTCCTTACCCTGTAAACCCGTGATTTTTCTTTGCTTAAGTGGCGCCCCTGCGGCCAGGAGGCCACAAAGGGAACTGCAGCCAAGAAGGTAGGATCGACAGTTGCACCCCAACACCCCCACAGATAGCCCATACAACCACTAGAGAGCAGCAGCACCCAACCCGGAGCCCGGGAACTCTAGGCGGGAAAGGGGTGGTGGGTTTAGAGACAGTGGGTGGGCCAACAAGCAGGTCAGGTGACAGAGGGTAGATATAGATGAGGGGAGGAGAAAGGAGTCAATAGGCCGAGGTAGGCTGAGATGAAAAGACAGAAACACACGTCCTGGAAGAGTGGGGTGGAAGGAATGCAGAATCTGGAGAGCCAGTGCGAGCCACAGAGAGAAAGCATATCCGGAGCCAGCACCCCAGGAGTGTGAGGGACGAGAAGGCCAGTGACACTGGGTCCTAGAACCACGGCTGAGACGGCAGACTGCAGGCAGAGTAGCCCTCCTATTGAACCCAAAGACACGGTTAGAAGGAGCGTGGTAGAGCCTCACCTGGGAGGACTATTGGAGGCTAGGCTAGCAGCAGAGTGTCGGCTCTGAAGGGGACCGATGATCCACCCGGTATCCCCAGACAACCGACGGGGGGCTCTAGTTACACATTAAGGTTCCCACCCCAAAGGACGGGCAGCTCAATGGCAACCACGAGGGCCCACAGGGGTCCGAGCCACCGCCATACCGTCCGGAGACATGCACACCAAGTGAAGAAGAGAGAGTCAAAAGCCTGGAAAGGACAGAGAACGAGTGAGGGGTCATAGAGAGGAACAACCTGGCTGCAGGGAGTAAAGGAACCCGGAGGGGAAAGTTGTGCCCGTGTAAAGACTTGTAAAACTGTAACTGAACTGTACTGAGAGAAAGCTGAGAAGTAAACACGGTGAACCCTGACTCTGACTCCCTCGCATGATTCTCCCTGCACATGATTCCCTCCAAGCAGGTTTGCAGGAGATTACAACCTGGAGAGCCACAGCTTGTCAGCTCTGAACGCTGAAGGAGGATTTCTGCAGCATCAGGACAGTAAGCGCACTGCACCCAGCACCAGCC
This sequence comes from Allobates femoralis, assembly GCA_033576535.1. Lineage (NCBI taxonomy): Eukaryota > Metazoa > Chordata > Amphibia > Anura > Aromobatidae > Allobates > Allobates femoralis. The sequence continues at coordinate 193,806,527 of JARQOC010000002.1, forward strand.
TGCATCACACCCTACACCATAGACTATATTATCACTGCCCTGGGGAATCCAGTTCTACCCGCGGAGAACTATTCCAACTTAGCTGCCATTACATCATCTCTGGAGGTCCTGCAGCAGCGGTGGTCCCACTACTGACCACACACCGTGTGTGGCGTCACGACTGACATTATCCCCTGTAAATATTCCCCTTATTGTTGCCAGGCCCAGGACACGGTCCAGACTAGGACCACCCGTGACATCCCCAGTAGCAGACCCGGTCCGGTACCGAGTACCCCGTCCCAGTGGGCTTGCCACTTATAGCCATTCCTTGCATCAGTATAGTTCCAATATCTACACTGGTTTGTGATAGGTATAGGGCATTTTAAAGCTCTTTCACTATACAGACATTGCTTTGCTTTTGCTCCCTTAATATTGCATTTATCTAGGCTGTTTTCATCTACAATTTTTGCATGCCGAGAGATGTTAGGGTTTTGCTCTTAAATCTCTGTTTGTATAGACACAACCCTGTCTATAAGTGCATATATCTATGTAACTTATATCCATTCACTAGTCAGTTGTCTATTTTTTGTCAGGGCATTGATCTAACATACATGAAGATTTTGAGTGCTTTACCTCTTCACTCCGGTTTCTTTGACATTAGTTTATTGCAAATAAACTGTGTGATAAGTTGCTTTTATATCTAAACTAGTAAAAAGCCCTGATGCTATCGCATCGGGAGTGGGATGACATGAAGATGGGGGCGGGCTGTTTGGCATTGGGGGCAGCAGCTGTCACTTCACCCTATGGGGCATCAGCAGGGGCAGTTTGGGGAGTGAGGGCATGTGGGGGGGGTAAGAGGGGTGAGCAGGGGCAGTGTGGGATGAGTGGGGAGGTGAAAGGGGTAAACAGCGGCAGTGTGGGGTGAGTGGGGGCTGAGCATGGACAGTGTGGGGTGAGTGGGGGCAGTAGCAGGGGCAGTGTGGGTGAGTGGGGGTTGAGTAGGGGCAGTGTGGGTGATTGGGGGCAGTTGGGGGCATGAGCAGGAGCAGTGTGGGAAGTGAGGGCATGTGAGGGGTAAGAGGGGTGAGCAGGGGCAGTGCGGGTGAGTGGGGGGGTAAGCAGGGGCAGTGTGGGTGAGTGGGGGCAGTGCGGGTGAATAGGGGGGTAAGCAGGGACATTGTGGGTGAGTTGGGTGGGCTATGCAGGGGCAGTGTGGGTGAGTGGGGGCAGTGTGGGTGAGTAGGGGGGTAAGCAGGGGCAGTGTGGTTGAGTGGGGTGGGCTATGCAGGGGCAGTGTGGGTGAGTGGGAGCAGTGTGGGTAAGTAGGGGGTAATCAGGGGCAGTGTGGGGAGTGAGTGAGGGCGTAGGGGGGTAAGAGGAGTGAGCAGGGGCAGTGTGGGTGAGTGGGGGGCTATGTAGGGGCAGTGTGGGTAAGTGGGGGCAGGGTGGGTGAGTAGAGGGTAAGCAGGGGCAGTGTGGGTAAGTAGGGGCAGTGTGGGTGAGTAGGGGGCTATGTAGGGGCAGTGTGGGTAAGTGGGGGCAGGGTGGGTGAGTGGGGGGTAAGCAGGGGCAGTGTGGGTGAGTGGGGGGCTATGTAGGGGCAGTGTGGGTAAGTGGGGGCAGGGTGGGTGAGTAGAGGGTAAGCAGGGGCAGTGTGGGTAAGTAGGGGCAGTGTGGGTGAGTAGGGGGTAAGCAGGGGCAGTGTGGGGAGTGAGTGAGGACATACGGGGGTAAGAGGAGAGAGCAGAGGCAGTGTGGGTGAGTGGGGGGTAAGCAGGGGCAGTGTGGGTGATTGGGGGCAGTTGGGGTGGTGAGAGGGGTAAGCAGGGTGTATGGGTGAGTGGGGGGGTAAGCAGGAGCAGTGTGGGTGAGTGGGGGCATGTGGGGGAGGTGAGAGGGGTAAGCAGGTACAGAGTGGGGGCATGAGCAGGGGCAGTGTATGGAGTTAGGGCATGTGGGGGGTAAGAGGGGTGAGTAGGGGCAGTGCGGGCGAGTGGGGGGTTAAGCAGGGCAGTGTGGGTGAGTGGGGGCAGTGTGGGTGAGTAGGGGGTAAGCAGGGGCAGTGTGGGGAGTGAGGGCATAGGGGGGGTAAGAGGAGTGAGCAGGGGCAGTTGTGGGTGAGTGGGGGTAAGCAGGGGCAGTGTGGGTGAGTGGGGTGGGCTATGCAGGGGCAGTGTGGGTGAGTGGGGGCAGTGTGGGTGAGTAGGGGGTAAGCAGGGGCAGTGTGGGTAAGTAGGGGCAGTGTGGGTGAGTAGGGGGTAAGCAGGGCAGTGTGAGGAGTGAGTGAGGACATTCGGGGGTAAAGGAGTGAGCAGGGGCAGTGTGGGTGAGTGGGAGGTAGGCAGGGGCAGTGTGGGCGAGTGGGGGCAGTGTGGGTGAGTAGGGAGTAATCAGGGGCAGTGTGGGGAGTGAGTGAGGGCATAGGGGGGTAAGAGGAGTGAGCAGGGGCAGTGTGGGTGAGTTGGGTGGGCTATGCAGGGGCAGTGTGGGTGATTGGGGCAGTTGGGGGGGTGAGAGGGGTAAGCAGGGTGTATGGGTGAGTGGGTGGTAAGCAGGAGCAGTGTGGGTGAGTGGGGGCATGTGGGGGAGGTGAGAGGGTAAGCAGGTACAGAGTGGGGGCATGAGCAGGGGCAGTGTGTGGAGTGAGGGCAGTTGGAGGGGTAAGAGGGGTGAGCAGGGGGAGTGCGGGTGAGTGTGGAGGGGTAAGCAGGGGAGTGTGGGTGAGTGGGCGGCAGTGTGGGTGAGTAGAGGGGTAAGCAGGGGCATTGTGGGTGAGTTGGGTGGGCTATGCAGGGGCAGTGTGGGTGAGTGAAGGCAGTGTGGGTGAGTAGGGGGGTAAGCAGGGGCAGTGTAAGTGAGTGGGGTGGGATATGCAGGGACAATGTGGGTGAGTGGGGGCAGTATGGGTGAGTAGGGGGTAAGCAGCGGCAGTGTGGGGAGTGAGGGCATAGGGGGGGTAAGAGGAGTGAGCAGGGGCAGTGTGGGTAAGTGGGGGCAGTGTGGGTGAGTAGGGGGTAAGCAGGGGCAGTGTGGGGAGTGAGTGAGGACATACGGGGGGTAAGAGGAGTGAGCAGGGGCAGTGTGGGTGAGTGGGAGGTAAGCAGGGGCAGTGTGGGTGATTAGGGGGGTAATCAGGGGCAGTGTGGTGAGTGAGTTAGGACATAGTGGGGGTAAGAGGAGTGAGCAGGGGCAGTGTGGGTGATTGGGGGGTAAGCAGGGGCAGTGTGGGGAGTGAGTGAGGACATGGGGTGTAAGAGGATGAGCAGGGGCAGTGTGGGTGAGTGGGGGGTAAGCAGGGGCAGTGTGGGTGAGTGGGGGGTAAGCAGGGGCAGTGTGGGTGATTGGGGGGTAAGCAGGGGCAGTGTGGGGAGTGAGTGAGGACATGGGGGGTAAGATGAGTGAGCAGGGGCAGTGTGGGTGAGTGGGGGTTAGCAGGGGCAGTGTGGGGAGTGAGTGAGGACATAGGCAGGGTAAGAGGAGTGAGCAGGGGCAGTGTGGGTGATTGGGGGGTAATCAGGGGCAGTGTGGGGAGTGAGTGAGGGCATAGGCAGGGTAAGAGGAGTGAGCAGGGGCAGTGTGGGTGATTGGGGGGTAATCAGGGGCAGTGTGGGGAGTGAGTGAGGGCATAGGCAGGGTAAGAGGAGTGAGCAGGGGCAGTGTGGGTGATTGGGCGGTAAGCGGGGGCAGTGTGGGTGCAAATCTCATCTCAGCCCCGCCGCCCCTGTAGCCTTAGTTGAGGGGCAGGGGGGTGGTAGCAGACTGCAGCCCCGCCGGGCCTGCAGCGTACAATGACAGTGCGCCGCCACCGGCTGTGCCATCATACCGGGGGTCGCACCGTCTGTCATGAAGGCGGCCGCTGATGGTGGCGACGCCCATGCTGGTGGGATAAAGGAGTCCCTGCGGCAAGATGTAATATCCAAGATCGTGCCGAAATCTCGCTAGATTTTGGACGCCATCTTGGAAATTACATGTCGCCGCAAGGACACCGCTAGTCCAGCTGCATGGCATCACCGAGGCCCCAGCGGTGATAGTGCAGCGAAGGCAGCGGAGACATCGCGGAGGCCGCGAGGTGGCTAGCGATGAGGCTATTACATAATCGCTCGCGGCGGGGGCGGACGGGTGGGCAGCGGAGACGGCGGGTGGGCAGCGGAGACAGCTCGCGCGCGCGCAGTGCCGCAGAGGATTGTGGGATTCGGCTACAGTGGCCGAATCCCAAACTCCCGATTATGTAAATAGACTAGTAAAAAGGCCCGATGCAATTCCATCGGGAGCGCGGTGAAATGAATTGTGTGTATACAGGCGGGTCAGTGGATAGCACAGTATACAGGCGGCTCTGTGGGTAGCAGAGTATACAGGCGGGTCAGTGGGTAGCAGAGTATACAGGCGGGTCTGTGGGTAGCAACGTATACAGGCGGCTCTGTGGGTAGCAGAGAATACAAGCGGCTCTGTGGGTAGCAGAGTATATACAGGTGTCTCTGTGGCTCGCAGAGTATACAGGCAGCTGCGTTGGTAGCAGAGTATATACAGGTAGCTCTGTGGGTAGCAGAGTATACATTCAGCTGCGTGGGTAGCAAATTATATAGGCAGCTGCGTGGGTAGCAGAGTATATACAGGTAACTCTGTGGGTAGCAGAGTAAACAGTCAGCTGCATGGGTAGCAGAGTATATACAGGCAGCTCTGTGAGTAGCAGAGTATACAGCCGGCTGCGTGGGTAGCAGAGTATATACAGGTAACTCTGTGGGTAGCAGAGTATACAGTCAGCTGCGTGGGTAGCAGAGTATACAGGCAGCTGTGTGGGTAGCAGAGTATATACAGGTAACTCTGTGGGTAGCAGATTAAACAGTCAGCTGTGTGGGTAGCAGAGAATATACAGGCAGCTCTGTGAGTAGCAGAGTATACAGCCGGCTGTGTGGGTAGCAGAATATATATAGGTGTCTCTGTGGGTCAGAGAGTATACAAGCAGCTGTGTGGGTAGCAGAGTATATACAGGTAGTTCTGTGGGTAACAGCTTTGTGGGCGTGATGGCGACCTTAATGGGCGTCCTGGTGGGTGGAGAGGTGATGTGACGTAATGGCTGTCACCACCGACTTCTTCTATGAGAGCTGCGTACTTCTAGAGTGGAGGAAATAGGGGCGTGTCCTTGCTGTGAGGTAAATTTCGTGAATGCGCATGTGCGGTGACAGATGGTTACTGCGCTCGTGCGGGTGTGAATGGCGTTGCAACTGTGCCTGGTGTGACTGCGGCTGGTGGTAGCGCGCGAGCGCGCCATCGCTTGTGGGGCTGTGAATGGTGACGTAACCGTTGGGGACGTGACTGTGGCTTGCAAGCGCGCCACCGCTTGCTGGTCTGAGTCTGTGAATAGCGGCTCGCGAAGGCGCTGCGTGCCATCGCTCGCGACGGTGCCGCGGTGCATGCCGGAATAGCGGTACAACATTGGTGATTATATATATAGATACCTACAGCAGTACCGGTGTGCAGCGGTGTCAGTGTGCAACGATGGCGAAATCCAGGAGGGGGCCAGGGGACAGCGGCCAGGAGGGGGCCAGGGAAGAGCGGCCGGGTGCGGGCAGGAAGGGGCTGGTGAAGAGTGGGCAGGTGCGGTTAGGAGAAGGCCAGGGAACAGCGGCCGGGTGCGGGCAGGAGGGGGGCCCCTCATGGGGCACCCAACCGCTGTTCCCCTACCCCCTCCTGCCTGCAGCAGAGTGCTTAGTAGAGTATGCAGGGCTCATGGGTTAGCAGAGTATATGGGGGCTCAGTGCTTTGCAGACTTTACGGCGGCTCATTGGTTAGCAGAGTATATGGGGGCTCAGTGTTTAGCAGAGTATACGCTGGCTCAATAGTTAGCACTGGATACGGAGCGTCAGTGGTTAGCACTGTATAGTGGGTCAGTGGTTGGCACTGTATATTGTGGCTCAATAGTGAGAACAGTAATGTGGCTGAATGGTTAGCACTGTATATGGTGAGTCAGTGATTAGGACTGTACGGTGACTCAGTGGTTGGCACTGTATATGGTGGCTCAGTGGTTAGCACAGTATGGTGGCTCAGTGGTTAGCACTGTATATGATGGCTCAGTGTTTAGCACTGTATATGGTGGCTTAGTGGTTAGCACTGTATGGTGGCTCAGTGGTTAGCACTGTATGGTGGCTCAGTGGTTAGCAAAGTATGGTAGCTCAGTGGTTAGCACAGTATATAGTCGCTCAGTGGTTAGCATTGCACGATGGCTCAGTGGTAACCACTGTAAGGTGTCTCAGTGGTTAGCACTGTATGGTGGCTCAGTGGTTAGCACTGTATGGTGGCTCAGTGGTTAGCAAAGTATGGTGGCTCAGTGGTTAGCACAGTATATAGTCACTCAGTGGTTAGCATTGCACAATGGCTCAGTGGTAACCGCTGTAAGGTGTCTCAGTGGTTAGCACTGTATGGTGGCTCAGTGTTTAGCAAAGTATGGTGGCTCAGTGGTTAGCACAGTATATAGTCGCTCAGTGGTTAGCACTGTACGGTGGCTAAGTGTTTAGCAAAGTATCGTGGCTCAGTGGTTAGCACTATATGGAGGCAGAGTGGTTAAGTCAGTATAGAGGGTGCGTGGTTAGCACTGTATATGGTGGCTCAGTGGTTAGCACTGTATAAGGTGGCTCAGTGGTTAGCACTGTAGACAGTGACTCAGTGATTAGAGTACTATGGTGGCTGAGTGGTTAGCACTGTTTATGGTGGATGAGTGGTTAGCACTGTATACGGTGGCTGAGTGGTTAGCACAGTATACGCTGGCTCAGTGGTTAGCACTGTATACGGTGACTCAGTGGTTAGCACTTTATGGTGGCTAAGTGGTTGGCAATGTATATGGTAGCTCAGTGGTTAGCACAGTATGGTGGCTCAGTGGTGAGCAGTGTATATGGTGGCTCAGTGGTTAGCACAGTATGAGTGCTCAGTGGTTGGCAATGTATACGGTGGCTCAGTGGTTTGCATAGTGTGATGACCCTGTGGTTTGCACATTGCAGTGACTCAGTGGGTTGCAGAGTGTGGTGGCTCAGTGGTTAGCACTGCGCGGTGGCTCAGTGGTTAGCGCAGCATGGAGGCAGAGTGGTCAGCGCAAGATGAAGGCAGAGTGGTCAGCGCAAGATGGGGGCAGAGTGGTCAGTGCAGGATGGGGACAGAGTGGTGAGCGCAGGATGGGGCAGAGTGGTGAGCGCACGATGGGGGCAGAGTGGTGAGCGCAGGATGGGGGCAGAGTGGTCAGCGCAGGATGGGGGCAGAGTGGTCAGCGCAGGATGTAGGCTGGGTGGTCAGCACAGGATGGCGGCTCGGTGGTCAGCACAGGATGGAGTGGTCAGCGCAGGATGGAGGCAGAGTGGTGAGCGCAGGATGGAGGCAGAGTGGTCAGTGCAGGATGGTGGCAGAGCGGTCAGTGCAGGATGGTGGCAGAGTGGTCAGCGCAGGATGGTGGCAGAGTGGTCAGCACAGGATGGAGGCAGAGTGGAGAGCGCAGGATGGAGGCAGAGTGGAGAGCGCAGGATGGAGGCTCAGTGGTCAGCATAGGATGGAGGCTCAGTGGTCAGCGGTGGATGGAGGGTCAGTGGTCAGCGCAGGATGGGGGGCCAGTGGGTGGTCAGTGCAGGATGGAGGGCCAGTGGGTGGTCAGCGCCGGATGGAGGGCCAGTGGGTGGTCAGCGCAGGATGGAGGGCCAGTGGGTGGTCAGCGCAGGATGGAGGCTCAGTGGTCAGCGCAGGATGGAGGGCCAGTGGGTAGTCAGCCCAGGATGGAGGGGCAGTGGTCAGCGCAGGATGGAGGGCCAGTGGTCAGCGGCGGATGGAGGGTCAGTGGTGAGCGCAGGATGGAGGGGGAGTCAGTGGTCAGCGCAGGATGGAGGGCCAGTGGATGGTCAGCGCAGGTTGGAGGGCCAGTGGGTGGTCAGCGCAGGATGGAGGCTCAGTGGTCAGCGCAGGATGGAGGGCCAGTGGGTGGCCAGCGCAGGATGGAGGGCCAGTGGTCAGCGGCGGATGGAGGGTCAGTGGTGAGCGCAGGATGGAGGGCCAGTGGGTGGTCAGCTCAGGATGGGGGGCCAGTGGGTGGTCAGCGCAGGATGGAGGGCCAGTGGGTGGTCAGCGCAGGATGGATGGCCAGTGGGTGGTCAGCGCAGGATGGAGGGCCAGTAGGTGGTCAGCGCAGGGTGGAGGGCCAGTGGGCGGTCAGCGCAGGATGGAGGGGCAGTGGTCAGCGCAGGATGGATCCCCCCTGCCATCCTGTCTGAGCCGCAGCCGGTGTTGAAAAGGCAGCAAGTAATGAGCTGTCATGTGATAGGCGGGCTGAAGAGCCTGTCGCATGACCGCTGATTACTGGGTGAGACGGAGCGGCGGGTGAGACGGGGACGGGGAGGGGTAATGGAGAGGTGGGGGGCCACAATGGAGCTGTGGGGGCGCGCAATGGAGCGGAGGGGGCGCGCAATGAAGCGTGGGGGGCGCGCAAAAAAGCGGGGGATCGCGCAATGGAGCGGGAAGAGGAGGGAATGGAGCAGCGGGTAGCGGTGGGATGGTCCCTGCGGCGACATGTAATATCCAAGATGGCGCCGAAATCTCGCGAGATTTTGGACGCCATCTTGGAAATAACATGTCGCCGCAAGGAACCGCTACTGCAGCTGCATGGCGTCACAGAGGCCCCCCTCAGTGATAGAGCAGCGAGGGGCAGCGGATACCTCGCGGAGGCTGTGAGGCGGCTCGCGATGACGCAATGCGTCATCGCTTGCGGCGGGGCGGACAGGTGGGCAGCGGAGACTGCTCGCAGTGCCGCAAGGGATTCTGGGATTCAGCTACAGTGCCCGAATCCCAAACTCCCGAATATATAAGTAGATTACCTAACTTAGGCTAGGGTCACATCTCTGTTTTTCTTTTTAAATCCTGATCCGGTTTTGAGCTTTCAAAAAGCTCAAAACCGGACCAGGAAACGCTCCTCATAGGAGCCTATGCTAAACACCAGGTTGCTTCACAAGCAATCTGGTGTCCGTCTCCAGCACTGCAGCCTGCATTAAAAATCATGCAGGCTGCAGTTTTCGGAGCCGTTCTATGATCCGCTCTGCAGTACCCGGATTGCTCGGATGTGTAATCCTGAGCAGTGCGGCTACTGCATAGTTTGCTTATCCCGGCTATTGCCGGCATGAGCAAACTGTACTATCAATTGTAAACAGTGAAATTTAATAAATAAAAGAATGCTTGAGGTCTCTAGGGGGGCTTAGTCCCCCTAGAGACCGGCTGCCCACTCCGGTGGGCTTCTCCTACAATGCTCCCATGCCATGGGCTCCTCCGAGCTCCGTACATGTCCCCCAAACTCCCCCCCCCGTATCTCTAAAGAGGGGTGACTGCACCCTTTTGTATAGTTATTCTTGTATGTGGCATAAACAAAGTATTAAAGTATAGATTATAGCTTATAGTTACGTGTTTTTGTAGGTAGTTTCCTTCGCAATCCATAGGCGGGGCTGTGTGCTGCAGCCTCCGTCCACTCATTCATTATGGCCGCCCCCTCTGGGCTTGATCCAGTGTTGTGAGGGCAGCCGCGTCATGAAAGGGGCATGGCTAACTTTGCGTCACACCGATAGCCCCACCCCTTTCATGACGCGGCCGCCCTCACAACACTGGATCAAGCCCAGAGGGGGCGGCCATAATGAATGAGCGGGCGGAGGCTGCAGCACACAGCCCCGCCTATGGATTGCAAAGGAAGCTGCCTACAAAAACATGTAACTATCTATATACATAATCAGCAGTTTTGCACTTCCTGCCACTGTGTCGCTATCACACGCTGCGAGCGATGGCGCACATGCGCCATCGCCAGCCGCTGACACTAGCCGGAAGCGCAAACACACTGCCGCCAACACCACATACCCCCACACCCCAACCACTGCCCGCTCCACGCACCGCCCACCGCTCACCCGCCGCTCACCCGCTCCCCCGCCGCTCACCCTCTCCCCCTGCCGCTTACCCGCTCACCCGCTCCCCCACCACTCACCCGCTCCCTGCCACATCCTCCCGCTCCCCCGCCACTCACCCGCTCCCTGCCACATCCTCCCGCTCCCCCGCCGCTCACCCCGCTCCCTGCCACATCCTCCCGCTCACCCCCACATTCCATGACAGCGGGGGGCGGAGCTAACAATGCCCGTCATAATGGTTGTGACCGAGGACACTCGCACCACATAAGGCCACTGGCTCTCACTCACGCCCATTATCACGCCCCTATGTAAACTCCACCTCCCTCGCCCCATTCATTTTTCCTCCTTCATGCTGCAAGGAGAAAAATGCTGCCCTGACCTGCACCATGCACCCTACTGCTAATCACCCCCTACTGACCTTCTCATGCCCCTCATTACCCCCCACTCTACCACACTGCGCCTGCTTACCCCCCCACTCAACCACACTGCCCCTACTTACCCCCCCACATTGCCCCTGCTCACCCCTCTTACCCCCCTATGCCCTCACTCACCACACAGTTCCTGCTTACCCCCCTACTCACCCACACTGCCCCCACTCACCTACACTGCCCCTGCTTAGCCCCACACTGCCCCTCCTCACCCCTCTTACCCCCCGTATGCCCTTACTCCCCACATTGCCCCTGCTTACCACCCTACTCAACCACACTGCCCCTGCTTACCCCCCCAATCACCCACACTGCCCCTGCTCACCCCTCTTACCCCCCATATTCTCTCACTCACTCCCCACACTGCCCCTGCTTACCCCCTACTCACCCACACTGCCCCCACTCACCCACACTGCCCCTGCATAGCCCCTTCATGACCCACACTGCCCCTGCTTAACCCCCACTCACCCACACTGCCCCCGCTCACCCCTCTTACCCCCCGTATGCCCTCACTCATTCCCTACACTGCCCCTGCTTACCCCCTACTCACCCACACTGCCCCCACTCACCCACACTGCCCCTGCATAGCCCACCCCACTCACCCACACTGACCCTGCTTACCCCCCTACTCACCCACACTGCCCCCACTCACCCACACTGCCCCTACTTACCCCCCCACTACTCACCCGCACTGCCCCAGCTCACACCTCTTACCCCCCTTGCCCTCACTCCCCACACTGCCCCTGCTGATGCCCCCACTCTGTCCCTGCTTACTCCTCTCACCTCCCCCACATGCCCCCACTCACCTACTCTGCTCCTGCTTACCCCACCACTCAACCACCCTGCCCCTGCCTACCCCCACACTGCGCCTGCTCACCCCTCTTACCCCCGTATGCCCTCACTCCCCACACTGCCCCTGCTTACCCCTCTCACCTCCCCCACATGCCCCCCCTCACCCACACTGCTCCTGCTTACCCCCCCACTCATCCACACTGCCCCTCCGTACCCGTCTCACCCCCCACATGGCTCCAATCACCCAGACTGCCCCTGCTCACCCCCCACTTACCCACACTGCCCCTGATTACCCCCCCAATCACCCACACTGCCCCTGCTTACCCCCCACTCACACACACTGCCCTGCTCACCCCTCTTACCCCCCATATGCCCTCACTCACACCCCTCACTGCCCCTCCGTACCCGTCTCACCCCCCACATGGCCCCAATCACCCACACTGCCCCTGCTCATGCACTCATCCTGCCCCACGCTCACTCAGCCTACACCATAGTTACCCAGCACTCACCCAGCCCCGCACTCATTCAGCCTACACCACGGTTACTCCACACTCACTCAACCTGCACGCACATACCCTCTACTCACTCACCCTACCTGCTCAGCCTGCACTTACTCCACTCAGCCCGCACTCACCCCACTCAGCCTGCAGCCCACTCACCGCACTCACCTCCCTCACCTCATTCACCCTGCGCTAGACTGAACAAGGAACTGCGCCAGTTCCTCATGCCACCATCCTCTGCCGCCACATTAGACAACGCACAGAGGAGGGGGGCAGAGACCGACGGGCAAAAACCACCACGCACGGGACAGACAGCACAGGGTGAAGTGACAACTGCTGCCCCCAATGCCCAAACAGCTCGATGTCACCGCATCTCCCGATGTGATAGCATCGGGCCTTTTTACTAGTACGCTATAATCTATACTTTAATACTTCGTTTATGCCACATACAAGAATAACTATACAAGAGGGGTGCAGTCACTCCTCTATAGAGATACGGGGGGGGGAGTTTGGGGGACATGTACGGAGCTCGGAGGAGCCCGTGGCATGGGGGCATTGTAGGAGAAGCCCACCGGAGTGGGCGGCCGGTCTCTAGGGGGACTAAGCCCCCCCAGAGACCTCAAGCATTCTTTTATTTATTAAATTTCACTGTTTACAATTGATAGTACAGTTTGCTCATGCCGGCAATAGCCGGGATCAGCAAACTATCCAGTAGCCGCATTCCTCAGGATTACACATCCTGAGCAATCCGGTTACTGCAGTGCGGTATTCTGCACACATTTTTAAAAAAAAATGTGTGTGACCGGTATTGCGTTCACCGCATCCGGATCTGGATGCGGTGAATGCAATTCACGTTTTAAATGTGACCCCAGCCTTAATAGCAAGCAATTGTCTTGATTGAAATTTCCTTCCAGTGTACTATTGTATTCATATAACTCATTGTGTTTGGCTATTTTGCTAAATCTATGTGCTTATTTGCCTTTAACATTATCTATGATCTTGATGCAACACCACCACAATGTTCATACATTGTGGGGATCATAATTTATAGCCCTCTTTCACCTTATAGCTGTTAAACAGTGTAATTTCTGTTATGGAATTCACATGGCATTTTTGTGCTTTTTTAATTGTTTTTAAATGTTTTTCTTATGTGTGCATCCTTGTTTTTTTCACTTACGGTAATCTCCCAGATCACAGTCATTTATACACATCTCTTTTCCTTGGTTATCTCATTATTCATTTAGCGTGTGGTTGGTTGATTGCCTTTTAGTGCTATTTTAAATTTTGCTACTTAAGCTTAAGGAATTGATCTAGATGTGTAGTGAGCTCCTTGAACCCACAGGTGAGTAACAGAATTTTACAACATAAAAACGTGAAAATAATAACATTTTATTTTTGCTACAAAATCTTGTTTTAGCCCCAAATATGTTCATTTTCTGAGTACATGGAAAGCCCATTTGTGGTGGAAAACCACTGTTTGAGTGAATGGCAGGATTTGAGAAGGAAAGAGCACCATTTCATTTTCCTATAATAGTTTGCGGACTATTTGCAGAGCCCCAAATTGCCAGAACAGCAGAAACCCCCTCAAGTGACCACATTTTGGAAATTATACCCCTCTGGGAGTTCATCTATGTTTGTAGTGATGATTGTTTCTATGGAAAACACCAATGGAGTCAAGCGCAGTGAATTTTGCATTAATTAAAATTACAAATAAGTCTTTGTAGTGCCCAGTATATTTTAGTGCTCAAACAATGTGCCCAGCTCATGCTTCTGGAGAAACATTTTTAGATTTGGGTGCATAGCTTTTGCTTGTCTCCTTTTTGGGAAGTGAGGAGCCATAATGATTTTCCAGAGCATGTGTCCTACAAGTAACATGTTAGACCCATATATTTCCATTAAGAGATGACGTACCTGAGTGAAGACCTGTTTTTTTGCGAGTTGAGTTGAATGCTATCGGTGGCGATTTGGGCCCAGAACATTTTGGATCAGTTCACATTTAACCTGTGCTCTATTCTGAGCACTTCTATTCTGGTTTCCAGCTACATCTCAAAACTACGTGATTCAGGGGAAACCCTCAACAGATCGATTCACTAATGAGGCAGCAGAGTTATTGTGGACTCTGTTTGGATTCTGTTCAGTGGTGTCCTTCTTTTCAAAGATCAAGAAATATGTAAGATGGTACTTCCTGGTTTCTTTTCAAAGATTCACAAGACTGGTTGACTTCACTTTTGAGCATGCCTAAAAAGACAAAAAAAGTTGGACATCGCCAGATCACAGGTCAGACTGGGGCTCTTTGTTACAACCGCTGCCTCACTTTAGTGAATTTTCTGTTGTGAATTATACAGTGGCGTAACTAGCCTGCTACGGGCCCCGGTGCAAGATGGGCCCCGGGGCCCCCCATGTGAGGACTGGAGGGGGGGTTGCTGTCAGAATTTTGTGAGCCTCCATTCCCCCCCACATAAGAACCAGGGGGGGGTGCTTGCTGTCAGTGTGCTGTGAGCCTCCCTACCCCCTCACATAAGAACCGGGGGGGGTGCTGTCTCAGATTTTTCAGCCTCACACACACACTCACCGTGGCCGCCGTGCGCATCCACAGTCTCGCGGTCCACAGTGAGGAGGAGAGGAGCTGCGAACGCGGTAGTTACGCCACTGGTGATTGCATCAGTTGGAGGTTTCATTTGTGACCCAATGGGGAGTTCTGTGTCCTGTATAGTTCGGAATTACCATACGTCCTGCTGTACAAAGAAGACTTAGCTGGAGCGCTCTAACAGATGTTGTGTCTTCACAATACATTTGCATTAGCTTAGCTCAACAAGCACAGACTATGTAGCATGAAAATGACATGGAAATGACCCTCTGCCATTCTAATATACTGCTGCCTGGTGCCAAGTTTGTAAACAGAATATGGAGAAATATGCATAATACAAAGTCATAACAAGACGTATGTGAGACTAGTGTCATGAACAACCTTCAGGATGAGTTTTGCTACAACCCTCAACTCTACCCTATCCTTCAGGCCACAAATCCAAGCCATTGCAACCTCCTGCCGACTTCAACTCAAAAACATTTCCCATATCCGTACATTCCTTAACCAAAAATCTGCAAAAAACGCTAGTGGCAAGCCCTCATCATCTCCTGCCTCAACTACTGTAACCTCCTGCATTGTGGCCTCCCTTCTAACACTCTCGCACCACCACAATCTATGCTGCTGCCCGACTAATCCACCTTTTTTTTGCCCCAGTCTCTCCTGTCTGCCAATCCCTTCACTGGCTCCCCATTGCCAAAAGACTCCAGTTGAAAACCCTAAGCATGACATACAAAGCCATACACAACCTGTCTCCTCCATACACCTGTGACATGGTCTCAGTTCTTTCCTGCACGTAACTTTCGGTCCTCACAATATCTTTCTCTTATTCCCTCTTCCCACAGCCACATACAAGACTTCTCCCATGCATCCCCCATACTCTGGAACTCTCTGCCCCAACACATCAGACTCTTACATACCAAAGAAACCTTCAAAAAGAATCTGAAGACCCACCTCTTCTGACAAGCCTATATCTTGCAGTGACGCTTAGTCCACTAAACTGCTGCACGACCAGCTCTACCCTCTCCTAGTGTATTTCTACCCATCCCTTGTAGACTGTGAGCCCTCATGGGCAGGGTCTTCTCTCCTCCCCTACAGTATCCTCACCCATCCCTTGTAGACTGTGAGCCCACACAGGCATGGTCCTCTCTCCTCCCCTACTATATCCTCACCCATCCCTTGTAGACTGTGAGCCTTCGTGGGCAGGGTCCTCTCTCCTCCTCTACTATATCCTCACCCGTCCCTTGTGCATAATGAAATAAATGACGTAATAATAATAATATTAATAAAGCTGGAAAGTACAGGTTAGAAGAATGTCTAATTCTATATAAGAACTCATCCTATTTATATAATGTCTACAATAAATATGGATTGGTGAGGGGCTGTTCTTTTGATCTAAAGTTATAATCTACAGTTGTATCCAGAGTTTTGCTGGCTTCAGAGCTGTAATCTGTCTGCACAGCCAGGTGATCTAAGGAGTTTAGACTGTATAAAAATCTTACTAATTGATCCATACTGCATTGCAGGAGCTGAACCAGACTATTAGCAGGCTCCTCATCAGACATATCCCTAAGGGCCACGTCACACACACAGATATCTGTGCAGATATTGTTTGCAGATCTCTGGTTGCAGTGAAATCATGGACACATTGTTCCATTTTGTGGCTGTGTACAAATGTAACAATATATCCATGATTTCACTGCAACCAGATATCTGCGAACAATATCTGCACAGATATCTGTGTGTGTGACGTGGCCCTTAGGGTACCGTCACACGGGGCGACGGTTGCGGCGATGTTGCCGGCGATGCGTGGGAGCACGCATCCCTGGCAACATCGCCGGGGAGATGTCAGACGGAGCAACTTACCGGCGATGTCGCCTGCTAGTTGCCGCGGCTATCGCTCGCTGGGTTGCCCAGCAACCCAGCGAGCGGTAACTCGCAATGTTGGAGATAGGCGGTGTCGCCCGCAACATTGCAGGTTGCCGCGTTACACAGGGCGATCAGGCATGATCACCTCAGCAACATCGCCAGGTTTCCCAACATTGTTGGGAAACCTGGCGATGTTGCTCAGGCGATTCATCGCCTGATTATTGTCCTGTCACACGCGGCAATTCGCCGGCGATGTCGCCACAATTAGGCCACGCCCCTGTGTTCCCTGCGACATCGCCGGCGATATCTCCCCGTGTGACGGTACCCTGAGTGTTAGCAATGACAAGCAGCAGAACTATGAATTCTGCTCTGGATTCTAACATTAGCTGACATACATCTGTTGTAGAATGCCATTGAAATGTGAGCATACACTTGGGTCATGCATGGGGCTGTAGATGAAGGTCAGAGATCACTGGTGTAAGTGGTGAAGTGAGGATGGCTGAAGTGGACAATCTCCAGGAGAATCTCAGGATTCCCACTCCTCTGAGAACAGTGATAAATTATAGCATCAATGGTAATGAGCTGATTATTCTGCATGAATAGCTGTTCTTAATGCTACTGAAACATGTTAGAACACAATTCTGAGCCAGATCACTCAATGCAAACAGGACATGGGAGTTTTACCCCTTTATCTTGCATATGAACTGAGTGTCTTCAAGGAACTGTCCATTTAACACATCTGTATTGTGGATCCTGATGGTGAAATCCACATACACATGAGTGGCACATAGAAACACAATCAGCAGCACCTGGTATAGAGAAAGCTTCAGGATCTCAGCATTTATAAAGCCAATGCTGGAGAATAGATGAAGACGACAGATCGAGGCCACAGCTGCTATATCCACACATGGTGCACAGGCTGCAGGACAAAGATCATTCACCTGTCATTCCCATGCACAGATCCTGCAGGATCCGTCCAGCGCCCTCCATAATAGAGCCCCAGCTGTACCCGGGCACACACCCGCACACTGCCACAACACTAAACAGCCCATTGTCACCCACCTCAAACACCACTTCTTCATCAAACTCCGCAGTCATTGCTGTCCGCCATGCCACACCACGCGGCACTCTGGGAAATTGAGTCCTCAGCGAGTGAGGTCACTAGTGAAGCTCCTGCGTAGCTGACGGATTAGAACTACACTTTCCAGAGAGCACCGTGGCTCCTCTGGTTAGGCCGATTAGTAGAGTGTCAGTCGCTGATCTAGGTGGAGACAGAGGGGCCGTCCTCCCTCCTCTCCGGCCGGCACTATCGCGGTCGCGGGGGCCGGCTGTCAGCACGGGACACGGGGCCCCCCCAGGGGGGTGAGGGACACGGGGCCCCCCCAGGGGGGTGCGGGACACGGGGCCCCCCCAGGGGGCGGGCCCGGTCACAGCCGCAACCGCTGCGACCGCGGAAGTTACGCCACTGGAATTATGTCTGAACCATGTTTTTCAGAAATTTACACACAAATGTGAGCGGTCAGCCTAGAGTGCATGATAAACATGAGCCGAGGCTTACAGCCATCTTTGAAAGGCAGAGTAAACCAATCAGCAGCAGTTGCAGAATTAGCTTTATTACTATTTTTACACCATTCATCAAGTGGTATAAGTGCATATGCGGTTTCATTTGTCAGGTCAGTACAATCACAGCAATACTAGATAGGTTTTGTTTTAGGTATGGCTGTTATCGTGCTAAAAATGTGTTTTACAACATAAAGAATATACAAACCTGCCATTATAGTAGTGTAAAAATAAATAATACTTAAAAAAAGTAATTTAGGGCTTTGCTGTATTTTTAATTCCCAGCGCTGATAAAGCCGGCAACTAGGTGCTGCCACCCCAAGCTGCCTTTCTCTACGTTGGCTGGAGATCAAAAATACAGGTGAGCCCATTATTTTTTTTTAATTATTTAAATAAGTAATTTAAATCAAAATATGTGTGTTTTGCCCTATTTTTGACTGCCAGCCAACGTAAAACCCAGGCACCTGGGTGCTGGTATTCTCAGCGTGGTGAGGCCCCTGTTTATTGGGTCCCCACAGGCTAAAAAATAGTAACTAACAGCCCTCAGTCACCCCAGTATTTGGTGCATTCATTAGAAATACCAATTCCCTTAGGGTACCTTTACACGCCACAACCAACGGCGGCGATATTTCTCACTGGAATTATTGACGCCAAATTGCCTCCTTATTACGGCGTGTATTTTGGGAATTTGGCGGCAATAAAACCAATGTCACCTGGTTTTGATTTTACAGCACTGCTCTAAAATCAAAACCAGGCGACATTGGTTTTATCGCCGCCAAATTCCCAAAATACAGCGCAGGAACAGGAAGCCAAAGGACCCGGCCAGTGTGGGAGCAACCCGGCCCCTGTACAGACTCTGTGGACAGTGCTCAGCTGAATACCATCTACTTCAGTAAAGACTTGGAAAACTACAAAACCGTGAGTCTGTGTAATCCTTGCAAACCCTGTTCTCCCTCACAACTCCCTCCCAAACTATTTTCATCACCACTGCCCCGGGGACCAGACTCTGCCCGTGGAGAGCCGTCACATCACAGGGTGCCATCAATCATCCCCGGAGTTTCTGCAGCAGCAGTGGACACATGCCACGGGTGGCGTCATGACTTTATCTCCTGTAAATAACCCCTTTACTTGTGAGCTCGGGACATGGTCCGGACCAGGACCACCGTGATAACCACCGTGATACCCCGGTCTGGTACCGAGTACCCCGTCCCAGAGGGCTCCACATATAGCTGGTGAATACCAGTGTACATTAGATTCTGCTACAAAGGCTCAGCACAGGTGTTCCGCTTCCCCAGTCGCCTGGGAAAGGCCCTAAAAGAGTGGACCTTCATCCCAGGAGCGGAAAAAACACCACCCTGCTCAGGAACAGTCAACAACACTCTTGAACGCTCAGTTGTGCAGGACTGGGAAAATGTCAGCTAATGTTGCGACTGTAAACCTCGGGTTATCTGCGGGACTCTCTAGTTCCTTTTTCACCCGTCTCTTCTGAGTATCCGGGAGGTTCCGGGTGCTTTAGGGGGTTGTAATCTATCAGTCCGGGATTATTCCATTTTATAGACTGGACTTCCTCCTTATTGGGGACACAGGAGGATGGGTACATCCCCAGCCGTAGGCTTAAGCCTATCCTTTGGTCTACATATGTGTTGTTATGTGTTGTTTGCTAGGATGCTTAAATTTTATGTCCCTGTCTTTACCCTTTATTTTAACATTTTCCTTCATGCCAACAGATGCCAGTCAGTCAGTCAGTCTATATAGCGTATCTGTAATCTATCATGAGTGTGAAACTAGTCTCACTTAATGTTCTGGAGTTGAACTGTGGATCTTTCCTGTGGAGAGAGGTGGTTATGTGTAAGCCTGATGTCCTCTGTTTACAGGAGATGCACCTGCTTAGCGAGGATAATGTCAGAATGAAACATAATTGTTTTACTACAGGGTTCTTTGCAAATAGCCCCCAAAAAAGGCATGGGTGTGTGTTCTTATCAAAGACTCGAATGCATTCCAATTATTTGATGTTATTGCTGACCCAGCGGGTCGTTATATCATTGTGAAATGTTTTCTTGCCTAATGTGTATGCCCCAAATGACGCCCAAATTCACTTTTTAAGAACCTTCTTTGATAAAGTTGCCGAGGAATACAAGGGCCTGAAATACATTTGTGGGGATTTTAACATAGTTCCTGACCGGACCCTAGACTGTTCTACGAGAAGCTCAGACGGGGGACCTGAGCTCGGATCAGTATGCCGGTAGATGCGCTTACATGATGTGTGGCAATATCTTCATGTGGCGGAGAGAGATTTTACCTTCTTTTCGCACAGGCACATGTTATACACGAGAAATGACTATTTTTTGGTTGATGATAGTTCACTGTTGACCTGTGTCTGTGTGGAAGTAGGCCTCATCACCTTGTCTGATCATGCCCCGGTCTCACTTGAGATTGACCTAGGGCATTATTTACCTTCCCCGTATAGATGGAGACTGAATGTAAGCTTGGTGGCTAACCGGAAAGCTGTAGAGGAAGTTAGTTGTGGTTTAGAGGATTTTTTCCAAATTAATGACAATAGTGCAGAAGATGGCACTCTGTGGGAGGCACATAAGGCGTTTGTTAGGGAGTCTTTCTACAAAAAGCTTCCCAATTTAAAAAAGAGAGAGACAAACTGAGAACAGACTTAATCCATCGCCTTAGCACCTTAGAAATGGACAACAAAAATTGTCCGTCTCCCCGATGTTCCAATCTAATTTTTGAAGTTAGGACGCAATTGAGAACCTTTATGTTAATTCAGCATGAAAAACACATTAGAGGTCTCAAATCTGCATACTATGAATCCGGAGATAGAGCTGGTGCGATTTTAGCGAAACGGATAAAAAAGAGGGCAGCGAAGAGTGTGATTGAAAAAATGTCTGACCCTTCGGGGAGGATTGTTCGGAACCCCTCGGAAATTTCAGCACTTTTTGCCCAGTACTACGAAAAGTTGTATAATTTAAAAGATGACCCTAACACCCCACAACCCACTCAGAATAGTATAGACGCCTTTTTGGAAGGTTTAAACCTCACGGAGGTGTCGCTGGAGCAGACTGCAATGTTCAATTCCCGTTTACAATACAAGAGGTGGTAAAGACTATTAAATCCACTAAATGCCACTCAGTCCCTGGCCCTGATGGGCTGCCAAATTATTACTATAGGGAGTTCCCACAACTTTTGGCCCCATTCCTTGATAGAATATTTTGACCACTGGCAATTAGCGGGTTCAATTCCAGCCCAAAATTTAGAAGCCACAATTGTGATGATTCCTAAGCTAGGGAAACCCCCGGACTCTCCAAGTAATTATAGGCCAATCTCCCTTTTGAATTGCAAGCTCAAATTATATTCAAAACTCCTAGTCAATAGATTACTGTAGGTGGTCCCGGATCTGGTGGACCTGGATCAGGTGGTTTTTGTGCCAGGTAGGCAGGCTCCAAACGGCTCCAGATGAATGATCAATCTTATTAGGATGGCTGAAGTGAATGGGGTCCTCAGTGTATTCCTTTCCTTGGATGCTGAAAAAGCATTTGACAGGGTGCACTGGGGATACCTTGAAAAAGTCCTAAGGAAATTCGGCCTTTCGGGCCCGTTCCTTTCTGCAATTTTGTCATTATATACCAACACCAATGCCAGAGTTCTAGCCTCAGGTTTACTCTTGCCTGCCTTCTAGATATTTAATGGCCCCTGCCAAGGCTGCCCTCCTTAGCCGGTGATTTTTGCCCTGGCGGTAGAAACATTGGCTGCCTCACTTCGCACCAACCCACTAGTCAGGGGGATTGATGTGGGCCCATCCCAATACATTATAGGATTATACGCGGATGACATCATTATTTCATGCACGGATATTTCTAGCTCCCTCCCGGCAATAGTAGATACCTTAAACCAGTACTCGCGACTCTCCTTTTATAAGATGAACGCCTCTAAATCTGTCATTCTTGCAATTAGAGTCCCCCTAGCATTTAATTGCGGCTCTTAAAGCAGAGTTTCCTTTTAAACGAATGCCGAAAGGGATTCCCTATCTAGGCATTTTGGTATGCCCCTCAAAAGACTTACTTCGGCGTAATTTAGAACTATTATTGGACACACTTTCAAAAGATATAGCCTCTCACCCCATTCAAAGCTTATCGTAGATTGCCAGAGTCCAGGGATTTAATACGATGCTCCTCCCAAAAATTACTTATGTCTACCGCAGTCTTCCAAACTCTATCCCAGGGTATTGAATGAGGAAACTTTAGGGTTTGGTGAGAGGCATATTTGGGCTCAAAAAAGACAGAGAATAGCTAAATCTGTTATATTCCTCCTACGCAAAAAGGGGGGCATAGGAGTCCCCAACTTGATGGAACTTCACAGGGCATTAGTTTTGGAGGAGGCTAAATCCTGGTGGAATCCCCTTACAATTAAACATTGGGTCCAGATCGAATCACAATTTGCTGAAAGGGGATCCCTCCTGGTGGCTCTGGCTGCAGGAAGCCTGTGCTCCGGGACGGGAAGTAGAGCCCCCTGTTGTAATCTATGAAAATCTTGTTGTCATGCTGGAGGAGGGCTCCGAGGGGATGGACATGCCTCCCCCCCATTTAGATTCTGCTTAGAGCTCTGAAACTACATATTCTGTCCTTACACCTGAGGATGTGGAGTGAGGCGGGTGTGAACACGCTGGGAGAGATCCTCTCTGGGGGGGCGATGTCCTCCTTTGAATCTCTCTCTAGTAGGTATCCGAGACATTCCCGGCATTCCTCCAGTACATACAAGTGAGGAAATTTCTCTCTTACAAGGATTATCTGGAGGTTGTGGGAGACCCTCCAGGAGACCCCTTCCTTCAAAAATGTATTTTGTCTAACCCCCAAAAAAATAATGGACTCTCAGGTCTCTATCGAGACCTGATATTACAGCACATGCCCTCTAAATTTCCATATACTGTATGATGAGATGGGAGTCAAACTTAAACTTCTCCTCCTCTTGGGAAGAATGGGAAGGTGGCATATTAGCAGCACAGAAAGCTACCAGATGTATAAACCATCTCGAAAATTTGAAAAAGATACACTTGTGCTGGTATGTGCCTCCCACTAGACTATCTAAATATAATTCAGACTTTTCCCAACTATGTTGGTGGCAGTGCAGGGAGATAGGTTCCCTACCCCACATGTGGTGGACGTGCCCGTAGATCTCACCTTTTTGGATACTGGTAGCGAGCTTAATCGGTTCTGTTACGGGGATTCGGGAGGATCTTTCCCCGAGCCTGGCAATCTTGAATACTGGTATGGGCTATTAGCCACCAAACCTCAGAGGCACGGTAGCATACATATTGATAGCCGCTAGACTTTGTCTGGCTAGAAAATGGAAATCACACATCCCCCCTTCTATTGGTGAGGTCATTGATAAGACTAGTCTAATATTCCAGCAGGAATATCACTTAGCACTTGATAACCCCCGGCAAACGTAATACTTTAGCAAACTGGCACATTTGGGCTTCTCGCCCCTCTGAAAACCCTATCCCCCAATGGTGATATTTGAGAACCTGAGATTAGACCGGATCATCCCTCACAGACATCGCTCTTGTAGACTCTATTCAGTTAGACTGTGTATAAAATTGTTTATGGCAGGATGTACCCTTCCCCCTCCTCTCCCCTTTTTTCCCCCCCTCATATTTTCCTTCCCTTTTTTATTTGCTTATGTGTTTTTGATGTTATTGTTCTACTTGGAACTTATACTTTGAAATCTTCCAATAAATATCTAATGTTCAAAAAAAAAAAAGGGGCATGTGAACTTTTGATCAGGGTCATTTGGATGTTTTTGGATGTCATTGTGATTTGAAAATCAAAAACCCAGTAGTTTGACATTAAATGGCCTTTTTCGACCACTAACCATGAGTGTAAAAAAAGTTTAAGTGTTATCACTCAAAAAAGAAAAAAAGAAAGCAAAAAATAAATAAATTATATATATATATATACAATTGAGCTCAAAAGTTTACATACCCCAGCAGATTTGTTTTTGCTTTCTTTGCCTTTTTTTCAGAGGATATTACAGATGATCACTCAAAGTTTTTTCCGCTCATGGTTACAGTTCATGATTCAGATATCCTGTGGCATTAAGGTTTCCATTGAAGAAGAATGCCCCCCCTATCTTTGTACCCCATATACAACACCATACCATCAATTTTTGTGTTCCAACAGTCTTGGAGAAATCTATCCAATGTAAGTTAGTGTCCCTCCAATAGTGGTAGTATTATTTGTTAACTTCACCATTCACAAAAAAGTTTGCCTCATCGCTCATCTCAAGGCATTTGTCCGTGCTGTCAAGATACGAGATGTGAAGCATCTGAAACAACAGGTACTGGAAGCCTGTGCTAGCTTTCTTCTGCGGTGTTGCTATCAGTGTGTCAAGAGTGGGAGAAGAGGGTTGCATTGACAATCCAACACAATGGGCAGCACACATTTTATAAGTGATCATAAACTTGTAAATAACTCATGAAAGGATAAAGTTACTTTAAAACCAAGCACTCAGTTGGTTTTCTTATGAAATTCTCAATAAGTTTGATGTGTCACATGACCCTCTTCTAGTGATGAGCGAGTACTAAAATGCTCGGGTG
This sequence comes from Allobates femoralis, assembly GCA_033576535.1. NCBI lineage: Eukaryota > Metazoa > Chordata > Amphibia > Anura > Aromobatidae > Allobates > Allobates femoralis. The sequence goes on from JARQOC010000002.1 coordinate 193,830,748, forward strand.
CTCGAAGCTCGGGCCGAGCATCCCGAGATACTCGTGTACTCGGCCCGAGTACCGAGCCCAATGTTATCCTATGGGAGACCCGAGTATTTTTATGAAATGACCGCTGGCAGCATGTAGAAACCCTAAAAATGTCACAAAAGTCTCAGAAGAGTGCTCAAATGACATGGCAACACCATGGGGAAGACCCCTGGAAGCATTTCTCACTGAAAAGTCACAGCTGTGAACAATCTTGTCCGAGTTTCACGCCAATTTTACGGAGTCACCAGAAAACCTTCCAAAATGACACCAAAATGAATATTTAGGGTGGAAATGTTAAGGGCACATTCCCAATAGTAAGATACAGCTGGTGTATGTTACTTTTTGTGATTACATGAAAGATTTTACGTGAAAACATTGTGCGGCACTCCGATGTCCCTGAGAAGCGACGTACAGGAAGCCCTTTCTTGACATAATGTGCCCATTTTCCTTTGCCAGGGCAGTCCAAAATTGGGAGGTTCACCAATGCCCCTGGATAGAGACCTGAGCCTCAATTGGGTGTATTGTAGTATAGCCCTTTGGCAGGGCAGCCAAAAATTGGGAGGCTCCACATTGTCCCAGGATAGAGACGTGCAGGAGGGCCTGTAAACCTGAAGTGGGTGTATTGTAGTATAGCCCTTTGGCAGGGCAGCCAAAAATTGGGAGGCTCCACAATGACCCATGCATACAGACATGCATGAGGGCCTGTAAACCTCAATTGGGTGTATTGGAGTATAGCCCTTTGGCAGGGCAGCCAAAAATTGGGAGGCTCCACATTGTCCCTGGATAGAGACGTGCATGAGGGCCTCAAAACATTTTTCTAATTGAAAAGGAGTGGGTCTCCTGTCGTTGTAATGCCCATTCTAAAAGAATGGGTGAAAAAATTTACCACTGGGGGTATACCTGAAACAACAGCCTAACTATTGTAACGGCCATCATGGTGGCATATGAGGAGAAGGAGGAGCAGTCCAGCGATTAGTCAAAGTCCAGAAGTGTGTACCCATGGGTGAGTGGAGGTACATGGCAAATTCCCATAACAAAATTTAAATTCCGCTGTCATTTGTTGGTGGTGTGGTGAAGTCTGGCCCAATCCAACCCTTGTTCATCTTGATCAGAGTCAGCCTGTCAGCATTTTCAGTTGACAGGCGGGTGCGTTTATCAGTAATGATTCCACCTGCAGCACTGAAAACACGCTCTGACAAAACGCTAGCGGCAGGGCAGGCCTGGACTTCCAAGGCGTAGAGAGCCAATTCATGCCACGTGTCCAGCTTGGAGACCCAATAATTGTAAGGCACAGAGGAATCTCGCAGTACAGTTGTTCGATCTGCAAGGTACTCCTTCAGCATCTGGCCAAACTTAGCATTTCTTGTGGCACTACCCCGCACCTCAGGGGCTGTGGTACGTGAGGGGCTGAGAAAACTGTCCCACATCGTAAAGACTGTTCCCCTACCTCTGGCGAATTGGACTTGTGCCCCTCTCGGCCGTACGCCTTGGTTGTCCACTGATTCCTGACCTATGCCGCTAGCGTTTTGTGAGGGGAATGCTTTGCCTACTTCTGTGACTATGGCCTTCTGGAACTGCTGCATTTTGGCTGACCTCTCCACCTCAGGAATGAGAGACATAAAGTTCTCCTTGTAGCGTGGGTCTAAGAGTGCTGCCAACCAGTACTGATTGTCGGCCAAGATGTTCTGAACACGAGGGTCACGAGCCAGGCAGCTTACCATAAAGTCAGCCATGTGCGCCAGACTCTTAACAGCCATCACTTCCGTATCCTGACCAACACGATGACTGAACATGCTGTCCTCCTCCTCCTCCTCATCTCCCCTGTCCTCTGGCCAGCAGAGACCGTTTTAGAAGGCAGAGTAGTGGTATGGTGACGCTAATAATGGCGTCATCGCCGCTCACCATCTTGTTGGAGTCCTCAAAGTTTTGGAGGACGGTACATAGGTCGGACATCCATCTCCACTCCTCAGGTGTTATGTGTGGAGTTTGACCCATTTCCCGACAGCTTAGGTGATGCAGGTAGTCAACAACTGCCCTCTTTTGCTCACATATCCTGACCAACATGTGCAGAGTTGAATTCCAACACGTGGGGACATCACACACCAGTCTGTGGGCCGGAAGACGCAAATGGCGCTGAAAGCCGGCAAGGCCGGCTGAAGCAGCAGGTGATTTGCGAAAATGTGCAGACAGGCGGCAAACTTTTACCAGCAGATCAGACAGCTCTGGATATGATTTTAGAAACCGCTGAACCACCAGGTTGAGCACATGGGCCACGCATGGAACATGCGTCAGCTGGCCTCGCCTCAAAGCTGCCACCAGGTTCCGGCCATTGTCACCCATGACCTTTCTTGGCTTTAGGTTCAGAGGTGTGAGCCAGTGATCTGCCTGCTGTTTCAGAGCTGTCCACACCTCTTCTACATTGTGGGGTTTGTCACCTATGCAAACTAGCTTCAGCACAGCCTGTTGCTGCTTCGCAGAGGCAGTACTACAGTGCTTCCAGCTTGGGACTGGTGTGGAGGGTACAGTGGATGAGCATGCGCAAAAGGAGGAGAGGGAGGCTGAGGAGCATGACATTCCGGAGCTGTAGCGTGTCAGTGAAACCCTGACAGATGTAGGGCCTGCTATCCTTGGTGTGGGAAGGACATGTTCCGTACCTCGCTCAGACTGGGTCCCAGCCTCCACAATATTAACCCAGTGTGCCGTCAAGGAGATGTAGCGGCCTTGCCCACAAGCACTTGTCCACGTGTCTGTAGTTAGGTGGACTTTGGCTGAAACAGCGTTGTTCAGGGCACTTGTGATGCTTTGGGACACGTGGTTATGCAATCTGGAGAAATAGTGGAGGCTGGGGACCGAGTAACGTGGGACAGCAGCCGCCATCAGGTCGCGGAATGCTTCCTTCTCCACCAGCCGGAAAGGCAACGTTTCTAGCGCTATGAGTCGCGAAATGTGAGAATTTAGGACTGTGGCATGTGGGGAGTTGGCAGCGTATTTGCGCCTGCGTTCAAAGGTTTGCTGAATGGATAATTAAACGCTGCGCTGGGACAAGGACGTGCTTGATGGTGGTGTTATTTGTGCGTGGGCAACTTCAGGTGCAGGGCCGGAGGCTTGTTCGCGGCCCGCATGGACAGGGGATTGGCTCGCACGCACAACACGCGAAGAAGTAGCAGTGACATCAGCAAGTACCGCTCCTCGACTCTGTTGTGCTTCCCACAAAGTCGGGTGCTTGGCTGACATGTGCCTGATCATGCTGGTAGTGGTCAGGCTGCTAGTTTTCGTACCCCTGCTGATACTGGCATGGCAGGTGTTGCAAATGGCCTTTTTAGAGTCATCTAGAGCCAACTTAAAAAACTGCCAGACTCGGGAAGACCTAACATTTGCACAGGCACCTTGAGTCGTGTTGTTGTTCCGGGGAACGGTTGCCTGCCTTCTGCCTGCGGACACGACCCTGCTTTGTACTGCATGTGGGGATGCTAGACTCCCTCCCCCTGTGCACTGCTGTCCTCGCTCTGCATATCCTCCTGCCAGGTTGGGTCAGCTACTGGATCATCCACCACGTCGTCTTCCTCTTCCGCATCCTGATCCTCCTCCTGACTTCCTGGCAATTGTGTCTCATCATCGTCCACCCCTTGTTGAGACACGTTGCCAACGTTCCATTTGTGAGAACGTGGCTGCTCAAATATTTGGGCATCTGTACATACCATCTCCTCATCACCCATTTCAACAGGAGCTGGCGAGAGGCCAGATTCTGCAAATGGATACGTGAACAGCTCTTCCGAGTGTCCAAGTGTGGGATCAGTAATGTCTGTGGACGTGTACTCGGCCTGGTGGTAGGAAGGAGGATCAGGTTGGGAAATGTGCGGTGCAGTATCACGGCTACTGACACTTGACCGTGTGGAAGACAGGGTGTTTGTGGAGGTGCCCATCTGACTTGAAGCATTATCCGCTATCCAAGTAACAACCTGTTGACACTGGTCTTGGTTCAAGAGCGGTGTACTGCTGCGGGCCCCAAGAATTTGGGACAGGACGTGCGAGCGAGTAGATGTGCACCTTTCTTGTTGCGAAATTAGTGCTTGAACATGACCTCGGCCTCTGCCTGCACCACCATCACGTTCACTTCCTTGTTCCTTGCCAACGCCCTTGCCAACGCCCTTGCACATTTTGCCTGTATACAGCGACAACAGTCTGGTGACTGTTCAGGTCACAGGAAAGTAGGATTTTAGTCCCTAACCTGTTTCAAGCTAGTAAGTACAACAGTCTGGTGACTGTTCAGGTCACAGGAAAGTAGGATTTTAGTCCCTAACCTGTATCAAGCTAGTAAGTACAACAGACTGGTGACTGTTGAGGTCACAGGAAAGTTGGATTTTAGTCCCTAACCTGTATCAAGCTAGTAAGTACAACAGTCTGGTGACTGTTCAGGTCACAGGAAAGTAGGATTTTAGTCCCTAACCTGTATCAAGCTAGTAAGTACAACAGTCTGGTGACTGTTCAGGTCACAGGAAAGTTGGATTTTAGAACCTGCCTGTATCAAGCTAGTAAGTACAACAGTCTGGTGACTGTTCAGGTCACAGGAAAGTAGGATTTTAGTCCTTAACATGTTTCAAGCTAGTAAGTACAACAGTCTGGTGACTGTTCAGGTCACAGGAAAGTAGTATTTTAGTCCCTAACCTGTATCAAGCTAGTAAGTACAACACTCTGGTGACTGTTCAGGTCACAGGAAAGTTGGATTTTAGAACCTGCCTATATCAAGATAGTAAGTACAACAGTTTGGTGACTGTTCAGGTCACAGGAAAGTAGGATTTTAGTCCCTAACCTGTATCAAGCTTGTAAGTACAACAGTCTGGTGACTGTTCAGGTCACAGGAAAGTTGGATTTTAGAACCTGCCTGTATCAAGCTAGTAAGTACAACAGTCTGGTGACTGTTCAGGTCACAGGAAAGTTGGATTTTGGTCCCTAACCTGTATCAAGCTAGTAAGTACAACAGTCTGGTGACTGTTCAGGTCACAGGAAGTTGGATTTTAGAACCTGCCTGTATTAAGCTAGTAAGTACAACAGTCTGGTGACTGTTCAGGTCACAGGAAAGTAGAATTTTAGTCCCTAACCTGTATCAAGCTAGTAAGTACAACAGTCTGGTGACTGTTCAGGTCACAGGAAAGTTGGATTTTAGAACCTGCCTGTATCAAGCTAGTAAGTACAACAGTCTGGTGACTGTTCAGGTCACAGGAAAGTAGGATTTTAGTCCCTAACCTGTTTCAAGCTAGTAAGTACAACAGTCTGGTGACTGTTCAGGTCACAGGAAAGTAGGATTTAGTCCCTAACCTGTATCAAGCTAGTAAGTGCAACAGTCTGGTGACTGTTCAGGTCACAGGAAAGTAGAATTTTAGTCCCTAACCTGTATCAAGCTAGTAAGTACAACAGTCTGGTGACTGTTCAGGTCACAGGAAAGTTGGATTTTAGAACCTGCCTGTATCAAGCTAGTAAGTACAACAGTCTGGTGACTGTTCAGGTCACAGGAAAGTAGGATTTTAGTCCCTAACCTGTTTCAAGCTAGTAAGTACAACAGTCTGGTGACTGTTCAGGTCACAGGAAAGTAGGATTTAGTCCCTAACCTGTATCAAGCTAGTAAGTGCAACAGTCTGGTGACTGTTCAGGTCACAGGAAAGTTGGATGATTTTAGAACCTGCCTGTATCAAGCTCGTAAGTATAACAGTCTGGTGACTGTTCAGGTCACAGGAAAGTTGGATTTTAGTCCCTAACCTGTATCAAGCTAGTAAGTACAACAGTCTGGTGACTGTTCAGGTCACAGGAAAGTTGTATTTTAGAACCTGCCAGTATCAAGCTAGTAAGTACAACAGTCTGGTGACTGTTCCGGTCACAGGAAAGTTGGATTTTAGTCCCTAACCTGTATCAAGCTTGTAAGTACAACAGTCTGGTGACTGTTCAGGTCACAGGAAAGTTGGATTTTAGAACCTGCCTGTATCAAGCTAGTAAGTACAACAGTCTGGTGACTGTTCAGGTCACAGGAAAGTAGGATTTTAGTCCCTAACCTGTATCAAGCTAGTAAGTACAACAGTCTGGTGACTGTTCAGGTCACAGGAAAGTTGGATTTTAGAACCTGCTTGTGTCAACCTAGTAAGTACAACAGTCTGGTGACTGTTCAGGTCACAGGAAAGTAGGATTTTAGTCCCTAACCTGTATCAAGCTAGTAAGTACAACAGTCTGGTGACTGTTCAGGTCACAGGAAAGTTGGATTTTAGACCCTAACCTATATCAAGCTAGTAAGTACAACAGTCTGGTGACTGTTCAGGTCACAGGAAAGTAGGATTTTAGTCCCTATCCTGTATCAAGCTAGTAAGTACAACAGTCTGGTGACTGTTACGGTCGCAGAAAAGCTTGGATCCTGATCTGGATCACCCTGCCTATATCCTCCTAGATTAGTCCTGAAAAGGACTGTTGTGATCAGCAGCAGTTTGCAGCCCTGCTCCGGATCTACCTATTAGGGCCGCAAATCTGCCCCTAAGCAGCAGCAGACACTCTGCCTACACTCACTGTCTGGATGGCTTTGTGCAGAGCACATCGTGGCCGGGTCTTATAAAGGCTCGGTCACGCTGTGTGGGCCGGCCAATCACTGCAATGCCACAACTAACATGGCTGTGGCATTGCAGTGACTGCCAGCCAATCGCTGCATGTGGGCTGGCTCTCTAAAGAGCGCCAACATGCAGGGATGAGGACCACGAGCACAGCACGAGTATCGCGAGATTACTCGGTACTCGCCGAGTAGCCCGAGTACAGCGATACTCGTGCGAGTACCGAGTAGTCACAAGCATACTCGCTCATCACTACCCTCTTCCCATTGAAAAAAATAAAGTTGGATCCAAAATGGCCAACTTCAAAATGGTCGCCATGGTCACCACCCATCTGGAAAAGTTTTCCTCCTCCCATATACTAATGTGCCACAACCAGGAAGTTGATATCACCAACCATTCCCATTTTATTTAGGTGCATCCATATAAATGGCTCCCCCTGTGTTATACAGTATAAAATTATATTAAGTCTTCCTCAATAGCTCCCAAACACAGCTCAAAACCATTTTTTACAGTGCAAGCTCACTGTTTTGGCAAAGACATTATCTTCCTACGCTATTACTTAGCAAGCTTCAGCGCTGTTGTCCCATGCTTCTGGGCCCACTCATGAACCTCAGACATCTTAAAGACTTCCCTGAGGTTGTCTCAGGTTACACAGTTGGTATCACACAACAGGGAATTCCGCTGTGTGACCTGAGATAACTTTAGTGGCATGAGCGCTTATAACACTAGCTGTCACGTGAGAGCTGCGATAGCACCCTAGACATAGTGCATATATCTCGCCAGTATAGCGGTGACATCAAGGAATGCAAGGCAGTTAAAACTTGCAGAATATCCCCTGTATGACCAATTGAGTCTGAAATGCAGTAATGTTTGTGATGACACAACTTATTACACTCTCACCAGTGACTGCGTACCTGCTCTCTCATCATATAGGGGATGCTTTCTGTGAACGTGACCCCGCTATATTGTTGTAAAGCCTCATGCTCATGTGTTGTTTGATGCTTCTTTTGAAGTAGATTTTGAGAATCTGCATCAAAATTTGCCTGTCTATCCTTAAGTCAGCAAAGTCAATGAGAGTTCAGAAGTGCTTTGCAAATGTGCTTTTTTTTCTTGCAGATTTGGTGTAGATTTTGAGGCAGAAAAAACAAAACCTGAATCACATGTCCAGAAAAAAAAGCAACGCAGACACCACACTTCTGACCATAGACTTTGCTGGCATCGAGATAGACATGTAGATTTTAATGCAGATTATAAAAATCTGCATCAAAAAAGCATCAAACAATGCACAATGGGCACAGGGTCTAAGAGGGTCCAGGGAGAGCTGCAGTTTGGGTGAAAGAGCTCTAGGATTCCCTTTGCCCCCTGGCTACTTCCACAGTGACTTCTAGTGTGGGTTGGCCAACTATTGTCCTCAAGGTCTGAAAACAATGCAAGTGTTCAGGATTTTCTTTGCTTTGCACAAGTGCTAATTTCACCACCTGCAGAGGTGATGATTTCAGCACCTTGTGGAATGTTAAGGGAATCTTGATAACTTGCACTGTTTGTGGCCCTTGACAACTGTACTTGGCCATCAATGTTCTACAGGAGAGTGTGAAGCGTCTTGCATTACTATGCCTCTGATCGTCATGCCAGAGATCTGTGATTTGTTCACAGTCCAGCACACAAGGAGTAAAGTAAAAAAAAACCTTAGTGTAAAACACACTATAATCAGTCTCAAACACATATATGAATTTACACAGTATATATGAGTAAAGTCCGAAAGGGATCAGTAGACTCCATTACAATGGTGCAAAGTCCATTAAGGACAGAGTCCATTAAAAGCTTTGAGGTGTAGCTCAACGGCTGCAGTCCCGTTAATCCAGCAGGGGGAAGCGCAACCAATGCTAAACTTGGGAAGGGAAAAAATAAATTTAACAAAAAACCAGGCCTCACTCCTTGAAGAACTCCAAATCAACTGAAACATGTTCTTCTTTGGACAAAATGCCAAGTAATGGAACGGTCAGCAAACCACTAACATGGCTTTTTTGGGAAACCCACTTTAATTCGAGCAATAACTGTCTAACAGCTTTCTCATCGCTGCCCTGGATGGAGGTTGATATTGCGCATGGAACTCCACTGCCAGACAGCAGGGATTTCTCCTTTAAGGGCATTCTCTGCCACCACCTTCCGCCAATGCACTTCATCAAAGCTGGAGAAGAGCATGGAGGAATTAGGGGGTGACCACACCCACTAGGAGAGATAGAACCAATTTGGGAAACAGCAACAGGCCCTTCAATATCGATGACCCCCATGGGTTTGAATGCAGCTGGCTGGCTAAGCAAGAGAGGCCCATTTTCTCCCAGTTGGCCTCCTTCTACCACTTTTCAAATTTGTTGGCGGTGGCAACCCTACTTATGCCAACTGCAAACTACCCCTTGCTGCCCATCACCTTCATGATGGTGACCACCTCTCCAACCTAGCAGGGTTTACCAGGTGATGTAGCACTTATGCCCAGTAGTGTCTTTGGCTATGAAGTCAAACCCCCTCTTGCCTTGGGTACATTGGTCATCAAAGCCCTTAGGCCCATGCAACCATTCTTGAGCGATGGCATTCACAAGCTGAATCTCCTCAAGAAAGAAGACAGAATGGGGTGGTTCATGCCATATCAGATTGTTGCTTGGAGGGGGTAGGGGTCCCCATAAGGCATTTTCCCAGTCGAAAGCCTCTGTCGGGGGTGCTATAAAAGGCTGAGAAACAGGGCCTTCTTCCTATACTACATCTTAATCTTCATCCTCCTTGGCCTCCTCATCATGCTCCTGGTCTTGGATATGCCAATCCAGCAGCTGCGGCACTGGCTACAGGTGTAATAATGCCAGGCATGCTGCAATATCCTTCTGAGTATGACATCTGGTGCTCCGGGCTAACAGCTTATCTCCTCATGGGGAACAGCTTATCTCCTGACTGTAAGCTCCTCATATCCTCCTCTAGCATCCAAGTCCATTGCTGATCCTGATCTTGCTGCATATTAGGCACAATACAGGTAGAGCGGTGGAGCTCCAGGTGACATATGAGTCCTATGAGGGCTGCTCCAGTTCTGGTGCTGAAGCACTCTTTGCCCCTGGGATGATGAGGAAGATTACATCTTCTGAAGATGGCATATCTTGTGGTAGTTCCATCAGGCACACAGTAGCAAAGTGTAGCAGAGTGTAGCTGCAATGTACTGTACTGCCAAGATGGTGCCTGGCTCCACATTGCTGCCTATTTACTTCACCTTATGTCATGCCTCTTCCAGTGTTAGGACACCATCACCAAAAAAATATTATTGTTTGCCCAATAGTTTTGACTAGCTACTGTGAGGTAGCAACCGGGGAACCCGCTTGCAAAACGACAACAAACACGTGTTTATAAGTTTAACCAATGTCTACCCGTTTATTTTCACATATTAATAACATAACCCGGGTAGCATGTTTGACACATATCACATTGATTAAAAACACCATACATAAACACATCATACATTTACATATAACATTACATAATACATATATTGCACATAACGCTTATAGTAACCCGGGACCTGTAACCATCTCTCTGTCCCCATTGGAGCTCTACTAACAGCTCCAGTGGTGGCTACGGCCTCCGGCCTATATACATTTCACATACATTTAACATCAAGTACCATATCAACGGGCCCTATGGGTCCCAATGGCGGAACCAGCCGCCTGGCTTTATTTCCCCAGCTTCATACTACCCCGGACTCAGGACTCCAGCCTGACCGGGTTCTTACATACAATATGTGATCCATCCTATAAGCCACCATGGACCACACACGTCCTTTCACTCGCTCACAGCCCATCATACACATCCATGGACTGTGGCTCCTCTGGGCTCAGAACAGGGATTGGCAAACCCTAGTAACCTGTGAGGTGAACCACACGTTACCCAGTACGGGAGCCCTTCTAACCCCTGCTTCTGACCTCTCATATACACATTCCGGTTCATCAGGTCCTTTAACTGAGTACTCCGACTCGGACCCAAAGGCGGTCTATGCCCGCCTGGCACACTACATAAAATCGCCTCCCGAAGGGCTACATACAATCGCCTCCCGAAGGGCTACATACATTCCGGTTCATCAGGTCCTTTAACTGAGTGCTCTGACTTGGACCCAAAAGCGGTCTATGCCCGCCTGGCACACTATATACGATTGCCTCCAAAGGGCTACATTCATTCGCCTCCCGAAGGGCTACATTCATTCCGGTTCATCAGGACCTTTAACTGACTCCACTGAGTCGGTCCCAAGGGCGGTCTATGCCCGCCTGGCACACTTCATACATCGGCCCCTATAGGGCTACGTTCACTCGCTGGGTCTTTTAAAAAGCCATACAGTACTTATAAGGTTCAACAGGTCCTTCACTGGACCTAATGGCGGCTACACTCGCCTAGCATGATTTACACCCAAGGTGCACAGTTCACACAATCATTCAGGAACTGCTTTTCTTACCGGGCACGGATCCGGGTCTCGCTACCTGTGTCACAGGTTCCACCAGGCATCCCCACGGGCCCCTTCCCGGACGTGTGGTGAACCATGCCCGGACCAGCGTCCACAGGTCAACCACGGCTTCCCCCTCCAGGTGCTGTCACAACCACGGACCTTGGCACCGGCCTGGAGCTAGCATGCTCCCTTCATTCGCACAGCCTCTGGACTGCTCTCCACTTGGCTGGTCTCAGCTTCCATCTGAATCTGTCAGCACGAGTCTCAGCTTCTCTCTGAATCTGAATGAATCTCTCAATCTCTCAGCTGGTTGCCTCTTATCGTGCCAGCCACTCCCACATGGACACACCCCCTCAGCTGCCGGTAATCAGCCTTTCACACAGCTCAGGTTAACTCCCTGTGTTCCGGGTTGTCAGCACTCAGCCCTTATTTCTTAGGGACTCCTCGATCTCATCCCACTCTCACTGCCGCTCATTAGTAACATGAAACCTTGTGTTCACAGTTGGTTCACACAGCATTATCACAGTCAAACCAGCCAGTGTGCACAGGATCATACCTTGATCCTGCATGTGACGTGCCCCGGCCATGAGGACCATGCCGGCGGTGCCTCACACTACTCATTAACCACTTAAGAGGTGGACTGCGGCTGCCACCTGAGTTACATTAAAAATCCTATTCCTCACGCCACAGGTAACACCTGAGCTTGCAGTTGAGTGGAGTGATTATTGAAGTGTGACATATTTTGAGGAGAAATAATGAAATCAAAATAGTTTATTCAGTTCACCACCAATTCATCTGAAATGCAAAATAATTCTAATGAGCAGCAATGCATGGATGAGTTCAATATTAATGATACATATAACACTTGTTCTGCATGCCAAAAATCTGTATTCTAAATGTATGGAATGAAATGAAATAAAGTGATTGCACATTTTGAAGAAACAATATCCACAGTATGGTGTTTCATATGTGTGAACAGACCTATAAGACCATGTATGTGAAGCATACAGTTAGGGCCAGAAATATTTGGACAGTGACACAATTTTCGCGAGTTGGGCTCTGCATGCCACCACATTGGATTTGAGATGAAACCTCTACAACAGAATTCAAGTGCAGATTGTAACGTTTAATTTGAAGGGTTGAACAAAAATATCTGATAGAAAATGTAGGAATTGTACACATTTCTTTACAAACACTCCACATTTTAGGAGGTCAAAAGTAATTGGACAAATAAACATAACCCAAACAAAATATTTTTATTTTCAATATTTTGTTGCAATTCCTTTGGAGGCAATCACTGCCTTAAGTCTGGAACCCATGGACATCACCAAACGCTGGGTTTCCTCCTTCTTAATGCTTTGCCAGGCCTTTACAGCCGCAGCCTTCAGGTCTTGCTTGTTTGTGGGTCTTTCCGTCTTAAGTCTGGATTTGAGCAAGTGAAATGCATACTCAATTGGGTTAAGATCTGGTGATTGACTTGGCCATTGCAGAATGTTCCACTTTTTTGCACTCATGAACTCCTGGGTAGCTTTGGCTGTATGCTTGTGGTCATTGTCCATCATGAAGCGCCGTCCAATCAACTTTGCAGCATTTGGCTGAATCTGGGCTGAAAGTATATCCCGGTACACTTCAGAATTCATCCGGCTACTCTTGTCTGCTGTTATGTCATCAATAAACACAAGTGACCCAGTGCCATTGAAAGCCATGCATGCCCATGCCATCACGTTGCCTCCACCATGTTTTACAGAGGATGTGGTGTGCCTTGGATCATGTGCCGTTCCCTTTCTTCTCCAAACTTTTTTCTTCCCATCATTCTGGTACAGGTTGATCTTTGTCTCATCTGTCCATAGAATACTTTTCCAGAACTGAGCTGGCTTCTTGAGGTGTTTTTCAGCAAATTTAACTCTGGCCTGTCTATTTTTGGAATTGATGAATGGTTTGCATCTAGATGTGAACCCTTTGTATTTACTGTCATGGAGTCTTCTCTTTACTGTTGACTTAGAGACAGATACACCTACTTCACTGAGAGTGTTCTGTACTTCAGTTGATGTTGTGAACGGGTTCTTCTTCACCAAATAAAGTATGCGGCGATCATCCACCACTGTTGTCATCCGTGGACGCCCAGGCCTTTTAGAGTTCCCAAGCTCACCAGTCAATTCCTTTTTTCTCAGAATGTACCCAACTGTTGATTTTGCTACTCCAAGCATGTCTGCTATCTCTCTGATGGATTTTTTCTTTTTTTTCAGTCTCAGGATGTTCTGCTTCACCTCAATTGAGAGTTCCTTTGACCGCATGTTGTCTGGTCACAGCAACAGCTTCCAAATGCAAAACCACACACCTGGAATCCACCCCTGACCTTTTAACTACTTCATTGATTACAGGTTAACGAGGGAGACGCCTTCAGAGTTAATTGCAGCCCTTAGAGTCCATTGTCCAATTACTTTTGGTCCCTTGAAAAAGAGGAGGCTATGCATTACAGAGCTATGATTCCTAAACCCTTTCTCCGATTTGGATGTGGAAACTCTCATATTGCAGCTGGGAGTGTGCACTTTCAGCCTATATTATATATATAATTGTATTTCTGAACATGTTTTTGTAAACAGTTAAAATAACAAAACTTGTGTCACTGTCCAAATATTTCTGGCCCTAACTGTATATATATATATATATATATATATATTGGTCATATGCTTTTTTTATGAATTGCTATTGCATAAGTGTGCAAGAGATCACCTTGCATGCTGCTGACCCTCTGCAATAATAAAAGTTTGTTCTTCAAAAACAAAATAATAATAATAATAATAATTATAATAATAATAATAATATAACATAAAATATATTTAAAAAATATTAAAAAAACTTTAGCTCTCTTAAATGGATGTTTTAAAGAGGACCTGTCACCCCCTGGTGCATGGCAAACTAAATGCAGCACTGAATGCAGCATGTCTTCTGCATTCAGGGAAGAGGTCCCCCATGTCTCTACCTCATCTGTAAGCTTTAAAAAAGACTTTAGAAACCTTAAAATTAAGAGGTCATCTGGGTTGGATCTTACTAAGAGGTCCTCGCTGCTGGAACAGCCCTCCCTGCCTTCTCCTTGTGTGTTCCGCCCACTCTATATGTCTGCTGCTGCCTCCTCTTGTAATGGGTCTGCCATCCTCTTCTGCTCCTGACGTCACAAGGAGAAAGAGCAGAAGAAGAAGGCAGATCCAGAAGAAGAGGAGGCAGTGGCAGACATGTAGAGGAGGTGGAAAACAAAAGGAGGAGGCAGGGAGGACTGTGCCAGCAGCGAGGACCTCTTAATAAGATCCATCCCAGACAACCTCTTAACTGTAAAGTTTCTAAAGTCTTTTTTAAAGCTTACATGAGAACTAGAGACATGGGGGACCCCTTCCCTGAATGCAGCAGACATGCTGCATTTAGTTTTCCATGCACCAGGGGGGTGACAGGTCCTCTTTAAGGCTGGGGTCACATTGCCGTTAATTGCAGATTTTACCAGTCTGCACTTAATACTTAGAAATTTTTCCAGAAGTGCATAGCATTAAATCTATGCGCTTCGGGAGAACGCTGCCCTTGGTAACCCGATGTGTACCATGGTTACCAAGCACACACAAAGCTGCCTGGAGTGTGCTTTTGCTGAGCGCACAGCAAAACATTGCCTGCAACGTTTTCTGTGCCCTCAGCTAAAGCGCACCCCGAGTAGCTTTGTGTGTGGCTGGTAACCATGGAAGACATCGGGTTACCAAGGGCAGCTTTCTGCCAAAGTGCCAGCTTTATCGCTATGTTTGAGTGCTTTAACTGGTGCCCGCAGTGTTATCCTCCACTGGTCTCCACAAGGTCAGTGGGTGCTTTGTGATGTCTGTCTATCAAGCATTGCTCCCACCCAGCCAGAATCCTGCGCTACACTGATGAGGGGCAACAACCCCGAAACAGCTGTCTGTGGTTGGATACCTAGTCCATGGTAAACCCCTGACCATATCTTCAAGCTCGCAAGGGCTGGATAGTGACTTAAGGGCTACTAATACCCTGGGCTAGGTCCTTCCCTGGTGGGATAACTGGCTGGTGTCCATGTTGTAGATTCTTAACCGAGGCTCCATGGACTTCATCTGCATTATTGCTATGCGCTTCTGGAAAAATTTCTACATATTAAGCGCAGACCAGTAAAATCTGAAATTAACGGCAGTGTGACCCCAGCCTAAGGATATTGTAAGGTTCCTGGACTTCACAACTGCAGCTACATCTGGCACTGTTTCCAAAATTCCCACCCTGCAGGTGTCATAACACCTCAAAACTCCAGAAAGCTTGAAAAAATTAAAGCTCCAAAAAATTCTGCAGTTTGAAAGAAAATGCTAGACCTAATGGCTGGGAACACTCCTAATCTTAACGTGAGGTTTAGTTTGCAGCCAGCAGGTCTTCCGGCAAGGACTTTATACCCAAAAAATCAGGGAAAATTTTAAGGCCATATTTAATTTCAAACTTTTTTCCTGAACCTTTTGCCGATGTTTTGGTAATTTGCTCGGGTTTCCGATCGCGAACAGAATCTACAATGTTTGTGTTGAATTTGAAATAGCAAATATGTTTGGGGAAAGTTTGCTCATCTCTTTTCAAGATGTGAATTATTATTATTATTATTTATTTATTTATATAGTGCCATAATATTCCATGGCACTTTACATGTTAAAAGGGCAGACTAGGACAAGTAACATAGTAACAATGGCTGTGGACAATTCTAACGTACAGATACAATAGGGGAGAACATCCTGTCCGCGAGGGCTCACAGTCTATGAGGGGCGGGTGGGGATATAGCAGGAGGGGGAATGCTTTTCAATATTGGAAGCAGGAAGCGTAGTCTGCTATACAGGTCTGCGGGCAACACGCAGCCCATGTGTAATACAGTATGTTGTGCAGACCTGGTCTTTTTTTTGTATCCCTGTTAAAAATAACCATAGAAACTGAAAAAACCTAATAAAAGATAATAAGATCTATCTTATCTGTAGTCTGATATATCTGACACTAGTGTGGTTTCTGTTATGTATAGAAATGACGGTACAAAAGTAAATAAAGCTGTAGTACTTTAAAAAAAATACAATTCTTTTTGACAAATTGCTATGGGGCAGCCGTATAGGAGCATATATTAGTTATAGAACTATAATTATTGTAATATTTGCAAATAAGCAAGTGTTTTTTCGATCTACGGGCCACTGTTTTTAATCATTTCTCTCATCCAAAAGAAAAAATTCTCTGCAGTTATTTGTACAATAGCCATAATTAGTTTTAGGATGACTACAACAGTTTTAAGTAAAATGTGAAAAATAAACAGAAAGAACCTATAAAATATTAATGGATCAATGGGAATTGTAGACTTGACAGCCCCAGAAGTTTATCTTGACTGACTTGGCAGTTTAAATTTTAAACAACAAACAATCTTCCACAAGCAATGATTCAGCTGAAACTTAACTTTATAAGTCACAGTTCTTGACATTTTTTCTGAATGAGTCTAAGTATGCAACCACATAAATTTTACATGATATCATATATAATTTAGAATTGCTTTAAACTTTTCGGAAGTAACACTGAGAAGCAATTGGCAACTTCCCACTATTTGGTACAATATAATATTCCTGAACACTGTGATATTTAGCAGCAAAAGTAATAATTTATACATATTTTAGAGTTTCTTAAAAAACGAAGAGAATTAGCACAGCTGTGGGGAGCTAAAAATCCCTTGTCCCTTGAGAACGTTTCAGTGGTCCAAATTGAAGGAATAGGGTAGCAGTATCTAAACTAACAATTTGGAAAAAGCTGAACGTGAGAATTTATAGGAATTGTTTAGGATTAAAAAAGGCTCTGCTTGTTTTGAAGGTTGAACTACAATTCTAGAATGTTATTGATATACAAGGTGTGCCATTTATATGGATACACCTAAATAAAATGGGAATGGTTGTTGATATCAAGTTCCTGTTTTTGGCACATTAGTATATGGAGAGGGAAAACTTTTCCAGATGGGTGTTGGCCATGATGACCATTTTGAAGTATGCCAATATGGATCCAACTTTACTTTTTTCAATGGGAAGAGGGTCATGTGACACATCAAACTTTTTGAGAATTTCATAAGAAAAGCAATGGTGTGCTTGAGTTTAACGTAACTTTACTCTTTCATGAGTTATTTTCAAGTTTATCTTTGTTTACAGCCTTTGACATGTCGTGGAGGTTAACACATGATTAGCGGAGAGAAATTGTGTTGCTGTCTGGTGAACGCACTACCCGGGTCATTGCAGCAGATTTAAATGCATTACACCCTAGAAGACCACCCATCTCCCATGCTACAGTTAGCAAACTGTTTGCCAAATTTCGTGAAACAGGTTCAGTGTTGAATTTGCCAAAATGTGGCCGCAAGAAACCTGTCACTAATGAAGAAATATCAGTGGATGTCCTAGCTTCATTCAGCAAGAGCCCACAGCGTAACACTCGCCGCATGCCACTGGAGAGTGGCATCAGTCGAACATCCCTTCGGCCAATATTAGCTACTCACCAATGGCTCCCTTACAGAATCCAGCTGCTGCAGCATCTCAATGAAGATGACCCAAATTGGTGCACTGATTTTGCAGATTGGGCAAAACAAAAATTGGAACAGGACCCTCAGTTTACACAGAACACTATGTTCAGTGATAAATCAAACTTTTTTGTGAATGGCGTAGTTAACAAACAAAACCACCGACACTTACCTACAGCGGATAGAACCCTCCAAGACTGTTGGAACACAAAAATTGATGGTATGGTGTGGTATATGGGGTACAAAGATAGTGGGGCCATTCTTCATCAATGGAAACCTCAAAGCCACTGGTTATCTGAAATTACAACATGATGTGTTGCTTTCGTTATGCACTGAAGATGGCACGTTCCCTGAGTTTTTCCAACAAGATGGATGAATGGCCACCAAAGTCTCACAATCTGACTCCCTTAGACTTTTATCTTTGGGGTCATTTGAAGGAAATTGTCTATGGTGTGAAGATACGAGATGTGCAGCATCTGAAACAATGGATACTGGAAGCCTGTGCTAGCATTTCTTCTGTGGTGTTGCTCTCAGAGTGTCAAGAATGGGAGAAGAGGTTTGCATTGCCAATCCAACACAATGGGCAGTACTTTGAAGACATTTTAGAAGTGGTCATAAACTTGTGAAAAACTCATGAAAGAATAAAGTTATGTCAAAACCAAGCACACCTTTGTTTTCCTTATGAAATTTTCAATACATTTAATGTGTCACATGATCCTCTTCGAATTGAAAAAAATGAAGTTGGATCCAAAATGGCCAACATCGAAATGGCTGCCATTGTCACCACCCATCTGGAAAATTTTCCCCCTCCCATATACTAATGTGCCACAAACAGGAAGTTGATATCACCAACCATTCCCATTTTGTTTAGGTGTATCTATATAAATGGCCCACCCTGTATACAATTTTGACTAATTGTGTTCAGTGTTTTAGGAATATTTTAGTATAGTTTGTGTTTGTGATCTCAAAAACTTCAGGAAGGCAAATTTCCAACGGTTGAGAGATGATCTTAGTGCAATAAACTGGAATGATGTCCTGAGACATAAAAGTACACAACACAAATGGGAGATGTTTATTAGCATCCTGAATAGGACCTGTGCACAATATATACCCTATGGGAATAAGCATGCTAGAAATAGGAGGAAACCACTATGGCTAAATAAAGCGGTAAGAGGTGCAATATGTGACAAAAAGAAAGCATTTAGGGAATTAAAGCAAGTAGGTAGTGATGAGGCATTAAATAAATATAGAAAATTAAATAACATTTGTAAAAAGCAAATCAAGGCAGCAAAGATTGAGACAGAGAGACTCATTGCCAGAGAAAGTACAAAGAATCCCAAAATATTTTTAACTACATAAATAGTAAGAAACTAAAAATTGATGGTGTTGGCCCCTTTAAAAATAATCTTGGTGAAATGGTGGATGAGGATGAGGAAAAAGCCAATATGCTAAATGACTTTTTTTCAACAGTATTTACACAAGAAAATCCCATGACAGACAATATGATCAGTGATAACAAAAATTCTCAATTACATGTCACCTGCTTAACCCAAGAGGAAGTACGGCATTGTCTAAAAATCACTAAAATTGACAAATCCCCGGGCCCGGATGGGATACACCCCAGAGTGCTGCAGGAATTAAGTACTGTCATAGACAGACCATTATTTTTAGTAAATAAAGATTCCATAATAACAGGGTCTGTACCACAGGACTGGCGTATAGCAAATGTGGTGCCAATATTCAAAAAGGGGACAAAAACTGAACTTGGAAATTATAGGCCAGTAAGCTTAACCTCTACTGTGGGTAAAATCCTAGAGTGTTTTCTAAGAGATGCTATACTGGAGTATCTGAAGAAAAATAACCTCATGACCCATTAGCAACATGATTTTACGAGGGACCGTTCCTGTCAAACTAATCTAATAAGCTTCTATGAAGAAGTAAGTTCTGGACTGGACCAAGGAAATGCAGTGGATGTGGTGTATATGGACTTTTGAAAAGCTTTTGATACGGTGCCACACAAAAGGTTGATACATAAAATGAGGGCAATGGGGATAGGGAAAAATATGTGTAAGTGGGTTAAGAACTGGCTTAGTGATAGGAAACAAAGGGTGGTTATTAATGGAACACACTCAGAATGGGTCACAGTTAACAGTGGGGTACCACAGGGATCAGTGTTGGGCCCGCTTCTATTTAATATATTTATTAATGACCTTGTAGGGGGCATACAGAGTAGAATCTCAATATTTGCGGATGACACTAAACTCTGCAGGGTAATCAATACAGAGGAGGACAATTTTATATTACAGGAGGATTTATGTAAACTAGAAGCTTGGGCTGCTAAATGGCAAATGAGCTTTAATGGGGATAAATGTAAAGTCATGCACTTGGGCAGAGGAAACAAAAGGTATAATTATGTGCTTAATTGTAAAACACTGGGCAAAACTGTCACTGAAAAAGACCTGGGTGTATGGGTAGATGACAAACTCACATTTAGTGGCCAGTGTCAGGCAGCTGCTGCAAAGGCAAATAAAATAATGGGATGCATTAAAAGAGGCATAGATGCTCATGGGGAGAACATAATTTTACCTCTATACAAGTCACTAGTGCGACCACACTTAGAATACTGTGTACAATTCTGGTCTCCGGTGTATAAGAAAGACATAGCTGAACTAGAGCGGGTCCAGAGAAGAGCGACAAAGGTCATTAGAGGACTATGGGGTCTGCAATACCAAGACAGGTTATTAAACTTGGGGTTATTTAGCTTGGAAAAACGAAGGCTTAGGGGTGATCTTATAATAATGCATAAATATATGAGGGGACAGTACAGAGACCTTTCTAATGATCTCTTTACTCTTAGGCCTGAGACTGGGACAAGGGGGCATCCTCTACGTCTGGAGGAAAGAAGGTTTAATCATAATCACAGACCGGGATTCTTTACTGTAAGAGCAGTGAGACTATGGAACTCTCTGCCACATGATGTTGTAATGAGTGAGTCACTACTAACATTTAAGAAGGACCTGGATGCCTTTCTTGAAAACTATAATATTACCAGTTATACATACTAGATTCTTTGATAGGGCGTTGATCCAGGGAACTAGTCTGATTGCCGTACCTGGAGTCAGGAAGGAATTTTTTCCCCCAATGTGGAGCTTAGTGTTGCCACATGGTTTTTTTTTGCCTTCCTCTGGATCAACATGTTAGGCTATGGGTTGAACTAGATGGACTTAAAGTCTTCCTTCAACCTTAAAAACTATGTTACTATGTTACTATGTAAAAGAAAAAAAATTATAATGCTATTCTTTAACCCAGGTCTAATTTCACCTGAGGTAATTTGCACGTTCATTATCAGATTTTGCTACACATGGATTTGTACTTGGTTTTTAAGAGAAAACCTTTAAAAGACTTTGTAATTTAGTTTTTCACTGTCATGAATAAGGATGTATTAATCTAAAATGGGTTGACGTAGTCACACAAATCATGCACATTTTCTACGCATGCAATTGAATTATTTTCCAATAAAAAATTCTGATGTTTGAAGAGCCAGATCTACTTTTCATGTAGGAAGATAATGTCTGTGCCAAAACACTGGGATTGTACTGTAAAAATGGTTTGAGCTGTGTTTGGCAGCTGTTGAGCATCTTTGAATGTGTTTTGTAGGCCCTTGATTTTGACTCCTATTGATTTGAATGGGGTTTGGAAGTTCGGCGCACATATACTCACTGGCCAAACTGAACTGGTCCTGAACTTTAAAATGCTTGCTCATCTTTAGTCTTGAAAACCTGAGCATGATGTGCAGCAGCATGATGAGATCATCATATTGCTGACATAATCACCCTGCTACAGGTGCTGCAGAGGCAGCAGATATGCCGGTTTGCTAAGCGCTCTATGGAGGAGCTGAAGATAATGTTTCGGTCAAGGCACACACACTGTGGGGAAATATTTTGAAAGGGGACACAATATAGCAAGTTGCAGTGAAATATCATGGAAAGGGGTGGTTTGAAGAGATATTTTGGAGAGGGAGAATGTGTATGGGGTGGTGTTATTATGAAGTAACACAATGTGAGTAAGAAATTTTATGGTGAGGGGAGGGTGGTGGGAGGAATATTATTTTAGTATCCTATCTTTTAAACTGTTATCTCTTCTACAAGGAAAAAGAGGGGGATTTTAAACTCTTACTTACTTCAGGGAGACCATTAGCAAAAATGTACCAGTTTTTTTAGAAAAATATTGGAATCTGAGAGTCCTCAGTGGTTGATACCTTTTAATGGCTAACTGAAAAGATGGTAAACATAGCAAGCTTTCAGGACACTAAGGCCCCTTCGTCAGGCTGGTAATGACACAAATTCTGAAGACACATACATATATACATATATACATAAGCAAAAGAAAGAAAAAAAAAAGGAAAAAAAAACAGTGTTATGAGCGGTGGTAAATACGACAGGTGACGTTAAGCAGAGTCAGTTTAGGGGGGGTAAAGTAGCTGGGAAAAGAGAAACCAAATTTCTAAGATAAGCGTAACAAATTGTATTATTATATGGTTAGTGGCCTGTGAAAACCTAAAAATACTTAAGTGAGTTGTGGAGAGCAATAAATGAAGCAAGAGAGCTCACAGAAGAAAAGTCAAAAGTTCATAGTCCTGAAAATGAAGTCTCTTGGAGATGTGATCTCCCCAAGTGTCCTTTCAATTTATATAAAAACGCATGAATCTGTGATGTCCCGACAAGATAAGGATTCCTGGGACAGATCAGAACTACAAGATGTCAGGTAACTTCAGTTGCATCACAAGCAATGTGGTGTATTTAATCATATGTACCAAATGCCCAACAGGTGGCATGTACATAGGTGAGACCGGGCAAAAATTCAGGACAAGAATGAATTCTCATCACCACTCAATAATAAAAAGCATATGAATCTACCTGTAGCAAAACATTTTTCCAGCACAGACCACAGTAAAACCGATATGAGGCTGCTCATCTTAAAAACCAACTTCAAATCACTGAGAGACAGAAGAATTTGAGAATACAAATTGATAACGACCTTTGACACATTCAAAACAGGATTAAATATTTCACATGGATTCATGGGATTTTATATAAAATGAGTGGTTGTGTAGAAAAAAGCCCAGGTTTAGATTCCGCGCAGACCACAAAGCAGGAAGGATATGTTTGATTTCCGTTTATTGAGCCAAAAGGTATTCCAGGTCCTGCTGTGAAACGCGTTGGCTCAATAAACGGACATCAAACATATCCTTCCTGCATTGTGGTCTGCGCGCAATCTAAACCTGGGCTTTTTTCTACACAACCGGATTTCTCCCTCACCAGGTGTCTGCAGCGACCAGGATAACAAGGCTCTTGCAGTTTGTTGTGACTCACACAACCCAAAAAGGTGAGTCACACTAATAGGGGGGCATTGAATTATCATCATAGATAAGACCCTATGTGCGCTCCCTTCTCTCTTTGTTTAAATATAAAATGAGTGGGCATTTGGGGATATCACAGATTCAAGTGTTTGTATATAAATTGAAAGGACACTTGGGGAGATCACATCTCCAAGAGACTTCATTTTCAGGACTATGAATTTTTTACTTTTCTTCTGTGAGCTCTATCGCTTCATTTAATGCTATTTTTTTTTTCTTTTGCTTATGTATATATTTATGTGTCTTCAGAATTTGTGTCATTGCCAGCCTAACGAAGGGGCCTTAGTGTCCTGAAAGCTTGCTATGCTTACCATCTCTTCAGTTAGCCATTAAAAGGTATCAACCACTGAGGACTCTCAGATTCAAATACTTTTCTATCTACTGGCTAACACGGTACACATATTTTTTATCTTACCAGTTTTTTAAAGCATTTTTGTTATTTCTATTGATTCATCACCATAAGTAGTCACTACTGGAATCCTCTGATCTATTTTTTCAGGGAGTGATTTACCACCAGTTTGGACTCTTTTCTTTTGTTGGATCAGTAATTTATTTGGATACCCTAATTTTCTGAGCTATTCCAATAATTCTAATTCGTCTACTGTCTTTTCATGTTCAGTTTCGTCACTCACTATGCGTCTAACTCTCTGGATTTGGCCATTAGGAATAACTTTTTTCATCCCTAAAGGATGATGGCTCTGGAAGTGCAATAGTTTATTTTTGTCCGTTTCATGACATGTAATTATGTACTTATTAGGCCTTGGTTTATCCTGACATTAACATCAAGAAACTGTATGTGCCTCTCGATGGGCAATATCAGTGAATGGCAGTTATTTAATAGTTACTTGAACACTGTGGACCCTATCATAAAATTCATGATGGTGTGCTCGGAGATGACCACAAAATAAATTACTAATCCAATAAAATAAAAGAGTCCAAACTGGTGGTAGCTCACACTCTGAAAAAATAGATCAAAGGATTCCAATAGTGACTACCTATGGTAATGAAGCAATAGAAATAACAAAAATTATTAAAAAAAAAACTGACAAACTTTGGGTAATGGTCTCCCTGAAGTAGGAGAGTTTAAAAATCCCCCTCTTTTTTTTCTTTTAGAAGAGGTAAAAGTTTAAAAGATCCCATAGTAAAATTGGACATCGGCAGTCTTAAAAAGAAGCCCATTTGACCCTGACAGGTATCACGAGGAAGTGTAGTTACCAGTGCATAGGATGTGTTACTTGCCCGCATATATTAAAGGGTGACACTTTTCAAAATAAAGGAAAACAATATAAAATAAACCACTTCCTTACATTTGGATCAGACTTTGTTGTCTATTTGTGGGAATGCCCTCTTAATTATACTATGTTGGAAAATCTCCCTAGAATTCAGGGCAAGGATGAGCCAGCATGGATATAGTATAAGAAAAAATGCCTAGACTTACTGGTCCCAAAGCATTTTGTTGAAGCAAAGCACAGTGAGAGAGATTTAAAGTGCCAGGTCATAGATACAGTTCCATCAATAAGAAGAGGGCGAGATCGAGTTAAGTTACTCAATGACAAAAATTGAGGTGGATAAAGGAACTAGGCACATTGAAGCTGAGAGGTTTAAACATTGTCTATAAACTCAATGTAGCCTTGTAAGTAATGTAACTCCTTTTGTCAGTAGTATACACTTTTTAATCACTTTATGGTTATTTGACATATTTGAGATGATATATACACTTTTACTGATAATTGTTATTTCTGTCTCTGCTTCATTTTAGATGATTAGAAACACTAGAAAAATTAGAAGTCCAAGCATATGCCTTTTTGGTATAAATGTACTGTATTTTGTCTTAAGAATAATCAATTGTTTAGTAAAGTGATTCTATGACACCTGATACTCAGTGTTGGTACAATGATAATTAGATCACAATGACACTTTGTAAGAACACCTACAATTATATAGATAAAAAATTGTTTATTGAGCACCTAAAGTAATTGTAATTTTAATTTTATTTGGTATGACAACTGACTAGCCTCAAGAAAGCCTCAAGAAAGGTCCAAGCAGGGAATGCACACCATTTGAGGTATGTTTACCCCGGCCACACAGGAGGGTGAAAGGGTATATTACCTTATCCCTTCTATAGTGGTGGTCGAGTGAACACAGTATATCTCATTGTAAAGGGAAAACTGTGAAGACCTAGGTAGAGGGCTATTTATATGTTTTTTCACATATAAGAGACCAATATAGGCGACTATAGTCAAATTTGTCCGAAACCACTCTTAACTTAAGAATTATTAACAAAGGCACTAACACCATAGCATATACTATTAATTTAAAGCATTATGCACTTTATAGCCAGGACACTGGCAATTACAACCGGAATTACAAGGTGATGCCTTTAGTAAGATGGAGAGTAGCGGGCAATGGTAAGTGCGCAGGCGCGGACATAGCAATATGGCACCGTAACACCACCCCCATCTCCATAGCAGCATATACAGCATAATGTAAGCACGCATGCGTGATACACACTTCTGGGACGCCGGATCCCACAAGATACCCATTAATATGGTTACGTAAACACTTTTTTTTTATTTTAACATATTGATTAACATAATAATAACAACCTGAGGCTATGAGACTTCCAATTAACCATTATACAAAAGGAGAAAAGTTTATGAACATTAATAGTATATTATTTACACAAAATAAGAATATATCACTGTAGATGGAGGTTATGGTTATGATATATTTAGTGTACACTGCACTGTATAATGTTTTAACACTGTAAAAGCATATATTGATAATTAATTATGTGATTTGTGAAATTTATAAAAGACTGTGCAGACCAGCCAGTGGTGGCTGGACATGACAAGCTTTGAAAAAGGATTTCTTGGTTCGCTGTGCACCCACGGTACCAGTACGCCGGGCTGCCCCACCTTTTAGTTATATAGATAGATAGATGATAGATACCATATATACTGTATAAGCCGACCCGTGTATAAGCCGACCCCCCTACTTTTGCCCCCAAAACCTGGGAAAACCTATTGACTCGTGTATAAGCCGAGGGTGGACCCCAGCACAGTTATACAGGCCCCCCAGTGGTATACAGGCCTCCCCATTGGTAGTATACAGCAGCCTCCGCAGTGGTAGTATACAGCAGTCTCCCCAGTGGTAGTATACAGCAGTCTCCCCATTGGTAGTATACAGCAGCCTCTGCAGTGGTAGTATACAGCAGTCTCCCCAGTGGTAGTATACAGCAGTCTCCCCCTGTGGTAGTATACAGCAGTCTCCCCAGTGGTAGTATACAGCAGTCTCCCCCTGTGGTAGTATACAGCAGTCTCCCCCTGTGGTAGTATACAGCAGTCTCCCCCATGTGGTAGTATACAGAAGTCTCCCCCTGTGGTAGTATACAGCAGTCTCCCCCTGTGGTAGTATACAGCAGCCCCCCCCTGTGGTATATACAGGCCCCCCTGTGGTAGTATACAGCAGCCCTCCCCCCTGTGGTATATACAGGCCCCCTGTGGTAGTATACAGCAGCCCTCCCCCCTGTGGTATATACAGGCCCCCTGTGGTAGTATACAGCAGCCCTCCCCCTGTGGTATATACAGGCCTCCTGTGGTAGTATACAGCAGCCCTTCCCCTGTGGTATATACAGGCCCCCTGTGGTAGTATACAGCAGCCCTCCCCCTGTGGTATATACAGGCCCCCTGTGGTAGTATACAGCAGCCCTCCCCCCTGTGGTATATACAGGCCCCCTGTGGTAGTATACAGCAGCCCTCCCCCTGTGGTATATACAGGCCCCCTGTGGTAGTATACAGCAGCCCTCCCCCCTGTGGTATTGTCGGGGTCGTAGCAACAATACACTCCTTCACCAGTCATTCCAAATTAGACTATGAACATATGGTACCAGATAAGAGTAAATCAGACGGAGAATCTGGTTCAAACTTATAATATGTTCGTTGCTTTATTAAGCAATGGCTATGGTCACAGCAACTGAACTCGATATCCGGGTACAAGGCATTTTATAGTCTAAAAGATAAGCATATAAATGTCCATGGCAGGGTGGGAGTTAGGTGGGATTAAGCTAATATCTATGTTTGTTAATAATAATAGTTCTTTGTATTCTGGGAGTCCGTTCTTCATCACGTCATGGTATCATCCCTTGGCTGCTGGGATACAGGTTATCTTGGATTTCCCATAGCAAGGCCTGGTGCAGGCACAGCGAGGACCAATCAGCTTGTCCATTTTCAAGGCAACTCTGCACAACCATATCTTCTTTCCAGCATACACATCTAAGGAGACACTTTGTTTACAAAACAGCTCCTTGTTCACAGATTCATAGTGGGAAAGAAAGAGAGAAAGAAATAGATGGAGGGGGGGGAGGGAAAGACAAAGAGAGAAGAGAAAAAGAAGAGAAAGAGAGAAGGAGAGATAGATAGAGAGGGAAAAAGGGAAAAGAGGGAGAGAGTGACTCAAAGACGGAGAGAGAATATTGGATACGTACCTGAATACAGGAAAAACTTATTGTTTCAATTAATGCTATATGCGTATAAAAACTAAGATTAATAGATAAGATATAATTCATCCTCCACAGTATATACAAGCCCCCTGTGGTAGTATACAGCAGCCCTCCCCCCCTGTGGTATATATAGGTCCCCCTGTGGTAGTATACAGCAGCCCCCCCTGTGCTATATACAGGCCCCCCGTTGCTGCCGCCACACACCTGTAAAAGAAGGTCTTTCATACTTACCCTCCTGTGACCGCGCGCACATCCTCCGCTCTCCTTCCGGCTTCTACCCGGCGTCCATCCACGTGACCGCGCACAAATAATGACGTTGTAACGCCGGTGGTCTGGTGTCTTGGTTCCCTCGGCGTTACTGCGCTTTCACCCAATGCTCCTTCCCCCCTTGACCAGCTGGGAGACTGTAGTATGTTACCTGGATAGGATTCTGCTCAGTTCCCAGCTCCGCTGCGTAGCTGCACATGTTGTATTGTCAGTGCTCCGCTGTTTACCTCTCATGTGTGGACCCTGGCTCCTGCTGTGGAAGCTATCCGCGGGTTGTGAGGTCCTCTGCAGCTGGTGCATGACTTTCCACGTGTGTCTAGGCTTGCAGCCGCTGCCAGGTGCTCTGGGCATCCGTTCCTGTGCTGGCTATGCTGTATGGGTTCTGATTGTGCCTAGGGTGCGCGCCGCCACACCTTCCCCAGTTTAGTAAGATGGAGGGTGTGCGCTTGAATTGCTGTCCCCAGCCTATAGCTGAGGGTCAGCTCCTATTTAAAGTTCCTCTTCCCTGTTGGGCGTCGCCAGAGCCTCGCATTAGGTTTCTTAACCTAGCCCAGTGTGTTTGGTCCAACATGCTGCTCCTGGTCTGCCTTGTCTACAGCTCCTGTTCTGCCTGCTACCAGTTCAGGGAAAGCTGATGTCTGTGTCCCTGGACCCGTCTTGTCTGTGTTGGTGCCAACGTCCTTGTCTTGTTCCTCCTTGTGTCTTGCTGTTCCCGGTCTGGAGCCGTGTCCGTTGCATGGAGTCCAGACGTCCTGACTGTCGGTGTCCAAGATCGACCTGAGGTTCTGCCTGGTGTCCGTGCCTGGTGTCCGAGATGATCCCGAGGTTCCGCCTGGTGTCCGAGATGGTCCTGAGGTCCTGCCTGATGATGTCTTGCCTTGTGTCCGAGATGACCCCGATGTCTTGCCTTGTGTCCGAGATGACCCCGATGTCTTGCCTTGTGTCCGAGATGACCCCGATGTCTTGCCTTGTGTCCGAGATGACCCCGATGTCTTGCCTGGTGTCCGAGATGACCCCGAGGTTCCCGCCTGGTGTCCGAGATGACCCTGAGGTTCCCGCCTGGTGTCCGAGATGACCCTGAGGTTCCCGCCGGGTGTCTGAGATGACCCTGAGGTTCCCGCCTGGTGTCCGAGATGACCCTGAGGTTCCCGCCTGGTGTCTGAGATGACCCTGAGGTTCCCGCCTGGTGTCTGAGATGACCCTGAGGTTCCCGCCTGGTGTCCGAGATGACCCTGAGGTTCCCGCCTGGTGTCCGAGATGACCCTGAGGTTCCCGCCTGGTGTCCGAGATGACCCTGAGGTTCCCGCCTGGTGTCCGAGATGACCCTGAGGTTCCCGCCTGGTGTCCGAGATGACCCTGAGGTTCCCGCCTGGTGTCCGAGATGACCCTGAGGTTCCCGCCTGGTGTCCGAGATGACCCTGAGGTTCCCGCCTGGTGTCCGAGATGACCCTGAGGTTCCCGCCTGGTGTCCGAGATGACCCTGAGGTTCCCGCCTGGTGTCCGAGATGACCCTGAGGTTCCCGCCTGGTGTCCGAGATGACCCTGAGGTTCCCGCCTGGTGTCCGAGATGACCCTGAGGTTCCCGCCTGGTGTCCGAGATGACCCTGAGGTTCCCGCCTGGTGTCCGAGATGACCCTGAGGTTCCCGCCTGGTGTCCGAGATGACCCTGAGGTTCCCGCCTGGTGTCCGAAATGACCCTGACGTTCACGCCTGGTGTTCGTGATGTTCCGTGTCCATGATGTTCCGTGTCCTTGATGTGTGTTCTTGTTCAGTAAACGTTACTTTTGCTATACCTGAAGTGTGCGGTGTCGTCTTGTCCTGCAGGTTACCATCTAGCCCACATGCTCAGCTGCCACAGAACCCAGTTGCTGTTCTTCCCTAGTCTGGGCAGGCCCGGGTCCCCCTGTGGTCCAGTGGGTCCACATTCCCCTTACCTCATGGGTCGCGAGCGCGACCGTGACAGACATCATTACAGGCGCGCGGTCATGTGGATGGACGCCGGGTAGAAGCAGGAAGGAGAGCGGAGGATAAGTATGAAAGATCTTCTTTTACAGGTGTGCAGCGGCAGCAACGGGGGGCCTGTATATAGCACAGGGGGGGGGGGCTGCCGTCACTGACTCATGTATAAGCACAATTTTGGTGCTGAAAAACTCGGCTTATACGCGAGTATATACGGTATTCAAAGAAAAAGTTTCCGTATGGCATGTTTTCAGGATTTCCTTAACATTATATAGTTGTTAATTTCATCACCTGTAGAGGTGAATATTCCAGCACCTTGTGTAATGCTAAGGAAATCCTGAAAACATGCACTGTTTGAGGTCCTTGAGGACTGCACTCGGCCAACCCTGTTTTACTGGAGTGTGTGTCTTGCATTACCATACATCAGACCGTCAGGCAAGAGGCCAGCAGCTTGTTCACCAGTCTCTGTAGGGCAGCATCAAAGCATCAGTTTGCAGAAACAGTCCAGGACACGAGGAGTGAACTAAAAAAAGCTTTAACAGACAATAAGTCTCAAACACAAACATATGAATGTGCACAGCGTATATATATATATATATATATATATATATATATATATATATATATTGTATATAGTGATGTAGTGAATAGCTGCATTTTAAATGGCAAGACAAAGGTGTGTTGCAATATAAGTGTGAATGTTTTACTGTGCTATACAGCATTACACAAAGGGTTAAATGCATGAGGTTCTGTGTGTATGTCTGATTGAATGTAGCTTCCCTCCTGTACGTGTCCGCGCTGCAGCCAGGGAAGTAAATACACCAATGACAATGGACGTCTGAGTGCTGGTGATGTAGGTTTATTTCCAACGCGATTCGGAGCCACGTACCGAGCTCCTTCCTCAGGGAAGTGATGAAATAAACCTATATCACCAGCACTTAGACGTCCAGTGTCGTTGGTGTATTTACTTCCCTGGCAGCAGCGTGGACAATAAGGTACTTCGTCTGAAAAACCTGATCACAGCACCACACCTCATGGAAGTACAGTCCCTACAGCAGCTGCATTGTTTGAGCGATTACGCTGGTTGTGTGCTACACAACCGTACCAGGTGAGCAAATCTGATTTTTTCCGCATTTTACCTGTCTATAAAGGATAAGACCCTATTTGCGCATTCTCAACCCTCTAGATATTCACCTGTACGTGTGGCAGGTAGAACATCAGCTTTCTAGTTCTAAGTGAGGGGAGTCTTCCACAATCCTGGAAAAGTAAATGACATATTATCGAAGTCTGAGAGACTGGATGAGAAACTGCAGAGCAAGTAGTGTGAGAGATGCTGTCTTAGCCTCTCTGTGTGAGATGGCTGGGAGCGACTGAAGAGCTCAGTGTGAATGCTAACCAGGCCTCTGAGCACACAAAAGTTCGTACACCCCTTTCTGCTCATCACATTCATGAAGGTGACTTCCTCACCGACAAAGATGGTGTGCTCTCTTTTCGGAAGGTGGTCATACAGCAGAGTGGACCAGTTGATGTAGCACCGATGCCCAGTACCTTGTTCAACTAGGAAATCAAATGACCTTGCCTCAGGTACACTGGTCATAGAATTGATTGGCCTTAAACCCATACCACCACTCCCAGGTTATGTTATCTGCAAATATAATCTCTTCAATAAAGAAGGCAGGAGTTGGACAGGGTGGTTCATTCCACGTCTGATAGTTACTTGGAGGAGGTAGGGGTCCCAATGTTGCTTTGTCCCAGTCAAAGGATTCTGAAAAAAGTGATACACATGGCAGGGAAACAGGGTCTTCTGCCTTCTCATCTTCCTCATCCTCCTCTTCATGCTCCTGGTCATGGTGGATATGATGATCCAATAACTGCAGCATTGGTTGCAGGTGGAATAGAGCCAGGCATACTGCAAGGTCTACTGCAGTATGACATCTGGTTCTCCTGGTCTTGGATGGCAAAGGGAAAGGATCACCTCCTAACTGTAAGCTCCCCGGGTCTTCATCTGGCATCAGTGCCCCTCATTATATCTGTGCATCGCTGCTGAGGAAGCCCAATGTGGGTAGCACGGTGAATCTCAAGGTCACATATATGTCCATCTCCACTGCATGACACTACTATTCTGGTTCTAGCTCTGATGACCCGCCCACTGCCCTTGAGTGGTAAAGTTGACCTCTTCCTCCAAGTCAGGCATGACTTGCAGAAGATCCATTGCAAAACTGCATAATCCTGGCAAACAGTAGGAAGTGAAGCACAGTATAGCAGAGTGTAGATTTGGACTGCAGTAATATGGCACAGAAATTCTTCGCTCTGCAGAGAAACCTGATTGCTTTGCCTAGAAGCCCACCTGTTCCAGTGGCAGGACTGAGTCCGACACAATTAATCACTAATATGTAAAATGAAAAAGGCTATCAAATGCCCATAAATGTAGTGAAAAAAGTTGTTAATTAAATAACACAACCAAATGATTCTGGCATAGCTGCATGGGACGTAACAAAAAGAAAGGTGGACCCCAAGGTGAAGAGCAGCATATACAGAAGCACAAACTACCAGCAACAAATATCTGTACAAAGAAGTGGCACAATTGTACATATGTATATACTGTGGGGAAATAAGTATTTGATCCCTTGCCGATATTGTTAGTTTGCCCACTGACAAAGACATGAACAGTCTATAATATTAAGGGTATGTTAATTTTAACAGAGGGAGATAAAATATCAAAAATAGAATCACTTTGTCTAAATTATATAAAATTATTTCCATTTTGCAGAGAGAAATAAGTATTTGATCCTCTGGCAAACAAGACTTAATACGTGGGGGCAAAACCCTTGTTGGCAAACACAGCAGTCAGACATTTCTTGTAGATGACGATGAGGTTTGCTCATGTCAGGAGGAATTTTGGACCATACCTCCTTGCAGATCATCTCTAAATCATTAATATTTTGAGGCTGTCACTAGACAACTCGGAGCTTTAGCTCCTTTCATACGTTTTCTATGGGATTAAGGTCTAAAGACTGGCCACTCCATGACTTTAATGAGTTTCTTTATAAGCCACTCCTTTGTTGCCTTGGCGGTATGTTTTGGGTCATTGTCATGCTGTCACAGCTATGATACATTTTTAATGTCCTTGCAGAGGGAAGGAGGGTGTCACTCAGGATTTTACAGTACATGGCTCCATCCGTAGTCCCATTGATGCGGTGGAGTAGTCCTGTGTCCTTAGCAGTAAATCAACCCAAAAACATATTTCCACCATCATGCTTGACTGTGGGGACAGTGTTCATTGGGTCATAGGCACAATTTCTGGCAAGTTGAGTTAATGCCAAAGAGCGCAATTTCTGTCTCATCTGACCACAGCACCTTCTCCCAATCACTCTCTAAGGCTGTGGTCACAGTTGACATGCGTTTTTTTAGTGCCTTTTAAAAACGCATGCTTTTTTACATGCGTTTTTCATGTCATCATGAGTTTTTTAAGGTGTCTGATGGCTCCCTGCGTTTTTGGCTGCGTTTTGGAATCTGCACCCAAAAATAACATGGGCCCCTATAGAAAACGCATGCAAAAACGCATGTACAATTAGTACCTTTTAGTGCCATTCAAAAATGCATGCGTTTCCCACAGGAGCCCATGTTAAAAAAATGCATGCGTTTTTTTAACATGGGCTCCTATGGGAAACGCATGCGTTTTTGAATGGCACTAATTGTACATGCGTTTTTGCATGCGTTTCCCATAAGGCCCCATATTAAAAAACGCATGCGTTTTTGGAAAAGCTCCAAAAATGCATGGAACTGTCATACATGCTTTTTGGCTATTAGGGCATGCGTTTTTTAACATGGGGTCCTATGGGTGCGTTTTTTACATGCGTTTTTGAAAACGCAGGTCTCCAAAAACGCATGTGAAAAATGCTACTGTGACCCCAGCCATAATCACGAAGGTATTCGTTAGAAAACTTCAGATGGATCTGCACTTGTGCCTTCTAGAGTAGAACGCTGTGGACACTGTAGGATTTTAATCCATTATTGCGTAATGTGTTACCAATGGTTTTCTTGGTACAGTGGTCCAATCTGCCTTGAGATCATTAACAAGTTCCTCTGTGTAGTTTTAGACTGATCTCTCACCTTCCTCATGATCCTGGATACCCGACGAGGTGAGATTTTGCATGGAGCAAGGGTATATTGAAATGGCAGAGTTTATATGAAGGAACTAGCATTGTCTACCAGTTATCTCATATGACATGAAAGGTGTGTGCTTCACCTTTCTTACTATTTTAGTAAAATGGAAGTGACTCACTTTACTTAATGTAAGATTCTTGCCTGTGGTCAAAATTGTCAAAAGGTTCACTCTTTAAAAGCAGAGTAAACCTAGTCGTAGCGATCAGTCTGTATAACTACCTGTGACCCTGAGTATTGACTAGCTGCTGAACATAGCTTTTCTATGAGCTGTAAGGAAAACTATAAAAATACAATTTTTGTAAGGAATATTTGTTTTAGAGTTGGCAGCGCAATGAACAACACCTGCAGTTTACAATCTATATCCCTGCAGATCCAGTCAATAACCAGGACATGTGTATGACTAGAAGAGCAATTGTATTTTGAAGTTTAGTTGTTTCTTTCCCGTATTCCCAAATTATCTCCCCATGATGCTTTATTTTTTTTTCAAAGAAAACAAACCCACCAGATTTATACAGTTACTTCAGAATTGATGTTGGCTTTGAATGTGTTTTAACAACCTTGGCTTTTTGGGTCACAGTTTCACTCAGTGATTAATAGTGTCCTAAGCCACTTAATACATTATTGATTTTTAATTCGATAAAAGGGATTTCTGTTGGCAAATCACATTATTTAAGAGCATGAGAGGGCGACAGAACAGAAGAAAATGTCCTGGCACTGAAGCAAATCCTACGAGAAGGTGAATAAGCGTAACAAAATAAATTTAACTGTTACAAACTCCAGGTTTACCTGCTGTGTATACCTATGTACATGTATTCTATGCACATGTGTGTATATATGTATATATATATATATATATATATATATATATATATATATATATATATATACACAGTACAGACCAAAAGATTGGACACATCTTCTCATTCAAAGAGTTTTCTGTATTTCCATGACTATGAAAATTGTAGATTCACACTGAAGGCATCAAAATGAATTAACACATGTGGAATTATATCCTTAACAAAAAGGTGTGAAACAACTGAAAATATGTCTTAAATTCTAGGTTCATCAAAGTAACCACCTTTTGCTCTTACTACTGCTTAGCACACTCTTTGCATTCACTTGATGAGGTTCAATAGGTAGTCACCGGAAATAGTCTTCAAACAGTTTTCCATTTTGATGCCTTCAGTGTGAAACTACAATTTTCATAGTCATGAAAATAAAGAGAACTCTTTGCATGAGGTGTGTCTAAACGTTTGGTCTGTACTATATATATATATATATATATATATATATATATCAAAGTATGTAGAAGGAAACGAGCCGCACTCACCAGTCAATGATCTTATGTCTTTTTATTCCAAGTTCATTCCAGTCCGGAGCATGAACACGAGCAAGGAGGGGTGCAGGGATGGAGAAACGACGGCCTGCCGTTTCGCGGTCGTGTACCGCTTCGACGGGTCCTCGAGAGAGGACCCGTCGAAGCGGTACACGACCGCGAAACGGCAGGCCGTCGTTCTCCATCCCTGCACCCCCTCCCTTGCTCGTGTTCATGCTCCGGACTGGAATGAACTTGGAATAAAAAGACATAAGATCATTGACTGGTGAGTGCGGCTCGTTTCCTTCTACATACTTTGATTGTGAATTGCTTGTGGAAGCCGGCACCGCCAGTATACGGCTGCATAGATCACAGGAGTGATAGCCCGTGTTAGCAAACACGTTAAGTGCCCGGTGTCTCCTTGTTTGTTTTGCTTGATTAATATATA
The DNA here is from genome assembly GCA_033576535.1 of Allobates femoralis. Taxonomy (NCBI): domain Eukaryota; kingdom Metazoa; phylum Chordata; class Amphibia; order Anura; family Aromobatidae; genus Allobates; species Allobates femoralis. The sequence goes on from JARQOC010000002.1 coordinate 193,866,444, forward strand.
TATATATATAAAGTGAAAAAATAGAATCAGCACAAACTTAATATACTTAGCCGGTGCAATGTCCTGTAAACGGTGCTCAGCCGTCAGCCATATAAAAATCGAAAAAACAGGCAGCACTCCTTCAAGTAGTGAAAAGGACTCTTTATTCCATGTGATGCGACGTTTCGGAGCTACAACTCCTTCCTCAAGCATGGTGCATAGTCTTACTAAGGTGCTTTAAATACATTCAGAACCACAATCATTAATTACATAATTATATTAAAAAAGTAACATATCATATACATTTAGTGAATAGTTAAGTGCCATATAGTGTCTGTCATTATAAAGTGCTTACATAGTGCTCATATGAATGGTTAAATCACCACTCTCTAATAAGTTACAGTGCTAAACTGATTAACAGGCAATTATAGATACTATACCATCAGCTGTGTTAAAATTATCATAGGTGGTTTCACGTCGCGTCTCACCGCCATCGCCATAAAGCAACACACTCCCGGCGTCTTCCGGGTTCCTAGTGTGCGCGCGCCCGACCTCCCGCGTCATATGACGCTGCTTAGTCATTGCGCATGCGCGCACTCTCCGGCGCCATTATACTTACTGGCAACAAGCCGATTTTGCCCTTCGTCCTATTTATAGTATGGGATATATATCAAACGGGCAAGATAGTAGAACACGGACCTTCCATACATACCATGATCCCACCTTTAAGGTTGGCAGCTCACCCATAAGGAGAACTAACAACCCCACATGAGCGCCAATGCAAAGGGACAAGATGGTGCACCCGATCCCCCTGCCTGACAACACACGTACCGGTACAGGACCCAACCATCATCCACTCTGGTCCTATTCAATGAGTATAAAGGCACTTTCAAAATGCAAAAATATATTTTTTTTATTAAGGTATTCAAGTATTGTATATAGATATATAAAAAGCACTGCTCCTGATGGCGATTTTTCATGATCAGCTACTGTTCCACCACCTATGAGGGATACATATAAAATAATTTTTTTCAAAAATAGAAATATATACATTAATATCTAAGAACAGACTTTCTCAAAGAAAGTATCTGTTGTGTGCACCTCATGCACAGGATGGTTTCAAATGGAAATTATACATAGGGACACACTTACATGGTGATGTGAATTCACTTATATCAAAGTATTAATTTTAAAATCAACATTTAAACCTTCCGGTCTCAGAGTTTTGAGCTTGAAAATCCATTCCAGCTCCTTTCTTTTGAGCATAGCCACTCTGTCTCCTCCACGTCTTTGTGGTGGCACATGGTCTATTATCCTAAACCCTATGTCGGTGTCCTTGTGGTCTTTGGCCAAACAATGTTTAGGTACCGGAAGACCAACCTGTTTCTCCCGTATAGAAAACTTATGCTGAGTAAATCTTATTTTAAAACTGCAGGTGGTCTCCCCGATATACCATAGGCCACAAGGACACTCAAGCATATACACCACAAACTCTGAGTCGCATGTTAAAAAATGATCAATTGTGTATATCCTATTGGTGCGTGAATCCGTAAACATCTTACCCTTCAACATTGCTGTGCAATTAATGCACGACAGGCAAGGAAAACAACCTTTCCTGACTGAACCTGTTAAGAAGGTTTGTTTACTCTTCCTAAAAGAACCAACATCAGATTTTATCAGTTGGTCCTTCAAATTCCTATTTCGTCTGAAAGAAAAGAGAGGGGGGCTTTTAAACTCTTCTATATCCGGAAGACCATTGGTTAATGTACCCCAATGTCTCCGAATAATTTTTGACACTGCAGCGCTCTCTTCACAGTATGTCGAGACAAAAGGTATTCTTTGTATTTTATTCTTTTTTACTTGTTTTAATAAATCTTGACGATCACACTTGTTAACAGCCTCTCTATGTTTAGATAATAGGGCCCTAGAGTAACCCCTTTGTAAAAATTTTTTTGTCATCTGGTCCAGCGTATCATTTAGACTACTTTCCTCACTTTCAATTCGCTTTACTCTCAATAATTGGCCAAACGGTATTGAATCAATCATTTTCCGTGGGTGATAACTAGAGAATAATAGTAGATTATTTTTGTCAGTAGGCTTGACAAACATTTTTGTTGTGAGTTTACCCTCCACCTTCTCAATCAATATATCTAAAAACTGTAACTGAGAAGGGGAGTGTACCATGGTGAACTTAATAGATCGGTTCATGCTATTTAAAAAATCAAAGAATTCAAACAATGATTCTTCAGAGCCTGTCCAAATGAGGAAGATGTCGTCGATGTATCTACACCACCCCCTAACCGATCTGAAGTGGTGAGACACAGCGACGACATCTTCCTCAAGGACCCCCATAGTGATATTGGCATACGAGGGGGCCATGTTGGCCCCCATCGCTGTACCCCTTTTCTGCTCAAAAAACGTATCACCATACAGAAAGTAGTTCTTTTTCAATACCACTGATAACAACTTAAGGATCAAATCCTGTACTCCATCAGAGAAATCCAGTTCTCTAAGTTTTTTATGCACACAACTTAAACCGAATTCATGTTCTATAGACGTGTATAGATTCACTACGTCAAAGGATACAAGCCAAGATTGATTGTCATCTATCTCTAGAATAGCCAATTTATTTAAAAAATCTGTTGTATCTTTTACATATGAATTAAACTTGATTGCTATCGGATTTAAAATCCTATCTAGAAAGATGCCTATGTGGCTAAGCACAGAATCTGTGCCCGCCACAATAGGCCGACCTGGAGGATACGTCAATGTCTTGTGTACCTTCGGCAGTACATAAATGACTGGAGTTGAAGGATGCTTTATTAACAAAAAGTCATACAACTCCTGTGATATAATCCTATTTTTTAAAGCTGGATCTAATAGTTTTTTCAGTTCTCTCTGTATATCAAACTTGGGGTCACCTGATAACCTTCTATAGATTTCTGGGTCAAATACCTGCCTATCAAGTTCTTTCAAGTATGCTTCCCTATCCATGACAACAACACCGCCACCCTTATCAGCTTTTTTTATGACGATGCTGTTGTCATGGACCAATTCCTTCAAAGCTTCCACTTCACTACAAGTTAAATTAGGTTTGGAAAACTCACTTTTCTCTCTAGCCATCAATCCATCTATATCTCTATTCACTCCTTCTACAAATGCTTTTATATTAACTGATTGACTAGTGGGAGTGAATGTACTCTTTTTAGGGATGTCTAAATTTTTACAATCAAAGATACATTCATTTGATTTTTCAGGAAGAGCATTATGGAAAAACCACTCTCTTAATTTTATTTTCCTATAAAACCTTTCCAGGTCTATTTTAAGCTGGAACCAATTAACGTGTGACCCTGGGGAAAAATTCAAACCCTTATTCAACAAATTTTTCTGATCTGATGTCAATACCTTTTTAGATATGTTGAATATTAATTCGTCTCCTTTTGTCTCGTCACCCTGTGCTGCGGCGCCCCTTGTTTTTTGTTTTTCTTCTCTTTTTCTTTTTTGTCGGTGTTGTCTCCGCCCCCCTCTCCTTGTCCTTCTTTCCTCGGTTTTCCGCCATTTTGACCTGTTGAAAAGAGTATCAGACATGTCACTTTGATTCACAAAATCATTAATTGTATTAAAACCACAATTATGACCTTTTTTCCACCAATTACTATTATCACGCTGCCAATTATAAATATTTCCTTGTGAATAGTCCTCTTGATCACGTGCCCATTTCTTTCGTTTAGTCTCTTCCAATTCAAGTTGTAATTTAGACACATGGGCCATAATATTTTCTGTACATGCTTTCCAATCAGCTTCTGATAAGGTGCTTTTAAGCTTAGACTCAGTCTCAAAAAGTAATTCCTTGATCTTTATTTGTTCTTGTTGTAGGAATTCCATATTAAGAAGGATAATATCAAATGCATATTTATTGGACATGCGGCAAAATTTTTCACAAAAATCCGTTGAACTCATCATAAGGTTCGGTCTTACGTTTGACCTTAGGCCTCTAGGGATAATTTTAGCTTTATAATACTCCTTTAAAGTGATTAAGTGCAGTTCAATTGTTGTTAGCCTCTTTAAATCAGCTTCATATTTCCTTTTAATTTCTGCCACTGAGGGATTCGCTAAAAATGAGGCTTCACCTCCCATAGCCCCCAGTATTCTTTCCTCCTCCTCCATCCCATAGGATAAAACACATGAATTTTCATTACTTATATCCATAGTCCCAAAAATAGTAATTCCAGGCAACAAGTGAAAAAATCTAGTGCAAAGATTCCAATGAGCAATTATAAAAAGTGAAAAAATAGAATCAGCACAAACTTAATATACTTAGCCGGTGCAATGTCCTGTAAACGGTGCTCAGCCGTCAGCCATATAAAAATCGAAAAAACAGGCAGCACTCCTTCAAGTAGTGAAAAGGACTCTTTATTCCATGTGATGCGACGTTTCGGAGCTACAACTCCTTCCTCAAGCATGGTGCATAGTCTTACTAAGGTGCTTTAAATACATTCAGAACCACAATCATTAATTACATAATTATATTAAAAAAGTAACATATCATATACATTTAGTGAATAGTTAAGTGCCATATAGTGTCTGTCATTATAAAGTGCTTACATAGTGCTCATATGAATGGTTAAATCACCACTCTCTAATAAGTTACAGTGCTAAACTGATTAACAGGAAGACGGAAGACGCCGGGAGTGTGTTGCTTTATGGCGATGGCGGTGAGACGCGACGTGAAACCACCTATGATAATTTTAACACAGCTGATGGTATAGTATCTATAATTGCCTGTTAATCAGTTTAGCACTGTAACTTATTAGAGAGTGGTGATTTAACCATTCATATGAGCACTATGTAAGCACTTTATAATGACAGACACTATATGGCACTTAACTATTCACTAAATGTATATGATATGTTACTTTTTTAATATAATTATGTAATTAATGATTGTGGTTCTGAATGTATTTAAAGCACCTTAGTAAGACTATGCACCATGCTTGAGGAAGGAGTTGTAGCTCCGAAACGTCGCATCACATGGAATAAAGAGTCCTTTTCACTACTTGAAGGAGTGCTGCCTGTTTTTTCGATTTTTATATGGCTGACGGCTGAGCACCGTTTACAGGACATTGCACCGGCTAAGTATATTAAGTTTGTGCTGATTCTATTTTTTCACTTTTTATAATTGCTCATTGGAATCTTTGCACTAGATTTTTTCACTTGTTGCCTGGAATTACTATTTTTGGGACTATGGATATAAGTAATGAAAATTCATGTGTTTTATCCTATGGGATGGAGGAGGAGGAAAGAATACTGGGGGCTATGGGAGGTGAAGCCTCATTTTTAGCGAATCCCTCAGTGGCAGAAATTAAAAGGAAATATGAAGCTGATTTAAAGAGGCTAACAACAATTGAACTGCACTTAATCACTTTAAAGGAGTATTATAAAGCTAAAATTATCCCTAGAGGCCTAAGGTCAAACGTAAGACCGAACCTTATGATGAGTTCAACGGATTTTTGTGAAAAATTTTGCCACATGTCCATTAAATATGCATTTGATATTATCCTTCTTAATATGGAATTCCTACAACAAGAACAAATAAAGATCAAGGAATTACTTTTTGAGACTGAGTCTAAGCTTAAAAGCACCTTATCAGAAGCTGATTGGAAAGCATGTACAGAAAATATTATGGCCCATGTGTCTAAATTACAACTTGAATTGGAAGAGACTAAACGAAAGAAATGGGCACGTGATCAAGAGGACTATTCACAAGGAAATATTTATAATTGGCAGCGTGATAATAGTAATTGGTGGAAAAAAGGTCATAATTGTGGTTTTAATACAATTAATGATTTTGTGAATCAAAGTGACATGTCTGATACTCTTTTCAACAGGTCAAAATGGCGGAAAACCGAGGAAAGAAGGACAAGGAGAGGGGGGGGAGACAACACCGACAAAAAAGAAAAAGAGAAGAAAAACAAAAAACAAGGGGCGCCGCAGCACAGGGTGACGAGACAAAAGGAGACGAATTAATATTCAACATATCTAAAAAGGTATTGACATCAGATCAGAAAAATTTGTTGAATAAGGGTTTGAATTTTTCCCCAGGGTCACACGTTAATTGGTTCCAGCTTAAAATAGACCTGGAAAGGTTTTATAGGAAAATAAAATTAAGAGAGTGGTTTTTCCATAATGCTCTTCCTGAAAAATCAAATGAATGTATCTTTGATTGTAAAAATTTAGACATCCCTAAAAAGAGTACATTCACTCCCACTAGTCAATCAGTTAATATAAAAGCATTTGTAGAAGGAGTGAATAGAGATATAGATGGATTAATGGCTAGAGAGAAAAGTGAGTTTTCCAAACCTAATTTAACTTGTAGTGAAGTGGAAGCTTTGAAGGAATTGGTCCATGACAACAGCATCGTCATAAAAAAAGCTGATAAGGGTGGCGGTGTTGTTGTCATGGATAGGGAAGCATACTTGAAAGAACTTGATAGGCAGGTATTTGACCCAGAAATCTATAGAAGGTTATCAGGTGACCCCAAGTTTGATATACAGAGAGAACTGAAAAAACTATTAGATCCAGCTTTAAAAAATAGGATTATATCACAGGAGTTGTATGACTTTTTGTTAATAAAGCATCCTTCAACTCCAGTCATTTATGTACTGCCGAAGGTACACAAGACATTGACGTATCCTCCAGGTCGGCCTATTGTGGCGGGCACAGATTCTGTGCTTAGCCACATAGGCATCTTTCTAGATAGGATTTTAAATCCGATAGCAATCAAGTTTAATTCATATGTAAAAGATACAACAGATTTTTTAAATAAATTGGCTATTCTAGAGATAGATGACAATCAATCTTGGCTTGTATCCTTTGACGTAGTGAATCTATACACGTCTATAGAACATGAATTCGGTTTAAGTTGTGTGCATAAAAAACTTAGAGAACTGGATTTCTCTGATGGAGTACAGGATTTGATCCTTAAGTTGTTATCAGTGGTATTGAAAAAGAACTACTTTCTGTATGGTGATACGTTTTTTGAGCAGAAAAGGGGTACAGCGATGGGGGCCAACATGGCCCCCTCGTATGCCAATATCACTATGGGGGTCCTTGAGGAAGATGTCGTCGCTGTGTCTCACCACTTCAGATCGGTTAGGGGGTGGTGTAGATACATCGACGACATCTTCCTCATTTGGACAGGCTCTGAAGAATCATTGTTTGAATTCTTTGATTTTTTAAATAGCATGAACCGATCTATTAAGTTCACCATGGTACACTCCCCTTCTCAGTTACAGTTTTTAGATATATTGATTGAGAAGGTGGAGGGTAAACTCACAACAAAAATGTTTGTCAAGCCTACTGACAAAAATAATCTACTATTATTCTCTAGTTATCACCCACGGAAAATGATTGATTCAATACCGTTTGGCCAATTATTGAGAGTAAAGCGAATTGAAAGTGAGGAAAGTAGTCTAAATGATACGCTGGACCAGATGACAAAAAATTTTTTACAAAGGGGTTACTCTAGGGCCCTATTATCTAAACATAGAGAGGCTGTTAACAAGTGTGATCGTCAAGATTTATTAAAACAAGTAAAAAAGAATAAAATACAAAGAATACCTTTTGTCTCGACATACTGTGAAGAGAGCGCTGCAGTGTCAAAAATTATTCGGAGACATTGGGGTACATTAACCAATGGTCTTCCGGATATAGAAGAGTTTAAAAGCCCCCTCTCTTTTCTTTCAGACGAAATAGGAATTTGAAGGACCAACTGATAAAATCTGATGTTGGTTCTTTTAGGAAGAGTAAACAAACCTTCTTAACAGGTTCAGTCAGGAAAGGTTGTTTTCCTTGCCTGTCGTGCATTAATTGCACAGCAATGTTGAAGGGTAAGATGTTTACGGATTCACGCACCAATAGGATATACACAATTGATCATTTTTTAACATGCGACTCAGAGTTTGTGGTGTATATGCTTGAGTGTCCTTGTGGCCTATGGTATATCGGGGAGACCACCTGCAGTTTTAAAATAAGATTTACTCAGCATAAGTTTTCTATACGGGAGAAACAGGTTGGTCTTCCGGTACCTAAACATTGTTTGGCCAAAGACCACAAGGACACCGACATAGGGTTTAGGATAATAGACCATGTGCCACCACAAAGACGTGGAGGAGACAGAGTGGCTATGCTCAAAAGAAAGGAGCTGGAATGGATTTTCAAGCTCAAAACTCTGAGACCGGAAGGTTTAAATGTTGATTTTAAAATTAATACTTTGATATAAGTGAATTCACATACCATGTAAGTGTGTCCCTATGTATAATTTCCATTTGAAACCATCCTGTGCATGAGGTGCACACAACAGATACTTTCTTTGAGAAAGTCTGTTCTTAGATATTAATGTATATATTTCTATTTTTGAAAAAAATTTTTTATATGTATCCCTCATAGGTGGTGGAACAGTAGCTGATCATGAAAAATCGCCATCAGGAGCAGTGCTTTTTATATATCTATATACAATACTTGAATACCTTAATAAAAAAAATATATTTTTGCATTTTGAAAGTGCCTTTATACTCATTGAATAGGACCAGAGTGGATGATGGTTGGGTCCTGTACCGGTACGTGTGTTGTCAGGCAGGGGGATCGGGTGCACCATCTTGTCCCTTTGCATTGGCGCTCATGTGGGGTTGTTAGTTCTCCTTATGGGTGAGCTGCCAACCTTAAAGGTGGGATCATGGTATGTATGGAAGGTCCGTGTTCTACTATCTTGCCCGTTTGATATATATCCCATACTATAAATAGGACGAAGGGCAAAATCGGCTTGTTGCCAGTAAGTATAATGGCGCGGAGAGTGCGCGCATGCGCAATGACTAAGCAGCGTCATATGACGCGGGAGGTCGGGCGCGCGCACACTAGGAACCCGGAAGACGCCGGGAGTGTGTTGCTTTATGGCGATGGCGGTGAGACGCGACGTGAAACCACCTATGATAATTTTAACACAGCTGATGGTATAGTATCTATAATTGCCTGTTAATCAGTTTAGCACTGTAACTTATTAGAGAGTGGTGATTTAACCATTCATATGAGCACTATGTAAGCACTTTATAATGACAGACACTATATGGCACTTAACTATTCACTAAATGTATATGATATGTTACTTTTTTAATATAATTATGTAATTAATGATTGTGGTTCTGAATGTATTTAAAGCACCTTAGTAAGACTATGCACCATGCTTGAGGAAGGAGTTGTAGCTCCGAAACGTCGCATCACATGGAATAAAGAGTCCTTTTCACTACTTGAAGGAGTGCTGCCTGTTTTTTCGATTTTTATATATATATATATATATATATATATATATACCCACATATATATTAAAATTATCTTTAATGGCAGGGTTAAATACGCTTCAGCTTTGCTACTGCAAGGTTAAGATAGAAAACAGGGACTGTGGGAAAAGTGGATGGAGGTAGTTCCCAGGTGGGGTAAATATATATATATATATATATATATATATGTATATATATGTAGATATATGTATATATATATATATATATAATTTATGGATATAGGTATACACTATAGACAGTGTATCACAAATATGAGTCTACCCCTCACATTTTATTATATCATTACATGGGGCAGCACTGAAGATATGACACTTTGGTGCAAAGTAAAGTAGCCAGTGTAAATTTGGTGTGCCCTCTATTCTTTATTTCTTCCTCCCCTGTTCCAAGAGCCATAACCTTGTTCATTTTCACGTCAATATAGCCATATGGGGGCTTGTTTCTTGTAGAATGAGTTGTAATTTTTAATGCCATCATTTATATTCCGTTATAGAGTACTGAAAATTGTTAAAAAAAATTCCAAATGGGGTGAAATTGCAAAAAAGTTCCATTACATAATTTTTTTGTCAATCATCATGTTTACTGTATGATCAATCTGACATATAAGTAGGATGCTTCAGGTTGGTATAAGTTTGTATATATCAAACATATTTTACTTTTATCTAATGGCCACTTTACACGTCCCAACATCGATTTGATATTGTATACAACGGCACGGGAGCGCGCACTTTTTTGGCTGAAATTCAAGATCGCATAGGAGATGTTACACAGGGCGATATCGGCAGGCAACACAACTGCGATGTCTACGCCCCTTGTACGAGCGACCCAGGAATGACCATTTAACATGGGAGTGAATAGGGGAAGTTGCTCTCCAAGTCGGTGTTGGGCTGTCACACGGCACGATCCTGCCAGATCGTCCATCCAATATCGGGCAGTTGGAGAGCCTGCTCATTTCTCCCCGATATCGTATTGGCATCGTTCTTGCGTCGCATTGCACATTTACACCACACAATGAACGAACAATATCGACGGCAACGTCTCTAACCACGTGACTTTTTGTCGAAGTTGGACGACGATATCGGGACGTGTAAAGTGGCCATTACTGGTGAAATAAAAATCTGAAATTATAAAGAAATAGAATTGCGCTTTTGGCGTCATTTTCCACAATCCATAGCATACTCATTTTTCGGCATCTGGGGTTCTGTGATGATTTATTTTATGCATCTCCAGCTGATATTTTTTATGATACCAATTTTGGGTACATGCAATGTTTTGATCACCTGTAACTGCATTTTATTGCAATGTTGTGGTGACTAAATAAAAAACTATATTTGGCATTTCTACGCAGTTTACAGATCTGATTTTAGAATTTATTTTATATTTTGATCGATTGGGGTTTTCTGGACATGTCATTACCAATTATGTGTATTTTTTAAAATAGTTTTATTCCAATTGGGGAGTGATATTAACTTATTTTTTTTTACTTTTTTCATTTTTTTAAAAAAACTTTTTTTTAACTTTCCTTTACTTGACCCTTTGGAGTGCCTCAACAGTGCAGTATGCGATTGCTTCTTCTGTTCACAGCCATGCATCTGAACATGAGAAATGATGAATTTACGTAATGTAGAGGCATGCTGGGCATCGATAAGAAGTGAGTCATGGTAGCATCCAGGGTCGTCACAAGACTCCTGGCTGTCATGGGGTCGCCATTGTAGGTGGAGACCGGAGAAACAATGCCACAATGCTTTAGGTCATGCTGTCAGTGACTGATAGAACAATCTAAAGAGTTCTAATCAGATCAGCTGACATGTGCAGTGAATGGTGCAAGCTCATTATGTGAGCTCGCATCAAAGGGAGGGAGGTGACCTTGGACATACACATGTTTCCAAGATCATGAAGTGGTTTAATAGCTCAATACACAACCATTAATATCAAAATTACTGGCAACAAAAGGGAGTATATCCCTAAGTTAAAATAGATAAATATTTCCCAATTAGCCATTTTACCATCCTGATGCCATGTGACTTAGGAGAGCTACAGGGTCTCAGAGTAAATGGGAAGCAGGTGTGATAAATTTGTTGTCATCACTCACACATTCCCTCATACTAGTCACCAGAATTTAAAAATAGCACCTGATGACAAATAATTTTTTGAGTATCTGGAGAAAAGAATATTTGCTCTACATAAAAATGGTCTAGGCTTTAAGAAGATTGCCAACACCCTGAAACTGAGCTGCAAAACAGTGGCCAATACCATACAGTGGTTTACAAAAGACAGGTTCAGCTGAGAACAGGCCTTGCCATGGTCAACTAAAGACGTTGAGTGTACATGCTCAGCACATATTCAGAGGTTGTCTTGTGGTTTTCTGCAGAGGTTAAAGAGGTGGGAGATTAACTTTTTAGTGCTCAGACGATATGCCACAGACTGCACTAAATAGGTCTGCTTGTTTGTCTCAGAAGAAACCTCTTCTAATGATTACACAACAAAGCCTGTAAAAAGTTTTTGCTTAAAACAATCAGATTAAGGACATGGATTACTGACACGATGTCCAGTGTTCAGATGAAATCAAAATATACTTATATTGTAAAGATGGTGTCAATCATGTGTGGGTGCATCCAGGTGAAGAGTAGAGATGAGCAAGCCATTTGAAATTTGGATTTAGTTCAGTTCACTGAACGGCATGTGTTCAACGAATAGATCAGCTAACAGTTCGCCAAAGATCCGAACTCCATTCAAAATCAATTAAATCAATTGCAGGCAAAACCAAGGGCCTAGAAAGACATTCAAAGGGGCTGAAAAGCTGCCAAACACAGCCCAAAACCATTGTACAGTGGGGCCCCATTGTTTTGTCACAGATATTAACTTCCTACGCTATTACTAGGGATGGGCGAATCTACTCGCTAGGACTCGTTACTCGGCGAGTAGTAAGGGACTCGCAGGACTCGGTACTCTGCGAGTTTCCCAGTGATTACTCGCACGAGTCCAATGCAAATCAATATCAATCCTAGTTTTGTCAGAAACGCTGACAAAACTAGGATTGCCATTGTTTGCATTAGACTCAGCTACTGTGCCAGTGATAGCAGGGAAACTCGCAAAAGCCGAGTCCAGCTGTCTTCTCTGTGCAGCTCCAGGGTCCTAGAGCCCGCCTGCTGCCTGATGTAGCAGTGCTGAGATTGTTCTCAGTCTGCTCATTCCCTGTGCATAGACATCTATATTTATGCACAGGGGATGTAGCAGAGAGGACATCGCGTTTTGGACTGCGTCGGACGGAAGGGATTTTTTTAATTAAAGATGGAGTCCCTAATGGCTTTTTTTTTTATTTCAAATAAAACATTTTCTCTGTGTTGTGTTTTTTTAACCCTTTATTGGGGATTCTTAGTGGCTGGGTCAAACGTGGCCTGACATTAAGAATCTCGGGCTTAATACCAGCTTGTATAACAAAGCTGGTATTAACCCCTTTATTACCCAGCGTGCCACCGCCACCAGGGCCGCTGGAAGAGCGGGGTTCAGCGCCAGAGGATGGCGCTTCAATGAACGCGCCATCTTCTGGGGCGGCTGCGGGCTGCAATTTGCAGCGTGGGGTGCCCAGAAAGCTTGGGCATCCCTGCGCTGCGGATTCCAGCCCCCAGCTGCTTAGCTGTACCTGGCTAGACATAGAAATTGCGCGGAGCCCCACGCATTTTTTTTTTTATCATTTAATGAATTTCAGAGTCAGAGGCTCAGAGTCAGAGTCTCGGAGTCGGAGTCTCCTCAGAGTCGGAGTCTCAGAGTCGGAGTCTCAGAGTCGGAGTCGCCTCAGAGTCGGAGTCGCCTCAGAGTCGGAGTCGCCTCGGAGTCAAGTCACCTCAGAGTCGGATCGTCTCGGAGTCGGAGTCGTCTCGGAGTCGGAGTCGTCTCGGAGTCGAGTCGGATTCGGAGTCGTCTCGGAGTCGAGTCGGAGTTGGAGTGTCGTCGTCTCGGAGTCGTCTCGGAGTCGGAGTTGTCTCGGAGTCGAGTCGGAGTCGGAGTCGTCTCGGAGTCGGAGTCGGAGTCGTCTCGGAGTCGGAGTCGGAGTCGTCTCGGAGTCGGAGTCGTCTCGGAGTCGGAGTCGTCTCGCAGTCGTCTGAGTCGGAGTCGTCTCGTAGTCGGAGTCGTCTCGGAGTCGGAGTCGTCTCGGAGTCGGAGTCGTCTCGGAGTCGGAGTCGTCTCGGAGTCGTCTCTGAGTCGGAGTCGTCTCTGAGTCGGAGTCGTCTCGGAGTCGGAGTCGTCTCGGAGTCGGAGTCGTCTCGGAGTCGGAGTCGTGTCGGAGTCGTCTCAGAGTCGGAGTCGTCTCGGAGTCGGAGTCGTGTCGGAGTCGTGTCGGAGTCGTCTCGGAGTCGGAGTCGGAGTCGTCTCGGAGTCGGAGTCGTCTCGGAGTCGGAGTCGTCTCGGAGTCAGAGTCGTCTCGGAGTCGGAGTCAAAAAAATGCGTGGGGCTCTGCGCAATTTCTATGTCTAGCCAGGTACAGCTAAGCAGCTGGGGCTGGAATCTGCAGCGCAGGGATGCCCAAGCTTTCTGGGCACCCCCCGCTGCAAATTGCAGCCCGCAGCCGCCTCAGAAGATGGCGCGTTCATTGAAGCGCCATCCTCTGGCGCTGAACCCCGCTCTTCCAGCGGCCCTGGTGGCGGTGGCATGCTGGGTAATAGAGGTTAGGGCCAGCTTTGTATTATCAGCTGGCCCTAAGCCCGAAATTTATGGCGGTCGCGCCAATATTAGACATGACCGCCATGAATTTCTATTAAATTGTTTTAAAAAAAAACAACACAGAGAAAATTTTTTATTAGAAATAAAGAAAAAAGCCATTAGGGACTCCATATTTAATTAAAAAAATCCTCTTCCGTCCGACGCAGTCCAAAACGCGATGTCCTCTCTGCTCATCCCTGTGCATAGATAGATGTCTATGCACAGGGAATGAGCAGACTGAGAACAATCTCAGCTCTGCTACATCATCTCTGTGCACAGACATTCATGTCTGTACACAGGGAATGAGCAGACTGAGAACAATCTCAGCACTGCTACATCAGGCAGCAGGTGGGCTCTAGGACCCTGGAGCTGCACAGAGCAGACAGGACTCTTATCTGTGCGAGTTTCCCAGCGATTACTTACAAAGTAAACGAGCAATGCAAATAAATGACAAAACTAGGATTGCTTCAGGCTGAAGCTTCCGAGACACATCTGCGATTTGTAAATCTCACACTACTCGCTATTACTCGCTTCCCCATTCATTAACATTGGACTCGCTAGACTCGCAACGAGTAGCGAGTCCTGTGCTCGGACTCGCTACAGTCAAGCGATTCCGAGTAATTTAGGATTCGCCCATCACTAGCTATTACTTGGCAAGCTTCAGCGTCGCTGACAAACTCTCCATGCTTTAAGGCCCGCTCATGAATCTCAAACATCTTCATCCCTTCCCTGAGGTTTTCTCAGGCTACACAGTAGGTGTCGCGCAGCAGGAAATCATGTTGTGTGATCTGAAATAACCTTAGTGGAATCCGTGCATTGAACACTTGCTGTCTAGTGAGAGCCATGATACTGTGCAAGACAAAATGGATACATCTTGTCAGTATCGTGAGAAAGAGCCTATGAGGAAGGGTGTCGTTAGGTAGTGCAGCGCTATTCAAACTTGCGGGATAACCCCTGTGTAACCCCTCTAGTCTGAAGTTCAGTAATGTTTGTGATGGCCCTGCCTGTCATACTCTCTTGCGTGCCTGCTCTCACATCATATGTGGGATGCTTTCTCTGACTAACCCCACCATATAAGGCCCCGTGCCCATGGTATGTTTTTTGATACTTATTTTGAAGAAGAGTTTGAGAATCGGCATCAAAATCTCCATGTCTAATCTGAAGCCAGCAAAGTGTATGAGAGTTCAGAAGAGCTGTGCCAACATGTTTTTTTCCTTTCATTGTTGGTTTACATTTTTTGGCCCAAAAAAATAAATCTAAACCACAGGGTCAAGGGCACAGCATTTGTCATAGACTTTGCAGGCCTCAAGATAAACATGCAGATTTTGATGCAGATTCTTAAAATATGCATAATAAGTAGCATGCAATAATGCACCATGGGCTAAGGGCCTAACAGGGTCCAGTTGTGGTGAAAGAGTTTGAGGATTCATCTTGCTCCCTGGCTACTTCCACAGAGACTTCCAGTCCATGGGTGGCCATCTGCAGTCCTCAATGTCTGAAAACAGTGCAAGTTTTTAGGATTTCCTTAGCATGGCACAGTTGCACACTATTTGCAGCCCTTAAGAAATGCACTTGGACAGCCATTTTCTACCAGAGTGTGTGTAGTGTCTTATATTTACAGGTGCATCTCAATGAATTAGAATATCATCAAAAAGTTAATTTATTTCAGTAATTCAATACATACAGTAAAGTAATATGCATACATTATATAGAGTCATTACACACAGAGTGATCTACTTCAAGTGTTTATTTCCGTTAATGTCAATGATGTCTTACAGATAATGAAAACCTAAAGGTCATTATCTCAGATCTCGAATGAAAGCTCTGAGAGATAAAATATTACCTAAATAGGTATCAAAGGCTTCACCTTGTGTGATTGTGAGAGTCACAACGACTACAAAAGAATATCATGGCTGCTGCAGTCCCCAGTGTGGTGCATATAAGTAGGGAGGATAAAGGGTTTAAAACCATGTTTTTCATGAGATATCAAAGGGTGAATATAAGTCAACTTGGCCCCTTCCTCAACACAAATCAATATCATATTTACATATTTCAGGGCGTTTCAGGGAGCCCTGAAATGCATTGACTAATAAAGCAATATTATATTCACCCTTTTATGTCTCATGGACATGGTATCATTAGCATAGTTTTTAACCCTTCATCCTCCCTACTTTAATTTCCTGAGATAACAACCATTGGGTTTTCATTGGCTGTAAGCCATAATCATCAACATTTACTGAATTAAAAACTTGAAATAGATTACTCTGTTTGCAATGACTCTCTAGAACATATACGTTTCACTTTTGTATTGAATTACTGAAAAAATAATACAATTTTGATGGATTCTAATTCATTGAAATGCACCTGTATATACTTTTATATACCTCAGACGGTTAAGCCAGTCCCAGTCGGGCAGTTTAAAAGCACCTGATTGTAGAAACAGTCCAGCACACAAGGAGTGAACTCAAAAAACTTTAATATAACTCAGACTATAAGTCTTCAACACAAACATAACAATATACATAGCATTTAAATATAACGAAAGTCCCACAGGGATCAACAGCATACAGACTGTTAAAGTGGTGGAAAGTCCATGCAGGACAGTGCATTAAGGTCTTTGGGACCCCAAAGGCTGCATACATGCCTATTAATCAAATGGGGGGAACCGTAAATAGCGTAAAATGTAGGAAGGGGAAATAAAACTTTAACAAAGACAAGCTCGGTCAAGGAAGAACTGAAAACAAAAAACAACTCAAAAAAGTCCTTCTCTAGCCAACGTGCCATCTATGGGATGGGTCACTGACTAAACAAGATGCCTTTTTTAAGGAAAGTCTACTCCATATGGCATCATTTTTATTGCCCTGTTTGCTAGTACTCAGTGGTTGCTGCACTTTAAATGTGAAACTGTGAGGTTGTCACTTACTGTTGTATGGTAAATGTTCAATCAGGGACTATATTAGACCAGTGCTTTTTTTAGGAACAGCAAGGGACAGCTAATACTGAGCGAGGGCACCACAGGTGTTTCAAGAGGGTGCTGAGGGTAGCTCCCAGTTCCCAGGGTATACATTAGGGAGAATCAGGAGTCATCATATCATCTGTGTATTACTTGCTTTTTTTAACACTTTTTTTTGCACTACTTCTGCATGCAATTTGAGTTTTTAGCATGACCATCTTGTCTTTTTTAAGTTCTTTGACAACAAAGAAGGTGCTTTAACAGCGCTACGGTCCTATATAAATATATGCTACTGGCTCAAACAGCTCACACATCTCTAGACATTTTTCTCATTGAACACATCTGAGACAACATTGGTCAGTAACTGCAAAAGGGGGTTGTGTTTTTTTTTACAATCTTTTGTTCTTTACGGTATTAACACTACCTGTTAAATCATTTTCCACATTAATAGATCAGACTTATGTGAATGTGGCAATATCAAATATTGTTTATTATTTAATTTATTCATTTCAACTAGAAAAAAAAGAATGTGATGCCAATTTTTTACATTTCTATTTTTTTTTGGGGTGGGGAGGGATATTGAAACTTTTTTAAATAGCATTCAAATGTTAATCCTCCTTATTTTCCCTATACAATACATTTTATATTTAAAAAGTCATTAAATGCATGGCTTATGTTGAGCTTCAGATATTAGGATTTTAATGTGCATTACTGAAGTCTAAAGCTTACCTTTTTTCTTGTACAATAGCTATAAAGGTCTTATTTTTGGAGGTAGCTGGATATTTCTGTTGCCTATTAGCACCTATTTTGGGTAAATGCAACATTATGTTTTCCTTTTCAAGCATAAGTGAGAATTTGTACAGCAAAATACACATTGTGTTCTGTTTTTTATTTCTTTTTTTGTGTGTGCTTTATCCTTCTACAATATTTTCACTTTTTATGGAAATAGCTTTTGTTTCAAACTTCAAGAACGTTTCTGGTTCTTAATAGAGATGAGCTGATCTATCCACAGAGAATCAAGTTAAGGTAAAGCTTTCTGTAATTTGCATTTTTTTGCAAATTTATACGTTAAGATTTAACCATCGCCATTTCCCACACTGCTAAAGCATCAGAAGAACGTAATTTTGCATTGCTAGGCGAACCTTCTCATAATGCCCTGCAGCTCTGACACCTTACAGATTATCATACTTTGTACAGTGGTGGATAATATCTGGGCTATGTGAGGTCAGAGCTTCCCAAGGAACAACAGTTTGGACTCCAGAGTTGTTTTTCATCTGCAGAGTCACTTGGTGAGCCTTTCTCTCTTTATTGTGTAAATAGGTAATATGTCTGTAAACTATCAAAGAGTCCACAGTCCTGCTTTCTCTCTTTTATCAACAAAGACCTCTCTCTTGCCTTTAGAGTAGAAACTCTTGGTTAGCAGGGTCCTTTCTCCTTCTGGCAAAGAGTAAGCTTTTAACCCATTACTAACATATAATGTACTGGTACATTATATGCGGGCTGCCTAACTTTAAGGTGGGTTTGAAAGCTGAACCTGCCTTTTTCCTGACAGAAGATGGCTGAGTCATTCAATTAACATCTGCCTTTAAAGGGATTCTGTCAGGTCATTTTTCAGTATGATACTAATATTACCCTTGAATAGTACCTGGGCAGAGCATTTAAAAACCATGTAAAATGATTATTGTACCATTTGTAGTTTCCTTGTTATAAGCATTTTCAGACCCTGCAGGGAGCTGGTACATTAGTCCTCTCCATTACTTTTACAGAGGCTTAGTCCTACTGCTGTATAAGTGTTATTTAAATATGCACCCTATCCAAGTTAGTTTTCTGTCCCTCCCCTCTGTGCTGAGTGGTGGGAGGTGTTTTGTGCTTCAGTGTAAGGCTAGGGTCACACTTGCGTTGTGGATGCATTTTTCCATGCGTTTTTCACACCTGTATTTTGTGAAAAACGCATGTAAAAACGCATCCATAGGCCCTAATACAAAAAAATGCATGCCCCAATGGCAAAAACACATGGCTAAAGTGCCATGCGTTTTTTGTATGCGTTTTTGGCACTGCACCAAAAAACGCATCATGAAGCATTTTTTGGTGCTTTTTCAAAAATGTATGCATTTTTGTAACATGGGGCCCTATGGGAATCGCATGCGAAAATGCATGGCACTAAATGGTAACATGCATTTTCATATGCGTTTTTGCCTGCATTTTTTAAGGCAGCTGCAGACCTAACAGCAAAAACGCAGCCCAAAAATGCAGGCTGACAAAAACAACCTTAAAAAACGCAGCCAAGTGTGACCCTAGCCTAAGAGATTTATTTCTATCATATGAACATTGGTTTTCATGCGTACTTGTAATGTGTGTATCTGCTGAGTAAATTATCAAATGTTCTTATAATCACTTAGAAATATCTCTGACTGCACACACTACACACATTCCTCAGATACACACAATGTCATGAAGATCTACAGATAAGAGCAAGAGCACATACCTCCTCCCCCTATCTTTCTGCAGTCACAGGGCTTAAAACCAAGAGCGCAATACAGTAATGATGCATGAATATTCATTCCTTGGGGAGTGAGCAGCAGAGAGCTCACTGTGATTGACAGATGGAATTAATCTTTTATTTAGAAATTTACTGAGGATAGGAGGAAAATATCAATAATAGAAATACATGAATAGAGGAAGCTAAGAGAAATGTATTAGAAAATGATAGCAGTTACTTATGGATTTTTGACCTATCTGATTCCATTTAATGGAGGCAGTTGAGTGAAGCTCAACCTGTGACAATGAATCTTTTAAGTTTTGCTATCATTTTGGGACATTGACATTTATAGCATGCGTTATTGGGGCAGTGCTGTCCTCAGCATTCCTACAAAATAATAGCAAGGAGAAAATAGTTTACCTTGGCAATTAAGGGACTTATGAAATGCCTATTATAATGGTGATCCTTGAAAGCCAGCCCATGTCATTCATAGGATATGGTGATTTTTGCTATATACACCATTACTGTGTTGTATGTACAAAAATAGATCAGACAATTGCATGTTCACGTCCTCTAGGAAGATTAACAAATACAGTAAAATTATGCAAAAAAAGTTTTAAAACCATGAAAAAAGGAAAAAAACATAAAAGTTCAAAAAATCCTTCCCCTTTTCCTAATTAAAAATATAGAAATGATTAGACTATAAAACGAATTACCTGATTAATGAACAGCATAATGGGAAAAAAATGAATACCAGAATTACGGGGAGGGTATTTTGGCAGAGAAAAATACAATAAGATGTGATCAATGCATTTCATTTACATCAATATGGTCTAAAGAAAATGTTATTTCATGGCAGCTCTCAAACAGCAAAATAACATAAACATTTACATCTCTTGAAAAATGGCGACAAAAGAAAATGTTTTACAAATTTTTTAATTTTTATGTTTTTTTTTTTATTTAAAAAATTGTAATTATACTGACCTGAAAAATTATAGTGACAAAAGTTTGAGTACCCCTGATCATAATTACTATTATTGTAAATAGTTAAGCAATTTGAAGATGAAAAGATCTCTATAAGGCATAATGTTAAAGATGGAACACTTCCTTTGCAATTAAATAAAAAATTAAAAATCTTTAACATTTTAAAACTTACAAAAAGGAAAATGGGCCAATGCAAAGTTTTGACACCCTCAGAGATTTGTGTGCTCAGACAACTTTGACCAACGTTTCAGTCCTAATTTAGCATGTTAGGGTTATGGCTTGATAATTATAATAATTAGGAAAGACCAGGTGATGCAAATTTCACAAATTTATAAAATCTCAACCTACTTCAACTTTGTGCCAAAAACCAGCAGCCATTGGTTCTTCTATGCAGCTGCCCAGCACCCTAAAAGTGATAATGGTAGAAGCCCACAAAACAGGAGAAGGCTATAAGAAGATAGCAAATCACTTCTAAAATGCCCTTACTCTAGTTCAAAAAGTAATTAGGAAATGGTAATAAACAGGAACAGTGACTGTCAAGACGAGGTTTGGAAGAACAAGCTAGATTTCAGTGATAGCTGCTGATAGGATTGGTAACGAGGCAAATCAGGACCTCCGCTTGACTCTCCTGAACATTTCACAGACTCTGGAGTTAGAGTGCATTGTTCTACTGTTCAGAGTCTCCTGCACAATAATGGCCTTCATGGAAAAGTCATCAGAAGAAAACCTCTCCCTCCCCTGCATCCTCATCATAAAATTCATCATCAGAAGTATGTAAAAGAACATCTAAACAAGCCTAATGCATTTTGAAAACAAGTTCTGTGGACAAATGAGAGAACAACGTTAATGTCATTGTGTTGTCCTATGTGAAAATATCCTAGAATGAGTAAAATAGCAATATTTTCAGCTTATTTCATGAATTGAATATATTCTAAAGCGTAGAATAAAATATAAAGGAAATAAATGCAAAAGATAACTGATCAAAATTAGAGAACATTTTCAGATACCTGAAAATTTTTTGGTGTTAATCTGGCACATAGTGCTAATTTCCTTCATTATCTGAATAACCCTATTTAAATAGCAGCTTAACTTTCCAGTTTGAACTCACTTTGCATAAACAGTGTGCTGTTCCAAAGTGCCTGAAACTCTCCGGCAACAGGATGTCCAGATGAAGGCCAAAGGGATCACCCTATCAGTCATAGCAATAGAAGTTGGTTGATTCATGAATATAATTTCCAGAATATTGCATCATTACAATATCACAAATTCTTTAAAGCCCACAAGAAGGCTGATCACCCTCTAAAAACAAATGCATGAGAGGACAGGATAATGCAGAGAATCTCCATGGGTAATCGTTTCCACACTGCAACTGAAATAGCTCATCAGTTCAGCACCGAACAGGGTAGATATCTGTCTCATCATACAGTGTTATGACATTTAAGAGCATTTTGACTGAAAGACCACTCTGCAGTGACCAAACCTCTCATTACCAGAAAGACTCAAAAGGCTAGACTCACGTTTGGTGAGGATGATGTAGTGTGGATAGAAGAGAAGTGGTCCACAGTTCATTTTAGTGATGAAAGCAAGTTTAATTTATTTTAGTCTGATGGGAAACATTATTTTCATTGATAAACTGGAGAAAGATTGAACGCAAAATGTGTAAAGAAGTCAGTGAAAGATAGTAGAGGAAGTACCTTGGTTTGGGGAACATTTTCTGCTGCAGGGGTTTGACCTTTCATACAGCTACATGGCAGAGTGAATAGAAGTGTGTATCAGAACCTTCTTCAACAACATGAGGTTCCGTACTTGTGTTCAGCACACAATTAGCCAGCAATTTTCATGCAGGACAAAGCCCACTGTCACACAGCAAAATGGGTAAAGCAGTTCCTTGAAACAGAAAACAATGAAACAATGAAATGGCAGCCCAGAATCCAGATTTAAACCCAATAGAAAACCTCTGGAAAATCCTTAGTGACAAAGTTATGGCCAAGAAACCTACAAGAGTTACAGAACTCTGGAGCAGATGGAAAGAAGAGTGGCCCAAACTCATACCAGAGCCGTGCGAGAGGCTAGTGATGCCCTGTGGCCACAGATGTGCTGAAGTCATTCAAAGCAAATACTTGTACACTTCCTACTGATTGGTGACTGTTGTAACTTTCACAAAACGTAGTTTTAATCTTTCTCTGTGCTACAGTCACTGCAGTTCTCTAATTATGATCATCCCATTTTGTGTAAAATAAAGGTTTCAAGTTGATAAACTTTGGTTATTTTGGGGAACAGTGTTCTAGTGGCATGGTGTACCCATCAATAAAAGCCTTCAAATGTTGATCAATGTACTGTAGATTACACTCTGTCTGAAAAAAATACATATATATATGTATATATATATATATATATATAAAAATATATATAGTTAAATTATAAACCTATAGAAATGATTTAAAGGGACACTGTCAGGTCATTTTTCAGTATGATACTGATATTACCCTTGAACAGGGCTTGGGCAGACCTTTTAAAAACATGTAAAATCATTATTGTAGTTTCCATGTTATTAGCATTGTCAGACCCTCCCGTGAGCTCCTGGATTAGTCCTCTCCATTATAACCAAAAAGGAATAGCCCTGTGCTGTATAAACTGTCATGTAATTATGCACTCCCTCTCAGCAGCTCTCTCCTTCCACCTCCCTTCTTCCCCCTCCCTTTGCTAACAGTGCAATGACAGGTTTCATGAGGACAAGGAGGGAGAGAGCTATTGCAGATCTGACTTATTATTATTATTATTATTATTTATTATTAATAGGTATTTATATAGCGCCATTAGGATACATGGCACTTTACAATTTGGAGGGTAGACAGAAACAGGTGGTCGAGGACGACCACAAACGACGACAAACGATGACATATCACATTTAGTCATACGGGTACAGCAGGGTCGGGGATCCTGTCCGCGAGGGCTCACAGTTTAAACGGGTGGGGAGGGAGACAGTAGGAGGGGGAGGTGAGATGGTGCAGTGGGTCTCAGTGTGTGTTATAGGCTTGTAGGAAGAGGTGGGTCTTCAGGTTTTTCTTGAAGGTTCCCAGGGTCGGGGAGTGTCTGATGTGATGGGGGAGGGAGTTCCAGAGTCTGGCAGAAGCACGAGAGAAATCTTGTGTGCGCTTGTGGGAGGTGGAGATGCGGGGGGTTGAGAGGAGGAGTTCTTGGGAGGAGCGCAGATTGCGCGAAGGGAGGTAGCGGGAGACCAGGTTGGAGATGTAGGGAGGGGACAGGTTGTGTATGGCCTTGTATGTCAAGGTTAGGGTTTTGAAGTGAGATCGCTGGGGGATGGGGAGCCAGTGGAGGGCTTGGCGGAGAGGGGAGGCGAGGGAGTAGCGGGAAGATAGGTGGATGAGCCGGGCAGCAGAGTTGAGGATGGTGTGGAGAGGTGCAAGGGAGGAGGCAGGGAGGCCGGTGAATAGGAGGTTGCAGTAGTCCAGGGGGAGATAATGAGGGCATGGACAAGTGTCTTAGCTGTGTTGTGGTCAAGGAAGGAGCGGATGCGGGCAATGTTTTATAGTTGGAGTCGGCAGGCGGTGGCGAGGGCTTGGATATGGGGTTTGAAGGAGAGGGAGGAGTCGAGGGTTACCCCGAGACATTTGGCATGGGGGACGGGTGAGAGGGTGCAGTCGTTGACGGTGATGGATAGGTCAGGAAGGGGGGGAGGGTTGTGAGGGGGAAAGACGATGAATTCTGTCTTGTCCATGTTGAGTTTGAGGAAGCGGGTGGAAAAGAAGGATGCAATGGTGGATAGGCAGTGAGGAATTTTGGATAGGAGAGAGGAGATGTCAGGGCCAGACAGGTAGAGCTGAGTGTCGTCGGCGTAGAGGTGGTATTGGAGGCCATGTGACACGATGAGGTTGCCTAGGCCGAGGGTGTAAATAGAGAAGACTTATCTAGACTCCATCTGATTCTGCAAGCAAATATCCATGCTGTGACAGTTTCTGTGTCATAGTTCACCTGTTTTTTGGCTGCAGACACAGAGAGCAAAGAGGAGAATACTGCCTTCCAACCCCCCCCACCCCAGTGATCTCCTTTGCAGTGTTGTGATGTGAGTATGTGACATGCATATTCATGTTTATGGTGAGTGGACAGCAGAGAACTAAGTATATAATTCACTGATAGGAGGGAAATATAAATAAAAAAAAATACATAAGTAGAGAGAGTTTAGAGTGAGGATTTAGAAAATGGTTGCAGTTACATATGGATTTTTGACCTAACAGTTTTCCTTTAAATGTAGTGTAAAGTCAAACTTAATTCCTATTGAAACAGAATACCATTCCTTCTTTTGCAGTATTACGAAAATAACATAGTTTGTTGACTACAAGCTTCTAGATGATGTTTTCTTAATTAGTATGTTTATTAAAATAAAGTTTAAAGCTTTTGTGCCCATGCCACATATAGACAGAAAAGCAATTATAACATTGCAGATGAAGTTATACTTCAATGCACTTTTTATAAAGAGCAAAAGAGGCAAAGAAGACCTTAGTTACAATTGTGCAATTTAAAAAAAAAGAAAATGTAAATTCATTAATGTAAGCATAAATTGTTTGTATAAATTACCTACTGCCTGACGGCTTTTTTAAATTGTTGGCTGCAAAAATGTAGCGACAGAAAAATGTAATTATAATGTCTATTCTTGCTTAAATTATTAGAAGAGGAGTAAAAAAAGGAGAAAAATGTTGCTTGCCAAAAACAAGTAATCTGAAATAAGAATACCACAAAACATGTATTTATTGATGTTTTAAGACATGTGGATTGTTCAAGTTTAATCTTCATTCTAACAGAACATAACTAAAATGATGACGTCCTGAAAAAGGGACATTTTTTTCATCTGTATTGTGTTCTAATTGCCTGGTTTTTTACATCAAAATTTAATCCGTGTTTCGATTTATTCCTCAACTATGTGCCATTGGTTTTGAATATTTGCAATATAACTCCCACAATATAGTGAGGTCAAAAACTTTTAAATTATAATATAC
Organism: Allobates femoralis; assembly: GCA_033576535.1. Taxonomy (NCBI): domain Eukaryota; kingdom Metazoa; phylum Chordata; class Amphibia; order Anura; family Aromobatidae; genus Allobates; species Allobates femoralis. The sequence goes on from JARQOC010000002.1 coordinate 193,891,905, forward strand.
GGTAGTTTTAATTGTGTAAAAGCAGTAAAACATTACAAAAAAGTAAATAAATGTGGTATTGCTGAAATGATATGGACCTGTAAAGCATCCTCATTAATTTTACCACCTGGTGAATTACATAAATCCCCACCAAATAAATCAAATCTGAATTACTATTATATGTTCACTCTGTCGTTCAAAAATCAAACGCAAAAGTATCAAGATACTACATAATGTTACATGTCCGAAAATCACACCAAAAAAGTCAACCTAACCCGCAAAAACAAAGCTCTTACATGACTCTGTTGGCAGAAATATAGAAAATTATATAAATGTTATGGTTAAAAAAAAAGAAAATTGTTAGAGATAAGTGAATATCCTTGTCACTATTCTGTAGTACCATGGATATCACGTTATTAGGGCTACTCGGTACTTACCGAGTGTGCTTGCCTAATGTGATTGTGTCCTGTGTCCTGCCCAGCATGTTTAGCACATGATTTTCAGCCATTAAACATGCTGGGCTTGCTTGCCAATCACAGCAGTTCTGTAGCCAAGTTGATTGCAGCATTACTGTGATTGGCTAGTCACCCAGCATCATACACTCTATGTAACCCTGCTGCTACCTTCTTGCATACATTGCATAGGGAAACAACATAGTGTGAGCACAGAGACAGAGTGAGCAGTGTGTTTCTGCCACGTAAGTATAACACAGCAGCTGTTTTAAGAGCTACATTGAGTCTATACTCGGTCAGAATAGTGTAGGGAGAATTTTTGGAGCATGGACAGACATAACAGTAGTGTTCCAGTATCTCCATTTTAAAACAGCTCTATTAAGAGTTGCATTAAGTCTATATGAGGTCAGAACTGTGTAGTAAGAGTTTAAGGAGCAGGGACAGACACAACAGAGTAGTGTTCCAGTATCTTCATATTAGAACAACAGCTCTTTTTAGAGGTACATTTCCAGGATAAATTGTGTACTATATAATGTAATATTTGCCTTTTCTGGTGTCCTTTAAAAAGAATGGGTCCTTCTGCCCTCCTGTAATTTTGGGGTCATGCTTTGCTTGACCTGTGCCATAAAAGTCCCAAATATTAATAGGGTCCTAGTGAGCTCTTTAAATACTGTCAAGTAGAGTATTTGCCTTTTCTGGGGTCCTTTAAAAAGCAGTAGTCCAACTGCCCCCTTTTATTTTTTGCGGTCACATTTTGCTTGGCCTGTTCCAAAAAGTTACAAATATTAATAGGGCCCTAGTGAGCACTTTAAATGTGACAGAAATAGGACAGAAGCTGCTGAATATAGATCATAAGTGCTGCATCAATAGAAAATCTCACTAATATGGTGCTCAGTCACGGGAGACACGAAGGTCTCGAAATGGCCATCGGGGTCCGTGTCTCCTGTGACTGAGCACCATATTGGTGAGATTTTCTATTGATGCAGCACTTGTGATCTATATTCAGCAGCGTCTGTCCTATTTCTGTCAGATCGCTAGACCGTTGCCTAAATTAGATCTAGTAGAGATGGTAATTACTATCTTAGTTATTGTAAGCGGAGTGCTACATTAACTACTTAACTTCATGTTTTGCTTATATTCTGTACACCTTTTGGCGACGATCTGATTGATAGTGGTGCGGACTCTGGTCCTTATATATATATTTATAATCATATACCTACACTTGTAGTTTATTTATTGTGGTATGTTATAAATTATAAGTTGACAATATGCATGTATATGATGTATTTTGTCGTGACATATATGTCTAAACTTTTTGGACAAAGGATACTCACTGCTGCGACAGTTCTCTGTTTGACTATGATTCTTGTTAAAATTCTTTGTAATGCATCAATACTTGTAATGGGAGACACCCCTTTTGGGTTGTCTGTTCTTTGTTGTGTTTGCTACCTCCTTGTCTATTTTGAAAATAAATTGTTACATTGTTATCAGATGTTTGGTCGCTTGTATCTTGGGTTTCCATAATTCTAGCAATTTATCTGCTCCATGGTATATACCCCTCCCTATTTGTGAGGGTACATATGAGTATTTTTGATGAAGGTGTTAATTTCTAAATGCAGTGTAGTCTAAACCTAAAGGCTTGTAAAGTCTCGGATTCTGTTACTGCATAAACATTAAACAAGCAGAAAACTACAGAGAGCGTGTACAGCAAATAAGCTTGCATAATACTTGGCAGCAGATACCAAAGCAAAGGAAAGGTACAAGCAGTTTTGCAAACTGAATTGAATTGGTAGCAAGTGTGGATAGCAGAACCTCTGATGAGCAGACTCTAGAGATCAAAACAGGATTTGCTGGAGGGGGCGAGGGGAACTTGAAATGCAACGAAGAGCTGGATTCTTGGCAAAATACTCAAGTTAAGGACTAGTAGATAGATTGGGGTTTATAAAGGCAGGGAGACAAAAAAACACGGAGAGGAATAAAGCAGAGGACACAATCTTGGAAAAGGGTGAAAATGCACAAAAAGGTCACAAGAACATCCAGAGTACTAACAGTAGGGCAAGTTCTCATTAAGACAGGGCAGCTTGTCAGAGTTGATGAGCATATCAATACAGGGCAATTCTAGAGGAAACCCTGTTAGAGACTTCAAAATTTTGGAGACTGGGAAATAGAAACACCTTTCAGCAGGACAACGACTCTAAAAATTCAAATAAAGCTAAAGCTAAAATAGAATGGTTTGGCTAAAAGTATATCAGACCAGACCTAAATAACAATTATTTAAAATAATGGGATTAGCGCTTATAACTAAGCTTCCATAGCAGTGTTACATACAGGTTCCAACCCCAAAAGTGCCCTGTTATGATTAAGTATAACATTTATAAAGCAGAACAGAGCGTGTTCATTAAATTTTTACTATTAAAGGAAATCTGTCAGGTCAAAAATCCATATGTAACTGCTATCATTTTCTACTTCCTTTTTCTAAACTATCTCTATTTATGTATTTCTATTATTTATATTCCCCTCCTACCTTCTGTAAACTTCAAATAAAGAGATTCAGTACATCTGTCAATCACAGTGAACGATCACTTAGTTCTCTGCTGCCCCTTCCCCATGGGATGAGTATGCATGTCACATTACAGCACAAGAGATCAATGGGTGGGTGGGTGTTGTATCCTCCTCTCTACTCTCTTTGAAGCAAAACAAAGAGATCGGATAAACACAGGATCTTTCACAGCCCAGCAGGAATTCCCTTTAATAGAAACAAGTGGAGTCTAGATCAGATCAGACCTGTAGCTTTCTCCCTCCTGTCCTGAACAGATCAGTAGCTTCAGAAAGTGAAACCACACAGCACTGAGAGCAGAGGGAGGAGGGAGGAGAGAGCTGCAGAGAAAGCATGCATGATTACATGACAGTTTATACAGCAGTAGGAGTAATCGTCTCTGCTTATAATGGAGAGGACCAATGCACCAGCTCTCTGCAGGGTCCGATAATGCTGATAACATACATATGCACAATTGTTGTAGCGGTCTATAAAAGTGCTTTAGGGAAAAAGACATAAGATTGGTTGGCAAACCTTTATTGTCCCCTTTATAGCTCCACAACGCGTTTTGGCAGACGCGGTCTGTCTTTATCAGGTGGTGCCTGATGAAGACAGACGATTTCTGTCGAAACGCATTGTGGAGCTATAAAGGGTACCAATAAAGGTTTGCCAACCAATAATATGTGTTTTTTCCTTAAAGCGCTTCTATAGACTGCTACAACAATTGTGCATATATATACTTTCCATCTCTCGCTGAGGAAGTATCGGGAGGAGCAGCTCTTGAACGTTTAAGCCATTGCACAAGGCCCTGGCGTCGCTTGGCAACAAGCTACAGCGCTAAAGGACCTGCGCTGACTTAATTCTGGCCCGGCCGCACCACGTGACCGCTCCCGGATACAACGCTGGAGAGACGGACCGTGGAGGACAGCGGAACACACAGCAACTAGCAGGGATTAGCATATCCCAGGCTTACTACCGGGTTGTGCAGGCTGCACAACCATTCCAGGTTAGCGATTCCCCCAGCCCCAATATATCCAAATCATTGTGGTCCTTCACAGTGCGCCCCTTTCTCTTTTATTTAAATGCTGATAACATGGAAACTACAAAGGGTAGAATATTGATTCTACATGTTTTTAAAAGGTCTGCCAAGGGTAATATTAGTAACATGACCTGAGAGTGTCCTTTTAAATTGTGGTCAGAATAAATCTTTAAAATTCACTTTAAAAGTCACTTTAAAAACACCAATACACACACCATTACACAGCAAGAAAACACAAAAAAATGTAAGAATAAATAAATATAGAGGTTTCACCATAACTGTCCACATCAGATAAAGTTTCTGTAAAAGGTTATTCTGGCCCGAAAATCACAGCATAAAGTGCAAAATTTGATCCTTTCGTGATGTTACTGTTCTTAATCTATAAAAAACGTTAAATTGGACGATGGCAAGTTACTAAGGTACTACAGAAAGTATTGAGTAGTGATGAGCGAGTATGCTTGTCACTACTCGGTACTGGCACGAGTATCACTGTACTCGGGCTACTCGCGAGTACCGAGAAATCTCAAGATACTCGGGTGTATGCTCCTGCTCGGGGGTAGTCCGCGTACTTTTGCAGTGTATCTATACAGATACACTACAAAAGTACCCTAAAAGTTAATCTAATGGGTTAAAAACAATAAACATTAATACTCACCTCCTGTACTCCTGTACCTTATGTACCGGTACCGGTACCGAAGACCTCCGGCTGTTACAGGACCTCCGAGACCACCAGGAGAAGATGGGGAAAAGGACCTTGCAGTTCAGCCAATCAGCATGTGGCTAGCGGTCACATGGGTTGTGACGCGGCTGCACTGCACCCAACTCACCCCCAAAAAAAAATGTAAAGAATGATTAGAAAAACCCTTAAAACCCTGAAAAAAATAATAAAACCCTGAAAAAAATAATAAAACCCAAATAAATGCTAACATAGTCCCAGAATGTGGGGGAAAGATCAGTGACTGCATCTCCCATTTGGTGGGACAGCAGGCACTGCATGACTCCTGACAGTTTGATAAGCCATGACTTCCCTGAGGTTGCCTCAGGTTATGCAATGAGTATCACACAGCAAAAAATCACTCTGTGTGACCTGAGATAAATTCAGTGGTGTCAGTGCTTGTAACACTAGCTGTCTCCTGAGAGTCACTATGTTGTGCGAGATGTAGTAGATATATCTCGCCAGTATAGTGAGACAACCATGTTAGGAGCCATGATGTTAGCGAGTGCAGTGCATTTTAAACTTGCAGGATAGACCCTGTGTGACCCCTTGAGTGTGAATTGCAGCAATATTTGTGATGGCACCATTTGTCATACCATCACTGGTGCCTGATTGTCTGCTCTCACAGCATGTGGGGGATGCTTTCTGTTAAAGTCAACCCATCATATTGTTGTAAAGTCTCGTGCCCATGGTACATTGCTTGATGCTTCTTTTGAATCGGATTCTAAGAATCTGCTTCAGATCTGCATGTCTATCCTGAAGGCAATAAAGTCCATGAGAAATCAGAAGTGTTGTGCCAATGTGTTTTCTTCTTGCAGAGTGGTTAAGATTTGGGGCAGAAAACAGAAATCTGAAACACATGTGGAAGGGAAAAGAAGCAACGTGGTCACAGCACTTCTGACATGTCATAGACTTTGCTGGCCTCAGGTTAGACATGGAGATTTTGATACAAATTCTCTAAATATGTGGAAAAAAAAAGCATCAAACAATGCACAAAAGGCACAGGGCCTAAAAGGATAAAAGGGTCCAGGGAGAGCTGCAGTAGTGGTAAAAGTGCTCAAGGATTCCTCTTGCCTCCAGACTACCTCTAGAGAGACTTCTAGGGCAGGTGTTGCCAACTACAGTTCTCAAGGACTAATTGCAGCACCTTGTGCAATGCTAAGTGGATCCTGAAAACATGCACTGTTTGTGGTCCTTGAAGACTTCACTTGGTTCTACAGGAATTTGTGTCTTGCATTTCCATATCTCAGATTGTCAGGCCAGAGGCCTGCAGCATGTTTGCCAGTTAATGTGGGGCAATAACAAAGCACCTCCAAAAAAATCTACAGGTTGAAAAAAAAGATAGACCAGATGACTGGGAGCACTCCTAACCATAAGGTTAGTTGCTTTTCTCAGCCAGCGGGTCTTCCAGTGAGCTTTTTGACTCCAAAAAATCAAGGAAAGTTTTAGGGCCAATATTAAATTTTAAAATAGTTTTTCCCAAACAAAGCCGCATTCAGCAATTTTTTAGTAAATTGGTCGGGTTTCTGATAGCGAACCGAATTGTCAATGTTTGAGCTGAATTTCAAATTGGCGAATGTGTTCAGGGAAAGTTTGCTCATCTCTAATAACAACCATTGTTATGTTTGGAGTTAACAGGGAGAAGCTTAGAAGCCTAATAACACCATTCCAACTGTAAATCACAGGGGTGGCAGCGTCATGTTGGGGGGTTGCTTTGCTGAACGATGGACTGGTCCACTTCACAAAATACATGGCTTCATGAGGAAAAAAGATAATGTGGCAATACAAGTTTTGACTTTAAAGTGATAAAACGGACTTAAAACATTCTCTCTCTCTCTCTCTCTCTCTTTCCCTCATTATTCTGGCATTTGGCAAATGTTAATAATTATGGTATTCCTAATTGACAATAAACGGTAAAGGTTTATTCTGATTTCTTGTCAGATAGTGAGAAAATTGTGCATGTGTCTTTTTTATATAATGCATGTTAATTTCTTGCTTCAATTGTACATATTGCATGTATCAGCTTGTATTATGAATAGTGAAAGGCATGAATAACTCAGCCAGAATTGCTGTTTCTGTTCATAATGCCTTAAAAAATAGTGATAATAAAATCATATGTATTTTAAATTAGTACCAAAAAATGTGCAACACATTCCATAAACATGAATTTGGTATAAACACAATCGTAGTGACACAAGAATAAGAATTAACATGTCAGTTAAACTGCTTGGTGACCTAAAAAACAGAAAACAATGAAAAACTATTTCAGTTTTATTGTTTTTTTTTATGCCTTCTACTATAAAATGCATTAAAAAGGGTTCGAAAAGCCGTATATGCCTAAAAATGGTAAAAGAAAAAACTACATTTTGTTCTAATGAAATGCACCATTGATTCAAGTTAATTTACTAGAAAACAAAAACATTATGAGTATCAGCAAATCTTCACAAAAAATGAAGTTAGAAACCTATATAAATTTAGTAATATCAAATAAAAATATCTTGACAATTATACTGAATGGTAAATGGTATATAAAAAAATATATGAACAAATTCAGATTGACATTATTTTGCCTCCCGCAAATTGTAAGATAAAGTGATCAAAACGTTGCAAGTACCACAAAAAGGTACCAATAAAACCTTGCAACAATAAGAAACCCCCCAACAACTTAGGATTTATTCAGTATTGTTTTGTTTTCCTTTTCTACTTTGTGTTTTGTCAGCCATATTAGTTGCAGCATTATCTAGATAGCTCTGATAAGAAACATCCTTTTTACCTGCTGTATTGTGTATTTCTCAAGATTTTTGAAGAAAAAATGAACTACATATTCCGTAAGCTTAGGAAGACTTCTTACATGCCCTTTTTTCAGCTAAGTTTTAAGGCGGAACCGCCATTTAAATATTTATTTAATAAAAATGTAGAGCAAATGATTATAATGAACTTTCAAATATACTTTATTAATGAAATCTGGAAGGAAACCTTTCAAAAATCTTCCAGAAGATGTCACCACTAGGCTGATTCCAAACCTCACATATGCTGTTGGGGGGCCAGAGCCAACACAGCATTCCCACAACAGCTAATTAGAGTCTCAGGTTACCTCAGGCAGGGACAGTGCTGAGCTCAGGCTGTCAGCACACAGACTCCTCTGATCTTATCTTATCTCCTCTGCATTTCTGCATTCACTGCTCCAAGTAATCTGCTGAGTAGTTGTGTGGTGGGACTGCCATCAGCTGATAACAAAGCCGAGGAGAGCCGATGTGAATGTACAGGGGTCCAGATAAGATCACAAGAGCCTGTGCCAACAGCCAGAGGTAAACTAACAACACAGATCAGCTGTAGACATGCTAGACAGGTACAATGTGTAGGCCATGCCCTCTACCCTTATATGGTTATATGGCAGTATTCAGTGTGTGAGAAGCTGAAGATGGATCTCACTGAGAATGAGCTTCAGTCACAGTCTATTGATATTATTTTGTGGAAGTATTTTGAAAGGTTTTCTTTCACATTTCATTAATAAAGAATATTTAAAAGTTTATTATAATCACTTGCTCTACATTATTATTAAATACAAACTTAAACGGCAGTTACACAAGTGAGTATGGTCAATACGAGCATCAGGAGAAATGATAGCCAAAGCACCTAACACAGGCAGTGTATTTGTGAAGATGGAATAGCTCCACTGATGGAATTGTTTATAACTTGTGGTTTTAAGAATAAGGCCACACAAAAACAAGCAAGTTATTTTGCATGTGTGTGTTTATTGCTCTTAATAATAAAATATAAATTGCACTATAGATATTTGGTATTGCCATATTTGTGTTGACTCATGGGATAAAGTTAGAGGGGGTTTCCAGGCTTTTTTTTTTGGATAATTTCTATGTGTATCCAGGATGCAAAATGTTGACAGTTTGTAATAATGTAGTTTTTATTTTGGCATTTTAATTAGTGCCTTGTGAAAGTATTCGTAAAGAAAAAACAACAACAGCTTGTAGTGCGCCTGTACACATGGGGCTGTTAATGGGCGGTTCTTTTGCGTTTAAACTCACCTGGTCTGGTTGTAAACCACAGCCCGTAGATAAGCTTATTAATATGAAGCAGCGGAATCCTCCGGTTCCGTCCTCGTGCTTCCTACGAGGTCTTCTCCGGGGAAACACTAGTGCCGGGCGGCGTCACGTGTCTAGTAAAGGGGCCGATCCAGCTGACGTCTTCTCAGGTCCTCTCCCTCCTCTGCAGCTCACTCCACCACTCTCCCCATAGGGAGTCAGAATGATACAAAAAGATGGAAGCGTGGTGTATGTTTGGGCGCTGAGGTAAGGAAGATCTCTGATGCTGGCTTCTTTTCCGGACTTTATTAAAATAATTGCAGT